>CM037151.1:28071601-28759101 GCA_020921065.1 Vaccinium darrowii
GGTCTGTATATTCCTTGTAAGCATGGTCTTTTCATCTTCTGAATTTAAGATCTTGTAATCATGTCTATTAGACTGACATTTAACTCAATTGTCTATTAAAACTATAACTAATTGTTCTTGTGCCACAGGATATATCTAGTTGTTCTTGTGCTACAAGATATATCTAGTTGTTCTTGCGCTACAAGGCTTCGTCAGTTAGCCCAAAGCCTGGGTCAGCCCTAAGTTGGGTTTAAAGCAGAAATGAAATCCCCTCATGTTGTATCGAAATCCCCTCATGTTTCATAGCAATTTCTAGCTAGACCCAATATATTTTAAAGCATTCATTACTTGTAGAACTTAACTTGAACACATCAAATAAAAAAATTCATACCATTAATCATCTATATTTCAGCATATGTAATAGTTCTTCCAAATTTTATAATCGGTACCAAAACTAGAAGGCCCCAAAATAATTACATGTTTTGAGTTGAAAGTGGCAAAATAACCTTCAATAGGAGAAGACCAACATAGTGGATCTGATTCAAAAACCGCTTAGCTTCAAATGAGAATGTACAAGTCTCAATATCACTCATACCATTAAGTTTTCTTCATATCTGTTGCATTTCTAGTATAAAAGCACAATATTTTCTTATGCTTTAACATCTTATATTGTAACTTCCATAAACAAACAGGCACAAAGTGGCAACGCTAACTGGAATTAGATTGCAAAATGGCTCTCGGTGGCATTATTTCAGTTGTAGGGCAGATTGGAAAATGTTTGTTGGACCCAATCGGTCGTCACTTTGGTTATCTGTATCACTATAAAAGCAACCTTGAAAGCCTAGTAAAGGAATTCAATATATTGGAACCGTTAAGATGCACGGAGCAACTAAAGGTTGATGGTGCAGAAAGAAACGGGGAAGAAATTTTACCTTCTGTTAAGGAGTGGTTGGGAAGCGTAGATCTAATCAGCAGTGAGGTCAATGTCATTCTCGAAGAAGGTCAAGCATACAAAGGGTGTCTGAATGGGTGGTGTTCAAATCCGATTGCACGCCACTCGCTTGGTCGGAAAGCAGAAAAGAAAGTGGAAGAGATGGTTAAGTTGCGAGAACGTGGAAAGTTTGACCGAGTATCGCATCCCGCTCCTCCACCCAAGATAGAACGCAGACCCAATGACGGTATTATAGGTTTCAACTCAAGGATTTTAATCCTGAAGAAAGTCTTGGAGGCACTCAAAGAAGATGCTGTCCATATGGTTGGCATATGTAGGATGGGAGGTGTTGGTAAGACGACGCTGGCAGAAGAAGTTTCCAAGAAAGCAAATGAAGAGACATTATTCGATGAAGTTGGGATGGCAGTAGTATCCCAATATCCTGATGTGAGGAGGATTCAAGGTGAAATTGCAGATCAATTTGGTATTAAATTTACGCAGGAGACTGAATCGGGAAGAGCGGATTTTTTGCGTGAACAACTTAAGCGCAAAAAAAAGATTCTCATCATATTGGATGACATTTGGAAGAGAATTGAGCTGAAGAACATTGGAATTCCATTTGGAGATACCAATGGTGGTTGCAAAATTTTGCTGACTTCAAGAAGCGAGGACACTTGCAATGATATGGGAGCTCAAAAAATATTTCCAGTTGAAGTCTTTCCGAGAGAAGAAGCATGGAATCTCTTCAAGGAGATCGCTGGAATTTCAAGAGCACTAGGTAACCTTAATCAGTTGAAGCTACTAGATTTGTTGCGCTGCCATGTTAGAAGGATTCCTCATGGGGTTTTGTCAAGTTTATCGAAGCTGGAAGAGTTGTATCTGGGGACCAGCTTTTCGAGGTGGGATGTTGTTGAAGAAGTGAAAGATATAACAATAACTAATGCATGCATAGCTGAGCTAGCATTGTTGCCTAATTTGGTGGCTTTGGACATTTATGTACCACACACTGAGTGCTCAGTCTGGCCAAGTGATGTGGTCTTGCCTGAGAACATAAGAGCATTCGATATATCTTTGGGGGATATTAGGGGCAAAAATGCTTGTTCACCATTTGTATCCATCGACCAATCGATTGGCAGTAGATAGTCTTGATGAGAGTCGTAGTTTTATGGAGATACGTGGTCTTAAGATGCTACTGAAGATCACTAGCTTTCTGCTCTTACGTTCAGTAAGATTGGGGAATCACAATTTCTTTGCTTTGGATGAAGATGGTTTCCAACACTTGTCAGAGCTAGAAGTGGATAATTGTTTAGATTTGGAGTGCCTCGTCAACACAAGCGATAGCTACCAAGCGAAGGAGGCTTTCTGTGCGCTGAAAATTCTGCGACTATCTTATTTGCCTCAATTGATGCATTTGTGGAAGGGTCCCACTCAACTTGCATGCCTTCGCAATCTGATGAAGGTATCAGTGTATGAATGCCCGAAATTGAAACATTGTGTGTTCTCACTTGCCATAGCTAGAAATCTTGTGCATTTGCAGGATATCAAGGTAAGTTTTTGTTACGAATTGGAAGTGATTGTTTCTAATATTGGAGGAGGAGAACATGAGATAGAATCAACAGTAGCAGAACAAGAAGACGAAATTGTGTTTCCAGAACTGAAATCATTGAATCTTTGGGGTCTACCAAAGTTTACTGATTTTCACAAAGCTAAGAATGCAATCAAGGTGCCACGATTGAAAAGTTTGGAACTTCAAGAGATTCCGAAGCTCAATTGTCTATGCCTTCCATCAAGGAGTAATTATGATGCCAGCATTCAACCACTTTTCAACAACAAGGTATGCTTTCGATCTAAGAGTTCAATTTATGCTCGATTATTTTGAGGAAGGTTTTTAATTTAGGCTTTGTTTGTTTCGACGTAATTATTTTACAACAAAAATATTTTCATGCAAAATCTTGTATGTAGACATGTACCTATAGGAGAGAGATCTTTCAGGAAGAGAATGAAAGTTTCCGTTCTTGCCAAGTGGCTCTTGATTTGCCTCTTGGAAACTGTGGAATCATTGGCAGTAAAATGACTCAACAAGATTTGAGCAGTAAATCATTTTGCGCTGATTTTTGCCAAAATCTTTTATTGTGTAAATTTTTTATTTCCCAACTTATGTGCTGCCGAACACCAAAAATTAGGAAAATATTTTCAAGGAAAACATTTTCACGTCAAACAAATAGAGCCTTAGTTTAGGAGTTCTCTATTTCTGGTGGAGATTTAAGGATAATTCTTTCGTGGCTTCTTCATTTTGGTTTGTTTCGATGAATGAATAAATGTGAATCGAACTTATTTCTTCCTGATGTTACCCAATTTTTATGTGTTTCTTTCTTGTACTCTTTCAAACAAATAAAAGCTATAAGTTCCATATATCTTCTCATATATAAAGCCTCCTAGATATAATAGGATCGTTCTTTGTGTTTATTCTTTATGTCAAGAAATGAACCACGATATCTTTTTTCCTTGCAACTGAGTAGGATAGGTATGCATCACCCAAGATTCTACTTTGCTTTCAATTCAGTCCAAACCAAAACTGAGCCTTAACTCTCAATTAATTAGGGTTAGATACGTAAATCCATTTTTCTCCATAAAACTCTATCAAAGGAATCTGTTCCGTGACCTAGATCTTTTCGAACTACCGCCTTTACCAATCTATTTGCACTACAATGAAAATGATCTAATGCAAAAAAATCTAATGTCAAAATTATTTTTCCTTGCAATTAGGGATGGCAATCCCGACCGAACCGATGGGTACCCGAACCGAAACCGCTATTTTTACCCGAACCATAACCGAAATATTCCCCGTGGGTATGGGTATGGTATGGGATATGGCCGAACCGAATGGATATGGTTCGGGTATGGTTTGAGGTCATAACCGAACCGTGACCCGAAACGAACCGAAATATGAAATTACATATTTACCCCTAAAATTTATAGTAATTGTGTATGTACCCCTAGCTATATATATACCCTTATTTTATATATACATATTACATAAACCTCTTAGGTATATTTTAAAATTACACTTTACCTCTCGTATATATATGTAAGATATTCACAGGTTAGGTTTTGGTCTCACATTCTGTACATTTTGAAACTCTCTCGACTGATATTTTATATATTATAGTCTTGAGTCTCTTGACTGATATTTATAGCCTCCTTTTGTTATTTTTTTTCATGTTTTTTCAATTTTTTTGAGATAATAAAATATCCTAAACTCAATTTATTCATGTTTTAGTACGGTTTGGGGCGGGGCGGGATGGGTACAATTCGGTTACCCAAATGGGTAGCTATTTTTTCTTTCACAAAACCGGTTACCCGAAATTACCCGAACCCCGAATGGTTAGGTTATGGTTCATCCTCTCCCTTTTCCGAACCGAACCGAAACCCTTTGGGTTTGGGTGCGGATCGGCCAAAACCCGAACCGATCCGCCCCATTGCCATCCCTACTTGCAATGGTGCACATTCGGAGAGGAAAAATTAATATTACCTCTAACGCAAAAAAAAATTCGCTAGCTAGATAGAACATTCAAATTATTGGTTGTAACTTTTACATATATAAGGCCCGAGACGAAGAATAATAGTAGTATTTTTTCTCTTTGATACATGGTGAAAAAAAATTAGAAACTATTTTACATATATACGAACATTTCTCCATTAAATTAACCATAAATGTGCTAGCTGCACATATATTTGGTCATTCTAAACTTTTTAATTAGTAGATGGTCAACCCAATTTAACCCCAAGTCAGAAATTTCATAATCAAGTACTACGAACAACAAAATAGTTGGAAAGTAATTAAAAGGAGAAATCTTGTTTCAATAGATACGAAGCAACAGTACAGTAGAGGAGTTGAAAACAAAGACTAATAGTATTTTATAAGACTCATTACAGGAATGATAACTCTTTTTTTTTTTTTTGATGAAGAATGATAACTCATTTAGGAATTAGAAAATAGGAACGAATAACAAATTAAGTTTCCTTCGTTTAATATTTGCCCGGGCTTAACAGCTCATTAATTATGAATGAAAAAATAGGAATAAAAATCATACATTGCATTGAGGAACAAGGTGACTTTTAGATTTTCTTAAATAGGTATGATATACCATATATTAAAGTTTTCTTCCTGCGGGCAACCATAAATTTTACACTTACACTCAACCATAAACGTTATGTGTTATGATGTTCATACCTTGGTGGATATAATTGTAGGATACATTGAGTACCCTAGAGGAATTGCACGTAACAGAATTGAATGACCTGAGAGAAATATGGCCCGGAGATCTTCAAGCAAAACTAAAACGGATTGAGGTTTACGGTTGTGACAAGTTGCCGAACATTCTTTTTCCATCTAATTTGATCCAATGCATGCAAAAGCTGGAACTACTTGGTGTAGCCATGTGCAAATCAGTGGAAGTAGCATTTGACCTTAGCAGACTATATGTTGATGAAAAAGGCGATGGACCTGCTGCAGCTATTGCACTCCCTTGCTTAGCTACTTTGAGATTTCTCAATCTACCAAACTTGAAGCATGTTTGGGCAAATTATCCACCAACAATACTTCAAGGCTTTCAGAATCTAAAATCCGTATATGTGGTCAACTGCGGCAGTTTGAGAATTCTGTTCTCACCTTTTGTAGCCAGACTTCTCGTGAACCTACGAGAACTATATATAGCTAGCTGTGGTGCGATGGTAGCAATCATTGGCTGGGAACAAGAAGAAGAAGAAGATGATGGGTTCAGAATAGATACATCCATCTTCCCTCAATTAGCTATCCTGGGGCTCTGGGATCTGAAATTACTGACGAGTTTCTGCCCCCAGGCTTGCACTTTCCAAGGATCAGTCTTGGAGTACGTGGAAATTAGAAATTGTCCTGCAATGGAATCACTCCCTTCAGCAGTCCAACGCGTGATTAACGAGCAAGGGTAAGTTTTGGATTATCAAACATACGTCTAATTTATACTATACTGTAATGGTTTTCATTCTAATCTAATAGCCTTCATTCTATTTTTCTTCTTTTATATACTGTTTTTCTTTTTCTTTTGAACAAAATATACTGGTATACCGAAAATCCAAAATCTATAGAACTATATATTGTATTGATTTCATATTTAGAAATAAAAAAAGACAGATGACTAGGGAAATTCTTTCCGGGGTGAGCTGTCGGTTAGAAATTACAAAGGAAAATCTAATTTTTTTTATGATGAACGAGAAAAACTTGGGTGCTAATTGGTATATGCAACCGTGGTGCCAAGCGCGCATCTCCGCCGTCCAAGATTTCTCCCAAGCCTTGTCCACTCTCTGTCCTCTTTCTCTCCTCTTTCTTTCTTTCTTCGTTTAATAATAATGTAGGGACATATAACTCCACCACACCATCAATCACAACAGCCTACGTGGCACTATATGATTGATGATGGAAGACCAAATACTTTGAAACTAGTTTGCATCAAACAATCATGGGAAAACCATCTTATGATATTTTGCTAGACTAGATAGGGAATCTTTTTCTTAAAATCTGCCAAAATGAACATTTGCTAAAATTAACAGTTGAATCTAGAAGATGAGGAAGCCATTTGCTAAAATCTTTAATTTTGTCTCTCACAAAAATGTTCAATTTTTGCAAATGACCTTCTCATTTGCTAAAATCAACTATTGATTTTAGTAAATATGTTATATGTGAGAGACTGTCATTTTATCCTCAAAAATGAATTGTTTCAAGAAATACCTATTTATTTATTTTTGTGAACAGTTCCAAAGATCTCAATAAGTACTTTTGAATGATGCAAAAGAATATAAAAAATTACTTTTGAAAGCACTAAATTTTTTTGAGGTCTAAACGGTATGCCGTTTAGTACCAATCACACAAATGAGACGGAGTGAGTATAAATTAACGGTTTTATATTTTCATATTAAGTAAGAGACACTAAAATTAATTAATTACTTATTCTCATAGTTTTTTTTTTTTTTAGTTTATACTGATAAGATATTTTGTGTTGTTAAAAAAAAACCAATTTTGAAAAGCATAGAGTTGATAACATGCCAGTAATTTTCGACGTGCCTAATTGTAGGAGTAATTTTTTATGAATATATTTTTTTAAAGGCGTTGAAGCAGCAAGTCCTATCCCTTTAGGCGATGGGCCTCGTGCAAATCAGTGGAAGTAGCATTTGACCTTAGCGTAATAGATGGCGATGACAGAAAAGGCGATGGGCCTGCAGCCGCTATATATTGCTCTACCTTGCTTTGCTACTTTGAGATTTCGCAGCCTACCAAACTTGACGCATGTTTGGGCAAATTATCCATCAACAATATTTCAAGGCTTTCAGAATCTAAAATCTGTAACTGTGGATAATTGCGGCAGTTTGAGAATTCTGTTCTCACCTTTTGTAGCCAGACTTCTTGTGAACCTGCAACAACTATATGTATATAGATGTGATGCGATGGTAGCGATCATTGCCTGGGAACAAGAAGAAGAAGATGATGGGGTCAGAATAGATACAATCATCTTCCCTCCGGCTATAGAATCTGAAATTACTGACGAATTTCTGCCCCCCAGCTTACACTTTCCAAGGATCATTTTTGAAACAAGTGCGAATTGCAAACTGTCTTGTAATGAAGTCACTTCCTTCAACAGTCCAACGTGCGATTAACGAGCAAGGGTAAGTTTTGGATTATCAAACATATATGAAAATAAGATTATTGTAATAATATTCATTCTAATCTAATCGCCTTTCATTCTCTTTCTTCTTTTATATAATACTGTTTTTTTTTTTCAACAAAATATGCTGGTATATTGAAAATCCAAAATCTATAGAAATATACTATCTATTGTATTGATTTCATAGAATATGGCAGCATTGGACTCTTTCGATTTTGAAAGCTCCAATGGATTGGATGTTGCATTTTTGATCCAGGTCATTTCAAAATGATGAAGTCGAGTTCGACTTTGGCATTTTTTTTTGCACGGCGAAAAAGAATTTTATTGCACCAATTAGAGAAGATACAATAAAAGAGGGACAAAGCATAGATGCATCACCATGCGAGAGAAACATCCCAACTAGGTTCGACTTTGGCATTGATGAGGCCCTCGATGACTTCAGTCACCCCTTCGCCACCCCCAATGCATTCGTCGCCTCTTGCGCCAACATTACCGCTGACACAACACCTTTGACCACTCCGCGAGTCCGCGCCTTGGACAACGACAATGATGATGATGAAAGGGTACGATGGATGCTGTCTGAACATTTTGAAAGGTGCTATCAACTACTCCAAAGTGTGTATGGTGGTTTTGATGATGCGATTTCAAACACCTATTATGTTAACTAAGAGTTTTAACACTATCTCAATTTGGATCATTTCTTGCCGTTAGTGGTAGTGACGGCTTTGCTGCACCACCACCAATAGATGATGGCAGCAGCAGAGGTTGTGGTTTGATATCCACAGATGCAGACGAGGTATGACAATTGGGTCATTTAAGGTCCCACCAAAATGGGCAAATGGGATATCTTATAACATAATTTGTGGGACATCAAATTAATACTCCACAATCCAAACTGAATCAATGAAGAATCTACCTGGCTGCCAAAAGAGATTTCAACGTCTTCATTAAGTTTCAGCCAAACCTATTAATTAAAGGCAGAATACCGTCTACTATGTTAGTTAACGAGGACCAACAGTTGGTTAGATGCGATGTCCCCGAAAATGAAAGAATGGTTTGATGTTAATGTAACCACGGTGATGATAATAATATTTTTTTTATTAATCTAGTATTTCTCCGAATCTCTCATTTAGTTACAACATTTCCCTTGTCATCAATTATTATATCTTTTGAATCATCGCACTTTTTTACACTCATTATTACATTCCGTAAAACATCAAAAAATTCCTAAGGATCCATAACAACAGATCCTCTCCTATCAACTTCATCTCTCCTAGCACCAACTCCTGAAACAGATGGTCCAGGATCAAGCTCTGTAAAGCTAACACTACCTCTGCGTACATCAACCTCAGATACACTAAGACGACCTCTATGTTCTTCAACAACTGACCCACATTCTCCAAAACCTCCTACTAACATATCTCTCCTCTTTTTCGGCAAACCCAATGACATAGTTCGGGCAAAAATTGAAACAACTTTACTAGAAGCACAATGCCATACATCAACATTCTATTTGGTGTAGTTTTTAGATAACACCTCAATAGATGGCGGTCTTATAGTTTGCTCATCTGGCATCTCGCTGGTAGAATACTTCAAATACCCCTTCATTTTACAATAGGTTACACCCCTTTTAATATTGGAATTTTCGATGCGATACTTAATTACCCCTTCATTTTACCAACCCTACTACATCCTACTCGCCCGAGAGCTCCACCAAGATGGAAACCCTCACCTCCATGACATGTTGCAATGCACCAACAACATCGAAACAACAAACCCTTGGTTTTTTGACCTAAAGGGAACAAACGGTCCAATCTAATACCTACGCATGCATGTAGAGGACATGCAATCAGTAATGAATGATGTTGCCACTATGTTTCTTAACTTGGATGCTTACATTTGAGTAGTTTTTATCTTTTCTTTTTTACCTTCCTGTTATAATTGGATTCTGGAACACTTTGT
Source organism: Vaccinium darrowii (assembly GCA_020921065.1). NCBI lineage: Eukaryota > Viridiplantae > Streptophyta > Magnoliopsida > Ericales > Ericaceae > Vaccinium > Vaccinium darrowii. The sequence continues at coordinate 28,081,172 of CM037151.1, forward strand.
GGATGTTGGAGTATACTTCTTAGAGTTTGGGATTTAAGCTGTTTTATTGTTGTGGTGGTGATTGTTCTACATGTTTGAGTCAACTTATGCGCACCTCGACTAAATATTGATAATGGTATTCATTGGAAGAGATCAAAACCGAAAAAGTTATAATTAAGCACTTGTCGTTCGATTGCTACTATTGAACTCTTTATTTTCCTCCTTATTCCTGATACTAGCGAATGCTACCTTGAGTTTAACTTCATTTTGTTAACAATTTTTGTTTCGTCTCTTATCTGTTCTACCGAATCTCCACATTGTTGGCATTTGACATGTTCAAGTATTCTCTTACTTTTGGTAGCTGCTAGCAGAATGATCTCCTTGCTTGGATGATCTCAGTATTTGGAGATCTCATATCACGGAGGCTCAATCCCTTATTTTTTGAGCCTAAAGCAAATGATCATAAATTTTTCCTTACTCTTCTAGGTGTGAAAAGTCTATAATTGTCCACCACTACAAAGGATTGTGAATATGTGCATGAGAGCTTTTTTATTTTTATTTTTTGCCATTCGATTTATCCTTTGTCGAGGCTCGAACCCTGATCTCCTTTGTGGGAGAACCAGGAGATAATCGCTAGGCTACAAGCCCTTGGTTGTGCATGAGAGCTTGATCTTATGGTTATTTCAGTTGAACGATCTAGGAGTAAATAACCATTTGCTACATGTAGGTCTTACTATCAACCGCGAGCCTTTACCCTTATATTGTCGGACCATCTAACCCCACCTTTTTAGCTTTCTGTAAGGCTCCTCGGGTCGCATAAAGATGAAATTCGAAACCGCTCATTTTTCTACGAATATTTTTTTATGCGTACTTGAAAAAAATCAGCTCAATTGGATATTGGTAAGAGCTTTTTCAAAACTCGTGTGGCGAACCAATTAGTTTCGCCTTACGATTTTTGAAAAAGTTTCGCCCTACAATTTTTTTAAAAACTAATATCCGATTGAGCTAATTTTTTATGAGAACCCATAAAAAAAATTCAAAAAAAATAAGGGACATTTACCATCAGGTCACCCTTGGATCCCATAATTACCATCAGGTCAAGCTCAACTTTGAAAAATTCCCATAAACTCCCCAACCCGTATAAAAAAGCCTAAATCATAGGGTACCCCATGAAAGTGCCTAAAATCTTAGGGTACCCTATGAAAGTGCCTAAACCACTAAACCCTATAATAGAAAAGCGCACCCTGAACCTAAACCCTAGGGTCCCCTATGACTATGGTACCATATGAAAGTGCCTAAACCACTAAAACCCTATAATAGGAAAGTGCACCCTAAACCTAAAGTCTAGGGTACCCTACGACTAGGGTACCCTTATGACTAGGGTACCCTACGACTAGGGTACCCTATGAAAGTGCCTAAAATCCTAGGGTACTCTATGAAAGTGCCTAAACCACTAAAACCATATAATAGGAAAGTGCACCCTAAACCTAAACTCTAGAGTACCCTTATGAGTAGGGTACCCTACGACTAGGGTACCCAATGAAAGTGCCTAAAATCCTAGGGTACTCTATGAAAGTGTCTAAACCACTAAAACCCTATAATAGAAAAGTGCACCCTAAACCTAAACTCCAAAAAAAAGTGGCTTACCTTATTGGTAATTAAAAAAAAATGACTTACCTTAGAGGTAATTAGACATCTCTTTTCTAGACCTAGAGGTAATAATCCCAAAAAATAAGCGGTTCAAATTATCTTTGCGGGACTCAATGTGAGCCCAGCAAAAAGCTCTGTGCGAGATCTATACTCCCAAATCTATGCAAACACTTAAAGCCTGTTTTTGAACAAGAAGATCTTTAAGAAAATTGCGAATTTTTACAATTGAAACATGACCTTTGTTGTCTCATGATACATATGAAAACTTATTAATGGCTTTGAAGAACCATCATGTAGTGCTCCAAAAACTTTTAATATGACACATTCACACAGGGCCAAGACTAAGTGTATGGGGGGCACCATGTGAATGTGTTGTAGGGGAGAGCCCCAAGTACCATGTGACAATGTTCCAGGAGCACTGAATAATCACTCAATACACATACATTAGTTAGAGTTTGTGATAAATGTTAGGAAAAATCAATACCCAAAACACAACACACACCTCAAACAAACACGGAGAGAATATTTTATGTGGTTCGGCAATTGCCTACTCTATGGGCAACAAATTTCACTATAATAGAGGAGATCACAAATCACTCACCCAAACCCGATGTGTATACCCACCTCCTCTCAACTCTCTCTCTCTCTCTCTCTCTGTGATACAAAAACATGGCAAGTTCAATAGTAGACACAATAGTACCAATTTGACCTGGTTTGCAGGGACCACTCTCACACACTACATTTACTGGTAGGGGGAGACCCCTGGAGGGGCTCCCCACGTTACTCCTCTGCCTTCTTTCCTTTCTCTTTTTCCATTTCTTTTTCTTTTCCCACACATTACAACAATACAAATAACATATTTATACATAATTCTCAACCTCCCCATTTACTCACTGAACAAATTAACACCCAGCAACTTAATGTGCTGACTTGGACATCCTTACAATAATGCACCATGTATACAGCTTCACACATGGCCCTCACACTTCCCAGTCTCTCATTTACTCCACCGAATAACTAGCTCTCATTTCCACCTTGTCATGGCCCACTTCATCCAATCCAATCTCATCTTCTTCTTTGTATCTTAACAGTCTCACATAATTCCATACCAATCCGTAGACTTACTTGGCCCCTCTCATTTAATCACACAACTCCTTTAGCCCCACACACAATTAAGTTTACAATTCCCAACACAAATAGAATTTCACCTCACCTGCATAACCCACCTTATATACTGTTAGAAAAAATGTTCAACCCGCCAAATACAGCTTGATTGATTGAGAATTCATCCAATTAGCAGATGCCAACCCGCGCACATCATGCCGTGGTTGATCTTGACTGTTTTTCTACTACGTACCTTACAAAACAATTAAACAAAATTTGCTTCCTTAACTTTATTTGATGTCAGGGCGGATTATCATTAGAAAATTAAGGAAAAAAAAGAAGCAGGAAACTTTGACAAAGGTTGTCTTCATTTTGATTGACGGACACCATCTTCGCAGATGCTACATTTAGATGGACGGAGACTTTATTGACGGCTTCTCTTTGAATTCACGAATCAAATCAAGTGCAAGTCCATAGAGGAACCACTGACCCACTCGGCAGAAGCTAATTGTTATCTATCTATCTATCAAGGAAAATATTAATATTGAAAGACATGGAAAGCCACCGGAAACCTCTCACACATCTTCACTCATACTTCTTCCCAAACATCGCACGCATCTTCAACACCACCAAACCACTTAAATTAAATCAGCCCACTCCCCTTTTCTGAACCTGTTCATCCGTCATTTCTGTACGATTTGCGTCACCCATTTACATCTACCATCGTGAGCATCAAACATGAACCAGGAAAGGGCTCATTATGTGCATTGAAGACTCAATTTCCGGTCTTTGTCGTCAATAATTTGTTGTGAAAACTACCTGCGGGCAAGTTCAAACGTCCCTCCCATACATCTCCCTAAAACCATAAACGATATGCCATGATAATAAATTGAACACGTTTCATTTGATACAAGGGCTATCGTACGCAAAACCAAGATGACAATAACTTTAGTCGTCCTGATTTTTATACATGTCACATATATGGACCTTCGTTACATGAATCATGATTACAGTTCATGCCTTCACAAAGTTAAAATTTTCCTAATCACTTGTGTGTGATATAAAGTTTAAACGAAATGTTCACAAGAAAAAATAAATGGAGATGAACTTTTGTGCTAAATTTTTTTTAGGTTTTGTTGGCAATACCGTCCAACTTCTGTTATATTTGATGGTATTGTATCAACTACGTACTCCTCATCCATTCATGATTAAGTTTACATTAAATGTGAAATTTTCATAGAACGAAAATTTGTATGGGAGAGAAAGTGTGAAGTCTCTCTCTCTCTGTTTTTTTTCCCCCTTTTGAGTGGGAGAGTAAGTTGTGGACGTGAATTTTTGTGAATTTTGTATGATTTTTCCAAAACAAAAAAATTGAGGAGAGACCGTCCCAGGTCACACACATGCTTAGTATAGATAAATACCTTAGTATTGTTTTTACAGAGGAAAAAGCGTATAAAAAAAGAAATAAAAGTGGCCGATATTCAGATTATTAGTATGTGGTTTTCACAATGCTAAAAAGTGATTGAAAGGTACATTAAGTAACACTATTTTTGAGAAGTTTTATGTTGCAAGTTTCTGTTGAAACAAAAAGAATGGTTATTATCAATAACCGGAGTTCTTTTTTGTTTTCTGCTGCGAGTAACAAGAGTTGAATTTGAACCAATTTCTTGACTGAACAAGAGTTTGTGTTGGACAACTTGGACTTGGACTCGTATCAAAATTCCTCTCTTCAGCACTTTTTTAATCTTATTTTCAACTCTTTTTGGTTTTGAGCACTACAAGGGTTGGTTCTGAATCTTATGCTGGGTTATTGTATAAACGTAGAAAATGTCTACTGGTGGTCACAATTGGTGCACGAACGGACAAGGCAAATCAAGTTTCACACTTTTCCAAAACGAAACATTAGCGGGAAAGCGAGTCCTGATGGAAAAATTATATTCCAGGATCCTATCATTTTCCTGGTAACTGAACACTCCAAAACATGTGAGAAAGCTAACTTTCCCATTCTTTCTTGACAACTAAACGGGGCATTGGGGTGTGATATAACCATTCTTGTGGCTCAGTTTTGATATGATAAAATCTTTTTGGAGCTTGGTTCTACGAGCGAGTAATTATTCCATGGTCTTGGGACACGGCCACATGGTGTCCCAGCATCTTTATCCAGCACACATTTTTGTAGGGTCCAGTATAACATAAACGTATGGTAGATAAGGGTATTGGGACACCACGTGTCAGTGACCCATGACTATAGAATAATTGGTCTCTACGAGCATAGGCCATCTTTTACTAGAGTTATATAGGTTATGCGCATTTGATTGTATAAGGTGAGAGAATAGGTTAAGGTAGTTTTGATATGTCTATCCTAGGTTGGTACATACGGTAGGAGTGATGTGATCACGGCAGATGGTAGCATTAAGGAGATAGGTAAACAAAAATTAACTTTTGGATAGAACGAAATACGGTGCGTGCCCTTCACAAAAATCAATGGACGAAACAAGTCATGTAGATATTTCAAATTAAAGGTTGAAATGGCCTTAAGAAAAATTAAATTAATACTTGATTTGGTTTGGTTTAATTTAAATTTTGTAATTTGGTGAATTGTCCGAAAGACGCATTGTGTCAATTGCTTTGCTCTTTCTTCTTTTTCTTTTTCTTTATTGGGGTACTTTTGACTATATTTATTTAAAAGGCTGACGTGGCATATCACTTGAAACTTTTTTTCTTCTTTATTTACTCCCTTGAAAGCTTTTAAAAATTTATTGACAATATGCTAATATGCCCGAAATGATAACGGTAGAAAATCATTGCCCTCTGACAATTAGATTTATTTGCATTCTCAGTGTCTGGATAGATTTTTTTTTTATTGGCAGGTTTCTTGATAGTAGATGTAGATATTGTCTACCTTGTGCAATCTTTGTTTTCGATATGATATTCATTTCATTTCCAGCTTTTATTATAGCTTTACAATTAAAGATTGCCTAAAAAAAAAAACTTGAATTAGCTTTGGCTTTAAGGTATTAGTAGCTTCGATCTTCCACCCCTAAAAAGAATGACAGTATGTGATTTGGGTGCTACCCTTATGATATTAGTCGCAATACCTTTGGGATCGATGATTACTATTGGATGTCCTTTTGACAAATGTCATAATTAATACCATATTACCATAGACTAAGCTGCAAGGTTGTTACCATTGAAGGCATTTCAAATCAATCCATGACCAATATTATTGAACTGTGAATTGACCCTTGGACCCCTAAGGCATCCCTGGGACCCCTGAAACTACCAAAGAGTGTGATGTTTGACATAGTGGCAAATTGGGATTATTGTAAGTGTTTTGCCGTGGTCCTTCATCTATTAATAGATGGAGTATAAATATTTGCTTTGGTGTTGATGCCTTAGATGCTATTTCTGGAGTTGAGCTGAATTTTTTTTTTTTCAGAAATGTGACACTGCGAATAAACTAGGTTGGAGGAAAGGACGTATGGGAATCCATTTTTTATTTGACGTAGACCGATATCATTTTATGCTATCTTTATGGTTGCACCTACATCATTAAAGACTCCTTTCTCATGATCTCGGCGTCGGCTACAATGTTGGTTGCGATTGCTTTTGCCTAACGGCTTTGTCAGTCCGGCTACCGTTCACGCAGAAATCTTTGTTAGGAGATCTCGATTTTTGGTCTAATGACTAGTGGTGTGCGGCGCAAGGGGTTGGGTCCTCTAGTTCTCTGCATCTCCGATGGCTTCCAGTGACAGTGGTGGCATCGATGGTGGCTATTGTTGGAAGTGGATTTCCGGTGGTGGTGGTGGCACCGGTTGGTGAGAAGGTGGTGGCACCGGTGGGTGATTCTCTGGTGGGTTTCCAGTGGCGGTGGCATCAATGGCTTCTAGTGGCCGTGGAGGGGCATTTCAAGCCGCTCTCTGGGGCAACAATAGGGGCTTGTTCCCCTGGTTCCGGTGCCAATGGTGGCAGTGGATCGTCTCTTTTTAGGTGGTCGTGTAGTGACGAGAGTGAAAGTGGCGGATTTTCTTGATGGCGGATTGCTGATTAGGGTTTTATTGGTTAGGCTTGACCCATTTTATCTGGGCATTGTTAGGCCCTTTGGTAGTTTTATGAGTAGAGATGGCAATTATACCCTTATCCATGGATACCAAATCCGATCTGGTCATTTTGCTATCCCCATACCCAAATATCCATACCCATTCCATCATATACGTTCCTCATTATATTTACATCTCTTTTGGAGAATTAAATTTTTCCTATCTTAGTCACTCACTAACGAGTAATCTTTTTTTATTTTGCATGTACTAGCAACTTAATTACTTATATATCTTTGTTGCATTCACTTGCATTTTTATTGTGTAAATTGCTCTAAGTAATCTTTTTTTATTTTGCATGTACTAGCAACTTAATTACTTATATATCTTTGTTGCATTCACTTGCATTTTTATTGTGTAAATTGCTCTATAATGTTTTTGATTATGTATTTTTGTTTGGTTGTTGCATTAATGCATTAATACGATAGTACTAATATACATGGAATTTTGGAAATAATATTGTCCTATATTTAGATATGCACTTACTTAATGACTATTTCATGTCTTAAGATTTTATAAAAATAGCGATTTGCCTTTTTCGAAGTGTAATTGGGTATGGGTAATACCCGTTCCACTCATTATCCAAATGGATATGGATTTGGTGTCTTTTGAGAATCTCCAATTAGATATGGGTAAAGGTATAGAGGTGAGTGTAGAGTTTGCGGATCGGATTTGGAAGGAACACCCCCGATCCAAACCCGACCCGTTGCCATCCCTATTTATGCATTAGCCGAATGAAAATTATGGGTATTTTTTAGATCCATAGGGATGTTGGGCTTCGGCTTTCTTAGGTGGGTTTTGTCTCAAAGGATGTCCTCGTTTGGTTTCTTACCAATCGTTTTGGGTCTCGGATTGGGCAAACGATTGCTCCTTAAGCATGATGTTATTTCCTTGCTCTTATTGGTCTTGTAACAATTTCAAGATTAATGAACTTTTTTTTTTTTTTTTGCCGTTCGAAAAAAAGAAAAGAAAAGAAAGGCATCAAATTTTTTGTTTCTTGTATTGGATTTTTAAAGAGGACCAAATTTATTTGCTTTCTTGCCACACCTTTAGCACGAACTTTTTAAATTGGAAGAACTCCACGCGTACCACTGCTATTTAAATTAGGTGAATGTGGAATGTGAAGTAAAGTGTAAAGGGCATGGGTGATTATATTCGCAACCCGATTGTTGCTACAACAACCTGGTAAAAATAAATCATGTTTTGAACAAAAAAAATTAATGTATAGAGACCACCTTGCCCCTCCCTTTAGGATTTCTTCGGGAGGTAACTCCCAAATTTATAATGTTATTTCAGTAGTTAAAACCCGAAAAGTTCAGTGATTTTCGGTAGTTAACTCCTAAATGAGTTGATATCCGAAAATTGGTATACAATCTGGAAGTTGATATCTGAATTTATTGACGTTTTTCCGGAGTTAATATCAGAAATTGGTCATATATTAATGGCATTTTTAGAAGCTCAAGGATTTTTTGTGAGTCGTATTTAGCAAAAATGAAATTTTGCCACTTCATCTGGGTTGTATGTAGTTTGTACATACCAAAAAAAGGGTTGAAAATTGACTAGAACAACCGAGTGTAAAATTATTGGAACGCTATTACTGTTTTCCACGGGGAAAGTTTGCTGGCAAGGACAAAGAGAAACTCTTCTCCCAATTCCCAAATCTGCTCCAAATTAACCCTTACGTTTAGTTACGTTTGGTTTGGAATTTCTGGAAATAATTTGGAAGTTAGGGGAAGAAAGAGAAAAGAAGGGAAAATAATTAAGAAGGAAAGTAGAAGTAAAATTGAAGAGAAAATGGGAGGAAAGTTAAATAGAAATTTGATTATTTTCCTTCCTCTTTTGTAGAACCAAACAAATGGAGGGAAAATTTAAAAAATTTCTCTCCCTTTCTCTTTCATTCCCTAAGAACCAAACGGAGCCGAATATAATTTAAACGGAAAGAATGGAGAGAATATTACTCTACTCTAATTTAAACGGAAAAAATTGTAAATATACAATTTTTGTAAAAAACTGCTTGGATCAAGCCCTTCCCGGTATTTTTTTTTGAAGATTTCTCGCGTGGACCTTGGAAAACACCTTTTGAACACATTGGACGGCTTGGATTTTCCAAAAACAATTTTTAAAAGCATCAAAACACCAAAAAACCTCCAATCCGGGATCCCGGATTGGGTAATTGCCGTATATATATATATATATATATATATATATATATATAGACGAACTCTCTAGTCCGGGACCCTTGGGTCCGGATCTCATAGTTCCGGATCAAATTTTCATGATCCGAACCGTCCAATGTGTTCAAAAGGTGTTTTCCAAGGTCAACGCGGGAAATCTTCAAAAAAAAATACCGGGAAGGGCTTGATCCACCCAATTTTGTAAATATGCAGTTTTTGCGAAAAATTGTGTGGATCAAGCCCTTCCCGGTATTTTTTTTTTTGAAGATTTCCCGCGCGGGCCTTGGAAAACACCTTTTGAACACATTGGACGGCTCGGATCGTCAAAAAAATATCGGGAAGGGCTTCAAAACGCTTCAATCCGGGATTTCCGGGATCCTTGACAGGATCCTCCCCGTATATATATATATATATATATATATATATATATATATATATATATATATATATATATATATATATATATATATATATATATATATGAGTTCCGATCCGTTAAGGGATCCCTTAAACAAAATTCCGTGCGGACCAAGGCATTTTTCAACTTTCCGAGCCAAATTTTGACGATCCGAACCGCTCAATGTTTTTAAAATGCATTTTCCAAGGCCTACGCGGGAAATCTTCAAAAAAAAAAAATACCCGGAAGGGCTTGATCGGATCAGTTTTTGTTGAAAACGCTATATATAGCGTTTTCAACAAAAACTGATCCGATCAAGCCCTTCCGGGTATTTTTTTTTGAAGATTTCCGGCGTAGGCCTTGGAAAATGCATTTTAAAAACATTGAGCGGTTCGGATCGTCAAAATTTGGCTCGGAAAGGTGAGGTCCGCACGGAATCTTGGTTAAGGGATCCCTTATTAGATCGCCATCCATATATATATATATATATATATATATATATATATATATATATATATATATATATATTTTTTTTTTTTGTGTCCCATCGTGCAACGCTTTATTTACATTCGTCATTTCTAATGTATTACAGAGGTTAAGGGGTAAATAGGACGGGGAAAGGGGAAACATGATTTCATTCCGTACCGCCTATTGCAGTCAATGTGTCCCGCCTATTGCAGTCAATGTGTCCCGCCTATTGCAGTCCAAGGAGACAGTCGTCAACATCCCTGAGCACCTGTTCTGCATGCAAAATCGCTTCACTGGAGGTACACAGGTCAAGAATGAAGTTGGAGAGGACTCAGCGTAACTCCCAGAGGAAGGATAGACGAATTATTGAACACTGTGGGAGTTTACGCAAGGTCGGTCCTCTTGGGGGGCGGTGGGAGTGTCTTGCATGTTGTGGATCATTGAATCGCTCATCCTGACAGCCTACCATTATAGGACGTTTCTTACCTATATGGTAGCTCCGGCAGACGGAGCGAAACTAACCCACTAGAAGTTCGCTCCCTAAGACCCACTTTTCTTACCTATATGGTAGTTCTAGGAAATGGTTTTCTGTAAATATATATTTTTTTTTGATCGGCTATTTGTACAAAATGTTTTTGAGGGAAAGAGCAATTGGATAAAAGGCACCCGCACAAGCCCTTCCAAACTGGCCCGGCGAACCAACTGCATAATAGCCTCGCAAGGGAGCTGCCCCCGACGTAATCTCGACTCAACCCGGCGAAAGTGAAGGGTTTCATAATCCTTTGGAGCATTTTCCTAAAAAAACAATGTCATTTTGGAGATTAGTAACGAAAGTAAAATTCACATTATTAATATAAACCAAAGAAGGCAAAACTATTTACTTACCTCATTATCCCATATACGCTTCGACCGGTGTGTATCCTGCATCGTAAGCACAAACGGGTCTCTAGGGCCTGGGTCGGGACAACGCAACCTCTCCAACTCTTGGTCGACGATATCCATAGTATAACTCTGTACATATGCAATAACAAAAAAAATTTCTTTAAAAAATATCAACAAGGTGTTCGACTATATTTTTTTTGAACAGCAGGTGTTCGACTATATAACACATGAACATGCGCCCTCCTGTAGTATCGTTTACCATTTAATTTAATATGATTTCACCACTATGAGGCTTGCAAAATTTGCTTGATACCTAACTGTTTGCTCAATTTTCTACTTCTAAAACAAACTTTTCCGGGCCCATAAATACCTACTAAAGTTTGCTACACAATTTTTGTTCATTTGCCATTACCATGTCTTATATTAGGTGTACAAAATATGACGACAAAGAGATCGATCCATAGGGTGCTACAGGCCCGACTTCCAAAGTAAGACTTCAAAAACCTTCCAAAATGGCACACACAAAGTGTTGGCCACAGAAGCAGCTACGGTAATACTAGCAATTGACAATTTAAGAAAGACGACATTCCTATCATAAATTAGAGGACAATTGAAGTACAAATTACATTGGCCGAGTATAGAAAGTATTCACAACTAAGTTTAATCATCAATTACAATGGTAATTGATACCCCTGTCTGAGTTTCACAAGCCCAACAATACCATCGGATTAAATAAATCCTACGATGATAACAACGTGAACGAAGATCAATAAATCTCTCATGCTCATCGTTAAATACAACCCAATTGTAGAATTCGCTCTACGATTGTTCAGGATACGGAAGTTAAGTGCAAAAGAAACTGATTCGTAACATACACAGTCGAAACCATTACGAACTTCAGTACAGCCATGATATACAGTCTCCTTGTCAGAAATGATCAGAGGAAAGAAAACCCGTAAACATCCTAATTAAATTGCATTACCATTTTTCTATAGCAGAGAGAGAGAGAGAGAGAGAGAGAGAGAGAGAGAGAGAGAGAGTACATACGGGAAGGAGATCGCCGGAGTGCCTGAGAGACCGCCGGAGTAATGGCCTCGAAGATCGCCGGAGTAATGGCCTCCAAGATTGCCTCAAATATCGCCGGAATGACCAGAGAGGGAAGACTCAGATTGAAACTTAGCGATAATGGTGATCGCGTTTGGGTATATCCTTTTATGCCCTAACGCTATTCCGTATTGCGTTTTACTACTTAGAAACGCAATATATGATTGCGCTTTTACCCTTGCTTTCCATCCACATGGCATCAACGTGTCTGCCAGGTGGATTTCGGGTAAAAACGCAATGTATGATTGCGTTACAAAGTATTTTTACAAATAGTTTTAAAACGGGAGTACTTTGCCAATATGTTCCATAAATTAGAGTACTTTGCCGAAAAATCCCCGGTTTAAATCTGTGTAAGTTTCAGTTTGAATTCTTGTTTTTCTTGGTAATGATTGAGATATTGAATTTTAGGGTTTTGGACAGTTGAATTATGAGCTACGTTCGTTTAAGCTCCCGATCTTAGTAATTGGTTCTGTTTAGTTGAAAGGAAAATGCTAACATGTGCCTGATTGCACACGTTAACGTTGAAAAAATGTATTGAAAAGTGTGAAAAATGTATAGTAATATGTGAAAATGTATTAAAAAGTGTATTGAAATGTGTTTTTTTTTTTCTTTTCGTATGCTTATTGTGTACCTATTGACATACCTTAGCAACACCTAGTTACAGCCACACTTACCGTTCCGATTTCCCCCAAAATTCACACCAGAGGGGTTTGTTATGTTTTATTGAAAGGATTCCATTTAATAAACAACTTCTCCTTCCACTGAGCATCGATTCCTTTCTTTTTCTTAAAAAAAAATGTTTTATTGAACGCATTTAATTATTTTCTTTCCTTTTGTGCTAGAGTATTTTGGATTGCAATTGGTCTAAATTAGTGATTTTTCCTTTAAATTTTTAATGCAGATCAACGGAGAGAGAGATAGAGAGGGAATGTATTTGGGAGGGTATAGTGTTTGGAATGGAAAGTGTGCATACGTGTATATACACATATATATTTTCACATAACCAGGGCAAATATAGGGGACAATATTGGAAAAAAAATTCGCCTAACTTACATTAAATTTATTAACAGAAATGGATAGAATGCCAACAGAAGGTATGCACGGGAAAAATTTAAATAGATGAGAGGGTTTCTCTGTGGGTGAAATTAGTTTAGCGGTGTCCAACGAAAAGAGATATAATTTAGGGGGTGTCTAGGTAATTAACTCTATATTTTAATTCTTGTTGCTTGGGAGCGAGGTAGGAGGATTGCTCAGAAGGACAAAACCTTCTCCCAAATCAACTCCAAACCCAGCTATTATTGAGCTATTCTCATGCCCTGGATAAGTGGATATTGGATTGTTCTTTTGCTGCTCTCCTCTAAACTCATCTCAAACCCCTTTTCGATTGATCATTGCTGTCTTTGATCATATTGATTCAAAGGTTTCACTAGAAGACTGTTTTTTTTTTTTTTTTTTTTTTTTGAAAATGTCAAGTATATTATCAAAGCCATCCGGCACCCGATTACATCAAAGACAGGAAATGAAACCAAACCACTAACAAATGAAAATGAGCAGCTACTAAGCCAAACTCGCAGACACACCTGCCGAGGCAGACCCGACACCTAGGGGACGGGATGATGAATCCTATCCAAATGAAAGTAGTAAGAATCCACAAGGAATCCCAGCTCAATCCATAAATCCGTTACAGCACCAGTAATCGGTCAAAACAACAACAAAGAAAACAAACAAACAAAAGAACAAACTAATCAGTAGCCCGAAAAACTGGAACAAACCGAGATCTAATTGAGTCAACCCACTACGATGCTCTGAGTCAGCCCACTTCGATGCATCGAGTTGTACCGAGTTTACCCAAGTCGCCGAACAGTCGCTTCCCCGGACAAGGCCTAGCACCCGTAGCCGTCGCCCATGGCATAGGATAGCTTTATTTGCCGGAGGGGGCCAAGGCTCCCAAATCAACCCGTCGTCAGATCTGAGTACAGGGGCTGTTGGCGGAAGGGTTGGCAGCGAAGGGGATGGTGGTGAAAGGACTAACGGTGGAGGAAGAAGGCTCGGTGGTGGAGTGGTGTGGTGGGATCCTGCTACATCAATCGGCCAGGGGTTGAGGGGGGAGCTCCGGCAAGGTGAGAAGGGGGGGCGAAGGGGCGGCAGCCCCACCCCTCAAGCTCAAAATCGGTTGAAAAGAGAACTCGGTAAAGAAAGGAAAGAGAGAAGAGGTGAATGGGAAGGGAAGAGAGGAACAAGTGAAAGAAAGAGGGAGAAGAAGAAGGAAGGAAAGTGGCCGGATGGGAGGAGCCGGTAGGGAGAGGGATGAAACCCTAGGCCTTCTAACTTTTTAGAGAGAGAGGCTCTCTAGGGCAGCAGTTGGCCAAACTAGGAGACTGTTGAGTTATTGGCTTTACTCTTCAAATTCTCTTTTTTGATCCAGTATAAAAGAGTCAACACAGAGGTAGGTATATTTGCAAAAGTCTTTGAATTTCTTTCCTCATTTCCCACTTCAACAATTACATTGTCTTCTGTTTCTCCTCTTTTTTCCAAGTGCTTGCTTCTTCTCTGTATTCCAATTTGATTTTGAAGTTTTTATTGTCAGCTTGTTCTTTGCCTACTTCTTCATTCCTCTGCTTGTCTTGTACAATTACCAAAACATACACTCTGCGCTCTGTTCTCGTTTCCAAAGCTCGCGTGCTTCGTTTCTGACTGTTAGAAACGCCCTGTGTTGTCTTCTTCTGGTATTACACAACACACACACACACACACAGGGAGAGAGGGATGGCTCTCGATTGTGTTCTTTCCATCGGAGCGAAGCTCGCAAAATATCTAAATGACCCAATTGGTCATCAGTTTGGTTATCTTATTTACTACAAAAGCAACCTTGAAGACCTAAGAGATCAAGTCAATAAGCTAGATGAGAGAAGACGCACTGTGCAACTATCAGTTAATGAGGCAAATAGAAAGGGAGAAGTTGTTGGACGCAGCAATGAGGCCAATGGCATTCTCGAAGAAGGTCAAACAAACAAAGGGTGTCCGAATGGGTGGCGCCCAAACCTGAAGTCACGCCACTCACTTAGTCAGAAAGCAAAAAAGAAGGTAGAAGAGGTGGCTAAGCGGCGGGAAGATGGATAGTTTCCCCAAGTATCGTATCCTGCGCCTCCACCCGGGATAGAATCCAGACCAACTGAAGGTATTAAAGTTGGTAAGACAACACTGGCCAAAGGTTTCGAATCAAGGAGTTTGATCTTGAAGGAAGTCATGGAGGCGCTTAAGGAAGATGGCGTCTATAATATGATTGGGATATGTGGGATGGGAGGTGTTGGTAAGACAACATTGGCCAAAGAAGTTGCCAAGAGAGTAAAGGAAGAGAAATTGTTCGATGAGGTTATGATGGCGACAGTTACGCAAAATTTTGAGGTAAGGAAGATTCAAGGTGAAATAGCGGATATGTTGGGTTTCAATTTTGTGCAGGAGAGTGAAACTGGAAGAGCGGCTGCATTGCGTGGCTGACTCAGGCTCAAAAAGTGAATTTTCGTCATATTGGATGATGTTTGGAAGAGTCTTGAGTTGAAGGACATTGGAATTCTGTTCAGTAATGCAGGTACAGGTTGCAAAATTTTGGTGACTTCCAGAAGTGAAGAAGTTTGCAACGATATGGGAGCTCAAAAAATTATACCTGTTCAAGTCTTGGATAACGAAGAAGCATGGAATCTTTTCAAAGAGATGGCTGGAATTTCTAGTCCACAAAGATGGCAGTGGCAAATGAATGTGGGGGCCTACCGATTGCTATTGTTATGGTTGCGAGGGCACTCAAAGGCAAGGGCAAGTCATCGTGGGATTCTGCTCTTGAACAATTACGCAAGTCAATAGGCAAAAATGTTAGAGGAGTAGAGGATAAGGTGTTTAATTCTCTTGAGTTGAGTTTCAGTTTCTTAAAAAGCAAAGAAGCCCAGAGATGTTTTTTGCTTTGTTCATTATATTCGGAAGATTATGATATTCCAATCGAAGACCTTGTCCGATATGGGTATGGATGTGAGTTGTTTGAGGGCATTAATAGTGTGGGCGAAGCAAGAGCTAGAGTAAATGACAATGTTGATCACTTGAAAAAATGCTTTTTATTGATGGAAGGCATAAGAGATAAGTATGTTAAAATGCATGACGTGGTACGTGATGTCGCTATGCCAATCGCATCTAGAGAGGAATATTTGTTTATGGTAAATTGTGATGAAGCACTGAAAGAATGGCCTGAGAATAAACGACGTGGAAACTACGGAGTAATTTCGATGAGATGCACTGGCATGCGTGGTGGGCTACCCAATAATTTAGAGTTTCCGAGGCTCCAGCTTTTACAGCTAGAGTCCAACATCGATTTTTCATAGAGTCCCCCCAGAGTTTGTACCAAGGAATGAAGGAACTCAAAGTTGTAGCTCTTGCAAGAATGTCTATCCCATCACTACCAATGTCACTCCGATGCTTAACCAACCTGCAAACATTATCACTGTCTGATTGCAAATTGTTTGGTGCAGATTTGTCTGTAATCGGAGCACTAAAGAATCTCGAAATTTTGAGCTTTGCTGGATCTCATATCAGGGAGTTTCCAAGAGAAATTTGTAACCTTACTCGCTTGAAGCTACTAGATTTGTGGTACTGCAATGAGATTGAATCCGTCAGGATTCCTCATGGAGTTTTGTCAAGTTTATCAAAGCTAGAAGAGTTGTATCTTGGGCTCAACTTTATGGAGTGGGATGTTGTTGAAGAGGGTAAAGATATGATATTAACTAATGCATGCGTAGCTGAGCTAGCATCCTTACCTAATTTGGTCGCGTTGGATATCTATGTACCAATCATTGAGAGCAGGGTCTGGCCAAGAGATCATGTGTTTGTCCTTGGGAACATAAGAGCATTCCATATTTGTTTTGCGAAATCAATCTGCGATTATCTCGGTGTACCTAAGTCTCCACCAACCAATCGATTGGAACTATTAGATATTGACATCAGTCGTGGTGTAAAGGAGATAGTTGGGCTTGAGATGCTATTGAAGATTACTAGATTTCTGTTCTTAGATTCAGTAACGGCGCCAGGGGTGAAGTACAGTATCAGTGATTTGGACGAAGATGGTTTTAAACACTTGTCAGAGCTGCAAGTGGAAGATTGTTCAGATTTGGAGTGCCTCATCAACACAAGCAATGGCCATCTAGCAAAGGAGGCTTTCGGTGCGCTGAAAACTCTGTACCTATCTGACTTGCCTCATCCGATGCATTTGCGGAAGGGTCCCACTCAACTTGCATGCCTCCGCAATCTGATGAGCGTATCAGTGTCTCAATGTCCGAAATTAAAACATTGTGTGTTCCCACTTGCCATAGTTAGAAATCTCGTGCAATTGAAAAGTATTATGATCAAGTTTTGTGATACATTGGATGTGATTGTTTCTGATATTGGAGGAGGAGGAGAGCATGAGATAGCAGCAGCAGCAGAGAAGAGGATAATATTGAGTTTCCAAAACTGACATTACTGGAGTTTTCACTTCTTCATAATTTTACTAGCTTTTGCAAACCCATAAATGCAATTAAGTTGCCACTATTGAAAGAGTTGAAACTTGGACGAATTCCAAAGATCAATTATCTGTGGCATGCTACAGAGACTAACAATGAAACTGCCATTGGATCAGTCTTCAACAAGGTATATTTGCTTTAGCTATAAGAGCTCAACTCCTCATTTTATTTGTGAACGAATGTATTTTATTTTTTCATTTGAAAATTGCACGTCTTTATGTACTTGATACTTCTTATGCTATTCAAGTATTAGATTTTTTTGAGTTGCAAAATATTCTTGTCGCAGTCCACTTCTGTTAAATTTTTTGCATGGTTCTCCACCCGTAGTTAAAATTGTATCTCCAATCCATCCATCTTTACTACCCCATTTCGTTCTTGAAAAATGAAGAGAATAAACAATGCATATGTGAGCACCAAATTTCCATCTTCGAGTTTCAAACTAGGTGTACTTGGAAATTATTTCTTACCCATTATCTGTAATCAGTTATTTCCATTTTACCTCTTTCTTCTTCTAGAGCTTTATTAAGTGTTTAAAGCTGAACTTGTGCTGTAACATTTAATTTTTAAACTCTAACTATAATTAAACTTTAAAGCATATTGAATTTGTTCGAAATGCAGTCTTTTGTGAGCAATAATATTTCTCAACGTTGTGATGGTAATTGCAGGACACATTGAGGAGCATCGGGAGCTTGAGTGTCAGTAGTATGGATAACCTCGTAGAAATATGGCCTGTTGATCTTGAAGCAAAACTAAGGGCTATAATGGTTAGCCATTGTCACAAGCTGTCAAATATTCTTTTTCCATCCAATTTGATGGAATGTATACAAAATCTAGGAAGTGTTAAAGTAAACTACTGCAACTCTGTGGAAGTAGTATTTGATCTTTGTGGACTAAATGTTGGTGGAAAAGGCAAAGGACCTATAGCTATAGCACTCCCTTGCTTAGTTGATTTGGATCTTTCCAATCTGCAAGACTTGAAGCCTGTTTGGGCAAATGATACACCAGCAATTCAAGGCTTTCAGAATTTAAGATCCATAACTATAAATGGTTGCGGCAGTTTGAGAATTCTGTTATCGCCTTTCGTAGCCAAACTTCTTGTGAACCTACAAGAATTTCGAATTTTGAGTTGTAAGGTGATGGAAGCGATCATTGATTGGGAACAAGAAGCCGATGATGGAATGACAACAAGTATGACTATTATTTTTCCTAAGTTGACTTCCCTCAGCTCAAGGAACTGCCACTCCTTACAAGTTTCTGTCCCCAGGCTTGCACTTTTCAAGGATCACATTTGGAAAGAGTGTTTATCAGTGATTGTCCAGCAATGGAGTCACTCCCTTCAGCAGTCCAACGCATGATTGACGACCAACAATGACAGTAAGTTTAAGAATCACATAGATTTTGAACATGACCTAACATATATCTTGTCTGTGTTATTATTAATAATATCCATTCTAATACAATTGCCATGAATTCACTTTGTCCGTTGATCTATAGAAATCTACTTCCTCTGTGCTTTATTGTTAGATCTTTTCTAAGAATTGATTCGTTTCTGGCATAAAAAATAAAGCACTTCGTAGATAACTTTATCAACTTCTTTGCACCATTTTAAAGAACGAAGTAAGGTCTTTATGTTCGGTGCCTTGGTCCTCTGTGGTTTGGTTTAAGAATAATGTTCCTACTGCTACAGGGTTATGCCATTTGGACTGAAAAACGCAGGATCTACTTACCAGAGAGCTGCCACAACATTGTTGCACGACATGAGCCACAAGGAGGTAGAAGTATATGTGGATGACATGATTGTCAAGGCCAAGGAAAGAGAAGGGCATCTGCCCCGCTCTCAGGAAATTCTTCGAGAGAATCCGCAAATACAGGTTGCGCCTCAATCCCGAGAAATGCATATTCGGAGTCACGGCTGGAAAAATGCTCGGATTCATGATTACCACACGAGGAATTGAGATGGATCCATCAAAAATCAAAGCCAACCTGGAAATGGAGCCTCCTCGAACAGAGAAAGAAATACGGAGCTTCCTCGGAAAGATCCAGTTTATCAGCAGGTTCATCGCCAAGTTAACCTCCACTTGCAAGCCAATGTTTCGCTTACTCAAGAAAGGTGTGCCATTCAAGTGGGACGATAAGTGTCAGTAAGCTTTCAAGACCATCAAGAAGTATCTCCAGAACCCTCCGGTATTGATGCCACCCATACCAGGGCAACCTCTCATTCTGTACTTATCTGTCACGTCTTCGGCTATGGGATGCATGTTGGCGCAAGAAGGAGAAGGAGGGAGCGAAAAAGCTATTTACTACATCAGTAAGAAAATGATGGGATGTGAGGAGCGATATACGTCACTGGAAAAAGTCTGTTGGGCACTAGTCTGGGCTTCCAAGAAGTTGAGGCACTACATGTTAGCTTACTCCATGAAACTGATCTCTCGAATGGATCCACTCAAATATCTGTTCGAAAAGCCAGCACTGACAGGCAAACTGGCACAATGGTTGCTTATGCTGGCAGAATTCGATATCAAGTACGTCACTCGAAAGTCAGTAAAGGGGAAGGCAGTTGCAGAGTTCCTAGCAGATCATCCTGTGGAAGGGCCGGAGGATATAGAATTCGAATTCCCTGACGAGAATGTAATGACAGCAACCAACGACGTCTGGATGTTGTATTTTGATGGAGCCGCCATTCAGAAAGGATTCGGAATCGGAGTATTGCTGGTCTCACCAGAGGGGTCACACATCCCTCTTGTTTTCAAGTTAAATTTCAAAGTCACCAACAATCAATCAGAATATGAAACATGCATAGTAGGGATGGAAGCTGCTTGACCGAAATCCTATACCTAATTTACTGGGTTGCCCCAAGCGTAGGGCGGAGACCGGTGTAGCACAATACCCGGTAAGACCGGAATCGAATCCACAGAGAAGGTGGAAAGTGCTGACTAAGTACTCGGGTTGCTAATGTTTAACACGGCTCTTAGGTAGCCACCCTTGTGATTTGATTTGGTGAATTAACCGAACTAAGAGAAAAACTGAATTTGATTGAATTATTTAAAAGGAAGTACGGTCGTAGGGGTCATAACACGGTGACAAGGTCTGGATATTTCCTGCTCCATTCGTTGTTCCAAAACGTTTGACTTTAGAGAGAGAAAGATACCCCGAAGGATGCGAATCATTGGTCGCCGTTTACCCATGTACAGCGAAGAATGAGTTTTGGTCCCTCATACCTCGTGTTACATGGGCTCCGACAATGCCTGGATTCGTCCAACGAACGTTCTTAAATAACCTAAAATTGCTTTACCATTATTGATCGTGAAAATCGGAGCAAGAACGTAACCAGCCCTGGCCACGGCGGTGTTAATCACCCCGCGACCATACTTATGAAACTACTCACTCATATTGATTATAACAGATAACGAAATTCTGAAATTAAACATGCTATTATCTTGAATATGAATTTAAACACGAGATTCGAGTCTCAGAACGCGGACAAACCCCCGCGAACTGAAATTAAAGTAAATGAACGGAAACGTTACCGAAGCAAGCGAGAATCAGCGGAAAAACTCTAAACTTCAATCCAAAAGTCTCCGGAAAGTAATAACTTCAAAAGAAAAGCGGCTGCGAAAGTAAGAAGAATACTAACTAAAAATTCCGAACCCTAATTCGGAGTAAAAACGAGGTATAAATACCCCCTCTGAAGTCAACACACGTGGCAAGTCAAGACGGGCAAAATAAGGGTCTCGGTATCGATACAGGAGAAGTCCTGTATCGATACCCATACGTTCTGTTTCCAAGATGGTGCTTGGGTATCGATACAGGACAATCCCTGTATCGATACCGAGCCTCTAAGTTGACTTTTTCAGCTTTTGGTCGTCCTTGCTTGGGTCCCACCGGTTCCCCACATGCCCGATGCCTTGTGTCACTTTCCGTGCCCTTTTCGGCCCGTTTCCTACAAAACAAACACAAACACCAAAAACAAGAGAAACACCGCAATCAAGTGGAAAATGAAATAAAACGCGCCTCTAATGCGCTAATTCGCCCTACTTAGGCGCTTATATCTGTGATATTACGCGCCTATCACACCCCCCAACTTGAGCGTTGCTAGTCCCTAGGAACGAACGAAAATAAAATAATGAAAGGAAACTAGAAAAGCACCAACGGGGGTACGGGGCTATGACACTTGTAGAAGTAATCAAACCATAGCAATAGATATTCGCCTCCTAATATGCCTGTAACCTAAATGCGTGCATGCTTTGACAGAAAATTGAACATGGTTAGCATAGCGCCGCATGCGCGAATAAATATCCCTACAACAATAATCGCGTTGCACTACTCACTAGAACACTCAACATCCCATATAAGCGCTTGGCGAGATGCGTGGAACCGAACAACTGGCTTCCACGCGCCAATCAAAATCAACGCTTAACAAGAAATAACGCACAATTTGCACAATATGTCCAAATATGATTTCACAAAATAAGCAACTTCATTATGAATCATGCATAAGTGAGACATAAAATACGTGCACACGATCGACTAAGGACTTTCTGGATTATATTGACCTCGGTTAGAACAACAATGGGAAACTGCAAAATCAGGTGACGGCCTATAGAAGCTCAAGGTTAACTACCCCGACTGGCCGCACCCGTCACGTCTAAGACCTGTCAATGCGCCCATCGGCGCCACCCAACCCAAGTCCACAATACAAAAGAAAACAAAAAGTACCCATGCAAGTTATATTACAGACCCCAAATAAGAAAACAGAAATAAGTCTCACATGAAATAACAAAACACCCAACATAAAATAACACCTCCTCATCATACTCCTACCCTCCAGTCAGCCCCATGCAACACGAGTGCCTTAATCAATCCGACTCCTCCTCACTCTCCTCAGCAGCCTCCGCCTCATCCGCGAAATTATCGCTGACCTCCAACTCGGGATACTCAAGAGGAACATAGGGATCCGAAATCGACCCCTCAAGTCGCCCTACCATCCATTCCTGCCTGTGATTCATCTGCTGCTGAAGTCTTGCATTTTGTCGCACCTCCCTCTTAATCTTCTGATGACTCCGGATGGTAGCGACCCCTTGGCAGAAGATCTTCTGCAGCCAAGTAGTATTAGATGCGTTGGGGGCAGGTTCAGTAGTCAGATAAGCTCCACTTCTAGCTCCATGAGTCTGGGCTATGCTCTTAGTCAGGATGGTATTGTTAATCGGCCCCGGAATCAGTGGGTCGTTGTTGAACCATTTGGACCCCGTCAACCCGGAGTCTCTAACAATAGCCGTAATCAAGCACGGGAATGGCATGCGGGTCTGTGTTGGGGCATCGCGGAAATCAATAATCTTAGTGTAAATAAATAACGCCCAATCACACACAGTCTCCGGCTCCATGAAAGCTGACAACAAATTTCCAGTATTTTCAGAGGGCTTATTTTCAGTTGCCCTCGGGTCCACATTATAACAGATCACTTGGTTCAAAAACCGAAATGTCGGCTTAAACTTGCCCGGCCGGTGAGGAATACTAGCATCCCTACGCCTCTCATACAAATTTTCCACCACTCTACGTTGGATAACATCCTCAGCGGGGCAAGGGTAGTTAGTATTGGTTTTTCTCACATACCGCAAACTCGCAGCAATAATGTCGGGGGTAATAACAATGGGTACCCTAGCCACTCGTGAGGTTATCTGAGTCTCGGAACTAAATGCAGTTCCGGATGCTGGTACATGAATATTTTTATAGAATTCCCTCACAAGTTCTAAATTATACCCGGGGTTTGGTTCGAACCAAAACGACATACCTTGCCGTATGATGGCTTGGATGGTGATGTCATTCGGGAGAAACCCATCCCGAATAATGTGACGTTCGTTCTTGACACCCCTTTGTTCCATGGAAGCCTCCCACCTTTCCCGCTCATCCCGGGCAATCTGATCCTTAGTTCTTCTTCCCCCGGTTGCTTGCTCTGGCTGTGCACTAGAGGATGCCACCCCCTTGCCCTTAGCACTAGAGGAAGTCTTCCTGGGTGCCATGTTTTAGAAGTTGGGTTTTGGGAATTTAGGGTTTTAGATCTGGAGAGATAAGGATTTTGGACGGGATTGGAGAGGTGTATGTGGTAGAGATGGAGAAAAGGAAGGTTTTGGTGAAGTTTGGTGGAATTTGGGTGAGTTTTGGGGGAGTTGTGGAGGTTTGAAAGGGTTAGCAATGGAGGTTTTTCGGAGGTTAGGGTTAGAGAGAGAGAGGAGAGGTTGAAGAAGAAGGTGGGTTATGAGGAAGAATGACCGGCTGAGCCCTTAAAATTTGGCATATATGGATATCGGTATCGATACTAGCAAAGTGCTGTATCGATACCCGTTGGTTCTGTTCGGCCATGGTACTCAGGGTATCGATACAGCCATTTTGCTGTATCGATACCGAAAGGCTATGTTTATTTATTTATTTATTTATTTATTTTTTAATTTTTATTTTTTTTAAACTGAGGCTAAGGTTTATGGATTTTGGCTTCCAACACATGACACCCAATCGAACTCCCTCAAGCACTACTCTCTTAAAGACCATCATTTCCCAAAATTTCCCAAAACAGTACGGCACTCATGTTGCACGGAACTACACCCTCCCCCCAACTTCAATCCAACCAAAACACCGGTTTCCTAAGTTAGACACGGGGACTGACTCGGACTGGTTTAAGATGGGTCAACGGGACTCGTATGTGGTTTAATCATGCAAGAATGCCTTGTTTCATCCCCTATGCACGTAATTTCCTCTCTCAAATGCATGAAAAATAACTAGCCTCCTATTTGTAAAACAAAAGCCTACTATTTTATGCGATTGCAGAAAAGAATACAAGGAATATGGGAATGTTTTTTTTTTTTTTTTTTTTTTTCAGGATACGCTGTTATTAATGTGGGGACACTATTCACATGCTTTGACAATGCATCATGTTCAATGTATGTAATCAAATATATGTATGCATTAAAGTTAAACAGGCATACATTCAAGTTAAATACTCGCTCGATGATACTCACAAGATACATAACACCCGTATCCCCAAAAACTAACTAGCAACGCACTAAAAGTACAAAGTACACCCTCCCCCCAACTAGAATCATGCTATGTCCCCAGAGCATGGAGACAGAAAAATTTGAAAGAACAAGGGGAAGAAACTGGACCTCCGGGTGGCAGCCAACCACCATGACCTCGGCCAATATACGAGGAATTTCAGGTACGCTCACCATGCAACCTGCAAAACACGTCAGTCCAGCCCGGCAAGTGGTATCCGGGCGTACGCAGAAAAACCAAAAAGCAATAACAGGAAAAGAAATTACTCCACCACTTTCGTCACGTGAAAAACACGGGTACTACTTTTCTCCCTAATGTCTCACTTAAATTTGTGTAGAGAAGGTCAGCAAACAATCCCGGGTAAGTCATGACTCAACAGGTTAAATTACTCAAGGTTCTTCCTTAAAGCAATCAGGGCCAATCGTCTTTTATGACTATCCGAGACACGGCAATAAGATTGTTCGAAACCCAGATACACAAATTTAAGGCTAGAAATTAGGTGGCTATACCGGACCGAAAAATATTCATTTATTATTATTTTTATTTGTATATTTATTTATTTATTTATTTTTTTATTTTTTTTTTTTGAAATTTTTTTTTTACGAAAACGCCCTTACTAACCGGAGCTGGGCACACGATCCTTATTTTAATAGCGGCGTGCGAAGCTATAAATACCCAAGTCAATGATGGGTACCCCTATCACTAGGAGTCGGGTCCACACTCAATGAAGAGCATGGTACGCGTGAGCTACCCGTAAAAACATAGCCCAACGGCTAAACAACGGGAGTATCCGAGTAAACCGGATCAACCAAGTCCTCCTCAGGTTCACCTACATCCATGATTTCTAAAAATGGCTTAAGACGCTGCCCATTAACTTTGAAAATATGATTATCCTTAGGATCGCAGACATCTATAGAACCGTTCGGGTAAACCTGATGCACTATATACGGTCCATCCCAGCGTGACCTCAACTTTCCCGAAAATAAGTGAATACGCGAGTTATATAATAGAACTTTTTGCCCAATACTAAAGGTTTTGCGCTGGATATTCCTATCGTGATACGCCTTAACCTTAGCTTTGTAAATGCTAGTGCTCTCATACGCGTCTTTCCTAATTTCCTCAAGCTCACACAGTTGGAGCTTCCTATGGGCACCTGCCTCTGGCAAACTTGCGTTCACCGTCTTAATGGCCCAATGGGCCTTATGCTCCATCTCGACTGGCAGGTGGCAGGCCTTACCGTAAACAAGCCAATAGGGTGAAGCACCCAACACGGTCTTGTAAGCAGTGCGGTAGGCCCACAACGCATCGATCAGTCGCAGAGACCAATCCTTCCTACTCGGGTTCACTGTTTTCTCTAAGATTCCCTTAATCTCCCGATTGGCCAGCTCAGCCTGGCCGTTTGTCTGAGGGTGATAGGCCGTAGACACCTTGTGAGAGATGCCATATTTTCTCATCAATGCCTCAAAGGACCGATTGCAAAAGTGGGTGCCCTGATCAGAGATAATGGCACGTGGCATGCCAAATCTCGACAAAACATGACTCTTTAAAAATTCAAGCACCACTTGAGAATCACTGGTCCTAGTAGGAATCGCCTCTACCCACTTAGACACATAATCCACCGCCAGGAGGATGTACTCGAAACCATGCGACATCGGAAATGGGCCCATGAAATCAATGCCCCAACAATCAAAGACCTCCAACACGTAAATACTGTGGAGGGGCATCATATTCCTCGGGCCGACTCTACCTAATTTCTGACACCGGTCACAAGACTTGCAAAAAGCATATGCATCCTTAAATAAATTTGGCCAAAAGAAGCCACACTGTAAAACCTTGGCAGTGGTTTTCTTGGCGGAAAAATGACCGTCACACGCCTCTGAGTGACAAAACTCAAGAATTCCCCTCTGATCAACCTCGGGGACACAATGGCGCACTATCTGGTCCGCGCAGTACTTGAACACATAGGGATCATCGAAAATATACTGCCGGACCTCTCTCAAAAATCGCTGCTTTTCAGATGTAGACCAATGGGGTGGAATCTGCCCAGTCACCAAATAATTGGCGATATCTGCAAACCACGGGCACGTGTTAGCAGCGAACAACTGCTCGTCGGGAAAGGTATCCACAATAGGGAGATGAGAGGTGGGGTCCTCAAACTCCAAACGAGACAGATGGTCAGCCACTACATTCTCAACCCCTTTCTTATCCTTAATGATGAGGTGGAATTCTTGCAGCAGAAGAATCCACCGGATAAGGCGAGCCTTCGCATCCTGCTTGGTCATCAAATACCTCAAAGCCGCATGATCGGTATAAACCACAATCTGCGACCCCACCAAGTAGGACCGGAATTTATCTAAGGCAAACACAACTGCTAATAACTCCTTCTCAGTGGTGGTATAATTCAGTTGTGCCTCATTTAAGGTCTTGCTCGCATAATATATCACACAGGGATCTTTCCCTCGCCTCTGCCCTAAAACTGCTCCGACTGCATAGTCGGACGCGTCACACATAAGCTCAAACGGCAAATCCCAATCTGGGGACTGAACAATTGGCGGAGTTGTGAGACTCCGCTTCAATTTCTGGAATGCCCCCTCACAAGCGTCGGACCACACAAAGGGTGTGTCCTTCGCTAACAAATGACACAAAGGCCGGGAGATAGCGCTGAAATCCTTAATGAATCGCCGGTAAAAACCGGCGTGACCTAGAAAAGACCGGATATCCTTGACAGTCTTTGGAGTGAGAAGATTAGCAATTAAGTCTATCTTTGCCTTGTCCACCTCAATACCCTTGGATGAGACAATGTGTCCGAACACAATACCTTGGGTCACCATGAAGTGGCACTTCTCCCAATTCAGCACAAGGCGCTTCTCCTCGCACCTAGTCAAGACTTTCCCTAAGTTCTCGAGGCATCCGTCAAACAAATCCCCAAAAACTGAAAAGTCATCCATAAAAACCTCTACTATTTTCTCTACCATGTCGCTAAAGATTCCCATCATACACCGTGAAAAGGTGCCGGGAGCATTGCACAAGCCAAAAGGCATGCGACGGTAGGCGAAAGTACCATACGGGCACGTAAAAGTGGTCTTTTCCTGGTCCTCCATGGCTACCTCAATCTGATTGTAGCCCGAGTATCCATCCAGGAAGCAATAAAACGCTCTGCCCGCGACTCTCTCTAAAATCTGGTCAATGAATGGGAGGGGAAAATGGTCCTTCCGGGTGCTCGCGTTGAGCTTCCGGTAATCTATGCAAACACGCCACCCGGTCTGAACACGGGTTGGCACTAATTCTCCCTCCTCATTCCTCACTACTGTCACTCCTGCCTTCTTAGGCACAACCTGCACAGGACTTACCCACTCACTATGGGCAATCGGGTAAATGATACCCGCATCCAACAACTTAAGTACTTCCGTCCTAACCACCTCCTTCATATTGGGGTTCAGACGGCGCTGAGGTTGCCTAGAAGGCTTCACATCCTCCTCAAGAAAAATGCGGTGTGTACACACCGTAGGACTAATACCGTGAAGGTCTGCTATCGTCCAGCCAATCGCCCCTATATGCTTTCTCAGCAGGGCAAGTAATTTAGCCTCTTGATCCACCTCCAAGGAGGAGGAGATCACTACTGGAAACGTATCATCGCCTTTAAGGAAAGCATATTTCAATGTGTCTGGTAGAGGCTTCTAATCCGGTTTCGGTGGCTGGACCGACGATGGGAGAGCCTTAGATAATGGGGCGCCCAGCGGTTCGAGAACTGGGTCCCAAACGGCGCCGCATATATCCTCTACTGCTAGCATCTCCATCAAACTCCCTACCTCTGGAGAATCTAAAAATGACGCCTCATTGGCGGTTAGGGCTATCTCCAGAGGATCCTTATACAACATGTTTTCGACATGCTCTTGCACCAGCGTGTCGATCAAACTCACCTCATAGACCTCCTCATCATCCTCGACTCTACTATCGACTTTGTAAACATTCACCTCCATTTTCAAGTCCCCAAAAGATAATTGGACTTGTCCAGTTTTGCAATTCATTACAGCACTGGAGGTGGCTAAAAACGGCCGGCCAAGGATAATGGGAGTCTTCTCAAAGACCTCCGAAATTGGACACGTGTCCAAGACAATGAAATCCACGGGGAACAGAAACTCCCCTACCTGAATCAAAACATCCTCCACTACCCCCTTAGGAATTCTCACACTCCGGTCAGCCAGCTGTAGCGTGACCGGTGTGGCTTTAAGATCACCAAGGCCTAATTTCAGGTATACCGAATATGGGAGCAAGTTGACACTTGCTCCCAAGTCTAGTAAGGCCTTCTCAAAACTCTGGCCCGCAATGGCTATAGGGATAGTGGGACAACCTGGGTCTTTCCGCTTAATCGGAATATTAGCTTGGAGAATGGAGCTCACTTGCTCGGTCAGTAGCACGTTGCACTGACTTTTAGTTCTCCGTTTTGACGTGCACAGCTCTTTAAGCACTTTAGCGAACTGAGGAATAGCGTCAATGGCTTCCATCAAAGAGATGGGAAACTGCACCTTCTTGAACAGCTCAAGAATCTGGAAATGCACATTGGCGCTGGGTTTTGCCACCAACCGATGGGGATATGGTGCAACAAGTGGCAAAGGAGTCGTGGGGGCCGCTGGAGCAGGCACCACCACCTCAGGTGACTCTATCACTCTCTCTTCCTCAGTACACTTCCTCACGGCAGGGACAACTACCGGTGCAGCGACCAGCTCCGGAGGTGGAACTGGTTTTTGCACCAAGGGAATAGTCTTATCGATCACCTTCCCACTTCTGAGAGTGGTGATCGCCTTTGCTTCCTCCTGTCTGGAGTTCAAATTACTCGAGCTTGAACCATCTTCCAGATAATGAGAACCGACAGCATTGGCTTGAGGTTGAGAGGGAAACTTTCCCCTCTCCTGTTGGTTTTGCCCCACTACTGCCGTTAACTGAGTTAATTGAGACCGAATGTCTCCAATTGCTTGCTTGGTTTGCTCAGTAAAACTCAATTGCGACTGCATGAGAGCTTTCAACATGTCATCAGTCTGCTTATCCCTCGGTGGATGATTTATGCCAGGGGGTGGTCCAGAATATGAAGGACCGTACCCCTGCTGATTCTGTGAGGGATAGCGATATTGGGTTATTTGGCCTTGCTGAGGCCGGTATGGTTGCACCTGTTGCTGAGGTGGTGCCTGGGGTTGCACTGGTGCTTTAGGATCTCTCCATCCCAGGTTTGGGTGATGAGCCCATCCTGGATTATAAGTGTTGGAGAACGGATCCCAATGTTGGTTCACCGCAGCAACCTCAGCCTGGTCCTCTGGTACACCTCTTTAACCATAGGAAAAGTGGGGCAAGCAGTCACAAAATGCCCCGGACACTCACATAATGCACACACCTCCTCTACCCTCACATCATTCACCTGGTGGACTTGCTTCATTCGCAAGTCCTCCATTTGTTTGGTCAATTTGTCCAACTGGGACTGGACGGTGTGTTCTCTCACGCTCAAAGGAAAAATACCGGACCCACTGGGTCCCTGTGCAGCTATGGCCCTGTCAGATAAGTCGGAAGGTTCCCAACTTCTATGCTTTTCGGCCAATTCCTCTAGAAAATCCCATGCCTCTTCTGGGGCCTTGTCTAGGAAATCTCCCTCCCTACAAAGATACTCAATCTGCTGGGCCGTCGCAATGTTTAGGCCCAGCTGGAAGAACGTCACCAACTGATGTTTCTCGAACCCGTGGTGGGGTAAAGACAACAACAAGTCTTTGAACCTCTCCCAACACCTCAAAAATGACTCATTATCTTTTTGTCTGAACGACTGGAGTTGGAGAGTCAGGTGCTGTGACTTACTCTCGGAGAAATATTTCCTATAGAACAGCTCCCTAACAGCGGTCCAAGTTGTGAGAGACCGCTCTTTCTGCATTCTGAGCCACTTGTCCGCCCCGTCTTTCAGAGAAGCAGGGAAAAGCTTAAGGCAAGCGTTTTCCCATTGGGTATTGGCAGGGAAAAGCACGGGTTCCAACAAATTGGCCTTGTCACACAGCCATATCTGTATCAGAGAGAAAACAAGTAAGAAACCATAGATACCCCAAACCCGAGCGTTGAGGTAAAACGAGAATGTGGGAAAAGCCGAAAAAAGGAGAGCTGAGTGAGAAACCCACCTGTAGGAGCAAAGCACTACCTTCAAAAACACTGGTATCTCCGGCATGAACTCTGTCCAATCCCATCAAAGTTTTTGCTAAAACCATCGGAGCCACATCTTTGCGTTCTTCAATTTGCATGGCAACACCAATCAGTGATGAACTCGCCTACCCGTCAGACTGGACGAACAAGAAAGCAGCAAGCAACCAAAGACACAACGCAAAACCTTCCGAGCGAAATTGTGCTATAATGCGCGGAATATTGATAGTACCTCCTTGGAGCATGGATTTCGCCGCTTTATTACTTATCCTGAGCTTGGCAGATAGCGCATCGGCAAAGTTTACCCCGTGCAGAGGTATGACCGGCATCTCCAGGTCAAACCCGCCAAGGTATGCATGAAATTCCTCCACAGTGGGGCATATCTCGTGAAAGCCAAAACGGAACGCATGAACCTCCGGGTCCCAGAATCGAACCGCAGCACGCAAAAGCTCAGGACGGATTGTTACGTCTCGGATACGGCGCAACGAAGTCATCCGGTGACCCTGAAAGTTGAGCCATCCAATGCCGTCAAGTTCATCGAGCCAAGGACGAACCAAAGCTGAGAAACTCATGACTAAGTAAGGGATATGGGGAGAACAAGAGACTTCTGGTTTTTAGAACGCAAATAGGCCGTAGAAGGAGCCATTTATGGTGTACGTAGAAAGAAGGATTTTTTGGATTGGTCACCTCGTAAAGCATGCCAACGTTGAAGGGCTTGGAAATCATCTCGAAAGCTTGAAAAGAACCTCGAGGGAAGCAAGGCCGAGTGATTCTTGAAATTACAGAACCCTCAGACGACAACTGGAAAGCATGCAAAAGCCCAGAAATCTGCAACAAAACTCAAAATTTTGGCATTTTCAGAAGTGAGCCGTGCGGCTCACTCAATAGGATCGTACGGTCCATCAAGGTTAGCCGCACGGCTAACCTTTTGGTTTTCATGACCAAATTTTGGCTCAAGCCTCCAGAAGTTGTTTCGGGTATATTTTGGGCACTTTTCCTGTTCATACAAGTGATAATGGATGTCTTAAAGTTGTGGGAAAAATCGGCTTGAATTTTTGGACCACGTTTGCATAGGCGGGTACTCCGAAAGCTCAGATACGCCAAAACCAACGGGCTGAAATATGTCGTATCGCTTTTCTGGCATCAACGGCTCCAGCAAGCCATGCCCAATAATCACGAGGATAGTATGGAGTTATTTGGTAGATTTTACGGAAAAAGTCGAGGTCCCGAGATGACCAAGCTCAATATCGCCCGATATCGCCTGAACGAGGGACGTCGGCGGGTCGAAACATGTTCGAGTGTCAATTTCTTTGTTCCATTCATTCAAGCAAGTCACGACATGCATTTATGACTTGTTGGAAATATTATTTGGCAAACACCGTGTAAATTTAAAGTTTCAGGCGCAATGGGCCACATTATGCCTACGATGCTCAGGTTTTCTTGTAAAGTTTCGAGTTTATTGAGTCAGTTTGTATACACATGTTTCATCATTTCCTTTCCAATCCAAAGTTACATATTTTCTGTTCCCCAGGGGGTATATATTGTATATTGTCAATAATCGGTCATTCACAGAGCAATCATGTGCAAAACTTGACTTTTCTTTCAAAAAGCGCCAGTGTGAATCATTCAAAGCATAACAAATATGTGCAATTTATATAAAAAAAAAAAACTAAATGGCATCCATGTCATGAGCATAAATATACATCTACCTAGGGCAAACTGCCCCAACATCAAAAGATACCGCAACTCGCAGGCCGTATCCATGAAAAAAGAGAAAAATGGGGCAAACAGGCGCCCAAATCAAAACTGAGCACGCAGGCTCATCCTAAAAACCACTACGTCGCCTCTTCGTGCTTTGGCGACGGCCCAGTGTCAGAAGCGGATCCTCCTCAGGGGTGTCCTCACTACTGCTACCACCACTACTCTCTGCATCTCCTTCCCGGGTAGCCACTGTCGTCCATGAGCTGAACTCTCAGGGACACCCTCTCTCTCAACAGAGGAACGCAACACTCTGCCGGACGCAAGAATCACCAGTGGGACTATAGACGGACCTCCACTGGCATTCTTCATCAAAGGCTTCCTACGAGGCGGTGCAGAGGGAAGTATGTCCTGCACAGAGAAAGGAAATTCATTGATAAAACAGTTAAGGCATTCAATTGTAAAGAGCAAAACACGACGGATACCTGATCTGTCTCACTGACGGGAGAAGCTCTACGGGTACGTCGGGGCCAACGACGTCCACCCGACTCACTGCCTCCAGTCCCACAGTCACTGCCAATACCGCGACTGCTACCAGCCCTGCTGCTGCCTCCATCACTCCTGCCTCCGCGGCGACCTCCTGCTCTGTCTCTCGCCTCTCTACCTCCGCGACCACCTCCTGCACCTCGGCCACCTCTCCGGCTAACTCTACCGCCACGTCCACCACTAGCTCCGTCATCACCATCATCGTCATCTCTACCAGCATGGGGCACAATACCGGGCTCCACTCTCGGGTGTACCTCTGGAGTCCAGCCAATCGTGAGACTGCGAACCAGGGCCTCCAAGTCTCGCACCAGCTGAACAGCAGATGCAGCTTAGTCCGCCGGGATCTGCAAAACAGAATTAAAAGCATTAACATGTAACATAAATAGATGCTTGAATAAAACATGAAATTTAATTATTTCTTGTTTTCAAATTTCAGGTTACCTCTGTCGCTGTAAGAGTAACTGGTGGAGTGACCTCGGGAACCACCACATACCCCATACTCCCATTTGGTAGCATCACATCAATCTCTCTCCTCAGAACAGGCAACACTGAACCCTCCACAGGTGCAGGGGCAGCCAGACGGTTCTCCATATCCAGATTATAAGCCACCACATAACCGTCATAGTCCTCGGAAGGCCTGAAAACCAACTCTGTGTCCAATACTGTGAACTCCTCCACCTCAGCCAAAGTATACTCCTGCGTCCTCTGAACAAATGGAGAAGAGGACCCGGCACTCTGAAGTGGTCTATACCCAGGGACTGGCGTGCCACTCTCTCACCCAAGTACCACTGCCATCCATTTGGAGACTCCAACAGCACGCGCCCTGGCGTCACCGCCCTGCTCCGAGTCAAGTATGGAGCACTCAACCTGTCCCACATATTCCAGTTCACCTTCAAGGAGTCATAGGTTACTTTCAAGAAACCAACATTGGAATTGAAATGTCCAGGAAAAGAATTCAGAAAGATTGGTACCATACCGTCTCACCCCTGGACTGGTCTAAGAAGACACGAAAGAACCTCAGCTGCCCCTTTTTCCCACCTTTCCCAACATGCTCCTTGGCCCATTTCATCGCCCGTGGAAGCACTCGCTTGTTTGTATGAGAATTCTCTGAGGCCGGCACTCCAAACACCTCATAAGCCCATACCTGCATTTTTTCAAAAGGAAACCGTTAGTAACAGGAATGAAAGCAACAATGCATGAAGTATCTAAATCAAAAGGAATAACAGGACATACCTCCAGGATCCTCCAATAACCTCCGAGAGTGTTCGCCGCCCCGCGAACCACTGAGCCAAGGAAACAGTAAAGGGTGCCCAAGGCAGCACCACCCCAGTCAAACCGGACAGCTGTCCTCAAATCTGCCAAAGCGAGTAACCAACTCAGGTGCATCGAATTCTGCCTATTCGGAAATAGCACAGTGCCAAACAAGAATAGCAAATAGGCTCTCGCCATCTGTGCAGCCTCAACTGGAGACCCCGGCTCATGATCCCATATCGCCGGTAGGTGATCACATCTCACCATCGTCTCGTCTCCAACCTCTCTTCCCAGAAAGTGGCGCACCGCCGCTCGGTCCAAGTATAAACCTGAGTCGAAAGGTATCGGCTCACCGCCGACTCTCAACCCGGTAGTCGCTGCGAAGTCCAGCGGAGTAATCGTCATCTCCCCAAACCGGAAATGGAAGCTATTGGTGGTGTCCCACCAATGCTCCACCAAAGCCCTCAACAGCTTTCGATCCATTCGAGTCGGCAACAAAATGCTGATGAAGATGGCAAAACCAGCTACATCCACCAACTCCCTCACACTCGGGGGCAACCTCCTGTACTGAACCAAGCAATCAGATGGCCCGCCATATCCCAGAAGAGAACGGTCCACTTGTTTCAAGAACATTGCACGAATCCATTCAGTAAAACAGCAAAGGATATGTAATAGTGAAAGCAATTCCAAAGACAAGTGTAATTGAATGGTACGTACCAGAGGTCTGTTCGAAATATGTGTCGCCGGATCACGCAAAACCATTGACTCAGGGTAAAGCGGCAACTGTGGCTCATACACCTCACACCCCATCGGTATAAAAAAGTGCACTGGGGATCATAAGTCTCCGGGACAAAGGGTGATCGGCTCCTCAAAGCCAACTGGACCTCCTCAACTATGGTCACGCGGACCACCTCCTCTGTCTGTACCTCTGCCTGCTTAGGCTTGCCAACCGGTGGAGTTTCACCCATCAGGACCTTGCCCAACTGAGGGAGAACTACTACAAATTCCGGGCCAGGGTCTCGTCGGTAACCCCCTCTAAGGTATCTCCTAAAGTAGCTCCCGGAGCTCGTGAAGAACCAACCCGCGAAGGAAACAAGACTGGGTCAGAAGGCTCATCACCTCCAGTATCAACACTCTCCTCTGCAGCCCTACCTGTACCAAGTACACGAGTCAAACTCCTGAATACACGAGCAACAGGTATAACAGGGACCGTCCCTTCAGCCCGTACTCTCTCAGTCTCTACCCTCTCCACCCCCTCAGCCTGTACTCTCTTAGTCTCTACTCTCTCCACCCCCTCAGTCTGTGCTCCCTCGGCACGTGCCTCCTCCACCTGTCCTCCCTCACCACTGATGCCTCCACTAAAAAACATCTCATCACCCATCTCCTCATCACTACTACCCCCCATCTCCCCGAGATCCTCCATAAACACATCCCCAGGCCGCCTAATGGTGATCGGAATTCTAACAGAAGCATCATCACCACTAACCGGATACTCTCTCACTAAAACAGCGCTTGCAACATCAGGAAAAACCACATCACTACCACCTACACCCTCCTCAGCAGCCCTCGGGTCAATCAGAACATCCACACCACCAACATTCATTTCAATCTCAGGCAGAGGAACATTTATATCAAGATCAATATGCATTGAACTACTGGAATCAACAACAGTACTTACCGGGGCATTGGTGCTCTCCATGGTCACCCAGACGTCGTCCATTGCACCGTGTGGTTCTACCACTGCCTCGAAAGCATCACCACCACTCCCCGTGGCCTCAATCGGCACCAAACCATCACCAATCAGCACCGAACCATCACCATCGACTGTACGGTCATCTGTATGAACCGCACGGGATACCCCAGTCCCAGACCCAGCCTCGCGAGACCCATCTTCATCCATTTGAGCCGCACGGGGCGCCCGCATCCCAGATCTAGCCGCACGGTACCCTTGATCACCCATTTCGGTCTCTCCCGAACCACCCTCTCTCAGTTCCGACGTCGATGGACCGGCCATGGAAGCTTGGACCGCCGGCTCATCAATACCGGAAATAACAGGCGGGTCTGAATTTTCGCCGGAGTTGGCCATGACCAACGAGAGGCCTTTGCTTTCAACCGAGATCCCGAACGGGATTTGTAGAAAAGGGGAGTAATCGGACGAATAGAAGAAGAATATCACTCTCTCGAAGTCTCTCAAGTAAACTGTCTCTCGGAAATTTTGAATGAGTGAGGGAAAACCGAGAGAGACGATGTTTTGGTCTGTGCAAAAACCGCTCAAGTCAGCCGTGCGGTTCACCGATCTACGCCGTGCGGTTTAGCAGTGTGAGCCGTACGGTTCTTCTGTCTCTGATTTCTCCGCCGCACGACACCTCTCAGGGACACTTCTGTAAACCGTGCGGTTAAGCCTTCTTCAATCCCAGATTTTAAAATCACAAACCGCACCCCCGTGTCTCGTGATTTTCAAACAAAGCCCTCAATGGCATTTTCCAAATTTTTAAAATTACATTTAAGCCCTCAATGGCACTTTTCAATTTTCAAAAATTACGTTTAAGCCCTCAATGGCATTTTTAAATTTTCAAAAATTACGTTTAAGCCCTCAAATGGCACTTTCCAATTTTCCAAAATTACGTTTAAGCCCTCAATGACACTTTCCAATTTTCCAAAATTACGTTTAAGCCCTCAATGACATTTTCCAAATTTCAAAATTACACTTTAAGCCCTCAATGACATTTTCCAAATTACATTTTTAGCCCTCTACGATACTAATTCAATTTTCCAAAATCATTTTTAAGCCCTCAATGGCGCCATTCAACTTTCAAATTCACTTTTAAGTCCTCCATGACACTGATTCAACTTTCCAAGAATCATTTTAAGTCCTCCATGGCATCAATCGAGTTTGATCGTCAGCATCAATCAATTTTCAGAGCCCCTGTAGCATTAAAATATTTTCCAAGACATTTGTTATGTAAGTCCCTCCGAGGCATTAAAACATTTTTATAGCCCCGAACTACGATTGGTCTGATCCCTGCAAATGGGGTACGTAGGAAGCTCCGTGCTCGACCATATTTTGTTTTCTCGCGCTAGGGAGATCAAAATTGGGACGTCTATATCTTTGACGCAACTTGCATCACAGAATGAAGATTAAGTCTTGTCAAAGAGGGGCAACTGTAGACACCCCAATTTTAATCCCTGTGCATCCCCAATGATGAAAGAAACACTCAGCAGTACCTTGAACAGCCATTCTAGACTTCAAAATTTTTGGACAAAAATAACCTTAGCTGTACGGCTTACTCACATAGCCGCACAGTTTATCCCCCACCAGCTCAACCGTACGGTTAACTCATGTTAGCCGTACGGTCAACTATTCCCGCGCCGTACGGTTACATATTAGAAAATATTCGAAATTCTGACAACAGAAGCATCTCATCATTTCTGAAGGATTTCGTACAGATTTTATTCTTTTTTCTTGCCTATAAATTGCCTCCATCTTCTCCCATTTTTAAAGAGAGCAAACCTAACTATTCCGACGACACGTCGGAAAAATCCCCGATCAATTTTCCCGTTCAAAATCTCGTCCGAAACTTTAAAACCGCAATCCACTCTTTGCGTCCCTATTTCCACTTTCAGTAATCCATAATCCATATAAGAAAGGCCACGTCCGAAGCTTGCATCCAAGAATTTCTGAAGTTTCTAAGCTGTTCAAAGTTCTTGCAAAGGTACAACTACGTTTCGCGAAGTCGAGTTCAAAACCTCGACTCTTTGAGGGGATACCCGGGCCAAGAGTGACTCTAATAGTCATTTCTAGACTCGGGTGGTTGAATCTTTCACAAAAATTAGATTTTTAAAACAAAAATAAGTTTCTGTTCGAAAAACAAAATTTTGAGAAACCTTTCAAAAAGTGAACCGTGCGGCTAACCTAAGTGAGCCATACGGCCAACTAAGATTAGTCGTGCAGCTAACTTAAGCAGCACAAAATCTTCTCCTGTTTTTCCTGTTCGTGCTCTATTTTTTGACTTTCTGCAAATGTGTTTATTACACTTTCACCCCTTTTGCTCTTCAAATATTATTAATAAATCCGTTTATTTAATTTTATTCTCGTTATGGTTTCATTTAGTTTTGTTACTTACTTGTTTATTTGATCAAAGTTTTCAATAAAACGTTTTCCGAAATCCCACAAAAATTTAGTAGAGACCGGGAATATCCCGGGCGAGCGGGGTGCTTTTCAACAAAACCTTCCCCGTTCGTAACCTGGCTTCCGAATCCAAGAATCTTTCCGCAGATTAAATTCTTTTCCAAAAAACGGCATAAGAGTCATTTATTTTTCGAAACGGTTCCTCGGGTACCCAAAATCATTTTCTAAATAAATCCTGGGTGGTGACTCACACATTTTTCTTTTTATTTTTCCAAAAACACAAAAGGCATTAGAGCCGCGTGGCGCCGTCCACAGTAATTGACTCCCAAACACTCATTAACTATCTTCGCAAAAACTACAGACATTGGGTTTGGCAATTTTCTTGTAGGGCACCTAGCGACTTGAAATTAGAGCAAAAACAGCAGCTAAGCCAAAATTTTGGCCACAATACCTAGTGTACAGTACATATAGCCAACCTGTCACTCTCAACACTCCAACAATCTATCCATTTTACCTTATCTCTTATTAAAATAATATTTTTTCCTTTATAAAATATACACACAATATATATATATATATATACACCGGCGATCCTGTCAAGGATCCCGGATTGAAGCATTTTTTGGTGTTTTAATGCTTTTAAAAATTGTTTTTGGGAAATCCGAGCCGTCCAATGTGTTGAAAAGGTGTTTTCCAAGGTCCAC
This sequence comes from Vaccinium darrowii, assembly GCA_020921065.1. NCBI lineage: Eukaryota > Viridiplantae > Streptophyta > Magnoliopsida > Ericales > Ericaceae > Vaccinium > Vaccinium darrowii. The sequence continues at coordinate 28,120,107 of CM037151.1, forward strand.
GCGGGAAATCTTCAAAAAAAAAATACTTCGGATCGTCAAAAAAATATCGGGAAGGTGGAGTCCCAGATTCGGGACTCCCGGACTAGATCATTTATATATATATATATATATATATATATATATATATATATATATATATATATATATTGGGTTGAAGTAAAAATTGAGTCCAATAATGATATAATTGATCACGAATTTGTCTTCTTCTATCAATTTCCTCAATGGTAATGAGGGGCTCAATAGCTTGGACAAATATGATGTGGTCAAGATTCATTTTGAACATGGAGTAACCTACCCACTCACGCTTTCACCATTATCCAGTAGGGATAATTGCTTCTCTGCAATTACCAGTGAGTGGTTATTGAGGTGTAAATTGACTATGTCTGCTGTACTTGCAAAAGGGAAAGTTAAATCAAGGTTCATTTGGGTCTTGAGAATCTTGGAATAGGGAATCAAAGGGATTGATTTCTGGCGTGGATGACCTTGATGCTTCTGTATCCTGACTTTGGCTAAGCATATCTGTTGCTATTTGAAGTAGTGCTTTACTTGCAGTTGGATCAGGATTTTGAGCTGCTTGTGTGATCAATTGTTGCGCTAATTTGATTATTGCAGAGTTGGATTTTTGCGGTACTGGTGAACTAGAAGATGGACTGTCGAGTTTGATATTTGAAATTGTATATGGGGATGGAGGGGAGCTAATTTGAATAGGGGTAGGGATTTTAGGTTGAAGTTCTTTGGTAACTTGATCAATAACTTGTTGGACGTTGAGTTTGTCCCACCATTTAACTAAAAATTGACGGGAAACAATATTATCAGAGATAACATACTTCCAGCGAAAAATCCAAGCGACTTTGAATTTGGCAATGAAATGTAGTAATTTGGGAAATTGGGTGAGATGTGGGCTGAATTTCTGTTTAGAGCCGAAAAATTCCGCTTTTTCTAAGAGAATTGGAGGAATAATAGCATCGAATGCTCCGAATTGTGCCCACCAGCGGAGAAACCAGTTGGGGAATGTAGAAGAGAAATTGTAATCAAATTGAATAAACCATGAATGGGAAAATTTTGCATTTTCATGAAATAATGCGTAGGACCATGCATTAATGTAATCATAATAATTAAATTGAATATTGAGGGTTGGAATTATGTGTAGAGAAAAGGGAGGTCCCCAGTCTGATTGGCTGATGAGTTTTTTTATCAAAAATTGGTTTAAAACTTGCTGAGTCGGTATGTTCTAAAATAGATTTATAAAATAGAATTGATTTTTCGGGATGTAGTGGAGTAAAATGCCAATCAGGCGGAAAATAATTTTGGGCAAGTTCATTTGGATTTTTAATATGTTGAAAATTGGGTTCAATATAAAATAAATTAGTAAGCTGAGGTTTTGCAATATACATGGATTTAACTGGGGTAACAATGTTGGTTTTTGGCTGGCTAGCTACAATTTGGCTGACTGGGGTATAATTTTGGCTAATTGGAGGGTAAGCTAAAGAAGAACCAGAACCATATTGGTTTACAGGAGTTGGGTTAAGAATCTGGAATCTATTAACTAATTCAATTGGTGGTATTGCTATGGTACTAGTGGTAAGGGCTAACTTTTGGTTGAGGATGTCATCTTGGAATTTGGAGACACATAATACTAAAGCTAAAAGTTCTTTCTTAATAGTACTATAATTAGTTTGAGTTTTATTCCATAAACCAGAATGAAATCTAACAATTTGTTCAGGAGATGAAGGATTTATTTTTTGGAGGAGGATTCCACCGTAGCCGATATCAGATGCATCGGTTTGTATTATTTTAAAAGAGTTAATTGTTGGAATTCCTAAACAGGGCAAAGATTTTGCATAAGTTTTAACTTGTTGGACAATAGAAGTGTGAGTAGGTGTCCAAGGAGGTGGTTTTTCTTTTAATCTATCAAAAAGAGGTTGACATAATTGTCACATAATTGTCTAATATTTTGGTAAAATTCTGCTATATAATTTAAAGATCCTAGAAATCGTTGAAGTTGGTGTTTGTCAGTTATTTCATCAAGAAATTTTTCTGAGAATTGGATAGCCCGACTGATCGGTGTGATTGTGGATTGGTAGATATTATATCCTAGGAAACGGATTTTGGTTTGGAATAATTTAATTTTAGGAGCAGAAATAACTAATCCATTATTCTTAATAGTCTGTAGAAATGTTGTGAGATGTTTCCAATGTTCGTCAATAGATTTAGAAAAAATTAAGACATCATCTATGTAAGTGATAATAAAGTGGCTAAATGGATTAAAGATATCATTCATTATATTTTGGAATTCGCTAGGAGCATTTTTCAATCCAAATGGCATTACATTCCATTCATAATGACCAAAAGGGGTTGTAAAAGCTGTTTTATATCTATGGTTAGGGTGAATTTGGATTTGCCAGAATCCACTTTTAAGATCAAATTTGGAAAAAATCGTGGCATGGCTTAATCGACTTATGAGGTCTTTTTTATTTGGAATTGGGTATCGAATCCATTCTAAAACTGAGTTTAATGGTTTGTAGTTAATGACTAATCATGGGACTCCACGTTCAATTTCGGCATTTTTGTTAACATAAAAGGCTGGACATGACCAAGGGGATTTGCTTTTTTGTATAATTTTGTTATCAAGAAGAGTTTGAATTTCTTGTTTACATGTTTCCATAACTTCTGGGTTCATCTGAATTGGTCTAGATTTAGTTGGAATTTTTTGTTCATTGAAATCTTTGATGTAGGGTAAGGTAACTACATGTTGCTTTCTATGCCAAAAGGCGCTAGGAGTGTTAGAACATACTTCTTTTTCTAATCTTGTTTGGAAGTGATTTATTCGTTCGATCAAATTTGTGTTTTTTAGTTCTTCTTCAGTTTTGAGGTATTTTAATTCTTGTTGTAAGAATTTTAAATGTTTTGTTTGAGAAATATTGAGTTGGTTGAGTTCATATTGTTTGGGTTCATTGAGAAATGGAAAGAAAACATTTTGTCCGAAATGTGTAGTAGTAATACCTAGTTTGGTTGTAGAAAAAGGATATAAGATGCAAATAAATGGGGTTCCTAAGATTACTTTATCAGGCATATTTTTGACTAAAACGAAAGATGTTTGAAAACATATATTATTTTGACATATGTGGACATTGGGTAATTTATATTGGATATCCATGTTACTACCGTTTGCGGAGCTTAATGTAGTAGTTGTTTTATGAAAATATTGAGTTGGTATTAACCCTTCTTGGATACAATTTAAATCAGCACCAGTATCGACTAGAGCATTAGTTTTTACTTCCATGTCCTGTATTTTTAAATTGATCCTAATAGTCCATTGATGTATGGGAATTGTAGTAGGAGGAACTTCTGATGTGTGCTGAAAACATCTTATGGCATTTTTTTGTTTTTTAATTTCGCGTTGTAAAATTTGTGAAGAAAATGTTGTTTGTTTGTTACTTCTGAGGACATTGATGACGTCAAGTTGGGTATGAGAATTTAATTTCTGAGGAACGGATAGATTAGTTGGATTATCGAGATTTGTAGGGAAAGTTGGGGAGTTGATTGGCAACTTTTGATTCTTTACCATTGATAAATTATGTAATCGGGTTTGGTATATGGTTTTTAATTCTAAATTGTCAATTGTATCAATAAGTTTTACTAGTAGGTCTTGTGTGGATGTTGCGATTTCGTCATTGGTGTTTGATTTTGTATGGGTGTTGTCATTATCGGGGTTTGGGATTGAAAAGTTGTAGTCGTTTGTGGTTGTTACTTGGGAATTTGCTGTATAATGTTGGTCGACGTAGTCTAACAGAAAAATCTCAGTGTGATGTTTATTTAAAAACTGAACCCATCGGCGATGTTTTTAAAATGTGTTTTCAAGGGCCTACGCGAAGAATCTCCCGAAAAAAAAATACCCGGAAGGGCTTGATCAGAGCAGTTTCCGATAAAAACTGTACACTACCAGTGTATATATCACCTTCACCGTCGTCCTTCACCTGTCATCGATCATTACCTCTTCGTCGTCGATGGTCGCCGTCGATCGAAATCGATTGTGATAATAGAGCCTGGGTTTCTGTGATAACAGAGTCGTCGCCGTCGTTACCTCTTCGCCGTTGATCTTACCTCTTCGCCGTCGACCGTCGCCGATCGTGATAACAGAGCCGTCGCAGTCGCTGTTCGTCGACCATCGCCGTCGATCTTTTCCTTGTCGCCGTGAGCCTTCTGGTATTGGGGGGGGGGGGGGGGGGGGGGGAGAGAGAGAGAGAGAGAAACTAATTAAAAAATGGAGTTGCTAGTGAACAGTGCTTGTCTAAAGATAGACAGGAACTATAGCAAATGTAGAATAGCCAAGGTAATAGACAACCTGCTGTATGGCCCTTTTCTTCCGATAATCCTACGGGTACAGAGGTACCCGCACAGAAAATGCACCGAGCTCCTTCGGGGACCCACTTTTGGGTCCCACACGAGTGATCCGAACCGTTCATTGTTCTTAGAATATTTTTCCGAGGGGCCCCACCAAATTTCAGCTCAATCGGACGGTTGGAAGTGCTCCAACCAAAGTCCCACCGTTCCAACCGAAAAAATTTTGGTTGGAACAGTGGGACTTTGGTTGGAGCACTTCCAACCGTCCGATTGAGCTGAAATTTGGTGGGGCCCCTCGGAAAAATATTCTAAGAACAATGAACGGTTCGGATTACTCGTGTGGGACCCAAAAGTGGGTCCCCGAAGGAGCTCGGTGTATTTTCTGTGCAAAACCCTCTGTACGGGTAGTACTGTCCCTTTTCTTCTCCCTCTTGTCTACACTACCTGATGCTCTTGCTCTTATCTCTACTTCATTTGGTGACGAGCCAATCGATCATGATAGATACCTACCACCTTAAAAAGACCTCTACAGCAAAATTGAATGGACCCAATCGCTTAAATATATTTCTTTATTCAAGTACCTATTATCTTCATTTTCCTAACAAAATGTATATGGACGGAGTATTTCTTTAGATGATTGCTAAGGTCCCCCTTTCCTGCATGCACTATTGCATCTCAAGTGTCAGGGGTAAATTATTTTGCAGCCCACTTTCTTCTCTGTACATGACCGAATGAGTCAAAACTTTCGTCGGGTTCAAACTGCTTTGGCCACGTGTCAGCTGTCGGCTTATCCGATCATTCTCCTGTCTTGATCTTAGCCGTTGATTCATTTCTCAGTCTCCCATGAGCACGCATTACCGAATCAATTTTCCCCCATGCTACACGCCTACACCTAATCAGCCTGCCATTTTCTTTCTTCACCCTCCACTGCGGCAGAAAAGAAAAAGAAAAAGAAAAAGAAAAAGAAAGAAAAGACCCCTTACCCACTACACACGAATTTCAAAGGCATGGACCAATTGCCCATTTTTCTCTGTGTATATCCCAGGACAACTCTGTCTGATTCGGGATGAATTTTCAAGCCAAAGTTCCGGGAGCACTCCACTTCTCTCTCTTCGTTGCTTTCCCTTAAGCTTTTGGAAGCTAGCAGGATCCGGGAACCTATTAAAGGTAAAACCAGTTTATTGTCTTGTACACTATAAAAGTTGTAAGAATCATTGTAATGAATAAGTTTGAAGCTTTGTTAATTTCGTTTCGTCTTCATTTCAAATTCCTTGTTTTTCATTACTTAGATTAAATTCCTTAAGACTTAAAGATTAAGGTTCGGTTTTGTATCCTCGCAAATTACTCGACTGTTTCTCACGTCGAGCCCGAATCTATAAGTTTAGTTCTAGGTTGTGATTGCTATGTAGATTGCTGGTATGGGGTTGTTGGCCACTTCTACCGTATATATCTCTATCACTCTATGGGTTAAGTGGATTTGTGATTCTCACACATGGGTTAGAAAGTTTGTTTGTGTTTGATCCTATCTTGTACATAACTATTGATTTAAGACTCAGGATTGTTATGTTTTTTATTATGCGTCGACAATAACATTGCCAAGCGTAATTCTTTAAATCGATGTTAATTTGAGGCTTAAACAAACTTCCGATCGAGTCCTGATCATACCAAACACCGGAAAGAGTAAAAAGTGAATTTCATTGAATTGTCTTCCAGTTGAGCACAAAATTACCTTGCAATTTGTAAGAATCATGGATCTATGTAGGCTATAAGTGGTGTGAATCTTGACCCGAGCCTCTTAGTTAAATTCAAGTAAATCCATAGTTTTGGTGTTAAATTTGAAACCTTAGTCTTTTAATTACCAAGAATCAAGAAATCAAAAAGGGATGGCTACCGATAGCTAAAAGAAGAAATCACTGTGTACATCGACAAGCCATTTCGCTCCATTCAACCATTTCCTGTTATTTGACTTCAGACTTACCGAGTTATATTTCCAAACGACTATCAACGCTTGACACTTCGGGCTAATCACTTTGAGATACAATATGTGGTCGCAAGCAGTTCATTGTTGATCCAAACTATTGGTCTTAAACATTCAGTAGAAAAAAAACATCTCAAAAAGAAAAAAAAGAAAAAAGCAAAAAAAGAGTCATTTGACATTGACAGATATATAGATTACCCGTACAAAATGGATGGCGAATACAATGTTACTTTATAACTATTCATTTTGTATGAGTTATTCACGTATTTATGTATATTCAATCTAGATTTTTTTTTTCAAGAGATTCTTTTTTTGTTGGATCTTTGAGATCGACAGTTTGGATCATTGATCAACGGAATGGACCCACAAATAAAGCTTAAACAAAATTGAGTACATTAGATGACAGGGAGGTAGATCATGACTACCTACGAGCTTTGAAGAAATAATGTCAAAATTATTTTTGGTAGTGTCAAAATTTTAACACATAAAAAGCTTATACTCTGCATATGGTACAAGTCTTTTTATGTGTTGAAGTTTTGATGCTAACAAAAATAATTTTGGCATCTTCATTTATCATAAAAAAAGAAATGTCGTTAAACACAATTGAGTTCGTTGACTTCCTTTTTATGGACGGTATGAGAATTCGGTTCGTCATATTTTTCCGTCAAGGTTGAAGAGCAGAGCAGGGCTTTCCTATTTGCTGGTGGTGGGCTTTCATTGACGGCGGTGTTCTTTTTCTTCCACAAGAGACCCAACAGGTCAAGGTAGCATTTTTGCTCTTGCATTTCGTTGTTTCAATTCCAATAGTTGCATTTACAGGTATTAACTACTAGTATTAAGCATAATTCCAACTCAGAATTTTGTCTAGAATATTAAGTGCATAGCGTGTGTTGTAGATCCAAATTTCATGGCTTGTGAAAACCATTACCATTTAGAGTGAAATCGGTCTCATATTAAGCCAGGTTTGCTGATAACATTTTGCACACCTTTTCAAATGTTAAAAATCTTTCATATTTTCATTGCTAGAGCTCGAGGACACTCGTGTTTTGGAACTGAACATAAGGACAAGTGCTTTGCAAGCTTACTAAAGTACCCTTCTCCCATTATTTCTTCGCCCCTCCACCGGCATATATACAGGGACGGAGCCTTCTAGTGGGACAGGGTGGCACCCTATTTCAAAAAATGTTTTATTTTACACTAATAGAAGGCTAAAGAATTATAATTGTACTCTTGTCCTTATCTCAATTATATTTCGAGCTCCACGTTATAAAATACTTATTAATCTCCCTATCTTAAGATTACAGTTACATGTTGATTAAATTAAATTACTCATAATTATATTTAATCAACATCTTATAAAATAACTTGAGACTTTTCACTTAACTTATTTCATATGTCAGATATAAATATCTACCCGCAGGGTTTGGCTTAACTGAAACTTATAAGTTTATTCAATGGGGTATCATCAATCCTTACCGTGACGTGGATTCCATCAGTAATTAATATCCATATATATCATGCATATAATGTCGCGACCTAACTCACAAAAACTATTGACCCTAAAGAGTATCTCACTTTATAATGAATCTAAATCAACAACATTAAATGTGTGTGTGCGTGTGTGTGTATTAATTCTCTTTGGATCAACAGCATGAACATTCATAATAACTATAATTGTCTTATAAAATCATTATTACGACAATAACCTTAAACAAGTCATGTTCAATACACACAATGTACAAGTACAATGAGTTGGAACTAGAACTGTTCCGTGTAGTCAAGACAGGCCTACTAAAAGATTGTACTACAATCCTACTGACGGTGTGTCAAATTCCGTCTAAAACTGCAAATTAATAACTTATATTTCACAAGAACCGATGATCTAATCTTCCGTGTATAAGTTATACTCTACACACTAGGTATACTAGTATATAGAATAAAAGAACATTTTTCAAATACCTTGGAAAGTCACATAAAAAAACAATATTAAAGTAGTCAGAACCGATGATTTATTTCTAATAAATGTAATATAATATTATAGAATAAAAGTTATTTTCTCTTATAGACCATAAATTTCAGTTTTTTTTTTTTTTTTAACTTTTAATGTGTTACATTTTTTGAAGAATTGGTCCCTTTTTTTTTTTTTTCCCTTTTTTTCCTACTTTCTGATTGCGCTTGTCCAAAGAAATTAAAGTAACTGTAAAAGAATTCGTTATGTAAGAGAAAAATTGAAACCTTCAATTTATTTTGAAAGAATTCTGTAGGTTTTTTGGGCGTGGGGTGGGTGGCTGATTTTGATTTGGGTCTCTGATTCCTACCATGCACAAATAAGGTTTCTTTACATAAGGATGTAACTTCCTTGGGATTTCATTAAATCTGTGAAACTTTTGAGAGTGGTCCGTATATTCCTTGTAAGCATGGTCTTTTCATCTTCTGGATTTAAGATCTTGTAATTAAGGTAGGATGAGATCTAGCAAATCACGTCTATTAGACTGACATTTAACTCAATTGTCTATTAAAACTGTAACTACAGGCTATATCTAGTTGTTCTTGCGCTACAAGGCTTCGTCAGTTAGCCCAAAGCCTGGGTCAGCCCTAAGTTGGGTCTAAAGCAGAAATGAAATACGGTATCCTTTATGAATTTTTATAATATAAAGTACTTATCTTTCACAAACAACTACTAACAGTATTACCCAAGGAAAAAAAAAACTCAAATCACAATGGAAATATTTCAGAAGCATCGATCACTCAAATATCACTAATCCTGGACAACACTAACTGAACATTATAAGATTACAAATTATTGCTTGATTTTTTTACATTAAAATAATAACCGAATAGTACAAGAATTTTTAATTTTAGCAATAGAAGTACTAATTATGTCCACACAATGAATGTATCGAAATCCCCTCATGTTTCATAGCAATTTCTAGCTTGACCCAATATATTTAATTCAAAGCATTCATTACTTGTAGAACTTAACTTGAACACATCAAATAAAAAAATCCATACCATTAATCATCCATATTTCAGCATATGTAATAGTTCTTCCAAATTTTATAATCGGTACCGAATTAGAAGGCCCCAAAATAATTACATGTTTTGAGTTGAAAGTGGCAGCACCTTGGGCTTCTGCTCACGACCAAAGCAAAATAAGCTTCAATAGGAGAAGACCAACATAGAGGATTTGATTCAAAAACCGCTTAGCTTCAAATGAGAATGTATAAGTCTCAATATCGCTAATACCATTAAGTTTTCTTCATATCTGTTGCATTTCTAGTATCAAAGCACAATATTTTCTTATGCTTTAACATCTTATACTGTAACTTCCATAAACAAACAGGCACAAAGTGGCAACGTTAACTGGAATTAGATTGCGAAATGGCTTTCGGTGGCATTATTTCAATTGTAGAGGAGATTGGAAAATGTTCGTTGGACCCAATCAGTCGTCACTTTGGTTATCTGTATCACTATAAAAGCAACCTTGAAAGCCTAGAAAAGGAATTCAATATATTGGAACAATTAAGGCGTACACATCAACAATTTGTTGACGATGCAGAAAGAAACGGGGAAGAAATTTTACCTTCTGTTAAGGAGTGGATGGGAAGCGTAGATCAAATCAGCAGTGAGGCCAATGGCATTCTCAAAGAAGGCCAAGCATACAAAGGGTGTCTGAATGGGTGGTGTTCAAATCCAATTTCACGCCACTCGCTTGGTCGGAAAGCAAAAAAGAAAATGGAAGAGATGGTTAAGTTGCGAGAACGTGGAAACTTTGTCCGAGTATCGCATCCCGCTCCTCCACCCAAGATAGAACTTAGACCCAATGACGGTATTATAGGTTTCAAGTCAAGGATTTTAATCCTGAAGGAAGTCTTGGAGGCACTCAAAGAAGATGTTGTCAATATGGTTGGCATATGTGGGATGGGAGGTGCCGGTAAGACGACACTGGCGATAGAAGTTTCCAAGAAAGCAAGTGAAGAGAAATTATTCGATGAAGTTGGGATGGCAGTAGTATCCCGATATCCTGATGTGAGGAAGATTCAAGGTGAAATTGCAGATCTATTTGGTATTAAATTTACGCAGGAGACTGAATCGGGAAGAGCGGATTTTTTGCGTGAACAACTGAAGCGCAAAAAAAAGATTCTCATCATATTGGATGACGTTTGGAAGAGAATTGAGCTAAAAGACATTGGAATTCCATTTGGAGATGCCAATGGTGGTTGCAAAATTTTGCTGACTTCAAGAAGCGTAGACACTTGCAATGATATGGGAGCTCAAAAAATATTTCCAATTGAAGTCTTTCCTAGAGAAGAAGCATGGAATCTCTTCAAGGAGATCGCCGGAATTTCAGAAGACCATACTAATTTGCACTCCTTGCAAATGGATGTTGCAAAGGAATGTGGAGGACTACCACTCGCTATTGTTATAGTTGGGAGGGCACTCAGGGGAAAAGACGAGCCTTCTTGGCGTTCTGCTCTTACACAATTACGTAGGTCCATCGGCAAAAACATTAGGGGACTAGAGGAAAATGTGTTTGGAGTTCTTGAGTGGAGTTACAATTACTTGGAAAGTGAGGAAGCAAAGAGTTGCTTTTTGCTCTGTTCTGTATTTCCCGAAGATTCTTCCATTGAGGTAGAAGATATTGTGAGGTACGGGATAGGACTAAAGTTGTTTGAGAGCGTTTATAGCATGGGAGAAGCAAGAGACAGGGTACATGTTCATGTTGATCTTTTGAAAAATTGCTTTTTATTGATGAATGGCTACAAAGATGGATATGTTAAAATGCATGATGTGATACGCGATGTTGCTATATCAATTGCATCCAAGAAGGAGCATCCGTTTATGGTCAGGTGTGAGCAAGCTCTGAAAGAATGGCCGGAGAATGAACTATGTGGAGACTACGGTGTAATTTCAATGAGATGCAATGGTATGCTCGGGGGACTACCAGATAACTTAGAGTTTCCGAGGCTTGAGCTTTTGCTGCTAGAGTCCAACATTAGACTTATCATTGAATCCCCTGAGAGTTTTTACCTAGGGATGAAGGAACTCAAAGTGTTAGCAATGTCATCGATGTCTATCCCATCACTGCCGACATCACTCCAATGCTTAACCAACCTCCAAACCTTGTCACTGTATAGATGCAAACTAGATAATAAAGATTTGTCAGTAATTGGAGCACTAATGAATCTTGAAATTTTGAGCTTTACTTTGTTTGACATCGAGGAGTTGCCGAGAGCAATAGGTAACCTTAATCGCTTGAAGGTACTAGATTTGTTGGGCTGCCATGTGAGAAGTATTCCTCATGGGGTTTTGTCAAGTTTATCGAAGCTAGAAGAGTTGTATCTGGGGAAGAGCTTTTCGGGGTGGGATGTTGTTGAAGAAGGAAAAGATACAACAGTAACTAATGCATGCATAGTTGAGCTAGCATTGTTGCCTAATTTGGTGGCTTTGGACATTTATGTACCAAACATTGAGTGCTCAGTCTGGCCAAGTGATGTGGTCTTGCTTGAGAACATAAGAGAATTCGATATATCTTTGGGGAAAAAGGGCAAAAATGATGCTGACCATTTGTGTCCATCGACCAATCGATTGGCACTAGATAGTCTTGATAAGAGTCGTAGTTTTATGGAGATACGTGGTCTTAAGATGCTACTGAAGATCACTAGATTTTTGCTCTTACATTCAGTAACATTGGAGAATCACAATTTCTTTGCTTTGGATGAAGATGGTTTCCAACACTTGTCAGAGCTAGAAGTGGATAATTGTTTGGATTTGGAGTGCCTCATCAACACAAGCGATAGCTACCTAGCGAAGGAGGCTTTCTGTGCACTGAAAATTCTGCGACTATCTGATTTGCCTCAACTGATGTATTTGTGGAAGGGTCCCACTCAACTTGCATGCCTCCGCAATCTGACACATGTATCTGTGTTTAACTGTCTAAAATTGAAACATTGTGTGTTCTCACTTGCCATAGCTAGAAATCTTGTGCATTTGCAGGATATCTCGATAAAGCTTTGTTATCAATTGGATGCGATTGTTTCTAATATTGGAGGAGGAGAGCATGAGATAGAATCAACAGTAGCAGAACAAGAAGACGAAATTGTGTTTCCAGAACTGAAATCATTGAATCTTGGTCACCTGCCAAAGTTTACCGATTTTCACAAAGCTAAGAATGCAACCATGTTACCACGATTGAAAAGTTTGAAACTTCTTGGGATTCCGAAGCTCAATTGTCTATGCCTTGCATCAAGGAGTAATTATGATGCCAGCATTCAACCACTTTTCAACAACAAGGTATGTTTTCGATCTAAGAGTTCAATTTATGCTCGATTATTTTGAGGAAGGTTTTTAATTTAGGCTCTGTTTGTTTCAATGTAATTATTTTACAACAAAAATATTTTCATGCAAAATCTTGTATGTAGACATGTACATATAGGAGAGAGATCTTTAAGGAAGAGAATGAAAGTTTCCGTTCTTGCCAAGTGGCTCTTGATTTGCTTGTTGGAAACTGTGGAATCATTGGCAGTAAAATGACTCAACAAGATTTGAGCAGTAAATCATTTTGCGTTGATTTGTGGTAAAATCTTTTATTGTGTAAATTTTTTATTTCCCAACGAACACCAAAAATTAGGAAAATATTTTCAAAGAAAACATTTTCACGTCAAATAAATAGAGCCTTAGTTTAGTAGTTCTCTATTTCTGGTGGAGATTTAAAGTTAATTCTTTCGTGGCTCCTTCATTTTGGTTTGTTTCGATATCTTCTCATAGATAAAGCCTCCTAGATATAATTGGATAGTTCATTTTGTTTATTCTTTATGTCAAGAAATGAACCACGAGATCTTTTTTTCCTTACAACTGAGTAGGATAGGTATATATATATATATTTTTTTTTTGATTGGCAATAGAGTAGGATAGGTATTCATCACCCAAGATTCTACTTTGCTTTCAATTCAGTCTAAACCAAAACCGAGCCTTAAGTCTCAATCAATTAGGGTTAGCTACGTAAATCCGTTTTCTCCATAAAACTCTATCAAAGGAATCGTGTTCCGTGTTCCGTGACCTAGATCTTTTCGAACTACCGCCTTTACCAATCTATTGACACTACAACGAAAATGATCTAACGCAAAAAAATCTAATGTCGAAATTATTTTTCCTTGCAAATGGTGCACATTCGGAGAGGAAAAATTAATATTTGTATTGATTAAATATGTATGTATATTTTATTTAATTTATGGTGTTCTGTTATTATAACAAATTCATGGAATATTACCTCTAATTATAAATTCACTAGCTAGATAGAACATTCAAATTATTGGTCGTAACTTCAACATATATGAGGCCCGAGACGAATAATCATAGTAGTATTTTTACTCTTTGATACATGGTGGAAGAAGATTACAAACTATTTTACATATAAATACAAACATTTCTCCACTAAATAAACCATAACAAACGTGCTAGCTGTTTCAACAAGTGAGAACAATACCATATCGATCTGTATAACATCTCATTTTTGTTAGAACTCTACGGAAAAACAAAATAGTTGATGGCAATAAAAAGTAATTGGAAGGAGAAATCTTGTTTCAATAGATACGAAGCAACAGTAGAGTAGAGGAGATGAAAACAACAGGAGACTAATATTTGAGATCAGTGAAGCCAGCAGCGTGGGACAGAGATTATAGAAAATAAAAACTCAGCGTAAACAACACTTTCTTGTGAACTAGAGGCCTTCGTTCTCCTTCCAAGTAAGCTCATTTTCCAGATTCAAAGGCCTATTCTCCCCCCTGAGCCTAATACATTACAGGAATAATAGCTCATTTAGGAATTAGAAAATAGGAACAAATAACATAATTAAGTTTCCTTCATTGCATTGAGGAGCAAGGTGACTTTTAGATTTTCTTAAATAGGTATGATATACCATATATTAAAGTTTTCTTCCTGCGGGCAAATCATGCGGCAATTTTAAGCTTCTTTGGAGATGCAAGGAACACAATCCGAACACAACCCCTCACATACACGTGAGTCCCGCGTAATAAATGTGTGTGGGATCTACGTGTATGTGAGGGATTATGTTTAGTGTTGTCTCCGGATGATTGTGCTTCTAGCCTTCTATTATTTTGATATTTTTCGTGCCTGGAAAATTTATTCCCAAATCAAGAGTTCATCAACGAAAATGATTCTTCGAAATCTCTTCACAATTAAGAAGTAAGAAAAGCAATTGTATTGGCCAATCAACTCGTATCCAGTTGTCACATCCACAACACCATGACGAAAAGTCATTCTATAATACTCTATACTAGCATGAACCCGTGCTATGCACAGAGACATGATCTAATATAAATATGTTATCTTATATATTTTCTCACAAAACCTATCGACAGATATAAAACCTGGAAAACAGATCGAGATTAGAAAAGCACAAAATATTTTCCTTTTCTCAGAATTTATTCATAAACCCAAGTGATGTTCATGTTTTCACTCGATATTTTACAAAGTAACTGAAAACCGCACAATAACGAAGTGAATTGAAATACTATTGGCTCCCATAGAAAAAAGAGAACACAAAAAACCTGAAAAATGTAAAAAGAGAACCCAAAAAAAAAAAAAAACTGAAAATGTAAAAAGAAGCAAAGAACTACTTTCAAAGTGAGAATTTGAGAAATGATTCATGGTGTGCCCGTTAATTATTCACTTAATTTGCCAACATGTTCCCACCTATGTTTCTTGATTTTGCATCGAGAATTGGTGTCTCTAAAGCCTATATCCCCTTCAATCCCCACTTTGTTCCTGCTATCAAACCTTTGGTTCAACATCTTCTGTACTCTACTCTATCTGTATATATTTCTCAATTCAGAACTAGCCACCACAAAATAATATTAAAAAAATATCGGGAGGATAAACTGATTACTAAAGCAAAATCATATTTTCATGTATGGAAAAAAAACAAATACAAACTATGAATATGATTGTCTACTTACATGAAGGAAGAACGAAAAACTCTCAATGAAATTGTTGTTCGAGATCATGGTTTATCCCGTGGCTCACTCTTCTTGCTTTACATTAGTAGTCTTGATCGAAATCGAAATTTATTTCTACTAATCTGACTTTGGTCTATGCAAGCACCTTCTTCCATTCTTGCTCGTCACTACTCATAACTTCCTACATAACTATTCATTAATGTTAGAACTCTAGAAGAAATTTATGCATACATGAGATGAGCCTAAAAATAATTGATGCCAACTAAATGAAATTAGAAATCGAAATCCCAATTGAGTGCATGGGTGAAACATTCATGGAGAATTCCAAATTTCAAAAGGATAGAAATAGAGCATAGAAGAACACAATAGAAGAGGCAACCCAATTTTTGGACAGTGAATTTCGTTTTAGAACTTTTATCAATTCTTTCATTCTTTGTGACACCACACTACTGAAGTTAAGTTGTGAACACAACTTTTTTGCCCGAAAAAATATGAGCATATTAGGTAACGTTATATAAGAGAAGTAGGATATTCTAATACCAAATTTTGAATTGTGATCATCCCCGCTAATCATTCCTAAATTAACATGATTTTTAAGTGTTTTTCATGTTTGAAATAAGTTATCCCTCAAATCAAGGATTTCTTAATTAAGCAAATTCTTTAAAACAATTTAGAAAATATTAAGTAAATAATTGTGTGGGGCAATCAGTTAGTGCCACTTGTCGCGATGAGAGTTCTCCTCACGAAAAGTCATTCTGCAATAATATATAAGATAGTACTAGCAGGGACAAAACTAAAGGCTGGCTAAAGGGGGTCAGGACCACCCCCAATCCGGAGAAACCTAAAATTATCTGGTACATTTTTAAAAAAATTCTCTCATTTACCATGTCCGGACCCCTGTATATTGCGCATAAAAACATTATTGTAAAAGGAATTGCAAATATATATACAACCATAAATTTTACACTTACACTCAACCATAAACGTTATGTGCTATGATGTTCTTACCTTGGTGGATATAATTGTAGGATACATTGAGTACCGTAGAGGAATTGGACGTAACTGCATTGATTGACCTGAGAGAAATATGGCCTGAAGATCGTCAAGCAAAACTAAGAGAGATCAAGGTTCAATATTGTCACAAGGTGTCAAATGTTCTTTTCTCATCTAATTTGATCCAATGCATGCAAAAGCTAGAACTACTTCGTGTAGACTCGTGCAATTCAGTGGAAGTAGCATTTGACCTTAGCGGACTATATGTTGATGAAAAAGGCGATGGACCTGCTGCAGCTATTGCACTCCCTTGCTTAGCTACTTTGAGATTTCTCAATCTACCAAACTTGAAGCATGTTTGGGCAAATTATCCACCAACAATACTTCAAGGCTTTCAGAATCTAGAATCCCTACGGGTGGACAACTGCGGCAGTTTGAGAATTTTGTTTTCACCTTTTGTAGCCAGACTTCTCGTGAACCTACGAGAACTAAATATATTTAGCTGTGATGCGATGGTAGCGATCATTGGCTGGGAACAAGAAGAAGAAGAAGATGATGATGGGGTCAGAATAGATACATCCATCTTCCCTCAATTAACTCACCTGCAGCTCTGGAATCTGAAATTACTGACGAGTTTCTGCCCCCAGGCTTGCACTTTCCAAGGATCATTTTTGAAATACGTGGCAATTGAAAATTGTCCTGCAATGGATTCACTCCCTTCATCTGTCCAACGCGTGATTAACGAGCGGTAAGTTTTGGATTATCAAACATACATCTAATTTATACTATACTGTAATGGTTTTCATTCTAATCTTATCACCTTCATTCTATTTTTCTTCTTTTCTATGCTCTTTTTCTTTTTCTTTTGAACAAAATATACTGGTATACTGAAAATCCAAAATCTATGGAACTACAAATTGTATTGATTTCATGTTTAGCAATAAAAAAAGACAGATGATTAGGGAAATTCTTTCCGGGGTGAGCTGTCCGTTAGAAATTACAAAGTAAAAGCTAAATTTTTTGATGATGAACGAGAAAAACTTGGGTGCTGATCGGTATATGCAAACGTGGTGCCGATTGCGCATCTCCACCGTCCTAGATTTCTCCCAAGCCTTCTCCTCTCTCTGTCCTCTTTCTATCAACTTTCTTTCTTTTGTTAAATCTATTATAGTATTGCAGAATGACTTTTCGTAAGAAGAGCCCAGAGCGCGACAAGTGGCATAGTTTAATTGGATTGTCATTGGAGTTTTTAGTTGGCACATGTAACATTACTCTTATTACCACTCTTAAATATTATCCATAAATACGTTACATGATATTTAAAATTTACCATAATTGTCCCCCTTCATGGCCGTATTTGAATAGAAGATTTTTATGCTATGATTGGATAATAAATTTCATCAATTATGCAATAAAAATTCTACCCAACTCTAAAATAGCAGTTACTATAATTTTCAAATTCAAGTGGCTCTAATTTACATCATTTTCTCTCTCTAAGGAATCAAATTTGACATATAGGAAAAACAATGGATGCTAAAAAGTCATAATTAGTTTCTTCCCTCTTCTGATTTGTATTTTAGTAATCATTAGTGGTCGTTTTGATTCCTAACTGCACATATGTTGGCAATATTTGATATTTAATATATTGTCATAGTGCTTGAAAGAGTTTGCGATTATTATTTGTGAAGTTCTTCCGAAGATCTTTTGTTTACTTAGTATTCACTCTTTGTTGTGACAGGAATCAAAGTAAGAGTACTATGTGACTTCCACAAAGGAAAAAGAATTGCAAGAAAGGCTGATTCTACATTGAACTTTTTTTTTTCCAGTTATTACTTAAAATTCGTTGCAATTGTAAAAAAATCTCACGCATGTATGTTAAAATTGTTTGTGCGAATAGTTATAATTTTCGTGTTATTATTGTGCACGTATATGAAGTGAGATTGTAGGCCATTGGTTGCTCCAAAGTCTCTCATGCATTAGAATTGTGTTCAATACTTTTTGCCCTTCCAAACATAATAAAAAGGAAAAGAAAAAAAAGTGCACGATACTGTGCTTTAAGACTTTAAGTGCACACCTATATTGGATGGGTTTTTCATATAGGAAGACATATATTCAACTCTAATATAATTAAATTATTACCCATGTATACATCCAAAGTTGCATAGATGTATATATCTAAGAGAAAAGACAGAGGTTAGATTTAAAATTCTTCCCATCTTAAAGTTTGTACTTTGTCCTTGGTTGTTGGCTCATTACCATCTAAGGATTATTAGCCTAACAAGAATGTAATTGGAGTACATGATTTTTGCGTAGTAATAATGATTTTTTTAAATTTTTTTTTCTCAAAATCAATGGAGTTTTTTTCATTATTTTTTTGATTAATTTGATTATTTGTGATATTAGGTACATTTCCATGAGATCTGTCGTAGTTTAATTATTATAACTAAAAAAAATAGTTTAAATTGGAGCAGGAGTACTACTCTTTTGATCATTTGATAGCCAATAACTTTAGTTTCTCATATTTTGTTGTCTTCGCTTGAAGTATAATTTAATCTTCAATATTGGATATATCGCATTTTTTCTTATTAGTTGAAAGAAAATATAAAGATAAATTTGTTTATCCGTGCATGCTTTAATAATCTTATTGATATTTTTGAAAGGAAATATTGATAAATCCTCCTCAATCCTGTTGATAAATAGTTCCATATAAAATGAAGACGGTTGCCTTATTTGCAGGAGAACTCACCTATGTGCATGTATAATTGTCCTAATTTAGATGAAAATGCGAAAACCACTCCAATCATATCTAGAAGACTAGAATCAACTTACAAATCAAACAATAAAATTCAAATTAAAAAATCTGTTAAGTTTATTTCCTAGAGGTTATTTCCTAGAGGTTAGAGGCAACAATCATGTAATTGCCTGTCAATACAAAAGACACTGAAATTGAGAGCAAGTAAAGAGAAAGAGATGCAACGAAGACACACGAGGCATCTGTATTGGAGCAAAAGATGTTTGATAGTATATTGTCTATTTTGTTCTTTGATTTTGCTCATTATGACAGCACTCCAATTTGTGGTTGCATGTGCCAGTCATTTTTTTTTTTTACAGTAGATACTAGAAAATTATTGCCAGTTGTTTTCCTCCCAAAATCACAGAAGGTGTCCCCAAAGAAACGCTTTCAGAGCCGGTAATCTGGCAAGAGAAAAAAAAAAGAAGAATCACTCAATCTAAACAGTAACATTTAAGATCTATATTTGCAGCATATCTTTATATTTGTACGCATATTCGAACTCCAATACATGATATTATTGGGTCATTCTAGGACAAAATGCTGGAGTGGTCATGTTACTCAATAAACAATATTTGGTCCAATTCAAGTGTATTTGTTACTAAGACTTGGTCAAATTATGTATTGCTGTATTATTTGTACAAAGAATGTTCAAAGCAACGTACAAATACTAAAGTTATCTCTTGAAGTTTAAGACACAAGTATACATAAGAATGTTTGTTAACCATTTGAGAGTGTTGAAATGTTTTGACATACAAATGCAGTTAACAAAACATGTCAGATTTCTTATGTGGACTAAGCAATAGGCGTTGCCTGTCTTTATTCATAATATCGACCTCCTTTTACTTAATCCAAGAGTAACAGTAGAAAGAGGTTAGTCGTAGTTGAGGGATTAAGCTCTCCAAGGTGCTGCTATTGAAAGATATATTTATAATATTAATTTAAAGTTTTTGGAATGAATTTTTTAGGATTATGCATTACCGTCCATTACTTTATTTCATTAAGTTACATATGTTTATGTAATTTAATTAGAATTAAGTTCATCACATTAAGTCATTTAATCGAATCATCAAAATTATTAATCTACTTGTGCATAGCATGAGTTTTATGCTAGTAATAATGTAAGGACATACCACTCCACCACACCATCAATCACAGCAGCCTACGTGGCAATGCATGATTGGTAATGGAAGAACAAATACTTTGAAACTAGTTTGCATCAAACAATCAAGGGAAAAGATATTTTGCTAGACTGGATAGGGAATCTTTTTCTTAAAATCTGCTAAAATCAACATTTGTTAACATTAATAGTTGAATCTAGCAAATGAGGAAGCCATTTGCTAAAATCTTTGATTTTGCCTCTCACAAAAATGTTCAATTGTTACAAATGACTTTCTCATTTGCTAAAATCAACTATTTATTTTAGTAAATATGTTATATGTGAGAGACAGTCATTTTATCCTCAAAAATAAATTGTTTCAAGAAATACCTATTTATTTATTTTTGTGAACAGTTCCAAAGATCTCAATAAGTACTTTTGAAAGATGCAAAAAAATATAAAAAATTACTTTTGAAAGCACTAAATTTTTTTGAGGTCTAAATGGTATGCCGTTTAGTAACAATCACACAAATGGGACAGAGTGATACAAATTAACGGTTTTATATTTTCATTTTAACTGAGAGACACTAAAATTAATTAATTACTTATTATCATACTTTTTTTTAGTTTATACTAATAAGATATTTTATGTGGTTCAAAAGAAGCAATTTTGAAAAGCATAGAAAAGATAACATACCTGTAATTTTCTACGTGCCAAATTGTAGGAGTAATTTTTTATGAATATTTTTTAAAGGCGTTGAAGCAGCAAGTCCTACTCCAAAAGGAGCCCAAATTGAGAAGGGTTAGATGGTCATTTTGTCTAAAGCTAGCATTACATCAGCACAAAGGCTGACAATACATTGATTCACGTTAAAGCACAGAGTCATTGCGCGCGTGTACAACACTACTGCCCGCCCAATGGGCTGTCTATAGAATTTGCCAAAGTTAATTTCACCAAATTTTAATAAATGGAAAACTCATTAGAGCAACTGCAGCAAGTTGGGTAAACCCTATGATAGGCGCGCAATATTGTAAGTATAAGCGCCTAAGTAAGGGGAGTTAGCGCGTTAGACGTGCGGTTTAATGTTTATTTTCCGTTTAATGCGTGCACAGTGGTGTTCTTGGTATTTTTGTGAGTTTTCCAGGTATAATGGCGTTTGGCTTGTGTGTGTGTGCATGGCTTGAAGTGGAGGCGCGGGAAACGAGTTTTGGAAGTTGGATTTTGAAAGTACAAGCTGAAGGAGTTCGGTATCGATACCCTTCATGGCCGTATCGATACCAATCAGTTAAAAGGGTGCAATTTCGTTCCAGAGGGTTTAGTATCGATACCTCTCAAACCGGTATCGATACCTTCGGCTTACGCGGTCAACGAGTCAGTCAAAGGGGTTTGGTATCGATACCAGTATCAGGGGTATCGATACCGAATGGTTACGGGCAAGGCTAAACGATGGCGTTTTGATGTGTTTATGGGTGACTACTATATAAACGTTTTTCTTATCATTAATTAGGGTTCGAACTTTTGATGAATTTTTCTGCAACTTTGGAGTTTTGTAGAACCCTAGGCAAGTTACTCTTCCATTGCTTTTCGATTAAGATTACGGCTCCAGATTCTGTTCAGATTTCAGTGCTTGCTCGAGATTTTGAGTATTAATCTAGCGTTCTTTTATCTTCAGAGTTCGATATAGTGAGTATTTTTCCTCTGTTTAATCTATTTATGCATAACTCTAGGGTTTATGTTTATGTGTTCATATTTATTACCATGCTAGCATAAATCTTTAGACGTGGCCATGGGGTGAATAACACACTGTGGCCAGGTACCGTATTCGTTCACCCAATTTTGCATGGTTATTTGAAAATCTTCATGTTGGGATTTCTAAGAACGGCCGAGCTCTGTCATTGTCGGAACCCACACGTCCGGGGAATGGGTCAAGCCATTCATTCTTCGTGGCGTGTGGGATAACGCAAACAGTGTTTCGCCCCCGGGAGAGAAAATCCTAACATGGAGCGATATCTTTAAGGAACGGAAGGGGTGAAAGGATTCAGGACTGGTTACGTGTGTTAGGATCCCGATGGTCGCGTCTGCGTTTAACTACTTAATTAAAATCTAGTGTTTAGTCTTCAGAGTACCGTAGTAAATCACTCAATTAACTGGATGGGTGGCTACCTAAGAGCCAATTCAAACTAGTGCCCCGTTTTCTAGGTTGAACACCGACTCTGTCCCTGAGGATTCGACTCCGGACTTCCGGATATTGTGCTACGTCGGTTTATTAGTTCTGCGCTTGGCACTGTTATTTCCAATACTAAGAATTTGACAAGCATTTTTGGCGCCGTTGCCGGGGACGGTGAAGTGTGTTTAGAATTTGGGTCGCTAGCGTCTGTTTAACTTTAGTTTTGTTTTATTTTTCTTAACCCCCTAAAAAAAAAAAAAAAATATTAGGAAAATCTTAGTTTATTTCTTAGGTTCGAGTCAAAATAGGTAACGGAAGGAAGGGTTCACTAAAAGCGGACCCGCTCTATTACCGAGATCCGTCTAACCGTCTAGTTAGGATAGATAGTGAGTTGTTGGTAGAGGTTCCGCTAGTAGGTGAGTCTAGCCAGTCTGAGTCAGTAGAATTTCAGTTTGAGTCGCAATCTACTCAGTCCGAGTCTTCAGTAAGTCAACCTGATCCTGTTCCCATAGACGACTTGTTCGTAGAGTTTCCCAACCCTTTGTTTGAGTCAGCAGATATGGCACTGCAGGGCGGTAATCAGCAGAAATCCTTGCGGGATTTCTTGCACCCCGAGAGGACCACCCCTCTCGGACCGATTGTATTCCCTACTTAGACCGCAGAGGCGAGAAATGCTTTCACCGCTAAACCTGGAACTCTGAGAGATCTTCCCACTTTCTATGGGAGAGAGTGCGATGATCCATACGAGCACATTCAGCTCGTTTGAAAACTTAGTGCGCAATTTAGCGGCGAACTCTTAATATGAGAACGCGTGCTTGAAGTTATTCGAGTCGTCGCTCCAAGATGGGGCACTTAAGTGGTTTAGAATGCAGAAGCCCCAGTCACTCAGGACTTTGGACGAGGTGCGTGATGCGTTTTATAGGAAGTATTTCTCAGAGAGTAAAACTAAGAGTTTAACCCGCCAAATTCAGGGTTTTAGGCAGGAAAGGGGAGAGTCATTTTTGAAATGTTGGGAGCGCTTTAAAGAGTTACTTCTTAAGCTCCCACATCATGGCTTTGAGCGAATCCAGTTGGCCAGTTTCTTTCATTTAGGTTTAAATGTCGAGACGGCTCAACAGATAGAATTCATGTGCAAAGGAGATGATTTCCTCTCCAGAACTGCAGATGAAGCGTGGGATTTCTTAAAAGACTTAGCAGATAAGTACCGAGGTTGGGAGCTGCTTGACCGTTCGGGTGATTAATAATTAACTAGAATTCTGTCCCAAGCGTAGGACTATCGACCGGTGCAGCACAATAAATCCGGAAGTACCGGAGTCGAACCACAGAGACGGTCTACGGTGCTTAACTCAAACAATGTCGGCTCTATGTTTGTAATTGGCTCTTAGGTAGCCACCCCTTGCTCAAATGATTTAATTAATTAACTAAATTAACCTGATTTAATTACTGGACTCTGAATTTCGAAAGGAGAGCACAGCCGTGGGCACTACGGTGCCCGTAGCTAGTCCAATTCACATTCACTCGGGCCACAATTATTCAATTAATAGATTTAAAAATAGGGAAATTAGTTTCCAACAAATGCGCACCACTTGTCACCAAATTCTGCGCGCATTTAGAATTGGCAATGCCCGGGTTTGTTTGCTAGAAAAACATCCGTATTAAAAAATTGTGCATTAATTAAAATGATTCGGCACCAAGGTGGAACATAAATTAGCCTAGCCACGGGACACCTTCGTCCCGCGGCCGCACTCAAAACGACTACTCACTCATGCTTATAAAGTTTGCAGGAATCAAAATAATCCTAGATCTAGACATGCTTGAAATTAAAATATGAAAACAATAGAAAACAGTACCGTAATTGCAAGAGAAGAAGCTCAAACTTAATTATCAATCCACAAAGCAAACAAGTCACTGGAATTCTGGAAATTAAATTGAAAACAAAGCGTTGAACGAAGAACTGAGATCTGTAGCCGAAAACTTCAATACTAAAAACCTAGGTAAAATTCGTGGACCCCTAGAATGGGTTTTAACTTAGGTATTTATACTAGAACTCCTAATCCTAATAAAAACCGAGTAAAATCGTTAAAGAATTCGTTCTACGACCAACAAAACGACGTAGTTTCATGTTTCGCGCTGTAAGCTCTCGGTATCGATACCCCTGAGAAGGGTATCGATACCTATCCCTTATCTCCCTTCTTCCACGTAAGCCGTAGGTATCGATACCCATAAGAGGGGTATCGATACTAAACATTCTGGAGTAAATTCGTCCCCTTCATAACCAATTGCTATCGATACGGCTCTCGGGGGTATCGATACCGGCTCCTTAAGCCGTCCTCTTCCAGCATTCCAACCTCAAACCTCGACTCCCACGCCCAGCTCCACTTCAAGCCATGCAAGAGCGCGCCAAAGACATCTTTTAACCTGATAAATCATGCAAACACCAAAAACACTACCACGCACGCATTAAACAGAAAAATGATCATAAAACCGCACGTCTAACGCGTCAACTCCCCCTACTTAGGCGCTTATACATGGAATATCGCGCGCCTATCACATCCCCCAACTTGAGCGTTGCTAGTCCCTAGTAACGAACGAAACGAAAAATAATAAAACCAACACAACGACTCAATAAGGGATACGAGGGTTATGCAACCGGTACAAAATCAAATGAACAATTAAAATATCCTCTCTTAGTTACCCACAACTCGGTCACATGCATGCTCCAACGAAAATTCAAATATTT
The DNA here is from genome assembly GCA_020921065.1 of Vaccinium darrowii. Taxonomy (NCBI): domain Eukaryota; kingdom Viridiplantae; phylum Streptophyta; class Magnoliopsida; order Ericales; family Ericaceae; genus Vaccinium; species Vaccinium darrowii. The sequence continues at coordinate 28,145,198 of CM037151.1, forward strand.
CCAGTCCTCAACAAGGTTCAAGATAGCATGCTTCCACGTGCCACAATATCTCTCAAACTCACCGAACGCTCTACATCCCATGTAAGGCGCCTGGCGATCAACGTGGATTGAAACAGAATCACCACGTACCAGTCAAAATAACGCCAAGATATGCAATGAAAGCTCACGAATTAAGATACCACACACTCATAATCTAAATATAACACATGCATGCAAGAGAGTCAAACGACGTGCATCGGGTCAACTAAGGGCTTCGTTAGGCTTATAATGACTGCGGTTAACAAGACAAAAAGGGCAACATGCAAAGGGGTGGCGGCCTATAGAAGCTCATGGTCAATCTACCCAGACTGGCCGTCACCAACTCAGACAACACAAACACGAACATCACATAATAACAACTAATATTCTAACACCATATAGAACAAGACATCGCAAATGAAGTTCAACACAACCACCGACCACATACACGGTCACACCACCGACATAAACAAACACATAAAACGTCATAGTTTCCAACAACTTAAACACATAAAATAACAAGTAATACTAACACCACCAGTCCAACCCATGTCCAACTCCGTGCTCAACACTCCTTCGTGATCTCATCCTCGAAATCATAGCTCAATTCCAGCTCAGTTCGCCTCTTAGGGTTCCGTAACTTTGATGAGTTCAGGTTTGGAGGGTTTAGAGGTTAAGGTTTGAATGGAGAAGAAGGAAGAGGGAAAACGAGAATGATGGGTTAGAGAGAGAGAGAGAGAGTGAGGAAGAATCGGATGGTCCCTCTCACCTTGACTGTGTTTTCCTTTTCTTTTTTTTCTTCTCTTTTCCTCTTTTTTTCTTTCCTGGAAAACTTGGAAATTCATAGCAATGGATCAAAGGGTCAGTTGACCGTCTTTCCACCTCTCTCTTATCATCAAGATGGGTGAATTTGGGGGGAAAGGAAATGGATTAAGGTTTAAGGGTTCTTTTTTTTTTTTTTTTTTAACCAAAGACATGGCACCCAAAAAGCAACATTTGAAATTTCGATGCTCCTTTATTCTATTAATTTGAGGCCTTTAAAATGCGCACAGAGTTGGACCACCAAACTGACACACCAACCAAACACCGGCTTCCTAGGTTTGACACAGGAACTGACACAAATTGGTTTAATCATGGGATCAAAGGGACACATATGGCGGTTTAATCATGCAAGGACGGCCTTGTTTCATCCCCTAAACACGTCACCAACTCTCACACATGCATGTAAAATATTCAAATCATGATACGTGGTACAAACGCCTACTATTTAATGCGAGTGCGGAAGGTGAAAAACAATGAACATGGGATGTTTTAAGGACATACTGTGCACAACGTGGGAACACCTACTCTAACTCGTTTATGGTGCAGAAAATATTCAAACATGGACGTCAGATATATACATGTGAACAAGTTAAACAGGCAATCAACGAGACAAAAATTCAGCATGCTCATCTAACTCATACAATCAAGCATAACAATCGTATCCCCAGACTCACAAATTAACCAAAAATTTAAAAATAAATGACCCCTAAACTACTAGCAACGCTCCAAACAAACTAAACATGTACAAAGTACACCCCTTCCCCCAACTTGAAAATTGCTCTGTCCTCAGAGCATGAAGACAAAACATAAAAATAGAATAACAAGGGAAAGAGATGGACCAACGGATGGCAGCCAACCATCATGACCCCAGCCGATGTATGGGGAATTGCCACCATTGTCGCTGTGCGGCAGCAGAATCGCTCCCAGAATATATCCCTGCAAAAGAACAAGAGCCAACTACCTACTCGGCAACAAATGATGTCAGTACCGCCCGCATGTGAAAGCCGGGCCACAACAAATAAAATAAAGTAAATAACAAACACCCCCAGGCATTCACGCAGCCTCACGTGTCATACTTTTCTCCCCATCCCCCAACTTGAATGGAAGAGTGGGTGGCTATACAAGACCAAAAAGGTTTTGTTTTTTTTCTGAAAAACACACACGAATATGCATACAAAAATGCCCTTACAAACCGGGGCTGGGCACACGATCCTTCTTTTAATAGCGGCGTGCGAAGCTATAAAAACCCAAGTCAATGATGGGTGCCCCTATTGCTAGGGGTCGGGTCCACACTCAATGAAGAGCATGGTACGCGTGAGCTACCCGTCAGAAACTTCCTCTCCTGATCCTCCTCAAGGAATGAGGAGATCACAACCGGATAAGTATCATCGTCCTTCAAAAAGGGGTACTTGAGCGTGTCCGGCAAAGGTTTTAACTCTAATTTTGGCGGCTGAACCGATGACAGAAAAACCTTGGGCGGAGGGTCGCCAAAAGGCTCGAGCATTGGGTCACAGAAGACCCCTAAAACCTCCTCAACGGAATCTTCGATATTTAACATCTCTAGCAGACTTCCTACCTCTGGAGAATCTAGAGATAACGCCTTCTCGGCGGTAAGAGCAATCTCCAGAGGATCCTTATACAAGATTGGATCGACGTGCTCCTGAACGAGCGCGTCGATCAAACTTACCTCTTCTACCTTCCTCGTCATCCTCACCCAAAGTGCTAACATTATAGACATCCACCTCCATTTTCTCCTTGCCAACAGAGAACTGGACCTTGCCAGTTTTGCAATTCATAATAACATTGGACGGTGGCTAAGAAAGGACGACCTAGAATGATGGGAGTCTTCTCTAAAACCGCAGGATTTAAGCAGGTGTCTAGGACAATAAAATCTGCTGGGAATTGGAACTCACCTACCTGAATCATCACATCTTCTACCACACCCTTGGGCACCCTAACACTCCGATCTGCCAACTGTAGTGTGACAGGAGTAGCTCTCAGATCGCCTAGCCCTAGTCTCAAGTATGCGGAATAAGGGAGCAAATTAACACTCGCCCCCAAATCCAATAATGCTTTATCGAACGTCTGCCCTGCGATAGCTATGGGGATGGTGGGACACCCTGGATCCTTGCACTTGGCAGGCGTCTCAGTCTGAAGGATGGAGCTCACTTGCTCTGTCAGAACCACGTTGTTCTGATTCTTGCGCTTAGTCGTGCAAAGGTCCTTCAGTACCTTCGCACACTGTGGGAATGACTCTATAGCCTCCATCAGAGTAATAGGGAATTGCACCCTCTTAAAAAGGTCTACCATCTTATGGTTCATGCTCTGCTTAGGCTTCACCGCCAGCCTTTGGGGAAATGGAGCTAACGGTCTTGCTGGCGGCGTTTGAGGCGTGGGGGCCGCGACAGCAGGTTCCCCCACCTCAGGTGACTTCTCAACACTCTCAGGATTTACTCTAGTTGCATCAACCGGCTCCAGGGGTGGTGCTAGTTTCTGCTTTGGTAAAATGGATTTATCAATCGATTTCCCACTCCGGAGAATGGTGATCGACTTAGCCTCCTCCTGATTCTGACTCTGAATATTAGGCCCTGTAGGATGTCCTAAGTAATGGGCACCCGCTGAACTAGCTTGAGCCGGAAACCTACCCTTCTCTTGCTGCATTTGACTGACAACAGCAACGAGTTGTGACATTTGGGTCGTAAGGGCCCCAATTTGCTGTCTTGTTTCCGTCTGAAATGCTGTCTGAGACTGCATTAGGTAATTGACATTATCCTCTAACTTCTGATTATGCGCGGTCATCTGCGAAAAACCTGGAGGAGGCCCACTAGTGGATGGACCTGCCCCCTACCAGGCTGTGGCTGGTAGTTGTACGGAATGACTTGGCCCTGCGGAGGCCTGGGTGCTTGGGACTGATGAAACTGTTGCGGCGGAGGCGGCGCAAGGAGTTGCGCTTGCCCTCCACCTGCGGGTCTCGGGTCTGACCACCCAAAGTTGGGGTGATCTCTCCATCCCGGGTTATACGTATTTGAGTATGGGTCCCAATTCCTCACTGCATTTACCTCTTCCTGATTATTCTGACTCGCTCCCTTAGCAGCTAAAAATCCGGGGCATGCAGTTGCAATGTGCCCCTTACACTCACACCATACACAGACTTCCTCTATACTGACCTCATGCACTGGACGAGTCTGCCTAACTTCTAACTCCTCTAGCTTCTGCGCCATCTTTTCAACTTGGGCCTGGAGTCGCTGGTCACGTATGGTAACGGGGATAACATTGGACCCAGAAGGTCCGGACCGATCAAAATCAGAGGGTTCTAACTGCCCTCTGCCTATCTGCTAGGTCATCCAGAAAATCCCAACCCTCATCCGCAGTTTTGGACAAGAAGTCGTCCCCTTTACACGAATACTCTATGTGCTGGATTGTCTCAGCGTTGAGACCCAGGTGAAAGAATTCGACCAACTGTATCTTCTCAAAACCAGGGTGTGGCATTCTTAGGAGCAAATCTTTGAAACGCTCCCATGCCTTCACAAAAGACTCTCCCCTCTCTTGCCTAAAGCCTTGGATTTGACGCCTTAAACTATTAGTTTTAGCCTCAGAAAAATATTTTCTGTAAAACGCGTCACGCACATGCGCCCATGTGGTGAAGGACTGAGGCTTTTGCATTCTAAACCATCTAAGTGCGCCATCTTTTAAAGTTGCCTCAAACAGCTTGAGGCAGGCATTGTCGTATTGAGTAGTAGACGCCAGGTTGCGCACTAACCCCTCAAACGTCCGCACATGTTCGTACGGATCATCAGACTCTCAACCATAGAAGTTAGGGAGGCTATTCAGGACACCAGGTTTTACAGTGAAGGCATTGCGTGCCTCCTGTGTCTCTCGAGGAAACACAATCGGCCCGGGAGGAGTGGTCCTCTCGGGATTCAAGTGCTGCCTCAACGACGGTTGTTGAATTACCTGCTGGTCTCCCATTTCAGAAGGTTCTGGTTCGGAAACTGGCTCTGACTCTGACTCTGACTGATAAAGCAGATTATTGAAATTAACTGACTCGACAGGTAAATCTATGTAGAGTCCACTAATGGGAATGGACTCCGACCGACTCTCTACTGACTCTGACGAAGAATTTGAAGACTCTGACTGACTCGACCTGTTCTCTATCCTAACCAAGCGATTAGTACAATCACGATAATAGAGAGGATCAGGCTTACGGACGACTTGCTTATTTCTACCTATGATGACTCAACTAAAAATTTAACAAACACTAAACTAACACCGTTTGAACACACGTCACCGTCCCCGGCAACGGCGCCAAAAATGCTTGACCATTCGGGTGATTAATAATTAACTAGAATTCTGTCCCAAGCGTAGGACTATCGACCGGTGCAGCACAATAAATCCGGAAGTACCGGAGTCGAACCACAGAGACGGTCTACGGTGCTTAACTCAAACAATGTCGGCTCTATGTTTGTAATTGGCTCTTAGGTAGCCACCCCTTGCTCAAATGATTTAATTAATTAACTAAATTAACCTGATTTAATTACTGGACTCTGAATTTCGAAAGGAGAGCACAGCCGTGGGCACTACGGTGCCCGTAGCTAGTCCAATTCACATTCACTCGGGCCACAATTATTCAATTAATAGATTTAAAAATAGGGAAATTAGTTTCCAACAAATGCGCACCACTTGTCACCAAATTCTGCGCGCATTTAGAATTGGCAATGCCCGGGTTTGTTTGCTAGAAAAACATCCGTATTAAAAAATTGCGCATTAATTAAAATGATTCGGCACCAAGGTGGAACATAAATTAGCCTAGCCACGGGACACCTTCGTCCCGCGGCTGCACTCAAAACGACTACTCACTCATGCTTATAAAGTTTGCAGGAATCAAAATAATCCTAGATCTAGACATGCTTGAAATTAAAATATGAAAACAATAGAAAACAGTACCGTAATTGCAAGAGAAGAAGCTCAAACTTAATTATCAATCCACAAAGCAAACAAGTCACTGGAATTCTGGAAATTAAATTGAAAACAAAGCGTTGAACGAAGAACTGAGATCTGTAGCCGAAAACTTCAATACTAAAAACCTAGGTAAAATTCGTGGACCCCTAGAATGGGTTTTAACTTAGGTATTTATACTAGAACTCCTAATCCTAATAAAAACCGAGTAAAATCGTTAAAGAATTCGTTCTACGACCAACAAAACGACGTAGTTTCATGTTTCGCGCTGTAAGCTCTCGGTATCGATACCCCTGAGAAGGGTATCGATACCTATCCCTTATCTCCCTTCTTCCACGTAAGCCAGTAGGTATCGATACCCATAAGAGGGGTATCGATACTAAACATTCTGGAGTAAATTCGTCCCCTTCATAACCAATTGCTATCGATACGGCTCTCGGGGGTATCGATACCAGGCTCCTTAAGCCGTCCTCTTCCAGCATTCCAACCTCAAACCTCGACTCCCACGCCCAGCTCCACTTCAAGCCATGCAAGAGCGCGCCAAAGACATCTTTTAACCTGATAAATCATGCAAACACCAAAAACACTACCACGCACGCATTAAACAGAAAAATGATCATAAAACCGCACGTCTAACGCGTTCAACTCCCCCTACTTAGGCGCTTATACATGGAATATCGCGCGCCTATCAGGAGCCGTCTGAGTATGACCGCACTTCGGGGCCTAGTGTGGTTCCGGTCACAATTCGTGACCAATATCGCGGGCCAGACATTTGACAATGCGTTGTTGGATTTAGGAGCAAGTATCAACTTGCTTCCATATTCAGCATATTTGCGGTTGGGCCTAGGCGATCTGAAGGCCACTCCTGTCACCATTCAGTTGGCTGACAGGAGTAAGAGAGTGCCCAAAGGTATGGTGGAGGATGTAATGATTCAGGTGGGAGTGTTCCATTTTCCAGCGGACTTTTTCGTTTTAGATATCTCCCCTAGCCCTGAGGTGTTAGAGAGGACTCCCATTATCCTTGGTCGCCCGTTCTTAGCTACCTCCAGTGCCATCATGGACTGCAAAACTGGCAAGGTCCAGTTATCAGTAGAAGGAGAGAGAATGGAGGTGGATGTGTTTAACATGGGGACCATAGATGAGGATGAGGATGACGAGGAGGTGTATGAGGTGAGCTTAATTGACGCACTTGTCCAGGAGCATGTTGAGGGTGTGCTATACAAAGACCCTCTAAAGATTGCGTTGACCGCCGAGGAGACGTCGTTCCTGGACTCCTCAGAGGTTGAGAATTTAGTGGCAATGTTAGATACAGATGATATTGGGGATGCATGTGGTGTGATGTGGGACCCAGTCCCCGAGCATTTGGGTGACCCTCCGCCCAAGGTTCTTCCGTCCTCAGTCCAACCACCTAAACCTGAGCTGAAGCCCTTACCAGATACGCTAAAATATGCCTTCTTGAAAAACAATGAGACTTATCCGGTAGTGATCTCCTCATTCCTTGAGGAAGATCAAGAGAGGAAATTGCTAGATTTGTTGAGAGAGCACATGGGGGCTATAGGCTGGACAGTAGCGGACTTGCATGGTATAAGCCCAACGGTGTGTACACACCGAATCATTTTAGAGGAGGGCGCGAAACCTTCAAGGCAGCCTCAGCGCGGGCTCAATCCAAACATGAAGGAGGTAGTTAAGGCTGAAGTTCTTAAGTTATTAGATGCGGGTATCATTTACCCGATAGCCTATAGTGAGTGGGTCAGCCCAGTGCAAGTGGTTCCCAAGAAGGCAGGGATTACAGTTGTGCAGAATGAGGAAGGAGAGCTAGTACCCACCCGAATTCCCACCAGATGAAGAGTGTGCATAGACTACTGGAAGCTCAACGCGAGCACCCGGAAAGACCATTTCCCCCTACCATTCATTGATCAGATCCTCGAGAGAGTTGCAGGTCGAGCGTATTATTGTTTCCTCGATGGGTATTCGGGGTACAATCAAATTGAGGTGGCGGTCAAGGACCAAGAAAAGACCACGTTTACATGCCCCTATGGCACATTTGCTTACCGTCGCATGCCCTTTGGTCTGTGCAATGCACCAGGGACCTTCTCCCGATGCATGATGGGCATTTTCAGCGACATGGTCGAGAAGATAGTAGAGGTTTTCATGGATGATTTTTCTGTATTTGGGGATTCATTTGAGGATTGTTTAGAAAATCTCAGGAAGGTTTTGCAACGATGTGAGGAGAAGCACTTGGTTTTAAATTGGGAGAAATGTCACTTTATGGTGACTCAGGGGATTGTGTTGGGACACATCGTGTCCTCAAAAGGGATTGAAGTAGATAAGGCAAAAATCGACTTGATCTCAAACCTCCCCACTCCGAAATCTGTTAGGGATGTCCGTTCTTTCTTAGGTCACGCTGGTTTTTACCGGCGATTCATTCAGGACTTCAGTGCTATCTCCCTGCCGTTGTGTCAACTATTAGTAAAGGACACACCTTTTGTGTGGTCCGAAGCGTGTGAGGGGGCATTCCAGAGATTGAAGCGAAGTCTCACGACTCCGCCTATCGTTTAGCCTCCTAATTGGAGTCTGCCATTTGAGTTGATGTGCGATGCTTCCGACTATGCTGTGGGAGCTGTTTTAGGGCAGAGGAGAGGTAAGGAGCCATTTGTGGTATATTACGCGAGCAAGACGCTCAATGAGGCGCAAATGAATTATACCACAACTGAGAAGGAGTTGTTGGCAGTGGTTTTTGCACTTGAAAAATTCCGCTCCTATTTGGTGGGGTCGCAAATTACTGTGTATACTGATCATGCGGCCCTAAGACATCTGTTGACCAAACAGGACGCGAAGCCTTGCCTAATCAGGTGGATTCTTTTGCTTCAAGAATTTGACCTGAGCATTAAAGATAAGAAGGGAGTTGAGAATGTGGTTGCGGACCATCTGTCACGTCTAGAGTTCGGGGACCCCACCTCGGATCTCCCCATTAGAGATTCATTCCCAGACGAACAGTTGTTCGCAGCAGTAGAATGCCCATGGTATGCGGATATTGCAAACTATTTGGTGACCGGGCAAATTCCTTCCCATTGGTCTACGCCAGAGAAGCAAAGGTTTTTGAGAGAGATTCGATAGTACATGTTTGATGATCCATATCTGTTTAAGTACTGTGCGGACCAGATTGTGCGGCGTTGTGTCCCCGAGTCCGATCAAAGGGGCATAATCGAGTTTTCTCACAGTGAGGCCTGTGGAGGCCATTTCTCCGCTAAAAAGACCACCGCTAAAATACTCCAATGTGGGTTCTTCTGGCCCAAGATGTTTAGAGATGTGTTTGAGTTCTGCAAATCGTGTGACCATTGCCAAAGGCTTGGCAAAATCACTTCGCGTAATATGATGCCCCTCCAGCCCATTTTGGTGCTTGAAGTTTTTTACTGTTGGGGTATTGATTTTATGGGTCCGTTTCAAGTATCTCATGGATTTGAGTACATCTTGTTGGCAGTCGACTATGTGTCCAAGTGGGTTGAGGCGATCCCCACTCGGTCCGCAGAGTCTAGAGTCGTGCTAGAGTTTTTGAAAGAATACATTTTGTCAAGGTTTGGTGTGCCACGCGCCATTATCTCTGATCAAGGCACGCACTTCACGAGTCGGTCTTTCGGAGCACTAATGGGGAAATATGGTGTCACCCACAAGGTGTCTACTTCATATCACCCCCAGACAAATGGCCAAGCCGAGCTTGCAAATAGAGAGATTAAGGTGATTTTGGAGAAAACGGTGGGTGTGACCCAAAAAGATTGGTCAACCCGCTTGAATGATGTGTTATTGGCCTACCGCACCGCTTACAAGACCGTGTTGGGTGCTTCACCCTACCGGCTCGTTTACGGTAAGGCCTGTCACTTGCCAGTGGAATTAGAGAAGAAGGCCTTTTGGGCCATTCAGTCAGTCAATTCAAATTTGACTGAGGCAGGTGAGCATAGGAAGTTGCAATTATGTGAGTTAGAGGAGATCCGGAATGACGCGTATGAGAGTGCTAGTATTTACAAGGCGAAGGTGAAGGCGTACCATGATAGGAATATCCAACGCAAAACCTTTAAGATAGGTCAGAAAGTGCTTCTTTATAATTCGCGCATTCATTTGTTCCCAGGCAAATTGAGATCCCGATGGGATGGTCCTTATCTAGTGGTGAACGTTTATCCTAATGGTGCTGTAGATTGTCGTGACCCTGAGGATAACCATATTTTTAAAGTCAATGGTCAGCGTCTTAAGCCATATTTAGAGTTTGCTGAGGTAGGAGAGCCAGATCAGGATTTGGTCGATCCAGTTTACACGGACAACCCCGCTGAGTAGCTTCCGAGCTACGGTTTTCATGGGTAGCTCACGCATACCATGCTCTTCATTGAGTGTGGACCCGGCTCCTAGCGATAGGGGTACCCATCATTGACTTGGGTATTTATAGCTTCGCACGCCGCTGTTTAAATAAGGATCGTGTGCCCAGCTCCGGTTAGTAAGGGCGACTTGTGTATTCTCGTATCTGTTTTGATAATAATAAAAAAAAAAAACAAAAAAAAACAAAAAAAAAAAAACTGTGGTCCGGTATAGCCACCTAATTTCTAGCCTTAAATTTGTGTATCTGGGTTTCTAACAATCTTATTGCCGTGTCTCGGATAGTCATAAAAGACGATTGGCTCTGATTTCTTTAAGTAAAAACCTTGAGTGATTTAACCTGTTGAGTCATGACTTACCCGGGATTGTTATGATGACCTTCTCTATACAAATTTAAGTGAGATAATTAGGGAGAAAAGTAGTACCCGTGCCTTTCACGTGACGAAAGTGGTGGTGTATTTTCTTTTTCTTTTATGCCCTTTTGTTTTCTCTGTGTACGCCCGGCTACTACGTGTCGGGCTGGACTAATGTTCTTTGCAGGGTGCGCGGAGATAGTACCCGAAATTCCTCATACATCGGCCGGGGTCATGATGGTTGGCTGCCATCCGACGGTCCATTTCTCTCCCTTGTTCTTTCCTTATTATTCTTGCCTTCCTGCTATGAGGGCATAGCATGTTCTAAGTTGGGGGGAGGAGTACATTTCTGTGTTTAGATGGGTAAATTTTAATTTTTAATGCGGGGATACATTGTTATGCTTGTGTGTATGAATGAGACGAGCACAATGGGTTTTTCAATTTGTTGCCTGCCTGTTAATTCGTTCCCATGCATATATCTGGTATCTCTGTTGTGTAGTTTTGCACTACAAATGATAAGGAGTGGGTGTTTCCACAGAATGTACATTGGAGCTTGTCGAGTATTCCATGGTTTGCGCTTCATTTGCATTTGCATGAGATAATAGGCAATTGTACCACATACTCAGCTTAGAAATTTTGCATGCATTTTGTGAGAGTTGGTAGTGTGCGTCAGGGAAGATACAAGGCCTTCTTGCATGATTAGACCACCAAAAGAGTCTTGTAGAACCTTTTTTCAGCCAGTCCGTGTCAATATCTGTGTCTAACCTAGGAAGCCGGTGTGTGGGATGGAAAGCAAGTTGGGGGGTGTTTAGCTCTGTGCACTTCTAGGAATTCTGCATCACTATAGAATGGAGCCATCACTGTAAATGGAGCACTGCCTGTGGGAAAGTAGGGAAGGATTTGCTTTTGGGTGTCATGGATTTGATTAACCAAGCCTACCTTGAAAAAAAAACAAGCCACAAATTACCCTACCCAAAACCTAAACCAAATAAAAGAGGAGTGAGATCTTTTATCTTCAAAAAAAAAAAAAAATCGAGTTAACATATCGGTATCGATACCCCTCACAGCCGTATCGATACCGGTTCGTTCCGTGTGAAAAAAAATCTAAAAGGCCGATCGGTCTCTCTCTCTTCTTCCCATCTTCTTCTTCTTCTCTTCTCTCTCTCTCTACCCCTCCATAACCACCAAAACCCTACTCAAAAACCAACCAAAAACTCATCCAAATCACCACCACTTCCCACCAAATCTCAGCCTTAACCCCCTTTCTTCCACCTCTACCCTAATCTCCATCTAAAATTTCCTAAAACCTCACTAAATTTCCGAATCTGAAATCCCAAAAACCCATTTTTCCAAACCCTTTAACCTTCAAACCATGGCATCCAAAAGGCAAGATGTAGGAAAGGGAAAGGCTGGGGCATCTTCTAATGCTGCGGGGGACGTTCCTGGGGGTTCATCGGGAGGTCCTTATCCGGGCCGGGCTCCGAGACGAAACCGGGCGCAAATGGAGAGAGACGAAGAGATACAGTGGAGGGAATCGATCAAAGGCAGGGGGGTGAAAAACGAGAGGCATATAGAGTTGGATGGTGGGTGGCCGGAGGGACATTTGGTTATCGAGGCGATAAAAAATCAAGGTATGTCTTTTTGGTTTGAACCGAATCCGGGTTATAATAATGCTTTGGTAGAGGAATTTTATAAATGCATGGTTGTGCCTGAGGCTGGAACTTTTATGAATCCGGGGGCTCGGATTACTTCTGTAGACACCCCGATTTTGAACCCAGGATGCACTCAAGCATTCCCGATGATGAAATAGACCAATCGTGCATACCTCAAGGCTAAGAACAAGGCTTGAACTCACCGAACCACCCTAAACCATTCTAAACCCTCCTAGAACAACCTTAAACCAACCAAAATGACCAAAATACCCTTCAAACCATCCATAAACCATTTCAAAACAAACCCAAGCCTACACCATCTTCTAGTACATTCAAAACCCTCTTTATTGATATATAATATGTCCCAATCCATTTTGAAATGAGGGAGATGTGTCCGTTTTACCAAAATGACTTATTTTCCCGACCTTCTGAGCGTAAAATGGTCACATACTTGGATGTACAAATTATCTTGGGTTCAAACCACTTGGGTTAGAAAGTACACTCGACAAGCTTTCCAACGCTTCAAACCACGCACGAAATGGAGTTTGGTAGCACCCGGGGCGGCCCCGCAAAGTTTTACCTTTTGAGCAACAGCCTTGAGCGCTCAAGGCCCCAACCTTGAGCGCTCAAACCCAAAAATCCCACCTTGAGCGCTCAAGCCCACGGCTTTGAGCGCTCAACTCTGATCCAGATCAGTTTTCTGCAGAGCATCTAATCATGATATTCTACTGCAAGAGGAGCGTCTACCTATGTTTTCTACTGCCTAAATACACTTCCTAGACCCTTGAACATCTCCTCAATCACCCCCCAAACCCAATTCAAAAATTAAACCCATTTCCCTCCCATTTCTCTCTCTATATAAACCTCCTCCACTCCCTTGACTGATCTCTTACACTCCCACACACCCTTCATCAGATCAAACCCACTCTCTCTCATCCTTCAATCATGTTTTAGCCTCCCTCTCATCCATTTCCATCATCTTCAATCTCCAAAACACCCAAAAATCTCATCTTTAAGACAAAATACACATGGGTCTTTAAGATACCAACTTCAACAGCCCCTCTCTCACTCTAATAAGCCATTTACAGCCCATACATTCCACCCATTTCGTCCAAACCCAGCTCTTCAACCAAAACCCACCTCATCCAAGCCAAAATCACCATTTTAAGCTCAAATACACCCCCATCCACTCAATCAATCATCCAACCAGCCCTATACTCACACTCCTCTGTCCAAAATACCTCAAATCAAGCCTATAGTCTAAGCCACTACTCAATCATCTAATCAAAAGCCAAGTTCAAGCCTTTATCAAGCCAAAAGGTAGTGAAAATCATTGTTTTGGTCTTGCTGAGGGAGACCAGTGGGCTCATTCAAGTTCCTCATACTTGAAATGAGCCTACAAGGTCTGAAAAGTATCAAGAAAATCATTTTATTTTGAGCTTGAGCTCTCAAGGTCTTACCCTTGAGCGCTCAATCCACTTTGAGCGCTCAAACCCAACAGAAAGTCAGTCACAGTGTTTCAGCCATAACTTTTTACTCCGAACTCCGTTTTGGGCATATTATATATCAAAACGTAGATAATTTGAAGGGCTACAACTTTGTAGTTTTATGTTCTTCTCATTTATATATCAAAACCCTCCAAAACATGCAAATAGTGTCAGAAAGACAAATAATTTTGCTCAAGATGGTGTTCTAAGTCCTATTTCTCTCTTTCATTGTCATTTTCTTTGTTTATATCATTCCACCATCGCATTGTACATTGCACAAAGCATCCACCATCACTTGGTTCGTATTTGAATACTTGTTTATGTGTTTTCCCATTTCCATACTCCCCGTTATTTGCTCAAAATTGATCTTCAAACATTTCCAAAATCCCACAAAATGTTGAGTAGAGACCGGTTCACGGACCGGGCGAGAGGGGTGCCGTAAAACCCTTCCCCTCTCGTAACCAAACCCCCGAATCCGAGAAATCTTTGGTTCCGCCATGATCAGTGAAATCTTTTTCAAAGGGCAAACGAGTCATTTTTGATCGGTTTCTCGGGTTCGGACCTCAAATCCGGGTGGCGACTCTAACAATCACAATCTTTTCCAATGCAAAACCGCACCGATTTCCGTGGGCCGTCCACAACTTCTGTGATAGGAAAGACTCCCGTGTTTATTGATGTTGATAAAATTGCTGCTACATTGAATTATGTGAGGCCCGAGGGAGAGATAGATTTTCCTAGACCAGTTGATGACCCCATTAATCAGGATTGGGTGAACCGAGAGATTTATACACATTGGAGGGATGTGAGGGTCCCTCACTGGCCAGGAAAGTTTAAACCGTCGTATAGGTTTCTCAACCAGGTTGTTTGTTATAATATTTATCCGAGGGGGACTGAGAACAAGCCCCAAGAAAAGGTTGGGAACATTATGTGGGCGTTCACTGAGGAGAACACGGTGTGTGACTGGGCTTTATCCATCTTTGGGGAAATGGTTGATTTTAGGGCTGCTTCGAAAAATGTCAGAATGCCTTTCCCGTTCCTAGTGACCACGATCCTTAGGAGGGATAACGTTCCAGGAACTAGGTTTTATGTGAATGACAGGTTGGATCCGGGGGCCTTAGATTCTACCATCCTTCGTCGGAGTAGTGCTCAGACTAAGGGTGGCGGAGAATCACTGCTTACTCCACCAGCATCAGAGGCTCCTTTAAAAGAGTGGTTCAAGAAAATCTTTTGCATGAATGTGGCTATCATTAAGAGTCAGAAGAAGATGAAACTGGAGCAGAGACAGATGGCTAGGAGGCAGGTGGAGTTTGATGATCAACTGAGCTACGTGAGGCAGCATGTTACAAGGGAGACTTTCGGTCCTTATGTTCCTCGTCGGTGGCCAGAGCTGGAGGTGAGTGATGACTTTGAGGGGCAGGACACAGCTGATGAGGACTCGGATGCGTAGGAAGGATCGATGCATGGAGTAAGTATGTAGGAGGTGGTGTGATTTTATGTGTTATGTGGTAGGGAGGAGTTTATGTTATGACATTTTATGTAGTGTAGGTGGTGGTGTGTTATATATATGTTTGGGCGATATTTCATGTTACTAAACACTGTGATGTTGAATTTTATGGTGGTAGTATGGTTGCTTGCTTTTAGGTGAATGATGTTTTATTGTGTGAGTCCGGGTGGCGGCCAACTCGGGTAGTTGACCTTTGCACTTATATGGGCTGCCATCCATTTGCATGTTGCCTTTTCTTCTTGGTCACCACGGTCATTACAAGCCGAAATAAAGCCCTTAGTTGACTCGTTGCACGCTTATCACGCTCCTCCATGCATGCTTGATGTCTATGATGGATATGTGGTAGTTTTTGCCTCCCATGGTTGCGAGTTGGGTAACATTGTAATTTTGTGGACGCACTTTATCTCTGAGTTGTTTTATGTGCAGGGTTTCTCAATTGTTTGCTAGGGCATGCATGGGTTTGAGTTAAAGGTGGCAATGAATTGAAAATTTTAAAGGTGGATTGAATTTTATACATCGTGCATAACTCTCGTATCCCCGTGTACTTACTTTTTATTTTGTGTTTCGTTTTATCCATTGTTCGGGACGAGCAACGCTTAAGTTGGGGGGTGTGATAGGCGCGCAATATTGTAAGTATAAGCGCCTAAGTAGGGGGAGCTAGCGCGTTAGACGTGCGGTTTAATGTTTATTTTCCATTTAATGCGTGCACAGTGGTGTTCTTGGTATTTCTGTGAGTTTTCCAAGTATAATGGCGTTTGGCTTGTGTGTGTGCGCATGGCTTGAAGTGGAGGCGCGGGAAACGAGTTTTGGAAGTTGGATTTTGAAAGTACAAGCTGAAAGAGTTCGGTATCGATACCCTTCATGGCCGTATCGATACCAATCAGTTAAAAGGGTGCAATTTCGTTCCAGAGGGTTTAGTATCGATACCTCTCAAACCGGTATCGATACCTTCGGCTTACGCGGTCAACGAGTCAGTCAAAGGGGTTTGGTATCGATACCAGTATCAGGGGTATCGATACCTGAATGGTTACGGGCAAGGCTAAACGATGGCGTTTTGATGTGTTTATGGGCGACTACTATATAAACGTTTTTCTTATCATTAATTAGGGTTCGAACTTTTGATGAATTTTTCTGCAACTTTGGAGTTTTGTAGAACCCTAGGCAAGTTACTCTTCCATTGCTTTTCGATTAAGATTACGGCTCCAGATTCTGTTCAGATTTCAGTGCTTGCTTGAGATTTTGAGTATTAATCTAGCGTTCCTTTATCTTCAGAGTTCGATATAGTGAGTATTTTTCCTCTGTTTAATCTATTTATGCATAACTCTAGGGTTTATGTTTATGTGTTCATATTTATTACCATGCTAGCATAAATCTTTAGACGTGGCCATGGGGTGAATAACACACTGTGGCCGGTACCGTATTCGTTCACCCAATTTTGCATGGTTATTTGAAAATCTTCATGTTGGGATTTCTAAGAATGGCCGAGCTCTGTCATTGTCGGAACCCACACGTCCAGGGAATGGGTCAAGCCATTCATTCTTCGTGGCGTGTGGGATAACGCAAACAGTGTTTCGCCCCCAAGAGAGAAAATCCTAACATGGAGCGATATCTTTAAGGAACGGAAGGGGTGAAAGGATTCAGGACTGGTTACGTGTGTTAGGATCCCGATGGTCGCGTCTGCGTTTAACTACTTAATTAAAATCTAGTGTTTAGTCTTCAGAGTACCGTAGTAAATCACTCAATTAACTGGATGGGTGGCTACCTAAGAGCCAATTCAAACTAGTGCCCCGTTTTCTAGGTTGAACACCGACTCTGTCCCTGAGGATTCGACTCCGGACTTCCGGATATTGTGCTACGTCGGTTTATTAGTTCTGCGCTTGGGACTGTTATTTCCAATACTAAGAATTTGACAAGCACCCTACTTTCTCGCCAGAATAAAGAAGAAGAAGAAAAAGAAAAGGGAGGTCTAGTAGCTTGGGTAAAACACTGTGCATCATGCATATTTGAACAGTACCTAGGTAAAAAAATCGTGGCATTGTTCATCATCCATCCCAATATTTTATTGTTTCTCTCTCTCTTCCCTTACAGCTAGAACCAACGGCGATGATTGACGGAGACAGAGATCGACGGCACGAAGAACCGACGGTGCTGTAATCAACATTGACGGCGAACCAAGATCTGATAGCTTTCGATCTGAGCGATGGAGGCTCTGTAATCAAGATCGATGGAGGCTCGACAATCAAGATTGACAGCGGACGACAACCATCGATGGCGAAAAGGTAACGATTGGGCGATGAGGTCGACAATATCGCTGGTTGTATATACAGATTGGAAGTTTTGTTGTTGTATATGTGTGTATATATGAATGTGTGTGTGTGTGTGTGTGTGTATATGTATAGAATATATTGTGAAGTTTTTGAAAAAAAATATTATTTTAATAAAAGATAGGTAAAATGGGTAGTATTGTTGAAGTGTTGAGAATGACATCGTAGCTATATGCACTGTGCACCAGCTTTTTTTGCTCAAATTTTACACTAACTGTTGTTTTTGCTCATAATTAGGCAGGGCTGAATTTTTTTTTTTGATTTTAGCAACTGAACCATGATTTTAGCAAATGAGGTCACCAAGTGCTAAAATCATGGTTGATTTTAGTTTTTAAAATCAAACGAAAAACTAGCCACTACATATGGATTTAGTAGAATATGTTAGCATTGGCCTCTTTATATTTTGAAAGCTCCAAGGGATTGGATGCTGCCTTTTTGGTCCAGGTCGTTTCAAGATGATAAATTCAAGTACGCCTTCGCCGTCCAGATTGGGCTCCAAAATGCCTACAGAGACTTCACGGATGATAAGGAAGTCACATTGCATCAAATTCGGCTTTCTAAAATGGTATAGTGTTTTTCTGGGAATGCTATTAAAGAGCAGTAAATATATCGTTCTTTAAGGCTCAAACAAAGGAAATGCACAGAGGGCTCATATATATCGTCCGTAAAGGTCTTGTATAGCGTTCCGCAAAAATCAGGCGCAGCAATCTCTTTGCGCCCATAAATCAAACAAGCATTGGAAGGTTTCAATTGATTTACGTCACTGGTGCCAGAATCGTGATACCAATCGTACTCTAGCTATGAACTAGTGCGAGATTCCTCAAGCTGTGCAAACTGGGGCCAGATTTCTTTGGTTTTAATCTTCAGTATCAAGTTTGTTCCCCACTGATTTCTAGGGTTTTCATTCTCGATCTTTCTTAGATTATTTTTTCTACTCTTCTGCACTTCTCATACCTGTTTTCATTCATCCAAGAAATCAACTGATTTTTCTCCTTACCGAGAGATTCTGACAGAACACTGTAATCTTGCCAGAAGCGGCTGCTCCCCACCTTCGTTTTCATATTCAGGTTACAATAAAGAAAAAATCTTGTAATTTTGTATTTCGGGGTTTACTTTGATTTGTTTGGTGGAATTTGGTGTTTATTATTCATGGTCTAGGAATAATATTTGGGCTCCTTTATTCTTGGTATTCTACTTCTCTCAGGGTTTCAATCCTGGGTGTCTTCCTAGCCTTCACTGTACTTTGTTCGCTTCTCCTTCCCTGTTCGCAGGAGAATCAAGCCCCATTGTGACTTGTTTCACTGGTTTAATCGAAGAGTTATTGTTCGGAAAAGGCTTCACAAGGTTTGAGTTGATTTTTTCCTTAATTTTTTCCCAAATCAAAACTAGGGTTCTCATGTTCATCCAATAGCCTTTTTTCACCCAATAGCTTGTGATATTCCTTTGTTTGTAGCCTTGCGGTTAAATATTGGAATCGAAAATGGTCCAGTTGACAAATGTAGGACCCGAGGTGCGCTCGACACTGCCTTGCAAAAGGTAACAATCTTTTAGGATTGCGCAGATTTTTGTTTACGGCTAGGGTTTTGGTTAACTTTATTGGGATTTCTGTTTCGATTGGTTTAAGAGGAATGGGGCTTTTGCTTTGATCCAACACTTCATTATTCCGAACTAGTGGCAATGAGGCTCAAAGGTCTAAATTAGGGATTTTGTAATGGATCGTGACTGGTTGTCTTCATATGGTGTGTTAGATTGGCATATGCTCTACAGGACATTTCATGTATATATTGTGTCTGACTAGTTTGACCATTTTAGAAGAAAGGAAAACTTGTGCTCTTTCACAAGACAAAAGTTTTTGGATTTGTCTGAGACAATCAGGCGACTGCTGCCCTTTAAAACTTAATGAAGATTATAGTTCTTTGAGAATTCAACTTTAAATTGTGGTGTTAGGAAGGGAAATTGTGGATTGTGGTCTTTCCCCAACTTTTCCTTGTGGAGCTTGCAGTTTGAGCTGCATGTGGGACGGTTAGGGCGAATACCTGATGTTAATTGGGTAAATGTGGTTGTCAAATGAATAATTGATGTGGTTGTGTTGTTGATAGTGGAGTGGGGTTAACTGGGTCTAATGTATTGAATCAGATGTCTGCTAGAGCAATGTACGCATTTAGGATTATAATTACAGAAAGAATTAGGATCTTGAGTTCGATGAAGATGTACGGAGACTTTATTGACGGCTTCTCTTTGAATTCACGAATCAAATCAAGTGCAAGTCCATAGAGGAACCAGTACTGGCCCACTCGGGAGAAGCTAATTGGCGCACACTCATTTACTTTCAAAATTGCTCCATTGTAAAGACAAAGGGAAATGGGAAAATACCTAATATTGAAAGACATGGAAAGCCATCCAATCATCAGACACCCACCGGAAACCTCTCATACATCTTCACTCATACTTCTTCCCAAACATCGCACACATCTTCAACACTACCAAATCACTTAAATTAAATCAGCCCACTCCCCTTTTCTGAACCTGTTCATCCGTCATTTCTGTACGATTTGTGTCACCCATTTACATCTACCATCGTGAGCATCAAACATGAACCAGGAAAGGGCTCATTATGTGCATTGAAGACTCAATTTCCAGTCTCTGTCGTCAATAATTTGTTGTGAAAACTACCCGTGGGAAAGTTCAAATCTCCCTCCCATACATCTCCCTGAAACCGTAAACGACATGCCATGATAATAAACTGAACACGTTTCATTTGATACAAGGGCTATCGTACGCAAAACCTAGATGACAATATCTTAAGTCGTCCTGATTTTTATACGTGTCACATATATGGACCTTCGTTACATGAATCATGATTACAGTTCATGCCTTCGCAAAGTTAGAATCTTTATAATCACTTGTGTGGGATATAAAGTTTAAACGAAATGTTCACAACAAAAAATAAATGGAGACGAACTTTTGCGCTAAATTTTTTTTAGGTTTTATTGGCAATATCGTCCAACTTCTGTTATATTTGATGATATTGTATCAACTACGCACTCCTCATCCATTCATGATTAAGTTTACATTAAATGTGAAATTTTCATAGAACGAAAATTTGTATGGGAGAGAAAGTGTGAAGTCTCTCTCTCTCTCTCTCTCTCTCTCTCTCTTTCCCCTTTTGAGTGGGAGAGTAAGTTGTGGACGTGAATTTTTGTGAATTTTGTATGATTTTTCCAAAACAAAAAAATTGAGGAGAGACCGTCCCAGGTCACACACATGCTTAGTATAGATAAATGCCTTAGTATTGTTTTTACAGCGGAAAAAGCGTATAAAAAAATAAATGAAAGTAGCCGATATTCAGGTTATTAGTATGTGGTTTTCACAATGCTAAAAAGTGCCACACAACACCTACCGCATAGCACCCACCCTGGATCCCGTTAGGTAACACTATTTTTGAGAAGTTTTATGTTGCAAGTTTCTGTTGAAACAAAAAGAATGGTTATTATCAATAACCGGAGTTCTTTTCCAAAACGAAACATTACCGTTTCACTTGGGAGAAATTTTTCAGTGCCGAGTGGGTACTCCCTACGTGGTACCCGTTAGGCAATCTAAGCCGTCCAAAATGCGATCTAACGGTTCGGAAGAGGAGAGAGAGTGGTCGGGTGAGAGGAGAGAGAGGGAATCAATCTTGGCCATCCAAAACACTTTTGGACGGTCAAGATCGTGCTCGGCATGGCCACGTGGTACCCATTCGGTACCCAAAAAATTTTCTTCACTTGGGGTGTGATATAACCATTCTTGTGGCTCAGTTTTGATATGATAAAATTTTTGGAGCTTGGTTCTACGAGCAAATAATTATTCTATGGTCTTGGGACACCACCACGTGGTGTCTCATCATCTTTATCCAGCACACATTTTTGTAGGGTCCAGTATAACGTAAACGTATGGTAGATAAGGATATTGGGACACCACGTGTCAGTGACCCAAGACTATAGAATAATTGGTCTCTACGAGCATAGGCCATCTTTTACTGGAGTTATATAGGTTATGCGCATTTGATTGTATAAGGTGAGAGATCGAATAGGTTAAGGTAGTTTTGATACGTCTATCCTAGATTGGTACATAACGGTAGGAGTGATGTGATCACGGTAGATGGTAGCATTAAGGAGATAGGTAAACAAAAATTAACTTTCGGATAGAACGGAATACGGTGTGTGCCCTTCACAAAAATCAATGAACGAAACAAGTCATGTAGATATTTCAAATTAAAGGTTGAAATGGCCTTGAGCAAAATTAAATTAATACTTGATTTGGTTTGGTTTAATTGAAATTTTGTAATTTGGTGAATTGTCCAAAAGATGCATTGTGTCAATTGCTTTTCTCTTTCTTCCTTTTCTTTTTCTTTTTTTGGGGTACTTCGACTATATTTATTTAAAAGGCTGAAGTGGCATATCACTTGAAACTTTTTTTTCTTCTTTATTTATTCCCTTGAAAGCTTTTAAAAATTTATTGACAATATGCTAATATGCTCGAAAAGATAATGATAGCAAATCGTTGTCCTCTAACACTTAGATTTATTTGCATTCTCAATGTCTGGATAGATTTTTTTTTTTTTTTTTTTATCGGTAAGTTTCTTGATCGTAGATGTTGATATTATCTGCCTTGGGCAATCTTTGTTGAAAGACTTGGATTATAATTTTCTCTCTAGAGTTTTTCTCTAGAGCTTCTCTCTCTAGAGTTTTTTCTCTAGGGTTTTCTTTTCACGTTTTTCCACCCTCTCGGTGATTCTTACCCCGTCCTGCGTATCGGCGGGGGGAGGCAGAGGGCTTGAAATCTGAGGTTCCTTCTTTTGCTGCGATGGCGGATGATATGGTCGAGCAGTTGCGAAAGTTCTCTCTTACACCGGAAGAAGAAGATGATATCGTTATCGATCCGTCTTTGCGGGTAAGGGCGGTTGAGGCATGTTCATCCAGTCTGGTGGGGAAGTTGCTTACCAAGAGAGGGTTTGGTAGGGCGGCTTTAAAAGATAAGATGAGAAAGGTGTGGGGCTCGCTGGCAGGATTGCGTATCCTAGATGTTGGTGAGAACCTTTTCCATTTTCGATTTGCTAATGATATGGATATGCAAAGGGTTCTTAATGGAGGCCCTTGGTGTTTTGATAACTTGCTACTATTACTTAAACGATGGGAAGTGGGTATGAAGGCTGATAGTGTGGAGTTTAAAGATATTGAATTTTGGATTCAACTTTGGGGATTGCCATTTGAGTGTATCACCCAAGAAATTGGGAAGGCGATTGGTGAGCGTATTGGAACAGTTTTGGAGGTGCACAAGATTGCGGAGTCGAATGAATGGGGACGGTATATTCGTATTCGAGTCAGCATCCCTCTAAATCGGCCACTTCGTCGGGGTGGTAATGTCGTACTAGGAGAAGGAGACAAATGTTGGGTGGATTATAAGTATGAGAGGCTTCTTGTTTTTTGCCATTGTTGTGGTATGCTAGACCATGAAACCAGAGACTGCGCAGAGAAGAATAAGGGTGTAGGAGGAGGTTGCAGTAAAGAGTTTGCATATGGGGCATGGATGAACGCATCTCAGAGCTACCGGAGGGGTTATAGGTGGAAAGAAGGGGACCTAGCTTCTCAGAAACGTGGGTACAACAGAGGCGAGGGGTAGAATCGGTCGGCAATGGCATGGTGCGAGGGCAATTCCGGTGGTGGAAAGGGGCGTGATGGTCACGTGATGGTTGGGAAAGGAAAGGTTCCGGCTAAGGATGGTGAACGAGAATCACGCTTGGTAGAGGTGGCGGATACTACGGTGGTGGCGATCAATGGAAATCAGTTCAAAATGGGGGATTTAGTGCCGCAATTCACGCAGAATTTGACTTTGGGGAATAAGACTGATGGTTTAAGTGATCATCCGACGGTTACGGAATTTGGATATCAACATTGTGCTGTTTTGAATGTGGGCCAAGGGGTAATAGGGGCCCCTCCAGTGATGGGCCATGCTACCATACAAGAATCTATTTTGGTGGGCCAGGAGGTTAGTTGTGGATCATTAGTTGCAAAAGAGAACAGGTTACATAACGTTAATGATTTGGGTCTGGCTCTTGGGCCAAATGAATTAGTGGACGTGCATGTTTTTAATGCATCGGAACAGAACGTTGATAAGGCCCAAGTGTCTAGACTCAAATCTCGATCGTCTGTTGGGAAAGGGAGAGGAAGAAAGAAGCAGACGCCGGTGCAGAGTGGTAAAGCTGGCATTGCAGTGCTAAGTGTTGAGGGAGAGAGTGGAAGAGGTGCTATTAATAAGCTCGGGAAAAGGCAGCTGGAGATGCATGATGATGAGCTCTTGGTATCTTCCAGAGGTAAGAGGATTTTTTTGGGGGATATTACTAACACGTCTATGGTGGAGGAGGCCAACCTTGATAGGCCCCCTACCCCTCAATGAAAGTTCTGGTGTGGAACTGTCAGGGTGTGGGGATCCCTCTGACAGTTTCCCGGTTGAGGGAGATGTACAAGCTCCATTCCCCTGATGTGGTGTTTTTAATGGAGACCAAAAACTCTGATCGGTATTTAGTTTGGCTTCAAAAGCACCTGGGTGTATTTGGTGGTTTTATTGTTAGTCCAGTGGGTTTAGCGGGCGGCATGTGTATATTTTGGAAGAAGGGGGTGTCCTTTCAACTTATTAGTTATAATTCGTTTTTTATCGACTGTTTTATTACTATTGAGGGGGTTCGGAATCGGATGACTTTTGTGCATGCGCAAAATTCCTATCAAGAGAGGTGGGGCCTGTGGGAGGAGTTGTTGGATATTGCTAGGATGGTGACTTCGGATTCGGCTGATAGGGGGGGATTTTAATTCAATTCTACATCAGGATGAAAAGGTGGGAGGGCATGTAAGGCAAGCTTGGGAGTTGTCTGATTTCCGAGATTTTGTTCACAATAGCAAATTGGATGGGTTTGGGCTATGTTGGGTACCCTTTCACGTGGAATAATAAGCGGACGGGTAGGGACAATGTACGAGTCAGACTTGATCGTTTTTTGGCTAATGCTAGCTGGAGGATACGATATCCGAATGCGGTGGTCAAACATCTAGTGGCTGGGGGGGTCTGATCACTGCCCCATTTTGCTAGAAAGTGCCATGGCAGTAGCGAAGTTTGAGCAGCGGTTTATTTTTTATCGTAGATGGGGGGAGTATGAGGAATGCACTGCAGTTGTGGAACAGGTGTGGAGTCAGAGGGTTCATGGGTCTAAATGGTTTCAGATTCAAGTAAAGATCAGAGCGTGTCGTATGGGTTTTCTCAAATGGAGGAAAGACCGACCAGTTAATTCGCGTTTTAATAAAGATTTTTTGGGGGCCAAGCTGCAACAATTGTTCGAATGCTCGGACTTTGATAAAGAAGAGTACTCACACACTGAGGGTTTGCTCAAAAAGGCTCTGAGTGACGAAGAGGTTTATTGGAGGGATCGCGCAAGGACTAATTGGCTCAAAGCAGGTGACAAAAATACAGCCTTTTTTCATGCTCAAACTATTCAAAGGCGTCAACAAAATAGACTGGTTGGTTTGGAAGACCATGGAGGAACATGGAAGGAAGGGGATCAGGCGGTTAAAGATATTGCATTGGAATACTTTAAGGGTATTTTTTCGTCAGAAGGAGTAGCTAACGTGGGAACGGTGCTCAACTGTGTGAGTCCAAGAGTCTCGGATGCAATGAACGGGTTCTTGACTCGGCCTATTTCTATTACTGAAGTTAAGTCTGCTATTTTTCAAATGCCCCTAGAGAAAGCTCCTGG
The DNA here is from genome assembly GCA_020921065.1 of Vaccinium darrowii. Lineage (NCBI taxonomy): Eukaryota > Viridiplantae > Streptophyta > Magnoliopsida > Ericales > Ericaceae > Vaccinium > Vaccinium darrowii. Next base: position 28,170,456 of record CM037151.1, read on the forward strand.
ACCGGATGGTATGGGTGCAGGTTTTTTGCAAAAGTACTGGTCTATTGTGGGCCCAAGTTTGGTGGATGCAGTTCGGAGTTTTTGTCACTCGGGTCATCTTCTTCGGGGTATTAATCATACGCATATTGTGTTAATTCCTAAGGTCCAATGCCCTATGAACATGGGACAATTAAGACCTATCAGTTTGTACAACTCGGTTTATAAAGTATTGTCGAAAGTTTTTGTTAACCGGCTGCAGCGTTTTTTGCCTACGATAATCAGTGAGAGTCAATGTGCTTTTGTGGGGGGGGGGGGGGGGGGGGAGGGGAGGATAATCTAGGATAATACCATTTTAGCCCAAGAGGCCTTGCATTATACGAAAAATTGTCGTTATGGGCAAAACAAATCAGTGGCATTGAAAGTGGATATGAGTAAGGCGTATGATCGGGTAGAGTGGGGGTTTTTGGCAGCTATTATGCGTAAAATGGGTTTTGCAGAGCGATGGATTCAATGGATTATGGGGTGTGTATCATCGGTTAGCTACTCTTTGCTTCTTAATGGGCAACCAGAAGGTTACATCGTGCCAACTCGTGGTATACGGCAGGGTGACCCTCTATCACCTTATCTTTTTCTTTTGTGTGCAGAAGGCTTATCGGAGATGCTTCGTCACGCTGAATCACAGAATTTTATTCAGGGTCTGAGGATTTGTAGGGGGGCCCCAGCAATAAGCCATTTACTGTTTGCGGACGATACGCTGATTTTTTGCAAGGCAAAGAGGAATGAGATTCAAACTGTTGGGGCAATTCTTGATGATTATCGGCGAGCTTCGGGGCAGCTTATCAATTTTCAAAAGTCGTCTATGTTTTTCAGTAAGAATACAGGGCCTGAGCTGCGGAGTAATCTTAGTGCCATCTTGTCCATTCCTGTGCGAGCTGATTTGGGGAAGTACTTGGGGCTTCCGGCTGAGATTGGGAAATCCAAGACAGCCATGTTTTCGTATATTAAGGACAGGGAGTTGCAGCGTTTGGCGGGATGGAAGGAGAAAATTCTTAGCCAAGCAGGGAAAGAAGTGTTGCTCATGTCAGTGGCTATGGCGCTCCCCACCTATGCCATGATGTGCTTCAAATTACCAGAGGGACTGTGTCATCAGATTGAAGCTGCCATGGCAAGCTTTTGGTGGGGTCAGAAAAATAATGAGCGCAAGGTTCATTGGATGAAATGGAGTCGGTTGTGTAAGCACAAATTTAAAGGAGGTTTAGGTTTTCGCGATCTCAGCGCTTACAACCTAGCTCTTCTAGCGAAGCAAGGGTGGAGGATTATGGAGTCACCGGATTGTCTTATGGCGCGTGTGTTAAAGAGCAAATATTTCAGTAATGTTTCCTTTTTAGAGGCAGATTTGGGTAACAATCCTTCGTGGGTTTGGCGCAGCATTTGGGAAGGTAAGAAAGTGGTGGAGGCTGGAACAAGGTGGTCAATTGGTAATGGAGGATCGGTTCGGATTAATGAGGATCCGTGGATTCCAATGGCTGGTGCTTTCAAACCGAGTCAAACTGTCACCAATTTTGGAGTTGGCCTCGTTAAGGATCTTATTGATTCGGGTACTGCCAAGTGGAAAGAGGACATGGTTTCCGGCATGTTTGGTGCTGAACAGGCGCGATGTATACTTTCTATGCCTTTATCGTGGACGAACAAGGCAGATTCGTTAGTGTGGCATTTTACTAATTCTGGGCATTACTCGGTGAAGTCAGGATATATGACAGCATTGGGGTTGAAAGATCAAGGAACATTCGGCGGAAGGGCATGAGGGTGATGTTAATGGTCGAGGAACAGAAGTGGAAACTAACCGATGGCGGGGTATTTGGCATTTGCATATTCCTAGGAAAATTCAACATTTTCTATGGAAGTGTTGCCATAATATCCTACCTACCATGGAGCAGCTTCAGCGCAAGAAGATTACCGGTAATTCCAGTTGTCCAGTTTGTGATGGAGCTACAGAATCGATTGTGCATCTTTTTTGTGCTTGTCCTCTGGCCCAACGAGTGTGGAGACTGTCTCCTCTTCAGTTGGACTTTGATAACATTCAGGTTAGCTCTTTTTCTAGCTTTTGGGAAATTTTGCTTGCTCGATGGTCGAATGGGTCTAATAGAGAGTTATCCCTAGCTTTTACGGCAATTGTTCTATGGCACATTTGGAAGGGAAGGAATGGTGTTGTGTTTGATTCTAAACTCATGCTTCCTGATGTTATTTATAAGCGAGCGTCGGTGTGCTTTCAAGAATTTTTGGAAGCTAATCCGTTGAAGGCTCAAACAAATTTGATAGTTGGGGAAGTGAACGTAGGGTGGCAGCCTCCAGTGGAGGGGTCATTCAAAATTAATGTGGATGGTGCATGGGTAAAGGCAGTGAATGCAGGTGGTGTTGGGTGTGTGGTTCGTGATCATAGTGGGAAGTTTGTTGCTGGTATTATGGGGAAACAACCTCGTTGCCCTAGTTCAACGGTGGTAGAAGTTTTGGCGATTCGGGAAGGAGTGATGCTTGGGATCCGGTTGGGCTTGGGCTCTGTTGCAATTGAGTGTGATGCATAGGCAATTGTCAATATGCTTAATGGGAGGATTGGAACTAGTCAGGAGCTTGGAATTATTATTCATGATATTCAGGCTTTGAGCAAGGGGTTTCATTCTTGTTATTTTTCTTTTGCTCGACGATCTTGTAATGCCGTAGCTCATATTTTGGCAAGTAGAGGTCTTCTTGGTTTGGGGTTTAGTCACTGGACTAATAGCCCGCCGTCGTGGTTACTTGATCCCTTACTTAGGGACAAGGCCCATCTTTGATGTAATGGTTTTGGTGGAAATTTAATATCATCTGTTATCGTTTGGCAAAAAAAAAAAAAAAAATCTTTGTTTTCGATCTGATATTCATTTCATTTCCAGCTTTTAATATAGCTTTACAATTAAAGTTTTCCTAAAAGAAAAACAATTTGAATTAGTAGCTTCGATCTTCCACCCCTAAGAAGAATGAAAGTATGTGATTTTGTACTACCGTTATGATATTAGTCCCAATACCTTTGGGATTGATGATTACTATTGGATGTCTTTTGACAAATGTCATAATACCATACTACCATAGATATGAGCTAGGCAGGAATCCGTGCTATGCACGGCACGGAGACATGAAATAAAATGATGTGTTTTTTTTTGTGATGAGCTAAAAAATTGTATTTTTAACCGAAAAGTGTATTGAATTACTCGATCACTTAAATTAAAAGAGTATAACAATTCTATTTCTTATCTACTCCTCTTGATTCTAATTTCCCATGGCGATTGAATCCGCTATAAAAACATAAACCATGCTATAAAATCATAATCCATATATGTGACTTTTCACAAAATAATTGAAGTCAACACTCTAGAGGTAAAATGTGTCATAATTTTTTTATGATGCATGTAATTGGAAAAAGGCAAAAAGTATCTATATAATAAGGAAAGCGGTTAGTTTAGAGTTTCTATAAATCTAAGCCGTTTATTTTTGTTTCCAATAGTAGCTTAAGGAACGGCTAGGATTAATTTCTGACGTACAATAGAGATCACAGCCACTTATTTCCTTCTTTAATGTCTCTCTCTCTCTCTCTCTCTCCAAATTCCACAATCTGCTCCACAATTCTTTCATGTTTGCTTGAATTTTGAAAATCATTTGTCCATTTTCTACAATTCTCTCTTATTGACTCTCTAACCTATGTGTAACCCTCGCATTTCAATTGTGTCAGAATATTCCATAGTGATTCACCTCACTTCCTAATCATGCCCGTGATATGCCCTGATGTAGGAGCTAGAGACTATGTATATTCATTGTGATATAAACATTGGTGATGTTTCTATTTTGCTAATTATTAAATTTTAAATTTATATAAAACATAAATAATTTAATTTTGCTGATTATAAATTTTAAATTTATGTAAGCCTCATTTGGAAAGTTATATTCTCACAGTGAAAGTTATATTTGCCTAATCTTAGCAATTGATATTGAGGTAATTTGAATTTTGCCAAGTGATCTAATTTTGCAATAATTTATTTTTTTTCCCAAGCCATAGATAACTGATTTCCACTTAATATTGTTATACTTTAATTTCAATATATACACCACCGACTACCTTCTATAATAAATTAAATAAGAATTGTCAAAATATATTCAGACTCTCCATTAGTGAATTTACATTTTATTTTTTTATTGTCTTGTTGATAACTTATTGACTGGAATAGAATATAGAATCAGAGATTCTTTGTTTTGTTATTTAAGGCAAGATATATGAATTTCAAGTTCAAATGAGATTCATTACAAATCTTTGATGCAGGTAATTAAGTCACAGGCTTCTCTTAAAACCCTAAACGACAAACCAATCAACTCAAGTCACTTGTTGCTCCCATGATCCTTCTCACAAAAAGTCATTCTATAATAATATATAAGATGTTGGAAGCTACAAGGTTGTCGCAAGGTTCTTACCATTAAAGGCATTTCAAATCAATCCACGACCAATATTATTGAACCGTGAATTGACCCTTAGACCCCTAAGGCATCCCTGGGACCCCTGAAACTACCAAAGAGTGCGACGTTTGACATAGTGGAAAATTGGGATTATTGTAAGTGTTTTGCCCTTGTCCTTCATCTATTAATAGATGGAGTATAAATATTTGCTTTGGTGGTGCTGATGCCTTACTTAGTTGCTATTTTTGGTGTTGAAACAAGCTGAATTTTTTTTTTCAAAAATAGGACACTGCGAATAAACTAGGTTGGAGGAAAAGACATACGGGAATCCATTTTTGATTTGACGTAGACCGATATCATTTTATGCTATCTTTATGGTTGCACCTATGTCATCAATGTAACGCCCCATGTTGACCACTGACCAAGTACCCTTATTTGATCTACTAGCCACACCACATGGCCCAAAATGCTTAAGTCCAAAGTACTAGTAGTAGCCCACATGGTTTGTTATATACCCAAGTGATAGGCACGTAGTATCGTAGATATAAGTGCCTAAATAGGGTAGTTTTAACACATTGTTATCTAGTTTATTCCCTATTTTCCACTTGATGTGCTGCTTTGGTATGTTTTTGTGTTTTTGTTAATTCTCAGGAAAATATGGCTGTTTTAGCGCCAAGATTGGATTGCAGAGACTTGAAGGCCGTGATAGAGCTTGAGGGCATGGAAGGCCGTGGAGACCAAGTGTCAGAGTGGATTCTCGAGGAAAGCAATTTGGACCATCGCGAGCGCTACAGGAATTTGATGGAGCGCTCAAAAGTGGCACAGCAGAAGTCAGAAATTGAACAGAAGCTTGGGGAGCGCTACACCAAAAGTGGTGTAGCGCTACCGAGAGGATTAGCGGTCAACGACAATTAGGGGGTCAACAGGGCGAAACAAGAGATAAGGGCTCGGGAGCGCTACACCAAAAGTGATGTAGCGCTACCGAGGGCATTATCCAGAGCTGGAAACGCGGTCGTTTTGGGTCGTTGCGGGTTCAATTCCGATTTGTTTTAGGATTTTAATTGTAAATTAAAGGGGATTCCATATAAATACCCCATTATAACTCGAAATTGAAAAACTGACATTCATAACTTAGGTTTTATTTTTCTTAACTTCGGCTGCTGTTTTTCAGGGTTATTTTCAGATTCAAGTTTAATTCAAGTTTCTTAGCACTTTCAAGCATTGAATTCCTGTTCTTCCTCAGTGTTCGAATCCGCTTTCTTTCTGCAAATTTGTGGTATGGTATTGTGTTTTTATTTCAATTGTTAGAATGATGGTTAGATCTAGGTTTAATATGTTTGCTGCAATTATTAAAGTTATGAGAGTAATTTCGTAGAGTGCGGCTACGGGGTGAAGGCGCTTCGTGGCTAGTTTGATTAATGTTCTTACCTTGGGATCGAATTAATTTAATTTTTGAGCAATTTTGGAAGACGAAAACTCTTCTAACAAACAAAACCCAGGCATTGTCGAAATTCGAATGCGCACGGAATCTGGTGACAGGTGGTGCGCATTTGTTAGGGATCCTTTTTCCTATTCTAAAATCAACAAATTGATAATTGTGGCCCGAGTAAACATTGGTTAGACTAGTTGCGGACGCTGGGTTCCCACGGCTGTACTCTCCTTTTAAATCCATTTTTAATCAAGTTAGCTGGGTAATTTAGTTGGTAAATCATTTGAGTTGCACAAGGGGTGGCTACCTAAGAACCAAGATAAACTGTGAACCTGTCATCTTTGAGTCCTGCTCACGTTCGTCCGTCTCTGTGGATTCGACTCCGGTACTTCCGGATATTATGCTACATCGATCGAGACTCCTGCACTTGGGACGCGTCTTTATTTTTAGTCACCTGGTCGGTCAAGCATTTTTGGCACCGTTGCCGGGGACGGCAACGTATGTTCAAAGAAGTTGGGTCGGGTTAGTATCTTTGTGTTTTTATCTGAGTCAATAAAAAAAAAAAGTGTCGTTTGTTTTTACCATTTTTTTGTTTCTAGGTTGAGTCATCTAGAGTCAGTCGAGTGGTAAGTATTTTGTGTCTTGAGTCGAGTTAAAAAAAATAATAATAAAAATAAAAACAAAAAAAAGAAACAACTGGGTGAACGAGGTGAGAATGGAAGAATTCTGTGAGATGTGTGAGTGTTGGGGGCATTCTGTTTATACCTGCTCCGCTTTTTATGCACTTAAGGAAGCTTATCGAAATAATCAGGCTAGGGTGAGTGTTATTAATCAGCGGTGGGATCCATATCCAAATACGTACAATCTAGGGTGGTCCCACCACCCATCTTTTTCATGGTGGTATTCCGAACCCCCAGTGCCACCACAGGCACTGCCTTTACCTCTGCAAGAAATACAGTCGTTCGAACCTGCCCAGGATCACATGACCCAATTTGGCTCCCTTTTCCAAGACCCACAAGGGTTTGATCCTTATTCTACTGGCCCACCCCTAGAGCTGACTTATCCCCCTCATTAAGAGAAGCTTGAGGAGAGGGTACAGACTGTTGTGCGATCGCAGATGACCTTCACCGCGGAAACCACCCAAGCAATTGGGAACCTTAGGTCCCAGTTGACTCAACTCACAGAGGCAGTGGGACGAATCCAACAGGAGTGGGAGACATTTCCTTCTCCGCCTCAAGTCAATAGAAGAGAGGAAGTCGACCCACTTCTCATTGAGGGACGGGTTGATGATCGTTTGGAGGAACCTTCCGAGTTTAGAGGGAATGAGGAGTTTACTCCTAAGGAAGAGGAAGTAGGTTTATCTAACGATGTAGAGGAGGTTGACTTGGGCTTACAACAGTTCTCCGAGTTTAGAGGGAATGAGGAGCTTACTGCCCAGTGTTCCCCACTTAAGCCCAAGGAGAATAACGAATCCCCTCCAATGTATCTTTCACTGTTGATTCGGGCTGCCTACGTTTTCCTTTTTCGCTCCTGTGAGTCTCGAGATCGAGGAGTTGACCGGCCTTTGCGCGCTGAACACTTTTCAGAGTCTGTAGGGGGTGGCGACTTCCATGACAAACGTTTTTCTCTTGAGTCTTCCCCTCCTTGTGATGATATGTTAGAGGACAATTCCCCTGTTGGGGTTGAGTTAGTTGAACAGCCGAACTTGGAGGGAGTGCAATCACTAGTGGAACCAAAGTTAGGGGTTGATGTTTACAATGAGAATACTCGCAGCAAGGATGATGAAGAGGAGTCTGCGGTATGTTTGGTCGACACGCTCGTTAAGGAGCATGTCGACAATGTGTTGTTTAAAGATCCTCTGGAAGTTGCTCCTACCGCTGAAGAGGCGTCATTCTTAGATACTCCAGAGATTGGTAGTTTGATGGATTTGTTAGCAACGGGAGATTTGTGCGGAGTCGCCTGGGACCCGGGCCCTGAGCCATTGTTGGTCCAACCGCCTAAGTTAGAGTTAGAGCCACTGTCAAACTTGTTTAAATATGCTTGTTTTCTGAGTAATGATACTTATGCGGTAGAGGTTCCCTCGTCCCTCGGGGTGGATCAAGAGAGGGAAGTGTTAGACATGTGGACAGAACACATAGGAGCAACAAGCTGGACCGCATCTGATTTTGCTGTAGAAGAGGCAATCAAGTGGGAAGGAAGCAGCGAGCTTCTTATTGAATGTCTTCCTTTTGAGTCTTCCCCTTCTAGGCAACCAGACTCTGTTGGGGTGAGCTCACTTGAACAACCAGTCTTAAAGGAAGTGCAACATGTTGACTTCCTTGGTGTTGACAAGTTTGGTTTTGTTTATCATCCGTCTATTATAAAATTTGTCAACTGCCTGAAACTTGATTTGGTCTTACGGGAGCATTCAGAGATGCGTCCATTTTTAAGACGAACTTGGCAATTGCTTTACTCGAAGTATCTTTTCTTGTGGTCTGGCCGAGTTCAATTTTTAGTGCAAAGCTTAGCGTGGGGTGGTGCATTCATGCGATTCATCTTTGTGGATTTGATTAATTTTCGAATTCCACGTTTCAAAGATCTCTCCCTCTCTCTCTCTCTCCCAATTAAAATTAATTCAAAATAAAAAAAAAAACCATGATGGTCTTGTATAGCCACCCACTCTTCAATTCAAGTTGGGGGATGGGGAGAAAAGTATGACACGTGAGACTGCGTGAATGTCTGGTGGTGTTCTTCATATTTTCATTAATTCTTGTTGTGGCCCGGCTTCCATTAGCGGGCAGTACTAATGTCATTTGTTGTCTAGTAGGTAGTTGGTTCTTAAGTCTTTTGCAGGACGAGCATGCTACCACACCAGCCTTGGTAGTTTGGGCCTCTCCGCCGGAGTGAGTGAGGCATTCAGGAGCCTCGAGCAGGGGTGCCACGAAATGTGGCGGTTGTCAGTCCAATAAAGCTTCAGCGCAGCTCTGTGTGACTAGCTGTGGACCTCTTTAGGTCCGAAGGAGCGGATCCTGGGAGCAGTTCTGATGACGAACCGCAACGGTGACGGCAAATTCCCCATACATCGGCCGGGGTCATGATGGTTGGCTGCTATCCGACGGTCCATCTCTTTCCCTTGTTTTTCCATTTATATGTTTGTCTTCAGGCTCTGAGGACATAGCATATTCTAAGTTTGGGGGAGGGTGTACTTCGTACATGTTTTTCCAAAAAAAAAAAAAAAGAGGGAATTTGGATGTTTGGGTGTAACTATTCTTGGTTGATGACTGTTAATTAGCACTATAGCGGTTGTTGTGCGAGTCGAAGTCTCGATATGATTTCATGGATAGACTTAAGCTCGTGAACATGATGTTGAGAAGTACTTGGTTAGCCCGTATCATCTATAGTTGGATAACGTTTGGTCACTTGAAAGCATGCTCACACACACTGTCTCACTTGATGATTTGCCGGTCTCGAGTTTGGTTCATGTGTCATTGGTAATCTGTTATGTGATAACTTGTTTGATGAGATTTTTGTGGAACTCCTTCTAAAAAAAAAGAAAAGAGTTATGTGTGCTATATTGTTAATGCTTTATCCGGGCGTCCATTGAGTAGTAACCGGACAATCGGGGTATGCTCCCACCGTGTTGTTCGCGTCAAAAGATGGATAGACCTTGTGAAAGTATCGCTAAATGTGGTTAGCTTGGATCTCAATAAAGCCTTTTTGACTTGAGCAATTAAGTCCGTAGGGGTCTCTTAAAACCTGGTACTCTAAGGTCGTTTGGCTTGGGTCGTTTGGCTTGGGGATAGCCAACCCAAAGCTCGCTAAAGAGTCAACTAGAAAGCCCGAGAGATCCGGCATTGCACGACCATGAGGAAAAAAAAAAGCAAAGAAAGAAAAGGAAGGAGTGTGCTTAAAGAAACGCTGGGCTATCAACGGTGTGTGAACGGTTCTCGAGATTGCTAAATTTCTTTATGTGGCTTTTCATTCACGCATGCCATTTGAAAATTCGCTATCCGATCGTAGCTGAGAGGATTAATTTTTGTGCTAAGTTTGGTACGGAGTTCATTTGTTTAACTCTATCCATGAATTAAATATCTTGCCTTTGACTTCCTTGACAGTTATTGGAGTGCTTTTAGAGGTTATTGATTGGGTTGAGTCGCATTCGAAGTGTCCGAGTCCTTTGTGTTTTGTGGGTGATCACTACTGAAAACCCTCACGAGATTTCACTCGTCCTACCGGGGCCGCCCGGGAGTTTAAAAGATCTATCTTTTTATTTATTTGTTTTATTATTCTTGTTGCTAGGGACTAGCAACCTTCAAGTTAGGGGGTGTGATAGGCACGTAGTATCGTAGATATAAGTGCCTAAATAGGGTAGTTTTAACACATTGTTATCTAATTTATTCCCTATTTTCCACTTGATGAGCTACTTTGGTATGTTTTTGTGTTTTTGCTAATTCTCAGGAAAATAAGGCTGTTTTAGCGCCAAGATTGGATTGCAGAGACTTGAAGGCCGTGATAGAGCTTAAGGGCATGGAAGGCCGTGGAGACCAAGTGACAGAGTGAATTCTCGAGGAAAGCAATTTGGACCATCGCGAGCACTACAGGAATTTGATGGAGCGCTCAAAAGTGGCACAGCAGAAGTCAGAAATTGAACAGAAGCTTGGGGAGCGCTACACCAAAAGTGGTGTAGCGCTACCGAGAGGATTAGCGGTCAACGGCAATTAGGGGGTCAACGGGCGAAACAAGAGATAAGGGCTCGGGAGCGCTACACCAAAAGTGATGTAGCGCTACCGAGGGCATTATCCAGAGCTGGAAACGCGGTCGTTTTGGGTCGTTGCGGGTCCAATTCCGATTTGTTTTAGGATTTTAATTGTAAATTAAAGGGGATTCCATATAAATACCCCATTATAACTCGAAATTGAAAAACAGACATTCATAACTTAGGTTTTATTTTTCTTAACTTCGGCTGCTGTTTTTCAGGGTTATTTTCAGATTCAAGTTTAATTCAAGTTTCTTAGCACTTTCAAGCATTGAATTCCTGTTCTTCCTCAGTGTTCGAATCCGCTTTCTTTCTGCAAATTTGTGGTATGGTATTGTGTTTTTATTTCAATTGTTAGAATGATGGTTAGATCTAGGTTTAATATGTTTGCTGCAATTATTAAAGTTATGAGTGAGTAATTTCGTAGAGTGCAGCTGCGGGGCAAAGGCGCTTCGTGGCTAGTTTGATTAATGTTCTTACCTCGGGATCGAATTAATTTAATTTTTGAGCAATTTTGGAAGACGAAAACTCTTCTAACAAACAAAACTTAGGCATCGCCGGAATTCGAATGCGCACGGAATCTGGTGACAGGTGGTGCGCATTTGTTAGGGATCCTTTTTCCTATTCTAAAATCAACAAATTGAATAATTGTGGCCCGAGTAAACATTGGTTAGACTAGTTGCGGACGCTGGGTTCCCACGGCTGTACTCTCCTTTTAAATCCATTTTTAATCAAGTTAGCTGGGTAATTTAGTTGGTAAATCATTTGAGTTGCACAAGGGGTGGCTACCTAAGAGCCAAGATAAACTGTGAACCCGTCATCTTTGAGTCCTACACACGTTCGTCCGTCTCTGTGGATTCGACTCCGGTACTTCTGGATATTATGCTACATCGGTCGAGAGTCCTGCGCTTGGGACGCGTCTTTATTTTTAGTCATCCTGGTCGGTCAAGCACCAAGACCACTCATGTAAACAACCAATGTGGGATTAAACACCATCTACCCCCAAACCTGGAGCATTACAATCTTCTCCCTTAGGGATGCAATGTCCTCGTTGCATAGTCCTAGCAACCTCCCCTGGTGTCCGTGGTGGCAGATCGCATCCTACCCACTACTTGGACCAGGGCGGGGCTCTGATTCCATTTGTAACGCCCCAAACATTGGGTACATTAATAAATAAATTTCATAATTTATTTAAATAAAATTCCAACTTCATTAATAATATCAAAGAGTACTTAAAATTTTTGGCGAAAAATTAAAATAAACTAACTTATTACAACTGAAATAAATTGAACCTTAACATTGTATGAAAGACTTAAACATTTATTAAAAGTTCAATTGAAATAAAGGACAGAGCCATCTTGCTAAATCCCTACTGATAAAGCCATGGGCCCGCCACGTGTTCCCCACCAAGCTGCTCCATTGCCTCGAATTCAACAGGCGGCTCTTCATCTCCTTTTGTACCTGATGTTGGGGACGCCAGGGCCACAAAAGTAGCACCGTGAGTGGTAAAATTACACTCAATAGGGTATCGAAACTACCCCTTTACAAAAGATTACTCATGCAACAGTCAAACATATAAAACATAAATTTTAAAGCATAGGACAGCCCGATTATCACAACATGTCTAAAAAAAAATAGTGGATTCAGTAGATTCAAAATTCTCATCATTAATCTCAAGGTTTCACAACCCAAACTTCATGCACCTCATGAATTCGGTATCTCATACCAATTCATCAGGCTATCTGATATCGGTTCCCATCCATAATATAAACAATCTATTGGGCTCCCGTCCACCATGCCTAACTCTCCAGGCCCATGGCATGGCTCAAATACCCTTGGGAGTATATTTCGATAATTGGCTCAAGACCCATATCGGATACAACGTCCCATTCCCACGTTTGATAAACAACCACACATCTTTTAACCGTTTATTTAATTAATCACAACAAATAATTGACACATGATAAAGGACTTAATAATACCAGTAAGCCAAGCCATGCCATCACATGCATCTAATTATAGTATGTAACTAAAAGTTTAATAAAGAAATTGAATAACTCATGCATGCCAACATGTCAATTATCTTTTTAGTCACTAAAAATAGCAAACGGCTTCCAAAAATTTACTAAATTTTAGAGTAAAGTAGTTCATCAAATTTAACCCAAGTTCACTGTTTTGATCGAAGCCTAAATCCAATCCTAAACGGAGCAAATAGTGTTCTAAGTCAAACAGTAGATCTGTCTCGAAACTGTGCAATTCAGCCAACTTTGAAAAATTGTAACTAATTCTACGAATCTAGGATTGAGACGATTTCTATATGGAAGTTGCTTAATATTTCGATATCTATAACTCTTCAGTTATATGTTTTCCTCGGTTCTGACCCAAAATGGTCCGAATATTTTAAACACATAAACTGTATACATACTTCACGTATTTTTTACTTTTCACACAAATACAACCCCATGATTCATTAACGATTCAATTTCCATAGAAATTATACCAAACTATAACTTCCCTAACCAGCCCACAGTATATGATATAAACACAAATCACGTAAGCAGTATTCCTAGGTAAAAGTTAAGTTTCGAAAACCCTACCTTTCTTCCGACGACTTAGCGCGAATAACGGAAAAATCAAGAATTTCAATAACCGCAAATATTATTCTGAAAATGGAAAAATTAAAGTGAGAAGGATTTGCAGTCATGTGGGTGAAAGGAGAGAAATTGAAAATTAATTAATTCTAAGAAAAGAAAAATAAAGAAGTGGAGTGGTGTTTGAATAATCAACACAATTAAAATAATTGATAAAGAGAAAGAGGAAAAGAGGGATGAAGAACCTGGTGAAAATAAACAAGAGAAAAAAGTGTCGTACTTGATTTTGGAGGAGAAGAATGACTTATATAAAAGAAGAAGCAAAGTGATGTTGTTGTCCACCAATAGGAGAGTGAGAAGGAGAGAGAGAGGGAGTAGTATGGCTGATGTGGTTAGAAAAGATGACGTTTGAGCAACTTTGGACTCTTATGGAAGTCAAAGTAATGACTTTTGGTAGAAAAGGAATTGTTGTTGAAAAAGGAGACTAATAGGGAAAAATGAAGCGATAACGGGCACTTAGGAAAAACATTAGAGAGATTTTTTTTAATTTATAAATATATAATCATCTCTACTAGATAATTGTCTAACTAATTACTCTAATTTATCCTCAACGATAATTAAATAATTTATACTAATAATCTCTAAATTAAAAATTACGGGTCTTAACAATCTACCCCCCTTAAACAAAATTTCGTCCCCGAAATTTAAAGCAGTATCTCGGTTCTTGAACAAATGAGGATGATTGACCTGTAGCCAGTCTTCGCGCTCCCATGTCGTCTCCTCGATTCCTTGATGACGCCACAAAATTTTAAAAAGCTTGATCTTCTTCCTTCGCAATACCTTCTCTTGCTCGTCCACAATCTCGACGGCTTGTTCCTCAAATGTTGCACCTTCGTCCAACATCAATTCCTTCCAGTTGAGGATGTGCTCGGGATGCGCTAAGTACTTTCGGAGCATGGACACGTGGAATACGTTGTGCACTTGAGCTATCTACAGCGACAAGGCTATGCGATATGCAACCTCCCCAACCCGTTCTAAAACCTCAAATGGCCCAATAAACCTAGGTGAAAGTTTCCCCTTCTGCCCAAATCGGATAACTCCTCGCCGAGGCTGAATCTCCAAAAACACGTGATCTCCCACACTGACAGTCAATGGTCGAGTTCTCCTATCAACATAACTCTTCTGTCGACTCTGGGCTGTCACCAATCGCTGTCTAATCAGTTGTACCATCTCAGTTGTTTCACAAACGAGATCTGGTCCTAACAAGCTATTCTCTCCGACATCTGTCCAACAGACTGGAGATCGAAACGGTCTTCTATATAAGGCTTCGTAAGGAGCCATTCCAATACTGGATTGAAAAATGTTGTTGTAGGCAAACTCCATCAATGGTAAATGACGCTCCCAACCTCCCTTGAAATCCATCACAGAGGCTCTAAGCATGTCTTCTAAAGTTTGAATAGTCCACTGTGACTGTCCGTCGGTCTGCGGGCTAAAGCGGTGCTGAAACAAAGACTCGTGCCTAAAGCGCTTTGCAAACTCTGTCAAAACTGAGACGTAAATCATGGATCTCTTTCTGACACAATCGATACTGGAACTCCATGTAAGTGAGCAATCTCGTCGATGTAGAGGCGGCTATACAACTCCATGGTGTCTGAAACTTGAACCGGTAAGAAATGTGCACTCTTGGTCAGGCGGTCCACAATAACCCAAATTGCGTTGTTCTTCTTGACTAATCTCGGCAATCCAGTAACTAAATCCATGGTGATATGCTCCCACTTCCAACCTGAAATAGGCAATGGTTGAAGTGATCCTCCTGGTTTTTGGTGCTCGGTCTTAACTTGCTGACAAGTAAGACACGTCAACACGAATCATGCAACATCTGCCTTCGTCCCATTCCACCAATACTGTCGCTTCAAGTCTTGATACATCTTGTTCCCTCCTGGATGAACAACAAAACTCGACTTATGAAACTCCTTCAACACCAACTCCCGCAACGTCCCAAAATCTGGTACAAATACCCTATTAAGAAACCTCAAACTTCCATCAGCGTGAATAGCCCACCCAGCTGGGGCTGTTCCTGAAGCCAACCAATACTTGTGAAAGTCCACCTCCTGGTCATATTTCTGCACCTTCAATATCTCTTGATGTAATATCGGTGTGGCTACCAAGGCAAATAAAAATGCCCCTTGACTTGAAGTTGACAACTAAAGGTTGAACTCATTGAAAGCCTCCATCATCTTCCATTCACGGATAGCTAAAGCAGCTACCATCTCTCTTGGGTTCCGACTGAGTGCGTCAGCCACAGCATTTGCCTTACCCGGATGATAAGACATGGTGAAACGATAGTCCTGCAAGTACTCCAACCCTTGTCTCTGTCTCATATTCAAGTCCTTCTGGGTAAATAAATATTTCAGGCTCTTGTGATCCATGAAAACTTCAAAGTTCTCCCCATACAGATAATAGCGCCACGTCTTCAATACAAACACCACCGCTGCCAACTCTAAGTCGTGTGTTGGGTGGTTCTTCTCATGAGGCTTCAGCTGTCTAGAAGCATAAGCAACAACTTTGTCATTCTGCATCAACACACCTCCCAAACCGTCCCTTGAGGCGTCACAGTATACTGTATAGCCTACATCTCTGGCAGGTATGATCAAAATAGGGGATGTAGTCAACCTCTTCCTCAGCTCCTGGAACGAACGTTCACAGGCCTCATCCCATTTGGACTTGAACCCCTTCTAGGTCAAACGTGTCATCGGCTTCCCTAACTTGGCAAAATCCTGAACGAACCTCCAGTTTTATCCAGCCAGTCCCAAGAAACTTCTGATCTCAAAGATTGTCTTAGGCTGTTTCCATTCCAAAACTACTTCTACTTTACTTGATTCCACTGCAATTCTCTTGGAAGATATAACGTGTCCTAGTGGATCACTTAAAGTCCACAAAAATACACATTTTCCAAGTGGATCACTTAAAAAGGGACAGAAGGAGTATATTTGTAATAACCCGAAATTTTGTAAATAAAAATTTCAATTTATTAATTCAAGTATTTAAATTTTAATATTGCGAATTAAAATAATTTATTACTTAGTTTAAATAATTCAAAGAAAAACTCGTTTATTTCGTTGTATTAATTTTCAACGCCGTAAATCAACGCGTGCACACCGGGTATTATACCGTATCGCGTTCGGAAAGCCCTACAAATCCCCCAACTCCTATTTTGTCTCCTTATAGCTAGCACCACCTCATTTAATACCTAAATTAGACCTATTATCCATTTTTGGAAACCTAATTAACCATGTGCCCAATTTTGACTTTTCATGTGCCCAATTTTGACTTTTCTTCCAACTTTGACTTTACTTTTACTACACGCTAATTTGGATTTTAGTGAAATTATGAGAGGGAGAGAGAGAGGTCGGTTAGGAGTAGTGTAGGGGAGAAAAATTCCTTCACTCGCCGTATAATTTTAAGGGCGTGTATCCGTACGCTCGTTCTCGCGTATTTCGACGCCGTTTTTCTTCTAAATTCCTAAGCATTATACTTTTTGGATTCTCCTAATTATTAGGAAGATTACCTAGTAGGGACTTCCAAACACCCTTATTTATTTACTTAAAATTAGTAGCTCCTTATTTATTTTCGTGGCACACTAGTTTGTATTTTTCTAGCACAAAACCAACTTTACGGGGGATTTTTCGTCCCGACGGAGGGGAACTTATCCCCCAATAAAGGGGAGACACTTTATATCCTATTAATACTAGCCACATAAGGCTATATATATTGGGTTACTTTTACTATAATGTGTATATATGTATATATGTATATTTATAACACCCCGTGACTAATTTCGTGTGTATAACTAGTACCCAAAACTACCCATCTACGCCCCAACCCAATGAACCTAGACACTATACGCCGTTTCCTACAAACCTACGAACCCATTACTTGGGACACAAGACTTTAGCCTGGTGAAAGTTGGCCTAATCCTAAAAACTAGCCATTAAAGACCTACTTTTTACTTTTACAAAAGGTTTTTTGGATACTTGTGGGGAGAGGAGTATGACTGTTCATTTAAGGGGAGGGTGTACCAATGGTTTACCGATAAATAGCAAGGATTCTTCATTTGGAAAGGCACACCAAAATCCACACTCCACCACCTTTGTAGTTCTTCATGTGTTCTTGAGAAATTCGAAGTGTTCTTCGTGAAACTCATCCTCGACCACCACACTCCACCACCTCGACCACCCCTAGATCTTAGAAAGGTAGAAAAGTTAGCTAGAAAGCGTTTGAGAGGAGGTCGACTAGTCGTTACGCAGCCGGAATCCAACTAACTTATCGGCTTCCGACTAATCATCGGAATTAAGGTAGATAACTTTATCTTAACCCTAGATTAGCATTTTCTAGTTCATTTTAAATATGTCATTATTATGCTTAAATGTGCTTAAATATGATTAGACAAGATTATGTTGGATGATTGGCGATTTTATAAAAAATTAGACTTTTAAAACACATGTAGTCGTTACTATGCACAATTTGAGATTGACTTTGAAAATATACAGTTATAATGCCCGATGAACTTTTGGAAAACAAAATTATTCAATTATAATGCCCGAATGAAAATCGACTTTTCAGTCATAATGCCTGACTAATTTTTGGAAAGTAGCCGACTAAACTTTTTCTTAAAGCGACTTTAAAATGTTTTGACTGTATTTAGATTGTGAGATAACCCAAGGCTAACACCCTTGAGGGTCTGTCAAAAAAGATGAGCCCCGCGCTATCTAAGAAAGGAATGGTGACAGTAACTGGATTTGTCCGACCATCCGGCCTGGGACTCTCCTGGTTATCTCATTTATCTAACGAAAGTCACCAAGGAGATTTTAAACTTAAAGTGACATGATTATCGAGAAATGTTTTAAACAGAAGATTTTTATGAGATTCATAATATGTGCACGTTCACAAGACGATACGACACAACGCATTTTTCGAGAAAATTAACGAATGATTTCACAAAGAGAAATAGAGATAAAAATAAAAATAATGACGTAATGAATGATTGCTACGGTAGTGCCGTTTGAGTCCCGCCCCAGTTCCGCGAGGAGAACTTAGTGGTCAAAGCTAAGCGCGTACAACAACATACTGGATAAAGCTTTGCATCATGATGATTGTGTCCGTGATACAAGGTGGTCGGGTTGTATCATGATGTTATGTCCGTGATACAATATGATTGAAGCTATGTTCGAGTGTGTAAGGAATACGGTAGTGCCGCTTTAGCACCGCTCTTCATGATGTTATGTCCGTGATGTGGTTAAGGCTAAGCGTGTACAACATCGTAGTGGATAAAGCTTTGTACCATGATGATTGTGTCCGTGATACAAGGTGGTCGGGTAGTATCATGATGTTATGTCCATGATACGATACGATTGAAGCTACGCTCGTGTGTGACACGGGGTAAACGGACTTTGTATGATAAAGATGAGTCTGTGATACAAGGCAACCGGGACCTCGAGCGGAAAGGTTGGGGACCGTAAGTGGTACGGCCCAATAACTTTCGAGTGTTGAGAGATGACAACCTAATTGAAATTTGAAGAAGAATTCTGAGACGAGAACTGATACGAGATACTGATAGTGCACTCTGATTTGAAAGGAAACGAGACATTGATTTTATTAAGCTGCACTTTGATTTGATTTGACCACTGATGCATTGACCCACATGAACTTATTGATTTCACAAATAATTTTCGACTGTTTACCTGCAACCTATATTGTTCTAGAATTGCTAGTTTAAGGTTAGGGAAGGGTTATCTATTGGGCGTTCTAGCTCATGGTGTTGCACTTGTGTAACCCTGGCATAATACCACGATGTTGCTCTGCGACTTTGACATATTATGTCAGATTATAGAGATGAACAGGAGGAATTCTACAGCTTAGAGGCATTTGGAGCTGGACAAGACGCTGTTGAGGCTGATGGAGGTGCAAGGAATTAGAAGAACCTTGTTGACCCTATTTTGAATAACAGATTTTGAGGATAATTATGTAATTCCTGAAGTGGATTATGGTAGTAAGACTTATTTATTATTTTTATAATAAATATAGCGTTTCCCAAAAATGCGGGGCATTACAATATTTTTTTGATGTCTCAGTTAATATAATATTCTATTTGTCTCATGGCTTCGCAAGTGTGTAGTTTTGTTTGATGCCCCAACTTTTTTTTATTGCTAACGTGGTTCATTCAAAACAAAAAACAACAAAGTGATTATAATCAAATAGAAAAATAATAAACATTTTACTGTTTTGGAGCTTGTTACTTAATTGGTTCCACTTTGTAAGTTTAAAATATTTCATTTATCTACTATTGGTACTTGCAATGACGTACTTTTTCTTTTCATTTGAACTATTGCACTCTTGAAGAAAATGACATGTCTCGTAAAATGTGAGAAGGAAAAAACGAGAAAACTTTCAGCTACATAGCCCAGCCTCAAATACCCCACTACATATAGCCTCAACAAAACCCTCAACAACCTACCTTCAGCTACAGTGCCTCGCCAAGTTGGGTGAGGTACTATTCAATCCATGAATCAGAAAACTTTCTCTCACTCCTGCATAGCTTCATCAAATGGGAAAGATAAACAACAAAAACCGGTCAATAACTCCTGTGCCTTCACTCAATCCTTAATTAGATCTCAGAATCATCTTCCTTGCCATTGACGATGGAGTCAGAATCCCCATTGCCGGCATTTGAGTCCACTTGGCGGAGTCAGTGGGAGATTGCTGCTGGTTAAGCTATGTGGGAGGTTTGGTGGATGGGAGTTTTCTAGATCTGGTTTGCCACTGGCCTGATTTTATACATACAAACATACATATATACACACTTGCACTTTCCCGATCAAATTTTCATGAACCGAACTATCTAATGTGTTTAAAAGGTATTTTTCCCAATGAGAAATAAGCAAAAAACAATGACCGAAAAGAACTTGATCCGAGCTATTTTTGATAAAAATTGTACAATTCGAGTTATAAAAATTTGAGCGGGACTATGAAGAGGCGTGGGCGGAGTCCGCATTTAAGGGAGCATTTCTCATGCGGCTCCATTAAATTCTAGGTGCTGGACTTTCGTTTCTGAATCGAATTTTGATGATCTGAACCATTAGATGCGTTTCAAAACGTCTTTTAAGGGTCTACACAAGGATTTGTATAAAAAAAAAAAACTCGGAAGGGATTGATACTAGCAGTTTTAGATAAAACTGTTTTATCGAAAATTGCTCGGACCAAGCCCTTCCATGTATTTTTTTTTTGGATAAATCCTTGCGGTGGACCTTAAAAACACGTTTTAAACACATCTAATGATTCGAATCGTTCAAATTCGACCCGTATTAAAAATCCCGCACCGTAGGCAGTTTAAAAATCCCTTTTTTATTTTACTTTTTAAAATGCTTATAACTTTTGTGCTACAAATTTAATTTTTATAAAATTTATATTTTTGAAATTTGCTTGAAGATATCTATCAAATGAGATCCATATTCAATGTAAAATTACTAAAATTTTATTTTTACATTCAATATGGACCTCATTTGGTAGATATCTTCAAGAGATTTCAAAACTGTAAATTATATATATATATATATATATATATATATATATACAGGTTCCACTTCTGGTCCGGATTCCGGACTTCCGGACCTCCTTGATCCGAGCATTTTTTTGACGATCCGATCCGTCCAATGTTTTCAGAAGGTGTTTTCAAGGGTCCACGCGAAAAATCTTCAAAAAAAAAATACCGGGAAGGGCTTGATCCAAGCAGTTTTCGCAAAAACTTTATATTTATAGTTTTTGCGAAAACTGCTTGGATCAATCCCTTCCCGGTATTTTTTTTTTAAGATTTCCCGCATGGACCCTTGAAAACACCTTCTGAACACATTGGACGGCTCGGATTTTCCAAAAATAATTTGCAACACAAAAATATCACTTTTTTCTTATTCTCGGGAGGGTTTGGACTAGAAAATTATATATATATATATATATATATATATATATATATATATATATATATATATATATATATATAAGGAGGGCTTCTAGTCCGGACCTCTCGTTTCCGGACCTCCATGATCCAAAATTTTTTTTGACGATCCGAGCCGTCCAATGTGTTCAGAAAGTGTTTTCAAGGGTCCCTCGCGGAAAATCTTCAACAAAAAAATACTGGGAAGGGCTTGATCCAAGCAGTTTTCGCAAAATTTTTATATTTACAGTTTTTGCGAAAACTGCTTGGATCAAGCCCTTCTCAGTATTTTTTTTTTTGAAGATTTCTCGCGTGGACTCTTGAAAACACCTTCTGAACACAATGGACGGCTCGGATTTTCCAAAAATAATTTGCAACACAAAAAAATCACTTTTTTCTTATTCTCGGGAGGGTTTGGACTAGAAGATTTCCGTATATATATATATATATATATATATATATATATATATATATATATATATATATATATATATATATATATATATAAGGAGGGCTTCTAGTCCGGACCTCCCATTTCCGGACCTCCATGATCCAAAATTTTTTTTGACGATCCGAGCAATCCAATGTGTTCAGAAGGTGTTTTCAAGGGTCCCTCGCGGAAAATCTTCAAAAAAAAAATACTGGGAAGGGCTTGATTCAAGCAGTTTTCGCAAAATTTTTATATTTACAGTTTTTGCGAAAACTGCTTGGATCAAGCCCTTCCCGGTAATTTTTTTTTTTGAAGATTTCTCGCGTGGACCCTTGAAAACACCTTCTGAACACATTGGACGGCTCGGATTTTCCAAAAATAATTTGCAACACAAAAAAAATCAATTTTTTCTTATTCTCGGGAGGTTTGGACTAGAAAATTTGCATATATATATATATATATATATATATATATATATATATATATATATATATATATATATATATATATATATATAATGAGGGATCCCTCATTTTAAATAAAGTGAGGACCAAGGTATTTTTCCATTTTCCGAACTGAATTTTGACTATCTGAACCGCTAGATGTGTTTAAAAAGTGTTTGTAAGGTCCACCGCGAGGATTCGTCCAAAAAAAAATACCCGGAAGGTATATAGCGTTTTTAACAAAAACCGATCGGATGAAACCCTTCCGGGTATTTTGACGAATCCTCGCGTGGACCTTAAAAACACATTTTAAACACATCTAACGGTTCAGATCGCGAAATTTGGTCAGGAAGCATGAGGTCCTCACTTTATTTAAAATGAGGGATCCCTCAATAGAAGTTGACCTCAAGTGGATGATTGGAGAGAGAGAGAGAGAGAGGCAGTTCCGTTATCACAACGAATAACACAACATTTGACACAATTTTTTTTTTGTGAACCTCAAGTGGATGATTGGAGCCGTTCAATTTATTTAGAATATGTTTTTAAGATTACCTGTAAAAAATCAACTCATTTGAATATCGGTAAGGGCTTGATCGATTCATTTAGTTAATTCCTGTCAGATTTTAAAGGATAAATTTGAAGAAACTGATCAAGCCTTTACCGATATCCAAATGAGCTGATTTTTTTACAGGTAATCTTAAAAATGTATTATAAACAACTTGAACCGGTTCGATTGTAAGTGTGGAGCTCTAATTATTGTTGTGTAAAATGTTGTATTATTCGTTGTGTCTATGGAACCCCCCCCCCCCCCCCCCCCCCCCCTTGTGTGTATATATATATATACAGGGATCCTTGACTTTGTTTAAAATCAGGACCTCACCTTTCCCAATTGAATTTTGATGATCTGAACAGTCCAATGTATTTAGAACATGTTTTTAAGGATCCACGCGAGGAATCGTAAAAAACAATGACCAGAAAGGCCTTTATCCGAGCATTTTTTCATAAACTATACATCTACGGCTTGTTTGAAAAGTTGTTCGGATCAAGCTCTTCCCGGTCATTTTTTTTTATGATTCCTCGCGGGGACCCTTAAAAACATGTTCTAAATACATCGGACAGCTCGGATCAACAAAATTCAATCGGGAAAGGTGAGGCCCTGAATTTTAGCAAAGTCAGGGATCCTTGACTAGAAGTCGTCCTATATATATATATATATATATATATATAGAGTAACTATCCAGTCCGGGAGTCCCGAATCCGGGACTCCACCTTCCCGATATTTTTTTGACGATCCGAACCGTCCAATGTGTTCAGAAGGTGTTTTCCAAGGTCCACGCGGGAAATCTTCAAAAAAAAATACCGGGAAGGGCTTGATCCAAGCGGTTTTTCGCAAAACTGTAAATGTACAGTTTTTGCGAAAAACTGCTTGGATCAAGCCCTTCCTGGTATTTTTTTTTGAAGATTTCCCGCGTGGACCTTGGAAAACACCTTTTGAACACATTGGACAGTTCGGATTTCCCAAAAACAATCGTTAAAAGCATCAAAACGCTTCAATCCGGGAAATCCGGGATCCTTGACTGGATCGGTGGCGTATATATATATATATATATATATATATATATATATATATATATATATATATATATATATATATATATATATATATATATATATATATATATATGGCCGGGATCCGAATCGTCCAATGTGTTTAGAAGGTGTTTCTAAGGGTTCACGCGAGAAATTAGCAAAAAAAAGGACCGGGAAGGGCTTGATCCGAGCAGTTTTTCATATTATACAGTTTTTATGAAAAACTGCTCGGATCAAGCCCTTCCCGGTCCTTTTTTTTGCTGATTTCTCGCGTGAACCCTTAGAAACACCTTCTAAACACATTGGACGGTTTGGATCATGAAAATTTGATCGGGAAATGAAGGTTTGGACGTAAGGTGTGGATATAAGGGTGTGGACTGGATCTTTGTTGTATATATATATATATATATATATATATATATATATATATATAGAGAGAGAGAGAGAGAGAGAGAGAAAGAGAGAGAGTATGGTACAAAAAATGGACGAGTGGGGAGATAAGTTCAAGGTTGTGAATCAAGTACCGTACCGGCCGGTACGTCCCGGATTTGTGAGAAAACGGTGACTATACCCTCCAATATCGTTCCGATTCCAATACTGGTGCTTACCGAAGAGTACCGCCGATTCCGGCAAATCTGGGACGAGAAGATGGTAAGTGACAATTATTTTCAAAAGCAAGGGAGGGCAGTGAAATTTCAGAAAGAAGAGAGGAGGTCAGTGTATTTGTTAGAAAACTCAGGGGAGGTTAGTGAAATTTACCCATATTTCAATTATCGGTTGGCGGTACGATGGCTTCTTGAATTCTTTTAAGACTGGTTGGTAGTAGGGCAAAGTTGACTTGGAAGGACCAACGCAAACCACCCTCATCCATATACTGGATTGGGCTTCTCCTGCTCTCCTCATCTCATCTCAAACCTCTGATCGATAGATTCTAAGGTTTAACTGGCATAATGCTGAGTGAATAGCTTTGCTCATCTATTCACTTTTGCCGAATACCCTTAGTTATGTGTCGTGCTCTTGAGCTCTTTTTCTTGATCTGGTGTAAAGGAGGCAACACCGAGGTACACTTTCAAAAGTAAATAATTCTTTGCTCACTTCCCACTTCAGCAATTGTCCCAATTTGTTTGATCTTTGCTTGCCCAACCAATAAAGAAAACATATATAAAAACTGAAATTTAACTCTCTGTTGATTTGTATGACTTCTTTGTTTTCAAACCGTTTCTTAGACCAAAAACAAAATAGTAAGGAATGGAAACCACTTTGCATCCTATTTTGGTATTTTAGTTATTGCTCTGCTTCTCCTCTTTTTTTTTTTTTTTTTTGGGTGTGTTTGCTTCTCCTCTGTGATCCCTTTTGGTTTTCAAGGGTATATTGTCTTCTTGTCATGTGCTACTTCTTCATTCCTTTTCTCGTCTTGTATAATTACCAAAATAGTTTTCTCCCTGCTGTGCTCTCATTTCCGAAGCTCACTTTCTTCATTTTCATTTAGTAGAAAAGCCCCGTGTTGTCTTCTTCCGGTAGTACCAAACACACCACCACGCTCGCGCACGGACACAGAGGTGAGAAATGGTTCTCACATGGGTTCTTCCCATTCTTTCCATCGGAGGCAAAATCGGAGAATATCTGATTGGCCCAACTGGTCGTCACTTTGGTTACATGATTTATCACAAAAGCAACCTTGAAAGCCTAGGAAATCAACTCAATAAGCTAGAAGAGAGAAGAAGCGAAGTGCAACTATTGGTTAATGACGCAGAAATAAAGGGAGAAGTAATTGGACCTCACGTTCAGGGGTGGATGACAAGAGTAGGTGAACCCATCAGGGAGGCTAATCGCATTCTTGAACAAGGTCAAGCAAACAAAAAGTGTCTGAATGGGTGTTGCCCAAACATGAAGTCACGGCACTCACTCGGTCGGAAAGCAAAAAAGAAGATAGAGGAGCTGGCTAAGCTACTTGAAGATGGAAATTTCCTTCGAGTTTCCTATCCCCCGGGTCCCCCCGGGATAGAATTGAGACCGATTGAACGTATTAAAGGTTTTGGATCTAGGAGTTCGATCCTGGAGAAACTCATGGACGCACTCAAGGAAGATAGTGTCGGTACAATGTTTGGCATATGTGGGATGGGAGGCGTTGGTAAGACGACATTGGTAAAAGAAGTTGCCAAGAAAGCAAAGGAAGAGAATTTGTTTGGCGACGTTGTGATGGCAGTAGTATCGCAAAATCCTGACTTGAGGAAAATTCAAGATGAAATCAAAGATATCTTAGGTTTCAAATTTGAGCAAGAGAGTTTATCTGGAAGAGCGGATGCTCTGCGTGAACAACTGAAGCGCAAAAAGAAGATTTTGGTCATTTTGGATGACGTTGGAAGAGACTTGACCTGGATGACATTGGAATTCCATTTGGAGATTCCCATAAAGGTTGCAAAATTTTGGTAACTTCAAGAAGTGAAGAGGTTTGCAACGATATGGGAACTCAAAAAAAATTCACAATCCAAGTCTTACCTAAAGAAGAGGCATGGAATCTCTTCACAGAAATGGCTGGAATTTCAGAAGGCGACACGAATTTTCAGTCCACGAAGATGGCCGTTGCGAATGAATGCGGAGGCCTACCAATTGCTGTTGTTACAGTTGGGAGGGCACTTAATGGAAAAGACGAACCTTCCTGGCGTTCTGCTCTTGCACAATTACGGAAGTCCATCGGCAAAAACATCAGGGGAGTAGAGGAAAATGTGTTTAGAGTTCTTGAGTTGAGTGACAATTACTTGGAAAGTGAGGAAGTTAAGAGATGCTTTTTACTCTGTTCCTTATTTCCAGAAGATTCTGACATTGAGGTAGAAGATATTGTTAGGTACGTGACTGGACTAGAGTTGTTTGGGAGCATTGATAGTGTGGGAGAAGCAAGAGACAGAGTACATCTCTATGTTGATCACTTGAAAAAGTGTTTTTTATTGATGGATGGCAACAGATATGGGTGTGTTAAAATGCATGATGTGATACGCGATGTCGCTATATCAATAGCATCCAAGGAGGAACATTTGTTTATGGTTAGGTGTGATGCAGCACTAAATGAATGGCCAGAGAATAAACGATGTGGAAACTATAGTGTAATTTCGATGATATGCACTGGTATGCGTTCAGGGCTACCTGATAATTTAGAGTTTCCAAGGCTCCAGCTTTTACGGATAGAATCTGATGGATTTAAAATTACAAGATTACCTGGGAGTTTGTATCAAGGGATGAAGGAACTCAAAGTGGTAGCTCTATCAAGCATGTCCATCAAATCACTGCCCACATCACTCCGATGCCTGACCAACCTGCAAACCTTGTCACTGTCTAATTGCAAACTGGTTGATGGAGATTTGTCGGTAATCGGAGAACTAAAGAATCTGGAAATTTTGAGCTTTACTGGATCTGATATGGAGGAGTTGCCAAGGGAAATAGGTAACCTTAGTCGCTTGAAGCTACTAGATTTGTTGAAGTGTAGTCCGACAAGGATTCCTTATGGAGTTTTGTCAAGTTTATCGAAGCTAGAAGAGTTGTATCTTGGGGACAGCTTTTCAGGGTGGGATGATGTTGAACAGGGAATACAAGAATTGACTAATGGGTGCACAGCTGAGCTAGCATCCTTGCCAAATTTGGTGGCTTTGAATATTTATGTACCAAAAAATGAGTGTTGGGTGTGGCCGAGAGATGTTGTCACCCTAGGGAAGTTAAAAGCATTCGCTATATCTTTGGGGACATCATATCACATCGATTTTGGTCCATCAACCAATACTTTGGTACTGCAAAATCCGAACATCAGTGGTAGTGTGGAGGAGATGATATTTGGGCTTAAGATGCTATTGAGGGTCACTAATCATCTGCACTTAGTAAAAGTAAGGGGGTTGAAGAATGTTCTCCACGATTTGGATGGAGATGGTTTTGAACACTTAATGCAGCTGAAAGTGGAACATTGCTTAGATTTGGAGTGCCTGATCAACACAACCGATGGCCAGCTACCAAAAGAGGCTTTCTGTACGCTGAAAAAGCTGCGCATGCGTTGCTTGCCTCGATTGGTACATTTATGCAAGGGTCCATTTGTGCAAGGATCCCTCCGCAACTTGACATATGTAGAAGTGGATGACTGTCGGATCGAATGTTATGTGTTCTCACACGCCATAGCTACAAATTTGGTGCAATTGCAGGAACTTAAGGTTCGGGATTGCAGTAAATTGGAAGTTATAGTTTCTAAAGACGAAGGAGAGCACGAGATAACATCAGAAGAAGTTTATGTTGAGTTTCCAAAACTGACATTATTGGATCTCAGTGGTCTGCCAAAGTTTACTGGCTTTTGCAAAGCCATTAATTCAACTAATTTGCCACAATTGAAACGGTTGGAAGTCGAATCAATTCCAAAGCTCAATTGTCTATGCCCTGCTTCAAGGAGTGACTGTGATGGCAACATTGAACCACTTTTCAACCACAAGGCATGCTTCCCATCTAAGTGTTCCATGCTGTACTCAGTTAGCAAGCATGCTAGGTGTACATAAAAATTAAATATACATTCTTGTGTGCTTCACTTAATGATCGCAATCACTAATTTTTCGTTATTTCCATTCTTCCTTTAAATTTAGCTCTTCGAAAACAAAATAAAATTTTGGATTTAACAGCTGAAATTGAATATCAAAACGCTTATCCAGTTTATGTTTCTTTGATAAATTTTGGTACAACTCAACTTTGACAACTCAGGCATGAAGTGGACTCCTTTTGTTCGAAAATATGTTTTGTTTTGTGCAACAATATTCTTAACATTGTGCCAGTAACTGCAGGATTTGTTAAGTGGGATTGAGACGTTGCACGTCTCTACAATGGATAACCTCTTAGAAATATGGCCTGGGGATCTTCAAGCAAAACTCAGGAATATAAAGGTTGTTCGTTGTCACAAGCTGTCAAATATTCTTTTTTCATCACGTTTGACCGAATGTATGCAAGATCTAGAACGTCTTGTAGTAGACAATTGCGACTCGGTGGAAGTAGTGTTTGATCTTTGCGGAATAAATGTCGGTGGAAAAGCTGAAGGACCTACAGCTGTAGCACTGCCTTGCTTAGCTGATTTGGAACTTTACAATCTACAAAAGTTGATGCATGTTTGGGCAAATTATTCACCAACAATTCAAGGCTTTCAAAATTTAAGATTCCTCACTGTACATGGTTGCAGCAGTTTGAGAATTTTGTTATCAACTTTTATTGCCAAACTGCTTGTGAACCTACAAGGACTAGAAATATTTGCATGTGACGCGATGGAAGCAATCCTTGCTTGGGAACAAGAAGATGACGATAAAGAGACAACAAATATGACTATCAATATTTTCCCTCAGCTAACTTCCCTCCGGCTTTGGGATCTGCCTCTGCTTACCAGTTTCAGCCCCCAAGCTTGCACTTTCCAAGGATCATTCTTGAAGAAAGTGGAAATTAAAAATTGTCCTGCAATGATGACCCTCCCTTCAGCAGTTCAACGCATGATGGACAAGCAGCAGTAAGTTTCAGAAATCTTTGATACTATTCAATATGACACAACATCTTTACATGTATCTTGTTTATTTTGGAAGCGATTCCAAAATGATATATTGTTTATAATATGTGTATATATATACTGAAAGAGCTTCCCATCTAAACCACAAAATCCAGATCTAACGTCCGGATCCCACTTCGAACCGTTAGATGTGTTTAAAACGTGTTTTTAAGGTTCAACGCAGAGATTCGTAAAAAAAAAAAAAATACCAAGAAGGGCTTGATCGGATCAGCTTTTCATAAAACATGTATATGTGCAGTTTTATGAAAAACTGCTTGGATCAACCCCTTCCCCCTTTTTTTTTTTGACGAATCATCGCGTTGGACCTTAAAAACATATTTTAAATACATTGAGTGGTTCGGATCGTCGAAATATGGTTTGGAACTATGACGTCTGGACGGGTCCAGATTTTAGTGGTGTGGATGGGAAGCTCTTCCAATATATATATACCCATGATCCAGTCAAGGATCCCGGATTGAAGAAAAATTGGTGTTTTTAAGGTTTTAAAACTTGTTTTTTTATAATTCAAATAATCCAATTTGTTTAAAACGTATTTTTAATGGTCTCCGTGAGAAATCATTATAAAAAAAAAAAAAAAGGATCGGGAAGGGCTTGATCTGAGCAGTTTTTTCACAAAAATTGTACATATACAGTTTTATGAAAAACTGCTTGGATCAAGCCCTTCCCAGTTTTTTTTTTTTTGATAATTTCTCGCGGGGACCCTTAAAAATATGTTTTAAACACATTGGACGGTTCGAATCATGAAAATTTGATCCAGAATTATGAGTCGCAGACTAGGGATCCTGGACTAGATAAGGACTATACACACACACACACACACACACACACCCCAATGTTCTAATCCACTACTCCACCTTTCATTTCCTAATCAAATTTTGATAATCCGAACCATCCAATGTGTTTAAAACGTGTTTTTAAGAGTCCAAACAAGAAATCATTTAAAAAAATGACTGAAAGGGCTTCATCCGATCATTTATCCATAAAAGCTGCACATATACAGAAAAATTGATCGGATGAAGCTCTTCTGAGTCTTTTTTTATGATTTCTCATTGGACCCTTAAAAAACGTTTTAAACACATTGGATGATTCATTTCATGAACATTTGATTGGGGAAAATGAGGTGTAGACGGAAGATCACATCCGGGATCCCGGATGTGATCCCCAATCAAATGCTTATCAGAGCTGTTCAATTTGTTTAAAACATGCTTATAAGAGTTCCTGTAAAATATTAACGCATTTGGATATCAGTGAAGGCTTGATCGGTTCATTCAGTTTTATCTTGAAAATATGACAGGAATTCATTGAATGAACCGATTAAACCCATACCGATATCCAAATGAGTTGATTTTTTAAGAAATCCTTAAAAACATGTTGTGGTCTTCACCCCTCCCCTCTCATTTTATGCGTTCCATAGAGAGAAGAGACAGAAAGGGAAATCCAAGAATTTGGGCGACGAACTCCATCTCCCAGACGAGGATCAAATCGACTCTTCCACCACCATCGATGGCGATGGCCTCTTCCCCACCTCTACGTGTTCCAGTTCTAGACGAGAGAGAGAGAGAACAGAAGAAGAAGAACAAATCAAAAAAAGCACAGAAGAACAAATCGAAGAACCAGGTGACGACTCAATCGAGATCTCGAACAACCAGGTCTCTCTCTCTCTGCGTATGAAAGTCTCACATAACGAATCAAGACAAAAAGATCCAATAATACGAAACAGGACATCAGATTTTGGTTGATTATTCATGTCTTATAGTGGTTGGCAATTAAATAAAACTCAAAAGAGGTATGATTTTTGGTCTTGATTAAATAATAAATAAATAAAAGCAACTTTTGGCCGAAATTGAATTTTGGGTGGTATGGATGGAGGATTGTGTTTCACAAACATAGGTGTAAATGAAACTTTATTCAACGGTTACATTCATATTCCACAGCTGAAGTCATTACATACGAAAAACATGCCATTAGCAGCACCGGCCCTGGGCTAAAGCCCAAGGTGCCGGGGCTTTAGGCCCACCAAAAATATATAATTTTTAGGGTCCCCAATATGTAGTAGTGTTATGTATACCTATATCTAAAAATAGCCCACTAGTCCACCTTGATTTAAATGTGAAGGTCCGATAAATATTATCCAATGAAAGTAGGCCCAAAACTCTTGGTGGCATAATTGTAGCTTTTGAATTATTTGGGCCCCTTTTATTATTTTGAAAGAGTAACTTTTGCCTTTTGGGCATCCAACCCATTACGTACAAACTGAACAAAAAAAAAAAAAAAAATTACGTACGCAGCAACAGAGCAACTTTCCTCTTGAAATTGGAATTCTGGAGAAGACGAAGTCCAGAAGTCACAGAGAAGTAAGAACAAAGTGGGATTTTGGAATTAATCAGGGCTCGACGTGCTAAATGCTATTCCTTCTCACAAACCTCAAACTTTTAGATATTGATTCTATCTTTTAGGGTTTTGAAATTAATTGTATTGTTTATGAGGTTTGGAAGCTTTGTTTAATTTAATTTGGAATGGGCTTGATGACTGGCTTTCTTTAATATGAGTGGGATTTGTTTATGCTATTGTGTTTGTCCTCTTTACCTTTTAACATTATTTTTTTTCCTCCTACATAGGTAGGACCATAGGGGACATCAATGAATTAGGGAAAATTTGGGAAAATTTTAGTCTCTTGAGTTTTTTATTGTTTGGGAGTATTGTTAGACTTTTAATAACAGAGGCCCTCTTTGATAATTAATTGATAGTGTTAATAACGAGACTATAGTGGGAATTTGCAGATTTTTAATTCACCATGGCTCTTAAAAAGTATATGTCTGTATCTGAAAGAAAGAAAAAGGCGGATGAATTAGTTTAATCTCAAGCGGGTTCACTTGATAAGTTTTTCGGTAGTAAGAAACGAAAGGAGAGTTCTACTGTGTTTAGGGAAAGTTAGATATAAGTTAGATATTTTTTTGTTTTATGCCTATCTTAATAATTCGTAAAGGGCCCATTTTTTTTGTTGTCGCTTTAAGCCCTTCAAAAATCAAGGCCGGCCCTGGCCATTAGAAACAGATTTTAGGAACTGAGCAGCGAATGGAAAGAACTAGAGGCTGAGAGGCATTCTGTGGTTATTTTATTTAAAGAAATTTTGATAGTTAAGTTGGTTTTTCCTGTTCCTTGGAACCAAAGTTAGGGAGAAGGTGGCCTAATAATTGTACGTGAACAGGTGCTGGAATTGGCCGGAAACGCTGCGAGGGACAACAAGAAGACTCCTATCGTGCTGCGACACATTCAGCTAGCGACGAGGAACGACGAAGAACTCAATAAGCTACAAGTAGATGTGACGATTGCGAATGGCGGCGTGATGCCGAATATTCCCAACCTCTTGCTCCCGAAGAAGACTGGCTGCTCATCGAAGCCTTCTGCTGATGAGGATTAATTAGTTTAGCAGAGTTTTCCACATTTGATTGGAGTATTATGTTTCTAAGTGTTTTTAGGTTCATGTTAGTGTTTAAGGTTTTAGTTTCTTGGTCGGATTGTTGTTATTGTAGCTTTTTTAGTGGTCGGTTTTGTAATGTGAATACAACATTCTCATGGATAACTTTTGGATGCGATTATTACGTTGGTGGATGGTTGAATGAATGTAACTTTGGTTTAATTCTGTCTTACAATTTGTTTTTCAAATTGTACGCCTAATGAGTATCTTTCAAGTGTAGATTTCTATAATATGTAATGGATCACCTGTAGATTTCAAATTGTTAACTTACACCTCAATAATTCAAAAGTAGAATGCAAGTTGAAATTTGGGATAGAAGGTAAAATAATTGCGCTTGCAGTTGGAGCCAATGCCTAGGAGATTCAATGACCGTTGCTCATGCGGCATTGCGACTACACCAGTGAATTTTGTTTGTCTTGGTTTGGGTTGGTTTGATGTTATGTTTTTGTCCAAAACAGAGAAGTGAAGGGGGACCAAGTGATGGATGACCAGTTTATGGCTAACATGTATGATGTTATTTTCCAAGAAAAATTCAAGTGACAGAGTTAAGCTCTTCCTTTACAAACATTCTGTGATATCAACAACCCAATAGTCATACCAACTACTTGGAATTTGCAACCTAACATCTTGCGATGAGCAGGCAAAGTCACAAATGTCAAGGTGAGCCATAAAAATTTCATCAGAAGCTTTGATCTTATCTAGATCATAAGGAATATGTGTTGGGAAACGAATCCCAGAACCCAGTAATTACGCGTACAGATTAAACAACAAAAATAAACACAAACCCTACAAGGCGGAATTAGGGTTTACCTCTCATCCGTAGACACGAACGCTGGTTGACTTGTTTATTTTAGAACTTGACAGACCTAATTACTGTATGCAAGAAGCTTTGCTCGACAGTACCTCATGATCTTCTGCCATATTCCCTTATATCTCCGATCTTGTAGCCAAGTGTGGACTTCTACATGATCTCTTTGTTCTCTCTCTCACAGCCTCTATTCTAATTTTCTGAATGACTGTTCTGTGACCTAGAGAACATAACGATATATTTATAGGGCTAGAGCAGGGACCTGAGGAGAAATAAATCTGGGCTCCTTGTGTAAATAAGAAAACCTAATCCCACCCGGATTCTATTCTTATTTCACAAATTATAATTCACACCACTAAAGAATTATAATTGCACTCCCATCTTTATCTCGATTATATTTCGAGCTCCACGTTATTAAATACTTATTAATCTCCCCACGTTAAGATTACAGATACCCGTTGATTAAATGTCGATTACTAACAATCTCCCACTAATCAACATCTTATAAAACACCTTGAGACTAACCACTTAACTTATTCGATATGTCAGATAAAAATATCCACCTGCAGGGTTTGACATAACCGAAACTTATAAGTTTACTCAAGGGGGTATCATCAATCTCTAACGAGACGTAGATTCTACCAATAATTAATATCCATATATTTAATGCATATAATGTTGTGACCCAACTCACCAAGACTATTGACCGTGAAAAAAGATCTCACTTTATAATGAATCAAAGTCAACAACATTAAATGTATATATGTATTAATTACATCCAGATTAAGGATGGGTTTTCCAAAAGCTAAAATCTCAGATTTTAGCTTCTCATTTTTTCAAAAGCTAAAATGAGGCCTCCATAAAATGAGACTGTACGACACTAGTAATGAGACTGTACGACACTAGTGACAAGGACAAGAGAGGAAATTACTATGCTGCCCCCGCCCCCCCCCAAATCAAATCTGGTTTTTGTTTTTTGTTAAGGGCAAAATGGTAAATGGACAAGGTTGGAGATTTTAGCAAACAGGGCTTTTATCTGATGGGAAAGAGGGTGATTTTATCAACTTGTGATAAAATGAGATTCTTCATAAAATTTTTTGAAAAACCCAGCCTAAGAGCATAAGTATTCTTAATAACTATAAGATTCTAAATGTCTTAAAATGTCAGTACTAAGACAGTTACCTTAAAGTGGTCCTGTTCAATACACACAAAAATGTACTAGCACAATGAGTCAGAACTAGAACCGTTCCCTGTAGTCAAGACAAACCTACTAAAACATTGTACTACAATCTTACTGATGGTGTGTCAAATTCCATCTAAGATTGTGAACCAAAACTTATATTCCACAAGAACCGATGATCCAATCTTCTGTGTGTAAGCCGTACTCTACACACTGGATCATCTACTATATAGAATAAAAGACACATGCACAACATACAATTATATCATGCAAACATTGCCCATAATAGATTCTCATAAAAAAAGGGATAAAACTGATTAATAATTAACTAATTAAATATTAATCCATTACATAAAAGCATGGCTTTTAGTATAAGTTTCAAACAATATGAGCCTATTGAAGCCTAACATAAGCACATTTGAAGAAGGTTTCGAAGCGGGCTTGGTAGCAGATTCCATTTCCTTGACTTCTTGATACGGGAATGTCAACTGATCTGGGAATGCTTCATGTATCAAATTTATGAAAAATCAAATCCTTCTTTGAATTCCAAACCACCTGCATTCCCAAACAACAAATTTAAACATAAATACACAAACAATAGCACCAAATTCAACCAAAAATTTTCATTACCCAGACATCCGACACGGACACACTATCTGGGCCATTTTACCAAAACAAAAACAAAATGGTATATGAAATAGGAAAAAATTGCACATAAATAAATCCAGAATCCCTAATTTTGTAAGTTATGTAAAACCCTAATTTCACAAATTTCAAACACTGCATTCTATATTCGTGAAACCCTAGTTTCACGAATTTCGAAGCCCTAACCTTAGTTTCATCCAAACCGAGAGAGAGGGGAGGTGGTGTAGCGGTCGTTCATGGTGGTGCGAACCCTAAGCCTAGTTTATTTTCTATCGTTCTAGAGAGAGACCTTGGTGGTGGTCTTCTTCTTCGGCAGTGGTGGTCCATGGGTTCTTCTTCGTTCGACTGTTTCTCTTCTTCGTCGTTCTTCATCGTATTGTCTAGAGCAACGAAAAACAGAAGTGAGGGTTATGACCCGGGTCATATCACGACCCACGACTTGTTTTACCCGGAACCAAGACCCACGAGGTTTTTAACGTCTACTCTTTTAAGAGTCGTTGGATCTGACATCGAAAGTCCAGATTTTAAGCATTTGCTGGGATCTGAACAGTCTGCACCTCATAGATCCTGATCGAATTTCTATGATCTGAACCATCCAATGTATTCAAAAGGTGTTTTTAAGGGTCTCTACAAGAAATCAAAAAAAAAAAAAAAGACTATTGTGGACGTCGTCACCAGGAAAATTGTTTTGTTTGAAAAGAGTCGCCACCCGGGTTTTTATTTTTAGAAAAGGTTTTAATACCCAAGAAACCATTTGAAAGAATTTAAAATAATGACTCTCGTGCCATTAATTTGGAAAAACGATTTAATTTGAAAAACCAGAGATTTTTGGATTCGAGAGCTAGGTTACGAACGGGGAAGGTTTTTAAGGCACCCCTCTCGCCCGATTAAAAATTGGTCTTTACTAAATATTTGTGGGATTTTTAGAGAATTTTTATTGCTAAACGTTAATTAAATAAACGACAAGCAAGTGCACTGCCTTCAGAAAACCCATGAAACGATTTTGAAATTTGGTTCTGAAAGTGTGCCGTGCGGCACAGTTTAGGCAACATCGGAAATTTTAATAGCCTCTAACACAAAAATGAGTTTTGGTTTTCAAGATATGCACTAAGATAAAAATTCTTGCCTTGAAGATAAAAATGAATTTAAAGGAAGTAAAGATGTATCTCCTGAAGACGGATACGTCATACGATGACGAAAAACATCGTACGATGTATACCAGAGAGATTGAAATTTATTGAAATGTTGGTTTATCAAGCCCAAGGGTGGTATGAGGAACCACCTTGGACCTGATATTTGTTTGTTTACCCGTTATGTGGTTGTCTAAGATTTTGGGTTGCACAATATTAACAAGTGGTGGTCATCTGATTTTTCGTGTTTCAGATTTTCTGCTTGCTCAGTTTTCATCCACTCACATGCATAGTTTAGATGCCTCTAGCTCCAATCCCTACCCTTGCTAAGGGTTGGAAAATACCCTGCTCCAACCCGTGGTAGTTTTCTATTCTGGGTTAGATCCATTGTTGAGCGTGGTGATTGTCTATTTGTGGTGACTGTTGCTTTATATTCTCTTGCCAATGTAGTCTCCATTTTCTCTGTGCATTTTTGTTTTCTCTTTGCCTTCCCGAGACAAAAAGAGGGAGAAGTGGTTGTTTGGCCCGTGGTTAGGGCTTCTTGGATATGCCAGCTTATGATTATGCTTATGGTTTTATCTTGTTCTTGTGGCATAGATATCTCTTTCTGTTGCGCTTATTGGCTATTGCTATTATATTTTGTCTATGCCTATGGTTCTTGTGCATAATCTCTCTTTCCAGGGCTTTATCAAGTTTCAAAAAAGCTTCTTGAATCTAGTTAGTTTAAGTTTTGGAAGTTCTTAAGCTAATTAAAATTTGTTTCCTTGTATCCTTCTTGTTTGAATGGTTTTGTCCCAGAAATGCCAAAGGGGGAGATTGTTAGGTTTATTGTTGATTTCCGGGTTTAACAAACCATTTTAATCTGTAATCTATTTTTGGATTAGGGGTTAGATTTCTAAGTGTTTGAGTCTAGACCCTCCACTCTTGTGCTTTCAAGCTTCTTTGTAAAAGTTGATGCTGCACCAAGCATTTTGAGGCCTATCCGAAAAAGTATAATCATGCATATCATTTAAGCATTTAGGCCATTCAAATGCCTCAATTTATGGTGCGTGGCCTTGGCTTAACTAGTGCATTGATTAAACTTTAAAATTCCATGATTTTAGTAAAGGCTTTTAGCATGCTGCGTTGGCTTGAGTTTGCAGACGCGTCCTTTTTAAGTGGCATCTCTTGACACGTGTTTTAGTCTTGGCCGTTTAGATTATTTTTAAAAGCATTACCAAGCATCTCCAAACGCGTCTTTGAACATCCTTCATTGTGCCACATGTGTTAATCCTGTCGAACCGTTTCTTTGCTTTTGTACGCGTTTGTCAACTCTTTAAGTGGCCAAATGTCATGTTTTGAGTGTGATGCAGATTGGAAATTTATATTACTTACAAATATAGTGTTTTAAGTTTTCCTTATTTTTATTTTATTAATTTTGTTAGGAAGTCTCCAATTTTAGAAATAAGTGTTCTAGAGTGTTTTGATTCCTAGTTGGATTAGGGTTTGTTATTTGATTCCTAGTTGGATTAGGGTTCCTTTAGCCCTATAAGTATCATTGTAAGCCTAATGGCAGAATTCGGTTGTTGATGAATTAAAGAAAACGAGTTTATACTCATGTCTTGGTCGTTTAAGGAGGGAGTACCTCCGGGTCGATCTTATTGTTCGTGTTCCTCTTGCACGATCAGCTTCGTTTCCACAGGCTGCGCTGCATCAATTGGTATCAAAGCTGCAAGTTCCAATCCTGAGATGGCTACCAGAGGACGTGTTGGAGGTCGGGGTGGATGAGGCAACCGTACGGCTGTTCTTGACGAAGTCTATGAGCGGGATGACGTCGCTCGAGAAGCTCGGATAGAGGAGGGCTTTGCTGAACTCAAAGCCATGCTTGGAAATATTGTCCAGCGCATGGATGCTTTAGAGATCGCTGACCCAACTCGCCATCGCCCTGTTAGACCTAACCCTCCGATCGAGGATGGTTTTTCAGACGATGAAGATATCAAACCTTTTGGTGGCAGAAACTACCAAGGGGGGCGGTATAGAGACGTTGCGGCTAGAACCTGTGGCTCTCATTATTGTGAGTTTAGTAAGAAAATTGAGGTTCCAAAAAAAATTGGGTTTCCACAATTCCATGGAGGGAGAAGAAAAGATGTCATAGAAGAAATTTTGGTTGAGGGAGATGTGGGAGATTTTATCGATGATATATTAGAGGAAGAATCCGATAAAATATTTTTGGACACAAATCCATCGTTGTTGCAGTCTGAAATTGATTGGGATTCACCTCCAAAATTTGATGAGTACTCAGATGAGGAGGAAACTGTCATTCATAAAGTGGAAGAGAATCTGAAGGATGAATTTGTGCAAATTGAGAAGAAGTTTGTTACTATCCTTGACAAAGTTGATGGTTTGGATTCAATCGATGGCGTCTTGAACTTGGGAAAAAAGGCAATCAACGTATGCCGATCATTAGGATTCGAAGTATCACAATTTATCGATCCTTTTTTGGAATTTATTGAAGACTTTGCAAGCAGCAAATCATGTGTTTCATACCTAACAATGAAAATTGTTCCTCTAATTTTTGAAGATTTCTTTTTGGAATTTGGCTTCGGAAAAATCAATTTGAAGTTCAAGATGGAAGCGGACAAGGTTCGGCGAATTCAACTGTATAAACTCGAGGATGAGTTTCTTCAAGAAGAGGAGAATGCTGCAGATTGGAAATTTGTATTACTTACAAATATAGTGTTTTAAGTTTTCCTTATTTTTATTTTATTAATTTTGTTAGGAAGTCTCCAATTTTAGAAATAAGTGTTCTAGAGTATTTTGATTCATAGTTGGATTAGGGTTTGTTATTTGATTCCTAGTTGGATTAGGGTTCCTTTAGCCCTATAAGTATCATTGTAAGCCTAATGGCAGAATTCGGTTGTTGATGAATTAAAGAAAATGAGTTTATACTCATGTCTTGGTCGTTTAAGGAGGGAGTACCTCCGGGTCGATCTTATTGTTCGTGTTCCTCTTGCACGATCAGTTTCGTTTCCATAGGCTGCGCTGCATCAGAGTGGGTGTTTTGTTGACCACGACATGCACACTATAAAAGCTCTTTTTCTCTCATTTTAGGGTACTCAATTCATGAAAAATCAGCCCCATTTTTAGAGAGAGAAACTCCTCCCCTTTCATCTTTTGAACTTGATGTTCTTGGTGATTTGAGCTTGCTCCTTTACTCTTTGTTAAATCCAGAGTTTTCCTCTTAATGGATTGACTTTGGTTTGATTTTAGTTTTCAAAATTCTTTGTAAAAATCAAATCTTGTTCATTTGTCATGTTTGGGTGC
The DNA here is from genome assembly GCA_020921065.1 of Vaccinium darrowii. Lineage (NCBI taxonomy): Eukaryota > Viridiplantae > Streptophyta > Magnoliopsida > Ericales > Ericaceae > Vaccinium > Vaccinium darrowii. The sequence continues at coordinate 28,210,229 of CM037151.1, forward strand.
CTCTTAGTCTACTTGGCCGGATGATCCGGAGGCGTTGTGATGCGGAGATCGAGATGGTGATTCTCGTGGGTTCATGAATTCAAGGAGCACTGGGTGTTAGTTCAAGAGTTGGAGCTAGGATTAGCAAGTGGCTTATGGGTAAATCCCTTGTCTTTCAACTTCTTGTACCTTTTGGATTATGCAATATAAGTAGAGTAAGACCGTGGTTTTATGTTTAGGATGTTAGACCCTAGTGGTTTTCACGTAAATTGCATGTTTTGTCTCATTAGTTTAATTACTCTAGATTGAACTTGTTGAGTTGCTTGATTTGCCACGATGAATGATTGAATTGGTTAAAATCGAAATGATTTATTTTTAAACTACTAATAGAGATCTTTAATTCAATACAAAAAAACATATATAAAAATTACATATTTTAGTATTTTACATTTTTGGCTTGTTGAGTGGCTATTTTTTGGGTGCAAAAATCAATGAAACAGTTGTGTTAGTGAAACCAAAGCATCAATGTTTAGATACATTTGCGATCCCTCGTGTGACGAAAAATTAGATCACGAGTCGATTGGATGATGGAAATAGTTTATTTTGTATTTCTCGATGTGTTTACGTCCAATGGAGGAACTAGCATTTCCTATTAGGGGATGCCAAAACTGTACAACCCAACCACCTATTAAAACAAAAAAGGACTTTGTTTCAAGTTCGACAGTGATGATTCCCATTTAACATCACATGAGAGGCCACATGAGGGATATCACATGAGAAGATCTTGACTTGGGGGTAAGTTGGGTACATCTTTTTATGATTTAGCGGAAGAACTTTTGCCAAATGAAGCTCCCACATAACTCTTTATGGTCTTTGAGAAAGTTATTCAAGCACAAAAATCCTAGCCAAACTGCTAATTAAGTACTTTGGGACCTCTTTCTATACTTCTCTATAGTAAGCTTACCCTCCTTTGGGACTTCTTTTCGATAAATCCGGGGATGGTGTGTAGCTCTGATTAAGGTCTAATCTATTATCTGTTGGGGATTTAACACCCCAATCCCACCGCAACGGAAGCGCAATAAAAAATAAACAATAAAGCGCAAGCACAAATCAACACACGAGCAATTTTTACGTGGTTCCCCAAAATCGGGTACGTCCACGGGAGAGAGAACACTTTTCACTATATTGGATGAGTTACAATGAGATAAAAATACCCAACCCAATCGCACTCTCTTGTATTTTATCTTTCACACACTCGCCAATATTCTCACAAATTTCTCTCTCACACACTACACTTCTACTTTTCTTTTTATCTCTTTTTACACTCACAGCCGTACTCTCTCTTCACTAGTCACACACGGCATACTCGCAGGGGCGGACAGGGGGGGGGGGGTGTTCGGCCCTACACTCCCCCCAATTTTTGACATATTTTTAGTACACTTTTAGATTTTTTTGTAAAATTACTGAAGAGTGGCCCCTGCAAATTAGGCAAAAATGGCGATCCTGCGTCCGCCACTGCATACTCGCATACACTGGCAAACCTGCACGCTACCCTTTTAAACACAAAAACGGCTGAACCAATAGACCACTAATGGAGACACCACACTTGGGCAACCAAGCGCCCATCCCTTTTGCTTGCTCGGTATCCAACATTTGCTCGTCGCACCTCAACATGGCCATGGAGCGTGTACAAATTGTCCACCAATTTTCCGTGCAACATCATTTTATCATCTTTGAAAACTTCAAGAATGCCATCACTTGACACAAAATTACAACCATTTGAATCTAACATCCCCAAAGAAATTAAATTTTTCTGTAATCCTGGAACATGTCGGACTCTGGTCAACCTCACAAATCTTCCATCGGCCATTCGGAACCGTATACCGTACCCATGCCAACAACCTTATTCACCGTGTTGTTCGCTATCCTCACATTACTTTTATCACAAGTCTCATATGAGTAAAAATAATTTTTATTTGAACACATATGAAATGAACAACCGGAATCCATAACCCAACCAAAATGATCCATACCTTAACCAAAATGATCCATACCTTCAGAAGTTACCGAAAGCAAATCACCGTCATCTTTGACAAGACTTTCAACCACCGCTGCTTCGGGATTTTCCTTCCCTTTTTCCTTCTCTATCTTTGCTTTGAGTTTTGGGCAAAACTTCATTATGTGTCCCTCTTCTTCACAAAAAATAACATTTTCTATTGTCAACCCATCGAGACTCACCACCTCGCGAGTGTGAACACCCCGTTGATTGTGAACAGGCCCTCCAATTCGATCCACCTTGCCTCTCGATTTTCCTACCCCAGTCTTGACCACCATTGGATGCAACCACAACACGCTCCTCCGAAAACCTTTCGCTATCCTTCCTTCGTATCGACTCATGGGATAGGAGAGTGGCAATAACCTCATCAAGCTTGAGTGTATCCTTCCCATACATCAAGGTAGTCCGAAGATGCTCATAAGACACCGACAATGAAACCAACAACAGTATCGCTTTATCTTCCTCTTCGATCTTTGCACCAATGGCATCCAACTCCGTTAGTAGCCGATTGAACTCATCCAAATGCTCATTAAAGTTTCCTCCTTCGGACATATTTAACCCATACAATTGTTTCTTTAACGACAACCGATTCATTAAAGACTTTGACTTGTATCTACTCTCCAACTTTGCCCAAAGTTCCGCCGGATCCGTTTCATTGATGACTTCCCGGAGAGTGCTATTCCCGAGATACAATTGGATTGTGTTATTTACAAGCTCTCTCTTCTCTTCCCATTCAGCATCCGTCAAGTCCTCCGGCTTTTCCGATTTTTTCTTGAGTGTCTTCGTCAAACCTTCTCTCGTCAACATGTTCTTCACCCTTTGTTGCCAAAGGGTAAAATCATTGTGACCATTGAAAAGCTCAATAGCAAACCTGGTGCTTTTTTCCCGCCATACCGTAGCTCTGATACCACTTGTTGGGGATTTAATACCCCAATCCCACCGCAACGGAAGCGCAAAAAAAATAAACCATAAAGCGCAAGCACAAATCAACACACAAGCAATTTTTACGTGGTTCCGCAAAACCAGGTACGTCCATGGGAGAGAAAACACTTTCACTATATTGGATGAGTTACAATGAGATAAAAATACCTAACCCAATCCCACACTCACTTGTATTTTTATCTTTCACGCAGTCACCAATATTCTCACAAATTTCTCTCTCACACACTACACTTTTACTTTTCTTTTTCTCTCTTTTTACACTCACAGCCGTACTCTCTCTTCACTAGTCACACACGGCATGCTCTCATACACTGGCACACATGCACACTACCCTTTTAAATACAAAAATGGCTGAACCAATAGAGCACTAATGGAGACTTTTCAGCTTCATGAGGCAGCAGCAAACAACCCTGGAAAATCCACATTTACACCTGGCCAATCCTTGGAAAAGCCCAACCTAATTGACCACCACCAGACCCATTTTAATTACTCCACCGAGCTTCACATTCCCAAAGCCATACTAACATTATTTTCTTTACTTTTTCAAGAGCATTAAAAAATATGTGCAAAATCCCAACATTATCTCGTATGGTGAATGGAGCTGGCCTAGGCAAAGTTAAAGGGCTATTCAGCTGATTATGGTCACGACTGTCCCCCTCCCACCCCTGATGATGAGGATATATTTACTTGGATCACCAACAAGTGGTGATTTTTCTGTGCATTCTGTTGAAACTAAAGGTCAAAAGGTGCCTTGGTCCTCTGTGATTTGGTTTCAGAATGATGTTCCTAGGTTTTCGTCTTATGGTTGTGTTGCTTGAACAAATTAGCCTAAAAAAATATGTTGAGAAATTTGAATATGAATGTTGAGTGTTGACACTTTCCGTGTTCTATGTGATGGTGGTGCAGAATCTCATGTCCCATGCGTGTTACTATTCTAAGGAGAATGGGTCTTGCTGCATGGGAAGCCGTGAAGGGAAAGATTTAACAGCTTAAGTGTTCAAGCTAGCCTTGGCTGCTGTCTATCACCATTGGTGGAGAGGACTCTCGAATTTTTCAGCAAAAGCAAAATGTCCAGAGGCACTGTTTCCGGCTATGGAGCTTGATCTGTGGGGGAAAGCAAACTCGTGGTCCATTATATATAGTGCAGAATCAGTCAAATGAGCAACTTTGCAAAAGAAGGAATACCTCTTATACAATATCTAGAAGGAATAGGACTGGTGATGGTCGATGTTTAGCTTCTGTTTTCTGTCTTTTTTTTATCTGATTTTGTGTTTTGTTGCATTGTATGGGCTGATTTGTTCTTAGTTGTTTTGGGTTGTGTAAGGGCATAGCCCTGAACTTACTTGTGTTATTTATAAAATTTTACTTTCCAGGAAAAAAAGTTCCCCACTTGGGATCAATGTTTCGGAAAATCCACTTTTGTGGGGTCTAAAACTGGATCTTCTGGTTATATTGTTGAAATTCACCTTTTGGGTGATGTCTGTGTGCAATTTAGTTTTGTACTAGAGAAGAACTCCTTGTAACACCATTATTTTATCTCAAGGGAACCACATCAAAGCGGTGTCTCTTGGTTGCTTGTTATATACTTTGATTCTCAGCTCCTAGATTTGCTTGTTGTTTGTTGTGATAAACAATATTTCACCTATTCTCTATTTGCTGCAAGGAGGGAAAATATTCCAGGTTTTCCCAACAACTCGGAGCGGAAGGCCCTTTGAATTGGGTGTTTGCCTCTTGGTCTGAGGTCATGTTAAGATGATGAAGAGGATGTTGGATACTTGGATAGACTGATCCGGATTTCTAAGCAGAGTGTACCCCTGTAGTACCTGCCATAGCCACACATAGGGACGGTATATATCTTGAATGGTGCTATCGTCGAGTTCAAAGGTTGAATGGTGGTTTCGATGGAGTCAATTTCAGAAAACTATTTCTATCCCCGCACAACTCCATTCTTGAATGGAAATAAAGGTGCCTAAAATTTCCGTATACATGATCACCCAATTCCGATCATTTATTGCCGTTTGTGCCGATGGTGACTTTGCACCACCACCACCACTAGATGATGTTGTCAACGGTGGTTCGTAGCTGGGCATTCGCAGTTGCAGCAAATGGAGAAATTTAGGTCCCAACCAAATGGGCAGGTTGGGCGGGTTTGTTAGTCCATTGAGGGCAGCACCAGTGAAGAGCACATGGAACACACTCGCATTTCGCGATGATGTGCTTACTTTGTTTTCAAGTGGGATGCTTTATGCACACACTCCGTGCATTTCGCGATGATGTGCCTCTCTGAAACTCACACACTCCGCGCATTTCGTGATGATGTGTTCTCTCTTGTTTCAAGTGGGATGCTTAAATTCTGCTATTTGTTGTCTTTTCTTTCTAGCTTCTCTTATGAATATGGAGTCTGCTTTAATTATGCTATTTGTGGATGTTGGAGTAGACTAACTTAAGAGTATGGAATTTGAGGTTTTTTTCTTGTTCTGGTGGTTGGCCTATGATAGGTGCTCAAAAGCACCCATTTAATCCTCTAATTTACATTTTAATAGTTCAATCATAGAGTTACTTGATTAATTATTATGGTTGAATTATGTTTGTAGGCTTTGGAGAGTGCCGAACGATTAAAAGTGCTAATTGGAGTTGATATAAGACATGGAACACAAAGTAGACGTATAGAGCTTCGCAACGGTCCAAGAATCGCGTTATTTCAAGTTTGGATGAAGCCGCGAAGTTTGGGCGACAATCTGGATTTTCCGTCCGGGCGGTTTTACCCGAGTCAAACACGGATTAGGGCATTGACCACGTGTTTTTAGGTTTTGTTATAAATATGTCATTGCTCTGTACGTTTTGGGGGTCCTAGAATATTTTAAGGCAAGTTTAGAGAGAGAGACGCAAGCCGTTCCATGGGTTCTTCAAGTTCTTCATCAAATCAAGCATTTGTCTCCATCTCCATGGCCGGCTAAACACCTTCTAGGGGGAAGATGAAGCCCCGTTCCAAGTAACTTTGTTTATGTGTAGACCTAGGTTTTCTATTTCGAATCGATTGATTAACTAAGAACTTGTTTTCATTACATATGAATGAAATCGTCTCAACTCTTTCTATTGGTTGAGTATTTGTGTGTGCACTCTCAAATACCTAGTTAAATAATGATTTTCTACGTTCGTGCTTGGGTAATTGAGATGGATTATGTTCGTAAGACGGATCGTGCCACTGGACAGTCCGTGAAAGAGACGAGTTGTGCCAGTGAAACGGTCTGTGCTATGAGATAGTCCATGTCTGTTAACAACATAATTATCTTCTTGACAAATTGTGATTCGAATAATAAACCTAGCCCACACATAACTTAGTTACGTGGTCGGGGTGGATTCGAAACCCCAGATTTCTCCTCCATTCGTTCTTCATCAATTTTATTACTTGTTCTTAAATTAAGTAGTTTCTAAAAACCAATCACTCAAATCTCTTTTTCTGAATTAAATTAGAAATTAGTCAAAATTAACGTAATTTAGCCAAATTGTCTCCGTGGATCGATACTTGGGCTTAGCCACTATTCTTCTGAGTAAGGGTTAATTCCTTGTTTTTATAAATTGAATTTTGATACGGTACGACACGGTCAAATCATGTTAATTGGTGTCAATGGTAGGAACTGGAAGAGATAAAACTCAAAACGTTGTAAGCACTTCCGGTTTGATTGCTAATGCTGCACTCTATGACAGATACCTAACACCTTACAAAAACCTCTGAAACAAAATTGACTGGACAGACCAATAGTGCCAAAGCTGAATTTTAATCTTATCTCTTCATCTTTTCCCGAATTCAATTTAGATTACCAATCATGAGAATGAAATAGACCAATAGCCAAAGCTGAAATGTAATCGTATCTCTTCATCCTATGAATTCGATTTTGATTACGAATCATGAAAATGAAATAGACCACTAACCGAAGCAGAAATGCAATCCTATCTCTTCATCCTACGAATTCGATTTTGATTATGAATCATGAAAATGATGGGAAAAATGTCAACTTAGATGTATTTCTTTATTCAAGTACGTTTTACGAAGCCTACTAAATTACTTAGGTTGAACTTTTGGTTTCAAGTTTTGAAATTAAATCAGTTACTATGTAGCAACAAAAACATGTTTTTATGTTTTGTAATCCTTGCGATAATTTTATTTTGTGGTGAACTTATTTTTTGTGAATTTGTTAAAGAAAAAAACAAAGGGGCCTTATTTTCATCATTGCCTAGAGCCTCCAAAATTTCAGGGCCGACCATGCTGCTGTGGGTTCATTCTTGATCCAAACCGTTGATCTTAAACATTCTGTTGCAAAAAACATCTCAAAAAATAAAAAAATAAAAATAAAATAAGAGTCATTTGATGCCGACAAATATATAGCTCACTTGTACAAAATGGATGGCAAATATAATTTGAACCTTAAAACTATTCATTTTGTACAAGTTATTCGCGTATTTACCCATATTCAATCTAAGATTATTATTTTTTCAAGAGATCCATTTTTCTGCTGGATTATCGAGATCAATGGTTTGGATCATTAATCAATGAAGTGGACCAACGAAATAAAGCTCAAACAAAATTGAGTACATTCGATGCCCCGGACGTTGATCATGACAGCTACCTATCAGCTTCGAAGAATTAAAAAAAAGAAAAGAAAAAAGAAACATACGTTAAACACAATTGAGTTCGTTGACTTCCTTTTTATGGACGGACTGAGGATGGTATAAGAATTCGGTTCGTCAAGAGCAAAGCAGAGAAGAGCAGAGCAGGGCTTTCGTATTTAGTGGTGGTGGGTTTTTATTAACGGCGGTGTTCTTTTTCATCCATAAGAGACCCAACAGGTCAACGCTTTTCCCTCTTGCATTTCGTTGTCTCAATACCAATAGGTACAGGTATTATTAACTAGTACTGTATTAAGTATAATTCTTACTCAGAATTTGGTCTAGAATTTTAAGTGCATAGTGTATGGTTGTAGATCAAAATTAAAATGGTTTGCGAAAACCTTTTAGAGTGAAATCGGTCGAAGTTGGTGACATTTTGCAGACCTTTTTTCCCCTTATCTTAGGAAAAGTTACAAGTACTTAAAAAATTGGGACGCTGGGCCAAAAATCCTCGATATGTTCATTTTTTGGAACTGAACATATAAGGACAAGTGCTTTGCAAGGTTATTAAAGTACCCTTCTCCCGTTATTTCTTCGCCAATCCACCGGCATATATACCTCCAGCTGATGATCTCCTCCCATTCAAGCAGTAATTCCCGACGATCTCCTTAATTTGGCATACTACCGGTCAACTATCTGTTGACTCTGGCAAGTTGAACTAGTCAGACAGTGGCGGCTTCAGAAATTTTAAACAGGTATTCAAAAGTTATCTCCAGTCTACTAGTTCTATTAACTAGCCATATATACCCAAATTTTTATATATTAATGTGAAAAATGTGATCTAATAATATGAAAATACAAAAGATATCACAATTGCATGTTTTCGGCAAATTCTATATTTAAGGCTAAGCAAATTAAATGGGTACATAGACACGTTAGTTTTTATTGTAGGAAACTGTGTGGCCAATAGGTTCCCCCTTATTTTGTTGGGAAACGAATCCCAGAACCCAATAATAACGCGTACAATATAGACAACAAAACAAAACACAAACCCTACGAGGCGGAATTAGGGTTACCTCTTGTCCGTAGACACGAACGCTGGTTGACCTTTTTCATCTAGAACTTGACAGACCTGATTACCGTACACAACAAACTCTACTCGATAGTACCTCATGATCTTTTGTCATATTCCCTTATACCTCGATTACGTAGCCAAGTTTAGACTTCTACGTAGTCTCTTTGTTCTCTCTCTCATAGCCTCTCTTCTAATTTTTCTGAATGACCATTTTTGACCTAGAGAACATAAGGACATATTCATAGGGCTAAAACAGAGACCTAAGGAGAAATAAATCTGGGCTCTTTGTGTAAATTAGAAAACCTAATCCCACCCGGATTCTATTCTTGTTTCACAAATTACAATTCACACCACTAAAGAATTATAATTGTACTCCTGTCTTTATCTCAATTATATTTCGAGTTTCACGTTACTAAATACTTATTAATTTCCCCATGTTAAGATTACAGATATTCATTGATTAAATTAAATTATTGGCAATTATATTTAATCAAAATTTTATAAATACCTTTGATACATCACTTAACTTATTTGATATGTCGGATATAAATATCCACCTGCCGGATTTGACGTAATTGAAACTCATAAGCTTACTCAAGGGATATCATCAATCTCTATCTGCACGTGGATTCCATCAATAATTAATATTCATATATATCATACATTATAATGTCGCGACTTAACTCACCAAAACTATTGACCCTAAAGAGGATCTCACTTTATAATAAATCAAAGTTAATAACATTAAATGTAAATATGTATTAATTATCTTTTGATTAAGAGCATAAGTATTTATAATAACCATAAGATTCTAATTATCTTATAATATTAGTATTAAGACAATTACCTAAAAACGGTTCTGTCTAATACACACATGGTGTACTAGCACAATGAGCTGGAACTAGAACCGTTCACTGTAGTCAAAATAGACTTACTAAAACATTGTGCTACAATCCTATTGATGACGTGTCAAATTCTATCCAAGATTTTGAACCAAAAACTTATATTCTGCAAGAATCAAAGATCCAATCTTCCATGTGTAAGCCGTACTCTACACGCTGGATCATCTACTATGTAGAATAAAAAAGACATGCACAACATATAATAATATCATGCAAATATTGCCCATAATAGATCCTCATAAAAAGGAATAAAACTTATTAATAATTAACTAATTAAAACTTATGACATTCCCTTTCTTTGTCTTTATTAGGTAAACTTACCCTTGCACTTTACATATAAAGACAAAAAAAAGAGTGCTAATAGAGAAAAAAGGGAGTGCCAATATCAATTCCCAATATTAATATCCACTATATGGCTTTTAGTATAAATTTGTAATAATTTCTTATGACACATACTCTTATTTTTGGAGATATAGAATTGATTGAGAAATCTCAAGGGATTCGAGGGATCGAACGTAGTTTCTGGTATTCTTCGTGTTATGATAGTTTCAACTTCAAGCACCAACGTATTGACATCAAGTTATTACACCAATAGTAAAATAATCCTAGTCTACTATGGGAAGTGAAAGATCAAGTCACTCTAGCCTCTGCGTAATCCTTTCATAACGTATCCACGATCAAGTAATCCTTTCATAACTTTTTCAATGCTAAAAGTATAATTCCAAAATGGCCCAAAGAAGTGAAAGATCAAGTCACTCTGGCCTCTGCGTTGCAGCTCTACAACACCAAGAAAATTACGAAATTCTAGAGAGTGTGTGAGAAACGACATCCGATTGAGAAGGTCATGTAATCTCCAACAAGATACCCGAGTTGTCCCATTAATAATCTCAAAATGGAACGCCGACAAATCAACAATTGTAGTCTAATCAGATCACTCTCGTAAGTTACATATAAGTAATTTGTAATTGACGACAAAAAATGCTTTCTGTCTATTTTTATTTTTTTCTGCACAAAACAGCAGAACCATTTTCTCTAGAAAAAGGTTTTCCCACAAGAACATTTTCAACCCAACACAAATGAAGTGTCAAGTTCCCATCAACAAAAATTAATTTGGTTTTCGATGGTGGTCGTGCAATGGACTGGGAATAGTGAGGAATTGGTTTTTCAATTGAGATTTTATATTCAGTTGAGGCACTTGCATTCATAGGCTGCTATCCAATTGAAGTCTTTCCTAGGTCTTTTGACTTTTTGTTGGCTTATTGTCTGCTTATTTTTAGTCCATGACACTAGAAGGACCCTTTTAAGAAATTCAATGAGTATAGATGTTATGTTATCTTGAACACAAATAAAATGAATCTTAAAATTAGTGTTGTATGGATGCAGTTACATTACACCATTTCTAAGAGGTTCGTGTAGAACATTCACAAAAATTAATTTGGTTTTCGATGGTGGTCGTGTAATGGACTGGGAATATTGAGGAGTTGGTTTTTCAATTAAGCATTATATTCAGTTGAGGCACTTGCATTCATAGCTAGGCTATATCCAATTGAAGTCTTTCTCCTCCTATATAGGCTCTTGTGGTGTTCTTTAAAATTACTATTACGCCTCGTTTGTTTCGCTGATTGAAATAGACGGGATTAATAATTTTGGTATTGATAGTCCTGAACGATTTGTCTTGTTATTAATTTTATCCCTAATTCCACCCAATCCCATGTTTGATTCGTGTGGGATCATTCATCCCTAATAAATTTTGGAAACAGCTTTTGAAAAACATTTTTTCCTAAATAATTTTTTTTTTAGAAAAAAAATTCCTAAAAAAACGTATTTCTGAAAAAATAAATTTTCGGAAAACATTTTTTAAAAAATTTGTAAAAACATTTTTTTCAAAAACAATTTTAAAAAATAATATTGAGAGTAAATGAGGTTATTAGAAAGAGAAAAAGCAAAATGGGTCCCTAGAAAAGAGGGCCCTCGAGTGATTGTAACATGGGCCTAGGAGAGGTAAATTTGTAATTAAAAATTTTAAGAAATTCGATGAGTATAGATAGATGTTATCTTGGGTACGAAAAGTTTTTCCAATGCCCAACGGGTACCACTTGGTGGAAGCGCATATATATTACACCAAAAGGATTGGAGAGGAAGAAGTGGCAAGCAATTTGAAACGGAGGGAGCATAATTTTGGAGTCTAAAGTGGCCAAACCTTGGGCTTTGGCCCAGAAGTGGGACTGATCAAAGAATAATTATCTTCTTTGGGAAAAGACCCACATTGTGGATCTGATTAAAAAAAAACCACATAGCTTCAAATGAAAATCTTCAATATCACTCATACCATCATGTTTAATTTCTTCATATCCATTGCATTTGAAGTATAAAAGCACAATCTCTTCTTATGCTTTAACATCTCACGTTGTAACTTCCATATACAATCACAGGCACAAAGTGGCTGGAATTGGATTGAGAAATGGTTCTGCTCGGTGGCATTATTTCAATTGCAGGGCAGATTGCAAAATGTTTGTTTGACCCAATTGGTCGTCACTTTGGTTATATGAGTGACTATAAAAGCAACCTTGAAAGCCTTAGAAATGAATTCAATATATTGGAACCGTTAAGACTCACGGAACAACAAAAGGTTGATGATGCAAAAAGAATCGGGGAAGAAATTTTACCTGCTGTTGTGGAGTGGATGGAAAGCGTTGATCGAATCAGCATTGAAACCAATGGCATTGTTAAAGAAGGTCAAGCATACAAAGGGTGTCTGAATGGGTGGTGTTCAAACCCAAAGTCACGCCACTCACTTGGTCGGAAAGCAAAAAAGAAAGTGGAAGAGATGGTTAAGTTGCGAGAACGTGGAAACTTTGTCCGAGTATCGCATCCTGCTCCTCCACCCAAGATAGAACTTAGACCCAATGATGGTATTATAGGTTTCAAGTCAAGGATTTTAATCCTGAAGAAAGTCTTGGAGGCACTCAAAAAAGATGTTGTCAATATGGTTGGCATATGTGGGATGGGAGGTGTTGGTAAGACGACACTGGCGATAGAAGTTTCCAAGAAAGCAAGTGAAGAGAAATTATTTGATGAAGTTGGGATGGCAGTAGTATCCCAATATCCTGATGTGAGAAAGATTCAAGGCGAAATTGCAGATCTATTTGGTATTAAATTTACGCAGGAGACTGAATTAGGAAGAGCCGATTTTTTGCGTGAACAACTGAAGCGCAAAAAAAAGATTCTCATCATATTGGATGACGTTTGGAAGAGAATTGAGCTAAAGGACATTGGAATTCCATTTGGAGATGCCAATGGTGGTTGCAAAATTTTGCTGACTTCAAGAAGCGTAGACACTTGCAATGATATGGGAGCTCAAAAAATATTTCCAGTTGAAGTCTTTTCTAGAGAAGAAGCATGGAATCTCTTCAAGGGGATCGCCGGAATTTCAGAAGACCATACTAATTTGCACTCCTTGCAAATGGATGTTGCAAAGGAATGTGGAGGACTACCACTCGCTATTGTTATAGTTGGGAGGGCACTCAAGGGAAAAGACAAGCCTTCTTGGCGTTCTGCTCTTACACAACTTTGTAGGTCCATCGGCAAAAACATCAGGGGAGTAGAGGAAAATGTGTTTGGGGTTCTTGAGTGGAGTTACAATTACTTAGAAAGTGAGGAAGCAAAGAGTTGCTTTTTGCTCAGTTCTGTATTTCCCGAAGATTCCTCCATTGAGGTAGAAGATATTGTGAGGTACGGGATAGGACTAAAGTTATTCGAGAGCGTTTATAGCATGGGAGAAGCAAGAGACAGGGTACATGTTCATCTTGATCTCTTGAAAAAATGCTTTTTATTGATGGATGGCCCTTCAAATGAATATGTTAAAATGCATGACGTGATACGTGATGTTGCTATATCAATTGCTTCCAGGAAGGAGCATTCATTTCTGGTCAGGTGTGGGGAAGCACTGAAAGAATGGCCGGAGAATGAACTACATGGAGACTATGGTGTAATTTCAATGAGATGCGCTGGTATGCTCGGGGGACTACCGGATAACTTAGACTTTCCGAGGCTTGAGCTGTTGCGGCTAGAGTCCGACGATAGATTTATCATTGAATCCCCTGAGAGTTTTTACCAAGGGATGAAGGAACTCAAAGTGTTAGCAATGTCATCGATGTCTATCCCATCACTACCGACATCACTCCAATGCTTAACCAACCTCCAAACGTTGTCACTGTATGATTGCGAACTAGATAATAAAGATTTATCAGTAGTTGGAACACTAATGAATCTTGAAATTTTGAGCTTTACTTGGTCCGACATTGATGAGTTGCCAAGAGCACTAGGTAACCTTAATCACTTGAAGCTACTAGATTTGTTAGGCTGCCATGTTAGAAGGATTCCTCAAGGGATTTTGTCGAGTTTATCGAAGCTGGAAGAGTTGTATCTGGGGAACAGCTTTTCGGGGTGGGATGTTGTTGAAGAAGTGAAAGATATAACAGTAACTAATGCATGCATAGCTGAGCTAGCATTGTTGCCTAATTTGGTGGCTTTGGACATTTATGTACCACACATTGAGTGCTCAATCTGGCCAAGTGATGTGGTCTTGCTTGAGAACATAAGAGCATTCGATATATCTTTGGGGAAAAAGGGCAGAAATGATGTTCACCATTTGTATCCATCGGCCAATCGATTGGCACTAGATAGTCTTGATAAGATACGTGGTTTTATGAAGATACGTGGTCTTAAGATGCTACTGAAGATCACTAGATTTCTGCTCTTACGTTCAGTAACATTGGAGAATCACCATTTCTTTGCTTTGGATGAAGATGGTTTCCAACACTTGTCAGAGCTAGAAGTGGATAATTGTTTGGATTTGGAGTGCCTCATCAACACAAGCGATAGCTACCTAGCGAAGGAGGCTTTCTGTGCGCTGAAAATTCTGCGACTATCTAATTTGCCTCAGCTGATGTATTTGTGGAAGGGTCCCACTCAACTTGTATGCCTCCGCAATCTGACACATGTATCTGTGTTTCACTGTCTGAAATTGAAACATTGTGTGTTCTCACTTGCCATAGCTAGAAATCTTGTGCATTTGCAGGATATCTCGGTAAGGTATTGTGACCAATTGGATGCGATTGTTTCTGATGTTGGAGGGGAAGGAGAGCATGAGATAGAATCTCTAGTAGCAGAAGAACAAGACGAAATTGTTTCTGATGTAGAACGGGGAAGAGAGCATGATATTGAATCCCCAGTAGCAGAAGAAGAAGACGAAATCGTGTTTCCAGAACTGAAATCAATGGATCTTCGGTATCTGCCAAAGTTTACTGATTTTCACAAAACTAGGAATGCAACAAGGTTGCCACGATTGCAACGTTTGGTACTTAGAGGGATTCCAAAGCTCAATTGTGATGCCAACATTCAACCACTTTTCAACAAGGTATGCTTTTGATGTAAGAGTTCAATTTATGCTCGATTATTTTGAGGAAGGTTTTTAATTTAGGTTTTGTTTGTTTTGACGTAATTATTTTACTACAAAAATATTTTCATGCAAAATCTTGTATGTAGACAACTAGAAACTGTGGCTCAAATCTTGTACATGTAGGAGAGAGATCTTTCAAAAAGAGAATGAAAGTTTCCGTTCTTGCCAAGTGGCTCTTGATTCGCTTGTTGGAAACTGTGGAATCATTGTGCATAAAAACATTATTGTCAAAGGAATTGCAAATTACAACCATAAATTTTACACTTTCACTCAACCATAAACGTTATGTTCTTACCTTGGTGGATATAATTGTAGGATACATTAAGTACCCTAGAGGAATTGCACGTAACTGCATTGAATGACCTGAGAGAAATATGGCCCGAAGATCTTCATGCAAAACTAAAACGGATTAGGGTTCGCAGGTGTGACAAGTTGCCGAACGTTCTTTTTCCATCTAATTTGATCCAATGCATGCAAAAGCTGGAACTACTTCAAGTAGCCGTGTGCAAATCAGTGGAAGTAGCATTTGACCTTAGCGGACTATATGTTGATGAAAAAGGCGATGGACCTGCTGCAGCTATTGCGCTCCCTTGCTTAGCTACTTTGGAATTTCGCAAACTACCAAAATTGAAGCATGTTTGGGCAAATTATCCACCAACAATACTTCAAGGCTTTCAGAATCTAAATTCCGTAAATGTGGACAAATGCGGCAATTTGAGAATTCTGTTTTCACCTTTTGTAGCCAGACTTCTCGTGAACCTACGAGAACTATATATACGTAGCTGTGATGCAATGGTAGCGATCATTGGCTGGGAACAAGAAGAAGGAAAAGATGATGGGGTCAGAATAGATACATCCATCTTCCCTCAATTAACTCACCTGCAGCTCTGGAATCTGGAGTTACTGACGAGTTTTTGCCCCCAGGCTTGCACTTTCCAAGGATCATTTTTTAAATACGTGGTAATTGATAAATGTCCTGCAATGAAGTCACTCCCTTCAGCAGTCCAACGCGTGAGTAACGAGCAAGGGTAAGTTTTGGATTATCAAACATACATCTAATTAATACTATATTGTAATGGTTTTCATTCTAATCTAATCGCCTTCATTCTATTTTTCTTCTTTTCAATACTGTTTTTCCTTTTCCTTTGAGCAAAATATACTGGCATACTGAAAATCCAAAATCTATAGAACTATATATTGTATTGATTTCATATTTAGAAATAAAAAAAGACAGATGATTAGGGAAATTCTTTCCGGGGTGAGCTGTCCTTTAGAAATTACAAAGGAAAAGCTAAATTTTTTGATGATGAACGAGAAAAACTTGGGTGCTGATCGGTATATGCAAACGTGGTGCAGATTGCGCATCTCCACCGTCGTAGATTTCTCCCAAGCCTTGTCCACTCTCTGTCCTCTTTCTCTCCTCTTTCTTTCCTTCTTTCGCTAAATAATAATGTAGGGACATACAACTCCACCACACCATCAATCACAACAGCTTACGTGGCACTGTATATGATTGGTGATGGAAAAGAACAAATACTTTGAAACTAGTTTGCATCAAACAATCAAGGGAAAATATATTTTGCTAGCTAGACTGGATAGGGAATATTTTTCTTAAAATCTGCTAAAATCAATATTTGTTAAAATTAACAGTTGAATCTAGCAAATGAGCAAGCCATTTGCTAAAATCTTTGATTTTGTCACTCACAAAAATGTTCAATTTTTACAAATGACTTTCTCATTTGCTAAAATCAGCTATTGATTTTAGTAAATATGTTATATGTGAGAGACTGTCATTTTATCCTCAAAAATAAATTGTTTCAAGAAATGCCTATTTATTTATTTTTGTGAACAGTTCCAAAGATTTCAATAAGTACTTTTGAAAGATGCAAAACAATATAAAAAATTACTTTTGAAAGCATTAAATTTTTTTGAGGTCTAAACGGTATGCCGTTTAGTAACAATCACACAAATGGGACGGAGTGAATATAAATTAACGGTTTTTTATTTTCATTTTAACCGAGAGACACTAAAATTAATTAATTACTTATTCTCATAGTTTTTTTTAGTTTATACTAATAAGATATTTTATGTGGTTCAAAAGAAGCAATTTTGAAAAGCATAGAAATGATAACACACCAGTAATTTTCTACGTGCCTCATTGTAGGAGTAATTTTTTATTATGAATATTTATTAAAGGCGTTGAAGCAGCAAGTCCTACCCCAAAAGGGGCCTAAATTGAAAAGGGTTAGATGGTCATTTTGTCTAAAGCTAGCATCACATCAGCACAAAGGCTGACAATACATTGATTCCCGTTGAAGGACGCGCGCGTGGACAACACTACTTACTGCCCAATGGGCTATCTATAGAATTTGCCAATATTAATTTTACCAGATTTTAATAGATGGAAAACTCATTAGAGCAACTGCAGCAGTACGTTGGGTAAACGCTACTTTCTCGCTAGAGTAGAGAAGAAGAATAAGAAGGAAAGGGGGGGTCCAGCAGCTTGGGTAAAACACTGTGCACCATGCATATTTGAACAATATCTAGGTAAAAATACCGTGGCACTGCTCATCATCCACCCTCATATTTTATTGTTTCTCTCTCTCTTCCCTTACAGCCAAAACTGATGGCGATGTTTGACGGAGACGGAGATCGACGGTGCGAAGAACCGACGGTGCTGTAATCAACATCGATGGCGAACCAAGATCTGATAGCTTTCGATTTGAGTGATGGAGGCTTTGTAATCAAGATCGCTGGAGGCTCTGCAATCAAGATTGACAGAGGGTGGCGAAGAGGTAACGATAGGGCGATGAGATCGACAATATCGCTGGTTGTATATACAGATCGAAACTTTTGTTGTTGTATTTTACAGTTCTTTAACTTCTTTACAGCAGTGAAAATGTATCGACAACATTATTCAAGTTCTGTCTGCCATTGATATGTATCCAAAAGATTACGATTTGTTCTCCAGTTTAAGTAGTTAGCAATAATGGTATTTCTCCAATAATACATCATTTGAACGAGAGAAATTTTGTTCACCCTCTTTAAAAGAGGGTGAACAAAACTCTTTCTCTTATTGGTTGAAACATGTGGGTCCCATCACAAAGTGATGTCATGCTTACATCAAAATGATGTCATGCTTACCAAAAAGTGTATTGCAGAAGTAAGCATGACATCATTTTGTGGTGGGACCCACACCAATTTAACCAATAAGAAAGAAGGTTTTGTTCACCCTCTTTTAAGGATATTTATTACAGGGATATTTATTACTCGTTTTCGGTCATTCTAATTTCTAACCGCCCACGGTTAATATATGTTTACCGATAGTAATGCTCTTTTACACGTTCTGATTTGGTTTTCACCCCTTCTAATACACTTTTTGTATCTTGTGGTGCGTTTTTTTGTTTGAATTTTCCGTCTTTCTATTAGGTTTTTTGGTGCAATTATTTTGCAATAAAATGGATCTTGTTAGTGCCTCAGTTTGGTGCAATTATTTTGCAATAACATTATGACAAGTTACTTCTAAGTTGATGAATAACTGAGGCTTGATCAATGTCTTTATAAGCTACCACAACTAGCATGCATTTCATAGATTTATGTCATGAAGTAGAGCACAACCCAGTGTGTTCGTAACAGTCTTCAATTCCAATTTCTTTAAAATAACTCAAAACTTCATTTCGCCATCATGACGATACGGGAAGATCAGAAGCAAGGATAAATCATATATGAATACCAATTTCATAAAATTTCTGCCGATAAATGAAATTCAAAAAAGAATTACACAAAGAAAGGAACCCAGAAATATGCCACTACTAAAAAAGAAACAGATTCATGCTATCACAAAATCCTCCCAGTACCAAAAACCCAAACTGATTGTTGCTTCGATCCACTTCAATGAAAATTTTAGCTTTCACCCACTTTTCCAAGCCATCTAATTTGAAAGCATTTGACCCTTCTGGAGTCACCAAATGGAAAATCTGTGTGTAATCAGTCCCCATTGCATTCAAGATGAACCATTTCTTCTCTGCTTTCAGGTGTCATCCACTTCGATGTAAATTATGGGTTCCACACACTTCTTCAAAACATGGTGAAGTTGATTGACCCTTTTGGAGTCACCACAGCTAGAATCTCCGATTCTCCATACGAACAAACTGAAAATCTGCATAAAATGAGTCCCCATTGCATTAAAGTTGATCCATGTTCACAAATTGCAAGCATTCTGTTGTACAAGTAACATGAATGCAAAGAAACTAATTGGGAAACAACACTACTTTTGGGTGCATTCTCACAAAGGAAATCTGATTCCTTTGTGCTAAGGCCCAAATGAGGTCCACTTTCCTAAATGTTGATTCTCATGTTTCAATGCACTTCATCATTAACAATCTATATGCCAGACAATTGTAACAATTTATAAGGAATATATATGCATACATGAGAAATTAACAGATCGCAAGGCTCCTAGAAATGGTATCAAGAAGGCCCGTCCACGAGAACATGATACTGCTGAATCTGGGTTTAATTGATTCAGCCCTGGCATGTGGATCGGACATCACAACAGACATCACAACAATCTTTGAAGGAGGGATTATTTACTAGGCCCCAAACACTATCATGTTTAAGCATCCAAATTAAGCATAACAGACAGCAAACAACTGACAGATATATACACGGAAACGGGGGAGAGAGAGAGAGAAAGAAAGAGAGAGAGAGAGACCTTTGATCTAACTCAAACCCCTACCATCTGCACCAGCAATGAACGAAATCTACCTAGGGTTTGTTCGTTCAAAGAAAAAGTTAGAACGACACAGAAAAAGGATCGAGAGAGAGAGAGAGAGAGAGAGAGAGAGAAACGTTACCATAAAGGTTTGATCTGATCTGGTTTTCTCCATCTCTTCTCCTTCGACTCCAGTTGTCTCTCTCTCTCTCTCTCTCTCTCTCTCTCTCTCTCTCTCTCTCTTCTGTGTGTTACAAACGACAGAAGTGAAAAGAAAGAAGGGAGAGGTGCGGATGGAAGCCCTCCATCAAGGTCCTTTATGGGAAGATTATTGTATATATATATACTAGCAGATGCCCGTGCCTGAAGGCACGACACAACGCGTTTTGAACGCGACGAAAATAAATTATCCTTCTCTACTTTTGACCTCCCTGCTAACGAAGCCGACTTCTCTGAGAAGTCTTTTTTCAAATAAAATTGAAAGAGAGATAATCTAACCAAATTACGGTAGCCGAATCATGCAAATGAGATTTTCAATCAAATTTCATTTTTTTCATACCGGCAACCACCGATTAACCAATATAATTCTATTAAGCAAAGAGAAGCATGAATCCTAATGCCTCAACTCTTAAACGGAAGGATGGATGCCAAACAAACTAATATTTCCATTGTCAACCCAAAGGGAAAAAAAATCACCTACTCTATAATGAACATATCTTAAAAAGAGATTACAATATCATGCCATCAGTAGACAAACTATTTAATCCAACCTCATTTGGAATTTATTTGTTGCAAACCCATTTCCTAATGGAAAGAGATTCATACAATATCTACAGGATTCCTGTCGTCATTCAAATAAAACAAACTGAAAATCCATATGAAAAGAGATTCATACAAAGGTGCATAGTGCAATTAGCGAGAACGGAAAAAATATCACATAAAAGCAAAACTATCAAATTTTCAATAACAAATTCAAATACACAGAGCCCACTCTAAATTTGACATCTATGTACTCTGCTCTAATGAACCGCATTCAAGGATCTCAAATTCCCATTTTAATGGGACCTAAAATTTGCATACCCAACCCAAATGGAAGAGGCAAAGATTAAACCATGCCATTGAATCAAGACACCACATCCACTGAATCATTCTTCTAAAGACCAAAAAAGATGATTGATTTCCGCAAAAAATCTAAAGACAGACCTTAAACTCCAAAGGGATCAGTTATTTACTTGGTCAGATCAGTTATTTTGCACACAATTAGTTGCTCACTATGGCTGCCAAATGCCTAGCAAACTAAAATAGGGATAAAACCTGAAGGAAAGCACGGGCAATTCCTAGGATTTCATGAAGCTGAATAGGACAGGTAGTTTACCCAGATTCAGTTTGGAAATCTCTTCACAGCACTTACGAACTTCCAAAACTGAAATCAGTAGAAGATAGAACTTAACCCTGCGAAGGCTACAAATTAATAAACCCCAAAATTAAACATGGGGATTGAACAAATGATAAAAGAGATTTCATAACTTACTGCAGAGATTTGACTTCTACATTCCAAGTAGACTGCAAAAACAAACCAAAGAATATCAAAATTGAGTGAAGCATTATGTAAAACGCCAAAAAGGCATTGCATTTCAACTATGGTTTTGCCAGAATGACATACTTGACCAAAATTGGTAATGTTGTCCATATTAGTACTCTGAGATACGCTAGCGGGGTTTCAATGTTTCCTGTAACAAATCCATCGTGCATGAAGTCCAAGGATAAAGCATACAGGTGAAACTTTAAACATTAAGCATTTACAAAATAAAGCACGAAAAGAAGGTGTAAAATGACTTCGGGAAGATGTAAAATGCACATGAGCAAGGATGTGCCTAACTTCTAGCCTTGGTCAGTAAGGTGAAACCAATTGCCAGTAATTGGTCAGTACTCATGTGGACCCTTGAGCAAATGAGCACCAATTTTACTTTCAATCATTATGTTACAGGAGGGGAAAAAAAACATAGTAAAAGGAATTTGCTTTGGCATCCACTAATAGGTAAGTCAATTCCCTGAGAAAATAATACTCCTAACACCCACGGCATAAGATGAGTGTAGAGCTACCAATTCGGCGGCTTCTATCATGTTGGAAAATGACTCCTCACATCTGAAATTAACCGTTCACACATCTCATCGAATAATTGGAACGCGTAAAAAGAGATGAGTAAACTGGAAAAAGAGAGGGAGAGAAGGGAGAACGTAGTCGGTTTACACAGTTCATCGAATAATTGGAATGCGAGATGAATAAACCGGAAAAAGAGAGGGAGAGAAGGGAGAACGTAGTCAGTAGTTCAATGGCAAATGACTCACCAACACTGGTTAGCGGAGCCTCAAATCTGAATTGTTCACCGGCACTGGTTGCGGTGATTTTTTTTTCTTACCCGACCTGCTGCTATCAATGGTGGGGAGCGAGGAGTGGCGTCTAACATCTTGAATAGGGGTGGTTTTGATGCGTGAAGGCCATAGGAAGCGCAGACGTGGGTTGGGGCTTGCGAGGTTCGTGGGAAGAGAGAGAGAGAGAGAGAGAGAGAGAGAGAGAGAGAGGTTGATCGTGGGAAGGGGGAGCAAAGGGTGGTGACTGGTGAAGGACTTTTGATGAGTGATTTTAGGGATTCAGGGAGGTTGATGGGGGCACGTGGTATTTTTTAGGGAGGAAAAATTGGAAGACGTGGGGGAAGGCATCCAACGGTGGGTGTTTTGAATCTACACCCAAGGGCCAAATCTCAGCCTTTAAATAGTTTCCTTGTAATCTGAGCCCTTGAATTAAGATCCAAGAGCCGAAAATATAAGGATTTCAAACACTGAGCTCCCTTATTATATAGATAGTACTTCCTCCGTCTCATAAAGTTTGTTCGGCACGGAGTCTAAAGATAAAACAAACATTGATCTATTAATTTGTGCAAAAAATATTATTTTTTTCTTGACAAAAGTATAATTTTTTTGAGTCTTTGCCCTTCGTGCCGGACAAACTTTATGGGACGGAGAGAGTATATATTGGGATATTCTAGAAAAAAATATTATTTTAATAAAAAGATAGGTAAAATGAGTAGTATTTTTAGAGTATTGATAGTGACATGGTAGCTATATGCCTATATGCATTGTGCACCAGCTTTGTTTTTGCTCTAATTTTACACTAGCTGCCTTTTTTGCTCTTTAATTGGGCCACTAAGAGCAAGAACATCAGCTAGTGTATTTTACACTACCTGGGCAAAATAGACAAGAGGGTGGGTAAATTGGTGCTACAGCAGCATGTCTATCACCATGGCTATTCTACATTTTCTCTACATTTGCTACAGTACCTGTCTATCTTTAGACAGGCACTGTTCACCAGCAACAAATTTTTTTATTATTTTCTCTCTCTCTCTCTCTCTCTCTCTCTCTCTCTCTCTCTCTCTCTCTCTCGCTCGCTCCCTAGCGCTCCAGTGAAGACGTTGATTGACAATGGAGGACGGCAACGGCAGGCGACAGCAACGGCGATCGACAGCACGGAGATCGAGGGCGACCGATGCCAGCGATTGAAGCTTTCGATCCACAGTGATTGTAGCTTTCGATCCACAGAAACGGCGATCGACGGCAACCAACGGCGACGGCCATCGAGGGCGACCAACGGCGACGACGATAGAGGGCGGCCGACGGCGACGGCGAAAAGGTAAAGGGCGACGATGAACAGTCGCGTGTATATATATATCTAAAGGAAAAACTATTATTTTAATGAGAGGTAAGGTAAAATGGATAGATTGTTGGAGACTTGGAGTGTTGATGGTGACAGGATGGCTATATGTACTGTACGCCAGGTATTGTGGCCAAATTTTTGGCTTAGCTACTGTTTTTGCTCTAACTAGCCACTATCGTTAGATCCCATGTACGTATGGATTTAGTAGAATATGTCAGCATTGGCCTCTTTAGATTTTGAAAGCTCCAAGGGATTGGATGCTGCCGTTTTGGTCCAGGTTGTTTCAAGATCATAAATTCAAGGACGCCTCGCCCTCCAGATTGGGCTCCAAAATGCCTAGAGAGACTCACGGATGATAAGGAAGTCGCATTACTAAAAAATGTTAGAGCGTTCTTCTGGGAATGCTATTATAGAGAAGTAAATATGTGGTTCTTCAAGGCTCAAACAAAGGAAATGCACAGAGGGCTCATATATAGCGTCCATAAAGGTCTTGTATAGCGTTCTGCAAAAATCAGGCGCGGCAATCTCTTTGCGCCCATAAATCAAACACGCATTGGGAGGTTTCAATTGCTTTACGTCACTGATGCCAGAATCGTGATACCAATCGTTCTCTAGCTATGAACTGGTGCGAGATTTCTCAAGCTGTGCAAACTGGGGCCAGATTTCTTGGGTTTTAATCTTCAGTATCAGGTTTGTTCGCTACTGATTTCTAGGGTTTTGATTCTCGATCTTTCTTAGATTATTTTCTCTACTATTCTGCACTTCTCATACCTGTTTTCATTCATCCAAGAAATCAACTGATTTTTCTCCTTGCCGAGAGATTCTGACGGAACACTATAATCTTGCCAGAAGCGGCTGCTCCCCACCTTCGTTTTCATATTCAGGTAACAAAAAAGAAAAAATCTTGTGATTTTGTATTTCGGCGTTTATTTTGACTTGTTTGGTGGAATTTGGTGTTTATAATTCATGGTCTAGGAATAATATTACGGCTCCTTTATTCTTGGTATTCTACTTCTCTCAGGGTTTCAATCCTGGGTGTCTTCCTAGCCTTCACTGTAGTCTGTTCGCTTCTCCTTCCCTATTCGCAGGAGAATCAAGCCCCATTATGACTTGTTGCACTGCCACTGGTTTAATTGAAGAGTTATTGTTCAGAAAAGGCTGCACAAGGCGATGACATCAATGATGAGGACGATGATGAAAGGGTATAATGGATGCTATCAGAACATTTTGTAATATTTGAGCAATATCTCCATGCTTTGAGACTGTCTACGTTCTTCATACTTAGACTTGTTTTAGCAGTTATTATTACTTTATCATGTGAACAAGTCTTTATATCTGTAATTTGACTTCTACGTAAAAAGACAGTAATGAGTATTCAGTAGTTAGTTGCTTTCTACGAGTAACTGATTGAAATGACTTAACGCAGTTGAAAATGGCGAGTAATCCATGAAACCATATGTGAAAAAGATGTATTTTTCTTTATTCGCATATATAAATATTGCTTGTTTGATATTCCAGTGGTAGGAACTTAATATTGGACTATCATTATTGTGATTAATTAGTATCTAATTGAGGGAGATCAATGCTTCCAATGGATGCTTTACAAGTCTGGTGCATATGAAAATATTAGACTCTCAGTTTTCCATTTTACACCAATATGTATAATACCTTGCCAAAAGGAAAATTGTTGATATGGTTATGTGATGGCATACCCACAATTATCTACTCCATAAATGAGATGCAATGGTTATGAAAGTCTTTAAATTTTTGAAATGTGGGGGTTTATTAACGTGATCATTGATAGATGGTAATTTCATGATCTTTGAAGGATTATGTTCTAATGAGACACTAACTTTGTGTCATAGAATTTTGTTTGGAAAATTCAGGTGGATGTTGGCCAACTTGCAATGACTTCAATAAATTCTTTTAAAGGAGTGAAGTATGTTATCTTAATTCTATACCAATTGCCACGTGATTTAAACTTCACTAATTTTGTGTTGGAGAATATTGGATTAATATTTTCAGGTAGTAAATGTTGGCAAGCTTGAAATGAAGCAACACTGGAGCTCTGATAAATATCTAGAAAATGTGTGGGGGTCTGATCAGCCCAAAGAGAATTCTCATAAGAAAAGATTAGCGCGCAAGCTAATTCTTGATTTATATTCGACGTCGTTGAAAAAATAAATTCAATGAGAAATGTTTGTATCTTAAAAAAAAAAAGAGAACAAAACATATTCTCTAATTTGCAAGAAGGCTAATTCTTTAATCATCGAGGGGAGTAGGACTGATGCCCATAAGTTAGTCACCTCGGTGGACACTTAACCTTTGTGATTGGAGATCCCATGAATAAGATTCAATAGGTAACAACAAAGCTGAATGGTGACTAGGAGGAGCACTAAAAAAATAGAGGGGAATCCCTGGTCCTATTCCTATAGTGAAAGTGCTCTTGCTATGTGCATGTTATGTGACGATAGGAAGAGCTTAGCTCTGAATGTGTCCAAGGTAGGATTTCTACAGGGTGTTGGTCACAAACAACCCTTAGAGGACACACCTATATGAGTGTGGCAGTGGGGTCGCTGCTGTGGAAAACTGGGCTATTCTCTAAAGACACTCATAGAAACGAGATATGTGTGCATAACCGTCTAACGCGCAAAATCGTTCCAGAACCATAATGTTTCCCGTATTGTGTGTGTGGTAGGCTTAAATTTGAAATCAAGGGCCTAGTTCAAGATTCATTCACTACGGTTCTTCAAACTGAAACTTGCTAACACTAAGTGTAGGTTGAAGTTCGGAAGACACCTATACCCATTGCACACTAAAAGAACTCTTGTAAAATTTTAAATTATGTGGGGGATTGTCGTTTTAATTTAATATTTTAAAATTTATATTCTATTGATTAATTACCAAGTAAAATTATTGGAGAAATAATTGGAGTTAGTTTTCTACTTTGACTTGGTCTCCTATTTATTCTCCGACAAATCATATCACTTTTCTACTTCTACTATAATGGTTCCTATATAATAGGATTGTTCAACGTTAATTTTTATATAAGTTAATTGGTTGTTCCTATTTTTTCTCCTAATAATCAGAACTTCTTCAACAAACTAAAGTTAGTTTTGTGCCTATATACATACTTGGTCATATAGCTAATGGGTTATGATCACAAAACAGACTGCCAGCTTTGAACTATTACCACGAAAAGTTCTTAATTCCTTTCTTCTTTCATCACCAAAATACAAGTGTCTTATACTCCTATTACACTTGGCTTATGTTCTGATCACTTGCCGCAATATATATATATATATATATATATATATATATATATATATATATATATATATATATATATATATATACAAAAAACTTCCAATCCAAACTCCCGGATTTTAAAACGTCCGGACCTCCACCTTCCCAATTTTTTTTTGAAAATCCGAACCGTTAGATGTGTTTAAAACGTGATTTTAAGGTCCAACGCGAAGATTTGGCAAAAAAAAATACCCAGAAGGGCTTGATCGGGGCAGTTTTTCACAAAAATGCTAATATAGCGTTTTTGTGAAAAACTGCCCCGATCAAGCCCTTCCGGGTATTTTTTTTTGCCAAATCTTCGCGTTGGACCTTAAAATCACGTTTTAAACACATCTAACGGTTCGGATTTTCAAAAAAAAATTGGGAA
This sequence comes from Vaccinium darrowii, assembly GCA_020921065.1. Lineage (NCBI taxonomy): Eukaryota > Viridiplantae > Streptophyta > Magnoliopsida > Ericales > Ericaceae > Vaccinium > Vaccinium darrowii. Next base: position 28,237,351 of record CM037151.1, read on the forward strand.
GGTGGAGGTCCGGACGTTAGGTCCGTAAATAAGGGTTTGGATAGGAAGGGGTTCCATATATATATATATATATAGGCAAAGCTTCTTCTCCGGGATCCCGGACTCCGGGACTCCATGATCCGAGCATTTTTTTGACGATCCGAGCCGTCCAATGTGTTCAGAAGGTGTTTTCAAGGGTCCACACGGGAAATCTTCAAAAAAAATACCGGGAAGAGCTTGATCCAAGCAGTTTTCGCAAAAACTTTATATTTATCAAGCTATGAAACAACTTTGTCCTAAAATTGGTTTTAATGAGGTTTAATTACAATTCTTCTAAACAAAACAACGCCCAAAAATTATAACCCAACTCACTTCAGGGACTCAAGGCCCGTTCACTTTTAAAAATTAAGGCTCACTGAAATTTTAGAAGCCCAAAAAAGTCGATTCTCAATTGACAGAAAAAGAAAAGAGCAAAAGAAATTGGGGGCTCCCAAAATAGTCGATTCTCAATTGCAAGAGTTGAACATTCGGTTTAAGGAAGATACAATGGAGTTGCTAATTCTCAGCACGTCTCTAGATCCTCCCAATGGCTTCAAAGCATTCAACATTGAAGATACTTGCAAGCTTGCAGAGAAGCATTATCCAACGGATTTCACTGAGCAAGAAAAGTACCACTTGAGATATCAATTGCAAAAGAGAAAATCTTATTCACGGATGGGCTGCAAACCAGCAGTTTACAGCCAGCCAATGAAAACATGACACGTCATCAAAACGGGAATCCATCAAATCTTTTCCGACCACCCGCATGTATCTGATCCATCCCTCCCTTTCAAAACCCATCCCTCATCCCTCTCCCCAGTAAGGCGTAAGTCCCCTCTCTCTCACTACGACCCGTCGACCCCTTACCAGCAACCACCAGTCACCAATCGCATGTCGGAGCTTTAACACCACCATCACCAATGGAACACCAAAAATAATCTTACCTTTAGAATCGAATGGAGGGAGAGGACTCGGAGCTGGGTGAGTCGGCCCAGTTTGTTGGGTGGGATTGGGCCGACGAGGGCGCGCGGTACCGGAAAGGCGGAAAGGATTGGGTGGTGTCGCACTCCACCACCACCATTAGAGAAACCCAAGTACACTCATTTCTTAATAATACTGCCATTGAGTTAATTTTTGTTTTTATTGCCAACAAAAATTGAATCAATTGGTTGTTTTGGGGCAGTTCAAAAAAAAAAATTGGTTGCAGTTCAAAAAAGAATTGGTTGTTTTGGGTGGTTCTTTGCGGAGGGATCTGGGAAAGGTTTTCCGGTGATGGCCATGGGAGAGGGTGGTTTAAGAGAGAGAGAAATAAGGGTACTTTGGTGAGGTCAAAGGAGAGAGAAACGGGACTTACGCCTTACTGGGGAGAGGGATGGTTTTGAAAGGGAGGGATAGATTAGATGCATGCGGGTGGTTGGAAAGGATTTGATGGACTCCCATTTTGATGACGTGTCATATTTTTCATTGGCTGTCTGTAAACTGCTGGTTTGCAGCCCATACGTGAATAAGATTTTCTCATTGCAAAATTATAAGCTTGATGTGTCTAGGCATCCTGAGTTTCAAAATTTGTCAACGATTTCAAAGTTGAGTAAAGTGTTGGCGAAGACAAGAAAGTACACAATATGCCATCTTTTCGATAGGTTGATTCAACTTATATTAACTTGACATGTTTCAACAGCTACAACTGAATGTGCATTTTCTGCTATGAAATATGTGAAGACAAGACTTCGCAACAAGATGGAGGATGATTATTAAGCAAATTTCTTGATCACTTATATTGAGAAAGAAATTGCTCGAGGGTTGGACACAAACTCTATCGTTGATGCTTTTAATAAAAACAAAGAGTGTCGAGCATAGTTCAAGATGCCTAATTTCAGTAGACACTAGATAGGATTAGATAAACGTTAATACCTTTTGCAATCTAAGTTGATATTAGAAACATGTTTAGTTTCATATATATTGGTGTTATTTTGTGTATATATATTTTTTGAGTTACTAAAAATTCATATTGTTGTCTTAATTTTAATTTTTTTATTGTGTATATCCGTCCCCCTACGCCAAAATTCTGGCTCCGTCCCTGCAATTAGCATATACCAACACGCGCACATCCTGCCGTGGTTGATCTTGACAGTTTTTCTACTACGTACCTTACAAAAACAATTAAACAAAATTTGCTTCCTTAACTTTATTTGATGTCAGGGTGGATTATCATGACAGAATTCTAACATCATTAGAAAATTAAGGGAAAGAGAAAAAAAAGAAAAAAAGAACTTTGACAAAGGTTGTCTTCATTTTGATTGACGGACACTATCTTCGCAGATGCTACTCCATCTTCCTTGACTTCATTTAGATGGACGGAGACTTTGGAGACTTTATTGACGGCTTCTCTTTGAATTCACGAATCAAATCAAGTGCAAGTCCATAGAGGAACCAGTACTGGCCCACTCGGGAGAAGCTAATTGGCCCACACTCATTTACTTTCAAAATTGCTCCATTGTAAAGACAAAGGGAAAATACCCTTAATATTGAAAGACATGAAAAGCCATCCAATCATCATACACCCACCGGAAACTTCTCACATGTTCACTCATACCTCTTCCCAAACATCGCACGCATCTTCAACACCACCAAACCACATAAATTAAACAGAAAAGATTTTTGCACCGACCACGTATCGACAGCGTCGCCGAGGTCGGTGTGGGTCCCAGCCGGTCGATCCGAGCCGTTCATCCTTCTCAGAATCAAATTCCGAGTGGGCCTATGCGAGAATCGAGGCAATCGGACAGCTATATGAACTCGATCCAAAATCACCCCCATTTCATTCAAAATTTTGGATGAAATGCGGATGATTTTGGATCGAGCTCATACAGCCGTCCGATTGCCTCGATTCCCGCTCTAGCCCACTCGGAATTTGATTCTGAGAAGGATGAACGGCTCGGATCGACCGGTTGGGACCCACACCGGCGTCGGCGACGCCGTCGGTATGTGGTCGGTGCATGGTGGTCGGTGCATATAAAAGGTCTCTAAATTAAATCAGCCCATTCCCCTTTTCTGAACCTGTTCATCCGTCATTTCTGTACAATTTGTGTCACCCATTTACATCTACCATCGCGAGCATCAAACATGAACCAGGAAAGGGTTCATTATGTGCATTGAAGACTCAATTTCCGGTCTTTGTCGTCAATAATTTGTTGTGAAAACTACCTGCGGGCAAGTTCAAATGTCCCTCCCATACATCTCCCTAAAACCATAAACGATATGCCATGCATGATAATAAATTGAACACGTTTCATTCGCAAAACCAAGATGACAATAACTTTAGTCGTCCTGATTTTTATACAGGTCACATAGATGGACCTTCGTTACATGAATCATGATTACAGTTCATGCCTTCACAAAGTTAAAACTTTCCTAATTACTTGTGTGTGATATAACGGGTCATGCTACAATGTACACCCTCTAAAAATTACTCATATGAGATTTTGTGACTCAAAATATGAGATTTTGTGGCTCTAAATATGAAATTTTGTGGCTAGAGATACGAAATGCATATGGTATGCACACTCATATAAATAGTCACAAAATCTCATATATTTCCACAAAATGTCATATTAATTTGGAGCCACACAATCTCATATTGGATCCATGCGGACTTGGTGCGGACCGTGCGGACTTGTGCGGACCTCATATTTGGAGCCACAAAATCTCTTATTTTGAGTCACAAAATCTCATATTTAATTAGAGCCACAAAATCTCATATCGGTCATCACAATAATAAATATTGGAGTCCATAAAAACTCATATCGATATACACACTATCTCATATAGTCAATGGTCAAAGGTGGCACAAATCCCCACACATCATATGTGGCGCAATCTCGGCCGTCCATCCGTGTGGGGTGCATACCATATGCCATTTCATATATGTAGCCACAAAATCTCATATTATCTCATATTTGTGCCACAAAATCTCATATGGAAGGGTGTACATTGTAGCATGACTCAAACTTTAAACGAAATGTTCACAACAAAAAATAAATGGAGATGAACTTTTGTGCTAAATTTTTTTTAGGTTTTATTGGCAATACCGTCCAACTTCTGTTATATTTGATGATATTGTATCAACTACTCCTCATCCATTCATGATTAAGTTTACATTAAATGTGAAATTTTCATAGAACGAAAATTTGTATGGGAGAGAGAGTGTGAAGTCTCTTTCTCTCTCTCTCTCTCTCGCTCTCTTTTTTTTTCTGATCAGTGGGAGAGTAAGTTGTGGACATGAATTTTTATGAATTTTGTATGATTTTTCCAAAACAAAAAAATTGAGGAGAGACCGTCCCAGGTCACACACATGCTTAGTATAGATAAATGCCTTGGTATTGTTTTTACAGCGGAAAAAGCGTAAAGAAGAAGAAATAAAAGTGGCCGATATTCAGGTTATAAGTATGTGGTTTTCACAATGCTAAAAAGTGATTGAAAGGTACATTAAGTAACACTATTTTTGAGAAGTTTTATGTTGCAAGTTTCTGTTGAAACAAAAAGAATGGTTATTATCAATAACCGGAGTTCTTTTCCAAAACGAAACATTATCGTTTCACTTGGGGTGTGATATAACCATTCTTGTGGCTCAGTTTTGATATGATAAAAATTTTGGAGCTTGGTTCTACGAGCAAATAATTATTCCACCATCTTGGGACACCGCCACGTGGTGTCTCATCATCTTTATCTAGCACACATTTTTGTAGAGTCCAGTATAACGTAAACGTATGGTAGATAAGGGTATTGGAATACCACGTGTCAGTGACCCAAGACTGTAGAAAAATTGGTCTCTACGAGCATATGCGCATTTGATTGTATAAGGTGAGAGAATAAGTTAAGGTAGTTTTGATATGTCTATCCTAGGTTGGTTACATATGGACCGGTAGGAGTGATGTGATCACGGCAGATGGTAGCATTAAGGAGATAGGTAAACAAAAATTAACTTTTGGATAGAACGGAATACGGTGCGTGCCCTTCACAAAAATCAATGGACGAAACAAGTCATGTAGATATTTCAAATTAAAGGTTGAAATGGCCTTGAGCAAAATTAAATTAATAATTGATTTGGTTTGGTTTAATTTAAATTTTGTAATTTGGTGAATTGTCCAAAAGACGCATTGTGTCAATTGCTTTGCTCTTTCTTCTTTTTCTTTTTCTTTATTGGGGTACTTTTGACTATATTTATTTAAAAGGCTGACGTGGCATATCACTTGAAACTTTTTTTCTTCTTTATTTATTCTCTTGAAAGCTTTTAAAAATTTATTGACAATATGCTAATGTGCTCGAAATGATAATGGTAGAAAATCATTGCCCTTTAAAAATTAGATTACTATTGGATGTCCTTTTGACAAATGTCATAATTAATACCATATTACCATAGACTAAGCTGCAAGGTTGTTACCATTGAAGGCATTTCAAATCAATCCATGACCAATATTATTGAACACCAATATTATTGAACTGTGAATTGACCCTTGGACCCCTAAGGCATCCCTGGGACCCCTGAAACTACCAAAGAGTGTGATGTTTGACATAGTGGCAAATTGGGATTATTGTAAGTGTTTTGCCCTGGTCCTTCATCTATTAATAGATGGAGTATAAATATTTGCTTTGGTGTTGATGCCTTAGATGCTATTTCTGGAGTTGAAACAAGCTGAATTTTTTTTTCAGAAATGTGACACTGCGAATAAACTAGGTTGGAGGAAAGGACGTATGGGAATCCATTTTTTATTTGACGTAGACCGATATCATTTTATGCTATCTTTATGGTTGCACCTACGTCATTAAAGACTCCTTTCTCATGATCTCGGCGTCGGCTACAATGTTGGTTGCGGTTGCTTTTGCCTAACGGCTTTGTCAGTCCGGCTACCGTTCACGCCGAAATCTTTGTTAGGAGATCTCGATTTTTGGTCTAATGACTAGTGGTGTGCGGCACAAGGGGTTGGGTCCTCTGGTTCTCTGCATCTCCGATGGCTTCCAGTGACAGTGGTGGCATCGATGGTGGCTATTGTTGGAAGTGGTTTTCCGGTGGCGGTGGTGGCACCGGTGGGTGATTCTCTGGTGGTTTTCCAGTGGCGGTGGCATCAATGGCTTCTAGTGGCCGTGGAGGGGCATTTCAAGCCGCTCTCTGGGGCAACAATAGGGGCTTGTTCCCCGGGTTCCGGTGCCGATGGTGGCAGTGGATCGTCTCTTTTTAGGTGGTCGTGTAGCGACGAGAGTGAAAGTGGCGGATTTTCTTGATGGCGGATTGCTGATTAGGGTTTTATTGGTTAGGCTTGACCCATTTTATCTGGGCATTGTTAGGCCGTTTGGTAGTTTTATGAGTAGAGATGGCAATTATATCCTTATCCATGGATACCAAATCCGATCTGGTCATTTGGAGGTGGATATTACCTATTTTTCTTACCCAATAAGAGTGGGTATGGTAATAATTATATAATACCTGGTCGGATATGTTGGGGGGGGGGGGGGGGGTTTATGATTTTGCTATCCCCATACCCAAATATCCGTACCCGTTCCATCATATACGTTCCTCATTATATTTACATCTCTTTTGGAGAATTATATTTTTCCTATCTTAGTCACTCACTAACGAGTAATCTTTTTTTATTTTGCATGTACTAGCAACTTAATTACTTATATATCTTTGTTGCATTCACTTGCATTTTTATTGTGTAAATTGCTCTATAATGTTTTTGATTATGTATTTTTGTTTGGTTGTTGCATTAATACGATAGTATTAATGTCTTTGTTTGGTTGTTTGGTTGTTGCATTAATACGATAGTACTAATATACATAGAATTTTGGAAATAATATTGTCCTATATTTAGATATGTACTTACTTAATGACTATTTCATGTCTTAAGATTTTATAAAAATAGCGATTTGCCTCTTTTTCAAAGTGTAATTGGGTATGGGTAATACCCGTTCCACCCATTATCCAAATGGATATGGATTTGGTGTCTTTTGAGAATCTCCAATTAGATATGGGTAAGGGTATAGAGGTGAGCGTAGAGTTTGGGGATCGGATTTGGAAGGAACACCCCCGATCCAAACCCGACCCGTTGCCATCTCTATTTATGCATGAGCCGAATGAAAATTATGGGTATTTTTTAGATCCATAGGGATGTTGGACTTCGGCTTTCTTAAGTGGGTTTTGTCTCAAAGGATGTCCTCGTTTGGTTTCTTACCAATCGTTTTGGGTCTCGGATTGGGCAAACGATTGCTCCTTAAGCATGATGTTATTTCCTTGCTCTTATTGGTCTTGTAACAATTTCAAGATTAATGAACTTTTTTTTTTTTTTGCCGTTCGAAAAAAAGAAAAGAAAAGAAAGGCATCAAATTTTTTGTTTCTTGTATTGGATTTTTAAAGAGGACCAAATTTATTTGCTTTCTTGCCACACCTTTAGCACGAACTTTTTAAATTGGAAGAACTCCACGCGTACCACTGCTATTTAAATTAGGTGAATGTGGAATGTGAAGTAAAGTGTAAAGGGCATGGGTGATTATATTCGCAACCCGATTGTTGCTACATACAACCTGGTAAAAATAAATCATGTTTTGAACAAAAAAATTTAATGTATAGAGACCATCTTGCCCCTCCCTTTAGGATTTCTTCGGGAGGTAACTCTCAAATTTATAATGTTATTTCAGTAGTTAAAACCCGAAAAGTTCAGTGATTTTCGGTAGTTAACTCCTACATGAGTTGATATCCGAAAATTGGTATAAATTTGGAAGTTGATATCCGAATCTATTGACGTTTTTCCAAAGTTAATATCAGAAACTGGTCATATAGTAATGGCATTTTTAGAAGCTCAAGGATTTTTTGTGAGTCGTATTTAGCAAAAATGAAATTTTGCCACTTCTTCTGGGTTGTATGTAGCAATTGGGTTGTACATACCACAAAAAAAGGGGGGTTGAAACTTGTCTAGAACAACCGAGTGTAAAATTATTGGAATGCTATTACTGTTTTCCACAGGGAGGGACAAAGAGAAGCTCTTCTCCCAAATCTGCTCCAAATTAACCCTTACGTTTAGTTACGTTTGGTTTGGAATTTCTGGAAATAATTTGGAAGTTAGGGAAAGAAAGAGAAAAGAAGGGAAAATAATTAAGAAGGAAAGTAAAGGGAAAATTGAAGAGAAAATGGGAGGAAAGTTAAATAAGAATTTGATTATTTCCCTTCCTCTCTTTTGTAGAACCAAACAAAGGGATAGAAATTTTTTACCCAAAAAAAAAAGGGAGGGAAATTTTTTTAATTTTCTCCCCCTTTCTCTTTCTTTCCCAAAGAACCAAAGGGAGCCGAAAATAATTTAAACGGAAAGTGTGGAGAGAATATTACTCTACTCAATCATCTGTTTTGCTATTTTATCGCCTCCTCCTCGAAGCAAACAATCGAAGACAAGTTTATATCCTCGCGCCCCGCCCCAATTCACTAATTCCCACAAGATCTGGAGCTAATTTATGTATGTACCACAGTGTTTCTGCTGATCTTTGCGACATCTGGAGCTCATTTCACGATCAAAGAAGTTTTTGGCTATTCGCTATTGATTATCCACTCTCCGGTTTAAATCTGTGTAAGTTTCAGTTTGAATTCTTGTTTTTCTTGGTAATGATTGAGATATTTAAATTTTAGGGTTTTGGACAGTTGAATTATGAGCTACATTCGTTTAAGCTCCCGATTTTAGTAATTGGTTCTGTTTAGTTGAAAGGAAAATGCTAACATGTGCCCAATTGCACACATACATTAAGGTTGAAAATATATATTGAAAAATGTGAAAAGTGTACAGTAATATGAGAAAATGTATTAAAAAGTGTAAAAAGTGTATTGGAATGTGTTTTTTTTTTTTGTTCTATGTTTATTGTGTGCCTATTGGCATACGTTAGCAACAGCTAGTTACAGCCACACTTACTGTTCCGATTTCCCCCAAAATTCATACCATAGGGGTTTGTTATGTTTTATTGAAAGCGATCCCATTTTATAAACGACTTCTCCTTCCACTGAGCATCGATTCCTTAAATGTTTTATTGAAAGCATTTAATTATTTTCTTTTCTTTTGTGCTAGAGTATTTTGGATTGGAATTGATCTAAACTTGTGATTTTTCCTGTAAATTGTTGCTGCAGATCAATGGAGAGAGAGAGAGGGAATGTATTTGGGAGGGTATAGTGTTTGGAATGGAAAGTGTGCATACGTGTATATACACATATATATTTTCACATAACCAGGGCAAATATAGGGGACAATATTGAAAAGAAAGCATATATTTCGCCTAACTTACATTGGCTGTGTTTGGTTAGATAGTTTAGTTTAGTTTTGATGATGTCAGCAGGTGTAATGAGTGGAGAGATAGAGAGAGAAATGAGGGAAATGATGATGTCCTGAAAACTAAAACTAAAACTAAACAGGGAAACGAACTAGGCCATTAAATTTATTAACAGAAATGGATAGAATGCCAACAGAAGGTATGTGCGGGAAAAATTTAAATAGATGAGAGGGTCTCTCTGTGGGTGAAATTAGTTTAGCGGTGTCGAACGAAAAGAGAGATAATTTAGGGGGTGTCTAGGTAATTAACTCTATATTTTAGTTCTTGTTGCTTGGGAGCGAGGTAGGAGGATGCTTTTCGTGACAATCAATACTCATGTTGGGAGAAGCTTCGCCTTTGCCTGATATTTGCTCCATTGTAAAAGGAAAAACAAAGCAAAGTCAAGAAAACTATATTAAAATAAAACTATATTAAACAAAACCTTCTCCCAAATCAATTCCTAACCCAGATATTATTGAGCTATTCTCATGCCCTGGATAAGTGGATATTGGATTGTTCATTTCCTGCTCTCCTCTAAACTCATCTCAAACCCCTTTTCGATTGATCATTTCTGTCTTTGATCATATTGATTCAAAGGTTTAACTAGGAGACTGTTGAGTTATTGGCTTTGATCATGTTGATTCTTTTTTGATCCAGTATAAAAGAATCAACACAGAGGTAGGTATATTTGCAAAAGTCTTTTAATTTCTTTCCTTATTTCCAACTTCAACAATTACGTTGTATTCTGCTTCTCCTCTTTTTTTCATGTGTGCTTGCTTCTTCTCTGTATTCCCATTTGGCTTTCAAGTTTTTATTGTCATCTTGTTCTGTGCCTACTTCTTCATTCCTCTGCTTGTCTTGTACAACTACCAAAACATTTACTGGCGCTCTGTTCTCGTTTCCAAAGCTCGCGTGCTTCATTTCTGACTAGTAGAAACGCCCTGTATTGCCTTCTTCCGGTATTACACACACACACACACACACACACACACAGAGGGATGGCTCTCGATTGTGTTCTTTCCATCGGAGCGAAGCTCGCAGAATATCTAATTGACCCAATTGGTCGTCAGTTTGGTTATCTTATTTACTACAAAAGCAACCTTGAAGACCTAAGAGATCAAGTCAATAAGCTAGATGAGAGAAAGCGCACAGTGCAACTATCAGTTAATGAGGCAAACAGAAAGGGAGAAGTTATTGGACCTGATGTTGATGGGTGGATGGCAAGAGTAGATGGACGCAGCAATGAGGCCAATGGCATTCTCGAAGAAGGTCAAACAAACAAAGGGTGTCTGAATGGGTGGTGCCCGAACCTGAAGTCACGCCACTCACTTAGTCGGAAAGCAAAAAAGAAGGTAGAAGAGGTGGCTAAGCTGCGAGAAGATGGATACTTTACCCAAGTATCGTATCCCGCGCCTCCACCCGGGATAGAATCCAGACCGACTGAAGGTATTAAAGGTTTCGAATCAAGGAGTTTGATCTTGAAGGAAGTCATGGAGGCGCTTAAGGAAGATGGCGTCAATAATATGATTGGGATATGTGGGATGGGAGGTGTTGGTAAGACAACACTGGCCAAAGAAGTTGCCAAGAGAGTAAAGGAAGAGAAATTGTTCGATGAGGTTATGATGGCGACAGTTACGCAAAATTTTGAGGTGAGGAAGATTCAAGGTGAAATAGCAGATATGTTGGGTTTCAATTTTGTGCAGGAGAGTGAAACTGGAAGAGCGGATGCATTGCGTGGCCGACTTAGGCTCAAAAAGAAAATTCTCGTCATATTGGATGATGTTTGGAAGAGTCTTGAGCTGAAGGACATTGGAATTCCGTTCAGTAATGCAGGTACAGGTTGCAAAATTTTGGTGACTTCCAGAAGTGAAGAAGTTTGCAATGATATGGGAGCTCAAAAAATTTTCCCAGTTCAAGTCTTGGATAACGAAGAAGCATGGAATCTTTTCAAGGAGATGGCTGCAATTCCACAAGACGACACTAATTTCCAGTCCACAAAGATGGCAGTGGCAAATGAATGTGGGGGCCTACCGATTGCTATTGTTACGGTTGCGAGGGCACTCAAAGGCAAGGGCAAGTCATCATGGGATTCTGCTCTTGAACAATTACGCAAGTCAATAGGCAAAAATGTTAGAGGAGTAGAGGATAAGGTGTTTAATTCTCTTGAGTTGAGTTTCAGTTTCTTAAAAAGCAAAGAAGCCCAGAGATGTTTTTTGCTTTGTTCATTATATTCGGAAGATTATGATATTCCAATCGAAGACCTTGTCCGATATGGGTATGGATGTGAGTTGTTTGAGGGCATTAATAGTGTGGGCGAAGCAAGAGCTAGAGTAAATGACAATGTTGATCACTTGAAAAAATGCTTTTTATTGATGGAAGGCATAAGAGATGAGTATGTTAAAATGCATGACGTGGTACGTGATGTTGCTATATCAATCGCATCTAGAGAGGAATATTCGTTTATGGTAAATTGTGATGAAGCACTGAAAGAATGGCCTGAGAATAAACGACGTGGAAACTACAGAGTAATTTCGATGAGATGCACTGGCATGCGTGGTGGGCTACCCAATAATTTAGAGTTTCCGAGGCTCCAGCTTTTACAGCTAGAGTCCAACCATCGATTTTTCATAGAGTCCCCCCAGAGTTTGTACCAAGGAATGAAGGAACTCAAAGTTGTAGCTCTAGCAAGAATGTCTATCCCATCACTACCGACGTCACTCCGATGCTTAACCAACCTGCAAACATTATCACTGTCTGATTGCAAACTGTTTGGTGCAGATTTGTCAGTAATCGGAGCACTAAAGAATCTCGAAATTTTGAGCTTTGCTGGATCTCATATCAGGGAGTTTCCAAGAGAAATTTGTAACCTTACTCGCTTGAAGCTACTAGATTTGTGGTACTGCAATGAGATTGAATCCGTCAGGATTCCTCATGGAGTTTTGTCAAGTTTATCAAAGCTAGAAGAGTTGTATCTTGGGCTCAGCTTTATGGAGTGGGATGTTGTTGAAGAGGGTAAAGATATAATGTTAACTAATGCATGCGTAGATGAGCTAGCATCCTTACCTAATTTGGTCGCTTTGGATATCTATGTACCAATCATTGAGAGCTGGGTCTGGCCGAGAGATCATGTGTTTGTCCTTGGGAACATAAGAGCATTCCATATTTGTTTTGGGAAATCAAGCTGCGATTATCTCGGTGTACCTAAGTATCCACCAACCAATCGATTGGAACTATTAGATATTGACATCAGTCGTGGTGTAAAGGAGATAGTTGGGCTTGAGATGCTATTGAAGATTACAAGATCTCTGTTCTTAGATTCAGTAACAGCGCTCGGGTTGAAGTACAGTATCAGTGATTTGGATGAAGATGGTTTTGAACATTTGTCAGAGCTGCAAGTGGAAGATTGTTCAGATTTGGAGTGCCTCGTCAACACAAGCAATGGCCATCTAGCAAAGGAGGCTTTTGGTGTGCTGAAAACTCTGTACCTATCTGACTTGCCTCAACTGATGCATTTGTGGAAGGGTCCCACTCAACTTGCATCCCTCCGCAATCTGATGAGCGTATCAGTGTCTCAATGTCCGAAATTAAAACATTGTGTGTTCCCACTTGCCATAGTTAGAAATCTCGTGCAATTGCAAAGTATTATGATCAAGTTTTGTGATACATTGGATGTGATTGTTTCTGATATTGGAGGAGGAGGAGAGCATGAGATAGCCGCAGCAGCAGCAGAAGAAGAAGAGGATAATATTGAGTTTCCGAAACTGACATTATTGGAGTTTTCACATCTTCAGAATTTTTCTAGCTTTTGCAAACCCATAAATGCAATTAAGTTGCCACAATTGAAAGAGTTGAAACTTGGACAAATTCCAAAGATCAATTATCTGTGGCGTGCTACAGAGACTAACAATGAAACCGCCATTGGATTAGTCTTCAACAAGGTATGTGTGGTTTTGCTATAAGAGCTCAACTCCTCATTTTATTTGTGAACGAATGTATCTTATTTTTTTTCATTCGAAAATTGCACATCTTTTTGTACTGTACTAACTTTTTGTGACAGGAGTATCTAGAAGTCTACCCTTTTCTAGTCAAATGACAATAAATTTGATGATGCAAAAACACTTCGAGACTTCCTTTGCCAAATAATTTGGGGCTTTTTCTCTCTTTCTCTCTGCAGTTTTTTTAACCAGGGTTGATCCAGTGTGAATATGCAATTTATAAATTTGTTTGGCATACAAAGCATGTAAACCACCTAGCTGTGGACGGCATGGGACCGGTGATTGTATTAAGCAAATGAGAAGCTCAATGTTAACCACACTCAAAGGTTTTTCCCTCAAAGGTTCCATGGCAAGTTACTTCATCGTATGTATCTATTGAGGAATATATGGCTAGGGTTTTGATTTCAGTTCTATCTTAATGACATAAAGTGCATCAACACAATCAAATGACTCTCACTTGTAGATGGTTTTAAGGTTAGAATTATTACATGTACTATTTGTTGATGTGAGAGGAAACTTTAATTATGTACTTGATACTTATGCTATTTAATAGATTTTTTGAGTTGCAAAATATTCTTGTTGCAGTCCACTTCTGCTAAATTTTTTGTTCGAAATGCAGTCTTTTGTGAGCAATAATATTCTCAACGTTGTGATGGTAATTGCAGGATACATTGAGTAGCATTGAGAGCTTGAATGTCGGTAGTATGGATAACCTCAGAGAAATATGGCCTGTTGATCTTCAAGCAAAACTAAGGGCTATAATGGTTAGCCACTGTCACAAGTTGTCGAATATTCTTTTTCCATCCAATTTGATCGAATATATGCAAAATCTAGGAAGTCTTAAAGTAAACTACTGCAACTCTGTGGAAGTAATATTTGATCTTTCTGGACTAAATGTTGGTGGAAAAGGCAAAGGACCTATAGCTATAGCACTCCCTTGCTTAGTTGATTTGGATCTTTCCAATCTGCAAAACTTGACGCGTGTTTGGGCAAATGATACACCAGCAATTCAAGGCTTTCAGAATTTAAGATCTATAACTATAAATGGTTGCGACAGTTTGAGAATTCTGTTATCGCCTTTCGTAGCCAAACTTCTTGTGAACCTACAAGAATTACGAATTTGGAGTTGTAAGGTGATGGAAGCGATCATTGGTTGGGAACAAGAAGCCGATGATGGAATGACAACAAGTACAACTATTATTTTCCCTAAGTTGACTTCCCTCGAGCTCAAGGAACTGCCACTCCTTACAAGTTTCTGTCCCCAGGCTTGCAATTTCCAAGGATCACATTTGGAAAGAGTGTTTATGAGTGATTGTCCAGCAATGGAGTCACTCCCTTCAGTAGTCCAACGCATGATGGACGAGCAACAATGACAGTAAGTTTAAGAATCACATAGATTTTGAACATGACCTAACCATATGTCTCGTCTATGTTGTTATTAATAATATGCATTCTAATACAATCGCCATGAATTCTCTGTGTCCATTAATTTTTTAGTGAGTTGAGAAATTGGAATATGCTGCAGAATCTCATGGTCATTTATATGTCCTTTACAGTGATCTTTAGAATGACAATGGTTGTTGCAGCATGTGGAGGGAAAGAATTTGCAGATTCTGTGTTCAAAATAGCCTGCTGTAATGGAGAGCAACTCTGGGATTTTTCAGCGGAAAGCCAAATGGAAGAAGGCACTATTTGCTGCTAAGGACAATATAGTGCAGATCAGTCAAATGAGCAACCGCAGAAGATGGAATATATATTTTTACAATTTTTTTAGTGAAAGACTGATGATGGTTGATGTTTAGCATGTGTTTTCTGTCTCTTCTATATTGTCGTGTTTTGTTCCTGTGTGGGCTGGTTTTGTTCTCAGTTGTTTTGCAAGGGGTTCTCCCTGAACTTGTCATGTTTCAGCGTAGTTTTTTGGTATAAAGTTTAATTTCCGGAAAAAGGAAAGTAAAAGTCTCTTTTGGACTGAAGGATTTGAGACCTAAACTTGTACGTATCTCTTACTTTTTTTTTTGGATCACACGATACACATCAGTGGGGGTTAGTTGGGAAGTTAGTTAATGGGTTAGACAACCAAAGGAGGTTCAACGTCTCTCCATAGACTCAAACCCTAGACTTACCCCTTGACATGCAAGAGGTATAGCCAAATGGGCTATAAGCCACTTCTTTATCTTTTACTGATGTTGAAATCCATCTTTTGCGTGTTGTTTTTATGCATCTAGTTTTGTATTAAAGACAACTCCTTTTTCATTACTTCCTAGTGGATTACAAGAATCGGACTTCGGTCCAGTGTTGTACCTTGGGGAACCACCTAAAAATCGTTGTCTTGTGTTTGCTTGTTGTATCCATTAATTTTCAGCTCCTAGATTTGCTTGTGCTTATTGTTAGCAATATTTCGCCTATTCTTTATTTGTGCAATGAAGGGAAGTATTTCAGGTTCTTTCCATCAGATAGGATCAAAAGGCCCATGGAAGTGGGGTTTTGGCCTGAGGTCATGTTTAGATTTCAAATGGTGGTATCATCCAGTCCACAGCTGAATGGTGGTTTTGATGAAGACAATTTCTAAAAACTCACTACCCCAACAAAACTCCATTTCTTCAATGGAAATTAAAAAAATTTCAGTATAAATGTCACCGCTATTTGGATCATTTCTTGCCTTTTGTTCGGGTGGTGACTTTGCACCACCACCAGATGTTGGCAGCGGTAGCTGCGGCTTGGATATTCGCAGTTGTAGCAACAGTGTCCGCAGACAGCATTTTGCGTCACAACCAAATGGGAAGGTTGGGCACGATTTTCATCGAATGAGGGCAGGGGCAGCATCTGTGAGGGGTACATGGAATCTGCAGCGAATGCGCACACTCCGTTCCAGAGCATCTGTGAGGGGTACATGGAACCTGCAGCGAATGCACACACTCCGTTCCAGTTCAATCTGCGATGATGGGCTCGCCCTGCTTTCAACTGGGATGCTTAATCTATGGAATAATGTGGAGGACCCTGGAACAATTTGTTGATGTTGCATTAAACTTCTTAGAGTTTGGAATTTGAGATGTGTTTTGTTGTGGTCTACATGTTTTTAGTCTTAAAGGAATTGGAAGATATAAACTAAAATATTATAAACTCATGTTTTCAGGATTAAATTTTTTCGAGTATATCTTCATATATATACACAACATTGAGGAATATCTACCATTGGGAGTCCACTATTGGGCGTCTGGTGTTATTCATCCAGTCACCTTCGAGACAACACATCACTCAGAATCTCACAAACATATTATTAGTTTCGTGAAACAAGCGCAGTGGAACAAGCGGAGCCGGCTCGTGGAAATAGATACAAACAACGCCAAACAACGTATAAGACCGAAAAATAAGCGAGAAAAGTCAACAAAATAGAACAGCTAATTAGTACCAGTTGTGTCCTTCCCAAACATCGACGCACCAAAAAAACAAATTGCAGAGACTAATGTGGAACAGAGATGCTAAGAGAAGTCCTTAAGCAACAAGTAACCTAACATAAAAGCAATTCTGGATAAGAGAAGAAACAGCATTCAATTCTGTTATACAAACTTTCACATCTGATGGAATCAATGGTTTTGAGAGTAATCAAAGCTTAGAGGCTGCTGAATGTAAGGGGCCTGCAAAACACAATAGTTTGAGTAAATCAATGAGATACAAGTACAAGAAGTGAAACGGACAAGGAAAACACAACAAAAAAGTGGGTTCGACTCGAAAAGGGTGGAACTTAAGCTTAAAGAAAATTCCATAAACCATACAGCGTAGCTTATCCAAGAGGCACCTCAAAATCAAAATGGTGTGGACAAAAGAAAAGACTAGAACATTTTCCTGAGAGTCGCAGATTAATTACTACTATAACATTCTGAAGCACAAATTGAGTATCAACAACATAACCGGATTGGCACGCTACCAGCAGGATAGTCAAGTGTTCTTATTTTCCAACAGCTCAAATGTCGGGAAATAATTCTCTCAAAAACCTGTGTTTAAAGTAAGAACAAAATACTTGAATCTCAACAGACCAAGCGTACACTCTTTAGTGGAGGTCCTATGCATATAAAAAATTCTGGAAACAAAATAACAAGTAGCTAACATTGGGAATGTGTGATGTCACATCATAAACATATAAATAACTGCCAAGTAGTTTCTGGGTTTCTGTGGACAGGTTACGAAAATCAGGAAGGTTCCCAGACCAGAATCAAGGCCATATTAGAATCAGGCATTCTTATTCCCTTATAGGAAGGAAGCAGCTTAAGTGACATGGAGAGATACCTTCTACTTGGATTCCACTGAACTAATACCAAGTTCAATCATATATGGATCATAATTAAAAAACGTTAAATCAAAAGATTATACGCCACTCCATAGTAAATAAAATATGAGCCAAACAAAGGCCTATACACCACTACGTCAATCAAAAAGCTCCACAAACTCCTTAAACTACCACCTGTATTCTGGGCTCCCAGCTATCCAGAAACTATAACGTGTTTGAATGTTCAGGACGTATATTGTTACACAAACTCGACTTCTTCAAAATTTCCCGCTAACGCCCTGAACTGGGGATTCTGGGAGGTCTGACAGTATCAACACCAAATACATGAAGTCCATTTACATGGATTCTATACAACACAATGCCTAGACATCAGTTCTGATGGACCGTAAAACATTAGGGTATTAACTAATTGACACTTAACAGTTGCCTATTCAGCTGCTCTTAATCAAATCCCACCACAACGTTGTACTAACTGAAAGCAACTTCCAGAGGGAACTCAACATCAATATGTAAGGGGATTGTGTCTACCCATAGAAAATTGCAATAATTGGCATGTTATGCTGCTCGCAGCAGATGTTTCAACGATTTGAAAGCGAAAAGCCTAGAAACATAATACTTACCCCGCAGCTAGTAGTGAATCTAAATGAACCATGACTTACAATGGATATCAGCATGTTAATCACAATGTTTCTGGAAGCAAACCCAATAAAACTTGCAAATTCCGGAAAAGAACGGAGGTGTACAAACTAGGAATATTAGGAACTGCCGCTCACCTGAAAAACAGCATGTCTAAATTGTTCATATGATTGTGCATACATCATAGCAGAAGTCGGCCACTGCATATAGACAGCATCCCTAGATGTCTGATTGAATCCCGTGGAACATAAAGGGCCCATGATAGGGGTTCTGTAGCTCAGAGAAGCTTGGGTTCTTGACATCTGACCCAAATGAGGAAAGCCGGTATCATATTGCACAAATGGAGGTTGAAAATTCTGCATATTGAGCGGCACCAAACTAAAGCTTTGGTTAGATGGAACATTCTTAACATACCTGCATCATTTGAAGAATGAATTAGCTTGGATCATCCAATGGTTAACTTTTCTTTATTGATATAGAAGCATCTATAATGAGGACATCAGACCATGGGTGGCAATGGAAAAGTTTAGACAAGTAGGATACCTGGGCAAAAGTACAACATAATCTATAATCAACACGTTTATACAAAACATTGTGAAGCTAAACCCCAACACGCCCAGATAAATTTAACCAACAAACGCCCCACCCCTTTACTCATTCAGTCGGTGAATTCCAGGTGTCAATGTGAGCCAAAGAAATACTTAATTCCAGAATAAAAATCCCAATAATTCTTCAAAAAACACATAAACTAGGGATATTGTCATACGCTGACGTGCACCAATGTGCAATAACATATCTACGACAAATAATTTCACAAGCGACATTTTAAGTTTTCAACCAAACAACACAGAAAGATTGAATGCATAAATACTTTTAAAAAAACATTGAATAAAGCAGGCTGCAATGAGATGCCTGGCCTAAAGGGGACTTGCATGTGTCCAAGGCAACCCCTACAACTCTTAAACCTCAGACTATTATTTGGAGGATGCAGTTTATGCAGTTGAAGAATTTTGAAGAAATTGCCAGCACAGTTGTGCATATTGTCAAACCAGATCGCAGTGAGATACAGACTATCAATAACATAGAGAGACAAAATTAATATCTACCTTTCGTAACTCCGGTCATAATCTGGATCAACACGATCCTTCTCTCTATCTCTGAGAATGGCAACGCGGGAAGAAGTACAACCATCCCTGACTCCGAGGGATTTCTCTAAATCAATCATATAATTTTTGGAACCTTCACTTTCTTCTCCATTCATACAGATATTATTCCCACCAACTTGAGCCTGATACATAGATTCTTCTAACTCAGGGCTGGTAGGGCTACTGAAAATGCGGGCTCGTGCCCTATCATACTCCTCCTTCCTCTCTTCCACAGTCCTCAAGGAACTCCGTTTGCCTCCTGTTTCACTCGCTCCATTTAGTGAAGCTTTATTATGCCTTGGCCTCATGACAATTTTAATTTGCTCATGTTTTCCATCTTCTGACTGTTTAGCAGGTACTTCTGATAAACGGACAGCAGGGTATCTGCTTTCTGGCAACTTTTTAACCACAATTCTAGTTCCAAGACCATCTAAGGTACTATCCTGAACCAAAGTCTGCAGGCCATAGTGTTGAGCAACACGATGTGCTGCAAGACGGAGGTAGGAAGTAGGGAAATGTGGGAACTCAAACTGCTGCTGCTCAGAGTTCTGCAAAAACTTCTGAATATCGAGTTCCATCCGCAGAACTGGTAAAAACAACAAAGAAATAACATATAAATTACATGTAGGGATTGGATATCAAGAAAACATCTTTTATACCCCTATAAAGCCCAATCATTATCCTGGCTACCCAAATCTTCTTAATTTTAGGCTGAGGGCAGCCATAATAATGTCATACTAAGATGGAGCTTTACACCCAAAGGGGAGAAAGAAAAATAAATAAATAAAAGAAAAGAAGAAGATGAAATGTCAATACTTCATACGACAATTAATGCTGAAACAATACTAGTGCATAAACCAAATCTTCTTAGTCTATAATCTAGTATCCATAATTACTCCATATAGCAGTGTGGGCACCTGCAACACGCATTGCATGTGCGCAATATTTTGTTCAGCCCAATTGCATCGATTCTATTCATGAATAACCCAAGACAAAATTACGTCGTGCAATATTATAAGTAAAAATTCAAAATTACCAGAAGCAAATGCACCTACAACATACTAAATCCAAGTTTCCAACATCATAAAGCATAAAAATAAAAATAAAGGCCACAATCGAGAGTACATACAGGGAACCAACTGAAGCAACAATTAGAGGAACTGTCCAAACAAGAAGAAAAACCCGGTAGAAATTGGGAATCCAATCTGCAAAGTATGGGGAGAGAGAGAGAGAGAGAACAATTGTGATTGAAGGAGATGGGTATGAGTGCGTATTGAACGGAAATAATGCGTTGTAACTGCTATGGGGCAGTTGAAATTGTAGTGTGTTTACGTAATTGCCCTACGTTATGCATCAGTTTTAAGAGGCTATTTTGGGGAGAATAAAAAATATGACACAACACCAAACTTGCTTTCTCCATTTACATATTAGATAGAAGAATAGATTACGACGAAGCTATAAAGAGGGAGGAAAAACAACTCAGACTAGATGTCCATCCTGAATACGACACTCAATGCGGATCCAATAGTAAGCTTCAACCAGTTCTATCGTGTAGTTTATAACATAATAAACACGGCAATCACATCAGTAGCACTATTGGGCCAACTCCCTCTGAAATGCCTCCCAAGTTCCAACTATTACAAGGCTCGTTCACAAACTTGACACTTGACCTTGTCTATCAAGTTAGCACTTGTGCAAAAACGAGAGTGATAACACCCGTCTTTCGATGCAGGAACAAGGACTGAATCACATGGACCAACACCTAAGAAGCAAAGGAGCTTCTAAGGGGGAGGTGCGCCATGTTGGTGTTGGAGACCCATGCATGACACCGACACTCCTTGGACAATCGTAAAAGCGTTTCTGATACATTTTCATTATCTCTTCATTAAAATGTTAAATTACATCCCCTAACACTAAAAAGAAGATAAAGATGATATGGTTATGCTCGGGGATGAATAAGCACTAGACTTGAGTTCGATAATTCTAGTGGGGGTGCTTGGGGATTCTGGGTGTTTGGGAGTACATTGCAGAATGCATTCTTGAAATTGAGACAGAAAGACAATCTCAAAATGAGCTCTCAAGGAGCTTTTGGATTCTCATTTCAAATTCTCCTTTAGCATGTAAGGGAAAAGACTACTTCCCCGAGCATATTTGAAACTTCTTGCCCTTTGTAATCATTAACAAATCATAGGCAATGGCAACATAGTCAAAAAACACATTATACCCCCAAACACTACTCTTTAAGAGATTTGTTCTCCACAAATAACCCAAACACTTTCACATAGTCGCAATCTATTCAGATCATAATCCGAAATTGGCTTCTACAACCCGAGTATATTTCTTACTCGAAGTAAATTACATGCACACCCAATCACTCAAGGAGTAACAAGTCCATCTCCACACAGTACTACAAAAAGGCTCAACCCTTGTATTGATGAACTTGCAAGGACCAATATGAATCCATTGTTAAATAGCAATAATCCATCCAAAACCTACAAATATTCAGCTGTCTGTAAACTGCTACGCGAAAGTGTGCGCAACCGCCCTCCAGTCCTTCACCATATGAAATGAATCCTTGATATAGGGTGTTTTTTTTTTTTTTTTTGGGTGGGGGGATAAATCAGCTTGAAATAAAAAGAGGCTAACCGAATGTACAACCTACAAGGGGGCATAATCCATATGTCTAGAAATAAAAATATAATTTATTTTTCATACCCATCCAGAGAAAGAAGTATAAAAATATAACATATGTTTCATACCCATCCAGAGAAAGAAGTATAAAAATAAAACATATGTTTCATACCCATCTAGAGAAGAGGGAAATGAAACACACGGCAAAAGAACTGAGATAGGGTTCATTAAACTAAACAATTTCTTATAATTCACAAATCTTACAGTACAACTCCCTCCAGATCTGAGCTCCCTAATTCCAACTTTATTAAACCCCAAACCCTAATTCGGTAAAATACATCCGAGCATTTCAAAATATCTGTACAACCCATCATGAGATACAGAACCATTCACGATAACCAAAATACCCACAACTACGAAACCTAAAACCCAACAATCGAACAGATTTTAGCAAATCTACGAGCAAAAAAAAAAGAGAGAGAAGCTAAAACTAGGCAAAATCATAGCCATAATCGTAATAAAAAGGGGGTAATAGCTTACTGGTGAGACGATGACGAGGGTTTTGAAGAGCCTCAACCAAGAAGGGATCGACCGTTAACGCGTAGGCCTCCATATCTTTATCGGTTGATGGAATTGAATCCATGTCGTCCCCAACCAAAAGATGTGTGTATATGTATGTATGGATGGGTCAATTTCTCCCTCTAAAAGGGTGCAAGTATTCTTCTTCTCTCTCCTCCCGAGGGGAAGGTTCAAGAAGAAGAAACTTTCTTACCCTTCTCTCTTGTTCCGGCTCTTATCCTACGGAGTCCACCCTGAAGAGGAAGAATACACGAAGAAGATTGGGATCTAAATAATATCTTGTCGGACAAAAAAAGAATTTTGCTCCGCGTAGCATTTGTCTCGATATGTTAGGATTTTTACCACTAAACAATTTTTACGATATTTTATGTGATTTATTGTGAGCGAATTAAATATCTTAATTTTTTAAAAAAAATTGCTTTTGGTTAATGGAACACCCCATCGGAGAACCAATTTTCTTCTATTTTAGACGGGCAATAAACGAATCAAGTTGTTTGGGTATAAATTTATTTTGGGTCATTATAATATTACTTTAAGATTGATTTTTTTATTTGTAATTACATATTGAGTTTGAATGTTTTTAAAACTTGATAAACTTTCAAACTAAGTTTGAATTGATTATTTATTAGGTTAAAAAAATTCAAGACTACTTGAGATATACGATTGGTGATCAACTTGTTTTATAAACAAGTCAAGTATATATTTTTGAAACTTGTTAACTTTCAAATCGAAACTTCAGCAACTAGTTGTTCCCCTCGTTGGCCTATTTCATTGATCCTGAGATTTAGAAAGAAAGAAAAAATCCTTTTGAATTTTTACTTTTGGAGTTCATCTCTACCATATAAATCGTACAAAGAGACATCGTAATTGAGAAAATATAGCTATAATTAAAAAAACTAAAAATCAAAGAAAATACCTTCTTTTTTTTAGTAACAAAAAATATTCTCTCCGTCTCAAATTTCTTGTCCATTTTTACTATTCCGAACACTTCAAAAATGTGTGTGTATATATATAAGTATGTATTTATTTATGAATCTCATTTGATAATTCTTCATTAATTTACTAAACAAAATTTTCAAAATCATAAAAACCATAATAGATCAAAACATATAAGGAGATTAACAATGACACGCATGCTGAAAAATGGACAAGAAATTTGGGACAGAGGGAGTAGCTTTTTTGTTTTTAGCGACATTTTGAGAAAATTTTTAATTTAAAAAATAAAAATACTAACCTCAGCCCATAAGGTGGACAATATTGTGTAGAACGTGCATCGATATCCGAGAAAAATGTATTAATATTAACTAACGAGTAAAACATTCATGACATTCATAACAAAAAAAAATCTAGTGGTCAATGATTACCTCCTAGTCCAAATCATACAAGAAGCCCAGGGCCCATCCTAGTAGGGACTTGGGTAGTATTGAACAAACCCTCATATGCTCTAAAGCGCTAGTGCAACTCCAATCTCAACCGGCCAGTGGCACCAATAGAAACCTGTCGGGTGACACAAACGCGTTGTGCATTGTGCATTGTCGCGTAGTGACCGTACGATCAGGTCCAATGGCTCCTATCTGATCTATAGAGACCAGTAATTTAAATTATTTTCCAGAAATAAAATTGGAGAAATGTGAGGAATTGATTAAAATGTTAAATTATTAAGTGTGGTGATTAAGATTGGATCTAATTGCATTACACACGCCAATAAAGGGACTGGGGGTGTAATTTCTCAAAAAAATTGTATAAGTGGTGTAGGTGAGGAGAGAGAAAATCAAATCCTCTCCCCACCCATTTGGCCGGCCCCTCTCTCTCCTTCTCTTCCTCCATTTTTCTTCCACTCCTCTCACTAAAATACACATCCACTCCCAAATTCCTTCAAGATCTTTTTCACACAAGCCTTCTACGTGTCTTTGGAAGCTTAGATCGTGTTTATTTCACTCCGGAAGCTCCTATTTCGGTTGGGTTAGCAAGGAGAAGTTAGGGTTTGCTTGATCTTCAACTTGGAGCTCAATCTCTTTGAGGTAGGGGAATTTCTGTCACTACTAAGTGTATATGTGTGTAGGGTATGTGCGTTGCTCATACATTTAATCAATCCCTTTTGATTTGCAGAGAAACCCATTTCCTATTCTATTTTATCTTGATTCTTGCTTGATCTTTGCATTTGACTGTTAAATAATGCAATTGATTGAAGTTTTATTCTCCCTCCATGTTTATTGATTGTTTGGAACCTCAAGAGTTTGCTTTGAATCGTGAAAATTGGCCTTGGGTTGAAATCCTCTCCATTGGGAAAAATCTACCAAGTTTTTCTTAAAAATCTGTCCCCTTTGTCCACACAAGGTTTCAGTTGGTCCGGACAAAGCCGTCAGTCACCTTCATCTCACAATCTATCTCCTATGTCCGGAACCCAATGAGGTTGGTCTCGACAAAGCCATCAGTTTGGTCAAAAATTTTATTTTGCTTTAGGCTTTTCTTTGATACTTGATTAGTCCCTGTTCGCCCGTATCTTCGCTCGTTTGGGTGTTTTTCCTTGGGAAACCCTCCGTATTCATTTCGGTTGTGACATGGGGATTATGACACTTAGAAACGATTGAAAGGTTTGTGACACGTGGCGGACACTCACCACGAGAAGTTGATTTGGTATTTAACGATGATAGTGGCGATTGCGATATGCATGTTTTGTTAACTTGAGGTTTATTGAACGTTAAACAAGAATGAGTAATTGAAAGAATGACACTAGGGCCGTCCTATGGACGTGTCATTAGGAATGTGTAGACACCCCAATCTGGACCCGTGGGATTCCGAAATTCCCCCGATGATGAAAATGCCTAATGAGGACGTACAAGGTTTGATCAAAAACTTGAAAAATCTTACTAATAACCTCTCATCAAATCACCAAAACATCCCTTAGAGCTCTGGAATGTCCCAAAACCTTGAAATACATGCACCTGGATGGAGCCTTCAGGCACCTGGATTGGCCAAGTCCAGGCGCCTGGAAGGGGTTCAGGCGCCTGGATTACATGGTCCAGGCGCCTGGATTCGGTTCAGGCGCCTGGATATCAGTCCAGGTTGAGTGTGTTTTAAGTTGTTAGTGGGCGGGAACGAGATTTTTGGGGATTTTGTTGCAGAGTCAGTTGGAGTGGGGTGTGGGGGAGATCATTATACCTACAACTCACCCCCTATGTGACCCCTTACCCTTTCTAAAGGTTCAAGTGGCCCTCTTTGGACCCTTGTTTGCCTATAAATTGAACAACTCTCCTCCATTTTCAGGGGCTGAAGAACCACTCTCTTATTCTTGCTGTTACTCTGCCAAAACCATTCCAGAAATTTCAGCTCCATCAATCACCTCTCAAACCTAACCCATTTCAACCCCAAAATCATCTCTCTACTTCATTAATCCATCATCTACTCACTTCCAACAACCAAATCACTTCAAAGCATCCACAAACTACCCTTTTAGCTCTGAAAAACCAACAATCAGAAGCTACATTCTTGTAAAACCTACTAAAAAAAAAACATTTCAAGTTCTTGATCAAGTCAAAAAGGTAGTTTTTCTACCAAGATGTTCAAATAGGCCTTGAGGGGGGACTCAATCAAGCTCTCTTTGGTCATTTATACCAGTAGAGGGTTTGAGAGAGGTCTGAAAATCATCAAAAGAAGAATCATTTTGTGAATCAGAAGCTCAATCCAGGCGCCTGGATCATCACCTTCCAGGCGCCTGCATTGAGTCCAGGCGCCTGGACTCCTCTCATGCAGGCGCCTGGACCCTGTTTTATTTTTGACATTTTTCCTATTTTCTTTTACGTTCTGATCATCTTGGGTACATCACTTGCATACCTGGGTACATAGTTCGTTACATTCTATGCCTGAATCATCATTTGTATGTTTATTTCAAGCGTTTTGGGTTCATAATCATGCTTTGAATGAGGGATTTTATAAGCAAGAATCACTTAAATATGTCTATGCATCACTCTTGAGTCCTGTTCATTTAGCTTTAAGGTGTTACTTTGGGGTTTCATTTGGTACTTTAGCATAATCTCTCATGAATGTCAAAAATGAGCATCATCACATCATTATTGTGGCATTTTGAGCATTATTTCATTACATATAAGTCATGTTCAAGTTTTTAAAATCTGTTGCTATGTAGCTAAACATTGTCTAGAAAATATGAAAGTTGATTAGAACATTGAACTTGTTGATTTCTATTTGAAGAAGGCACTTTAAAGTTTCTGTCTGGATGGCATCCAGGCGCCTGGATTAACCTCATCCAGGCGCCTGGACCCAATCCAAGCGCCTGGATTCACCTTTTCCAGGCGCCTGGATTCCATTCAGGTCCACACTTTATGATCAGTTTTGAGGCATTTTAAGGTGCTTTGGGGTTGTTTCAGTATAATTTCTGCATCTTTTATGTAAAAATCATCGATTCATAACATTCTGTGCAAGCATCAATGTCCATTTCATTACTCTTGTTGGTTCGTTTATATGCTCTCATATAAATTTGTAATTAAAGTCCATTTAAATAGCATTTTCAAACCCTTTTCAACATTTAGTAGAGACCGGTAAATAGGCCGGGCGTGTAGGGTGCTTTGAATTCCTTCCCTTCGCGTAACCTAGCTTCCGAACCCGAGAAATCTCATTTTAAAGACCGGTAAAGTATTTTTCCGTTCCAAGGGCAAAAGAGTCATTTTTCAAATGGTTTCTCGGGTAAGGTCCTTAAATCCGGGTGGCGACTTCATTCAACCAATCAAAACCATTTTTCAAACCGCAATCATTTTCGTGGACATCGCTCCCGCGGGGTGTTCACAGAATGATACTCGGGCCGTCCTATGGACATATTGTGAGGAATTATACATTAGCCAAGGGGAAGATGATACGGGGTCATAAGATGCCCGGTGTTGGAATCACATCATATCCGGCGTAATATTTGACCGGATTCTTAGGGATTTGATTGATATGTAATCCCGCAATATTATCTTTTTTGATTTTATTTCATTTCCTTTTATCTTTCATTCTCTTGGGTATATATACCCCTCTCTTGTAAATACATTAATCAAGATTCAATATATTCTTTCTTCTCTTTTCTAGTTGGTATCAGAGCCAGCATCTATCTCACCAAACAATAACCCTAGCCACCAAACTGTAACCCTAGCCAACACTAGCCACCACTCTCCGACTACTTCCCCTCTCTCTCTCCTTTAACCCGTCACGCTACTGCCCTAGTTCTTTCACCAGTTGCTATTATAACAGCAACCTAGGTTTTTTTTTCTCTCTGATTGCTGTGATCCATTTGAGTCATAGTTGGTCACGTGTGTGACTTGTTGATGCCGTAGAAAGGTCTTGTGTGCTTTTTCTATTCTATTTTTCTTGGGCTAACAGATTAGTGTGTAGCCCTCCCTTTCTTGATCACCACCGGGTTGATTGCTTTTTGTTTGCGCGGTCCTCACAATGACTGATGGAGGTAAAAAGAACGGTGTTGGGGAGCAGTCAGTTGGTGCTTCTGTAGTCAAGCCCGAGTTGTCTCCGCCTGTGCCTAGTGGTAAAGTAACAAGTGTTTTATTGAATGGCAGAAATTTTGTTGCTTGGTCTCGATCTTTCCATCTTTTTGTGGGGGCGGCGCGACAAGATGTCCTGGCTCTTGGGTAAAATGCCTCATCCCGCTGATGATGATCCCACATTAGAACAATTGAACATTGATAATTGGACTATTCTTGGTTGGTTCTTTAGCTCTATGGAACCGTCTATTTTTAACATGTTTATGTATCATGAAACTGCTGATAGCCTTAGGAAAGCCTTAACAAAAATGTATGCTCATTCCCATAACGAGGCTCGTATATTTGAGTTACATCAGGAGATCTCCCATGCATCTCAGGAGAGTTTGGGTTTGTCTGTGTCAGAGTTCTTTAGATACTTGTAGGTGCGGTGGGATGAGTTAGCCCCATATGATCCAGTTAGTGATTTCGGGGAAACAGCTCATGTTGCCGTGAAAAGGTTGGACCATCTTCACACTTATTTCTTTCTTATGGGTCTAAAGTCAGATTTTGAAAATCTTTGTGCTCAGATTCTCAATACTTCACCATTGCCATCTCTTTTGGATACTTTTGCTATTGTAGATGGTGATGAGCGTAGGCGTCTGATTTCTACTCGTACCCCATCACCAGCTGTGGGGGTTGTATCTGATCAAATGGCATTTGCTGCATCCTCGGGTTTTCGTCCCAGTGGGGGTAAAAAAATTTGCCATCATTGCGGAAATTCTGGACATATTAAAGAAACCTGTTGGAAACTTCACCCAGAGTTGAAAGCTCAATTCAAGAAAAAAATGGGACCCCTAGCCAGAGTTGCAGCCACTGTCAAGGCTTCTGATTCTCTTCATTCAGTTGTTGGCGAACTTCAAGCTCAGGTAGCACTGTTAAAGTCTCAGAAGTCCACAACTATTTCGACTCCTATGCCTTCCGCTGCTACTACTGCCACTTTGGCCTTAAGTACTCCCACTGCATTTCATGTTCGCTCTGGAACCCCCTCATGGGTTCTAGACTCTGGTGCTAATGACCATATGACATGTGAGTTATCCCTGTTTTCTACTCCTTTGGTTCCCACTCATACTTCTGTGTGTTTGGCTGATGGTTCCATTAACACCGTAAGTAAAAAAGGGGACGTTAAACTTTCCCCTGATATTGCTCTATCTTCTGTCCTTTATGTTCCTCAATTTTCCTTCAATCTTTTGTCCGTCAGTCGTCTCGCAAAATCCTTTAATTGTGTTGTCATCTTCTTATCTGATTGTTGTCTTTTGCAAGACCGGAGTTCGAAGAGGATTTTTGGGCAAGGGATATGAACGCGATGGACTATACTACTTTGGTGAACCTCCTCCTATCTTGCCCCCTGATCCTGTGTTTCAAGCTCACACATTTGCCGTGTTTGATTTTCCAGTTTCTGTTTCTTCCAAAGACTTATCTTTGTGGCATGCTCGATTGGGACATGTTAATTTTCAGTATTTATGTTTAATGTTTCCAATTTTTTCCTCGGCTTGTCAACATTTAAAGTTTAAATGTGAAGTGTGTGAACTTTCCAAACATTGCTGCAAGCCTTATATTCCTCGGATGCATCGTGCTCCAGCTATTTTTTTATTTAAGTCATTCTCATGTGTGGGGGCCTTCTCCTGTTACTGCTATCTCTGGTCATCGATATTATGTTACATTTATTATGACTTTTCCAGGTACACTTGGGTTTATCTTCTTGAGAAAAAATCCGAAGTGTTTGAAATTTTTTGCCAATTCCTCTCCATGATTAAAACTCAATTCAATATTGTGGTTCAGAATCTTCGATCAGATAATTGGGGGGGGGGGGGGGGGGGGGGGGAATATGTGACAAAGGACCTTGTTTCTCACTTAAACAAACGTGGTATCCTTCAACAACTCACCTGTCCCTATACCCTTGAGCAGAATGGGGTTGCTAAAAGAAAAAATTGTCATCTTATGGGTGTCACGAGATGTCTTCTTTAAGGCGTGTTTGTTCCCAAATCCTTCTCGCATGTGGCAGTTCTTACTGCTACTTACTTGATTAATCGTGTTCCTAGTCGAATATTGGGTGGAAAATCTCCACTTGCTGGTCTACAGCCCGAAAAACCGCTATTCTCTATCCCCCCCTAAGATTTTTGGTTGTGTTTGCTTTGTCCAAAACAAGAGTCATTCTCGAACAAAGTTGGATAACAATTCCATCAGGTGTGCCTTCATGGGTTATTCCTCTACGTCTAAGGGATATCGATGTTATGATCCTTCTTCTCGTAAATTTTTAAATTCTCTCGATGTGACTTTTTGGGAGGATACACCTTTTTTTGTCCATCATACTGTGGATATTCCTGTGATTCCCACTGCGGATGTGCCAAGTCATATTCCTATTCTCGATACCGTGGATATTCCCAATATCGATACTGTGGATATTCCCATTAACGATACTATTGCAGGTACACCAGAGCTTATGTATAGTCGTCGCCCAATTATCCATGAGCCGGAATCCCCTTTGAATGAAGGTACTGTGCCTCCTGCTTCTCCTATTCTTTCCTCCCCTATTTGGCGGTACCCCACCAAGGATCGTCGACCCCTTAATTGTCTTTCGTTAACTTCATCTACTAATCACCCTATTGAGAAACATATTTCGTATAGTGCACTGTATGTCCCTTTTCAGGCTTTTATTGGGAAGCTTGATTCTATTCCTATTCCTCGTTCTATCGGGGAGGCTATGTTGAGTCCCCATTGGGTGGCTGCGATACAGGATGAAATGGGTGCCTTACAGAAAAATTATACTTGGGATTTAGTGGCTCTTCCTGAGGGGGGGAAAACAGTGGGGTGCAAATCGGTGTTTGCTGTAAAACACAAGGTTGATGGTTCTGTTGATAGGTATAAAGCTCTATTAGTGGCTAAGGGATTTACTCAAGTTCCGGGGAAGGACTTCACTGCTACATTTGCTCCAATGGCAAAACTCACTATCGTCCACTTGCTTATCTCCCTTGCCGCCTCTCATTCGTGGCCTTTACACCAAATGGACGTCAAGAATACTTTTCTGAATGGGGATTTGGATGAGGTAATTTATATGGAACCGCCTCCGGGTTTTCGGGCTGAGGAGGAGTATGCTGGCAAAGTTTGTCGTTTACGAAAATCTCTATATGGGTTGAAGCAATCTCCTCGGGCTTGGTTCGCTCGGTTCAGTGACGTAGTCCTTGCCCTTGGTTTTTCAAGGAGTCATTATGACCATACTTGCTTCATCCGAAGAAACTCTCAAGGACAATGTGTGATTCTATCTGTATATGTGGATGATATTATTTTGACAGGGGATGACAGGTCAGGGATCGTACAAGTAAAGAAGAACCTTAGCTCAGTTTTCGATGTTAAGGATTTGGGAGACTTAAAGTAGTTTCTGGGCATAGAAGTTGCTCGCTCTAGGCATGGGATTTTCCTTCCACGACGAAAATATTCCCTCGATCTCCTAAGAGATACTGGGATGATGGGCTGTAAACATGCATCGACGTCGATGGATCCAAATGTTAAATTATCAGCCGATTCTGAGTATCCTTTACTAGATATGTCTATGTATCAGCGGTTAGTTGGGAGACTCATCTACCTAACTAACACTAGACCTGATCTGGCTTTTTTAGTGAGTTTGGTTAGCCAGTTTATGCATTTCCCCCGCACTTCTCATCTAGATGCAGTTTATCATATTCTGAGATACTTGAAGTCATGTCCTGGTCTTGGTTTGTTCTATGATTCAAAAAATTCTCCTGAAATCTCATGCTTCACTGATGTTGATAATGCTAGGTCCGTGACAGATAGGAGGTCCACATCCGGTTTCTGTTCATACTATGGAAACCACCTTATTTCTTGGAAGAGTAAGAAACAATATGTGGTTTTAAGATCCGCAACCGGTTCTCGATTTGATCCACTGGTGACGGATTGTCATTTTTAAGATCCGCAACCGTCCGTGAGTGACATACAGATGGATCGGTTCGGTTGTCGATTGAGCGGATCAGCTGGATTTAGCGGATCAATCAAAGAAGGATTATTAGGCAGATTGGGTATATCGAATCCGAACCGAACCGTATCCATCAAAATAAAAATATTAGGATCCATATCTATCCGTAACGTACCTCGGATGAGTAAACGGCCGGATTGGTTTGGACAGTTTGAGCGGATCGAACGGATCAGACAATTCGCTGGAGAGCCCTAGTTCATAGAGTAGTAAACAAAATTAGACCCCGCGGTCCCCACCAAAAGAAATTATCATCGAATTAGGACCAGTGAGAAATGAGGATCTCACAGTCCCGTAAAATAATGGCAAAGTCCAAGCGTAACCAGTGGGGCAAGCAAAGAAAAGTAGCGAGAGACTCCTGACCAGGGAAGTTTCCAGAGATACAGACAACACCCCGCGTGCCGTGGTAGCATTTTTAGAACTTCACTTTCCTTTGCTATAAAAAACAGTGAAGACTTTTCTCCTTGGGCAATTCCACTCTCTTCCACCTTACGCGCGCATCCTTATGCAAGTTATTCTTTTCTCTATTTCTCTGTTTTCTGTGTTGGAGGATAAATGGGTGAGAGATGTTTCTTTGGAGTCGTCTCAAAATTTAGTCCGAAACCGGCTACAGAAATTTGTACTAGGGTGTTCAAGAATTATAGAATCATTGAACAATTTACTAACTTCGGTAGGGTGCCGATCAAAACAAATAAAATACCTGTAACAAATGGCTAAAATTATTCACAAATGGCTCCATCCTTGCTGGCTTCATGTGCAATTAACTTTTTAAGCTAAATGTTCAAGTTAGTGGATTGGGTGTTCAAAATAGTGAGGTGAACTTAAATTTTACTAATTCCCTACATGGAAATGCGAGTTAAGGGTGGTCATATGAATATTCAAAGCTGGCTGTGGAGCCGCCAGTGGTCTGAAATCAACCCGTTTTATCGCACTCTTCAAGGTTTTCATGACTTGCGGATGGTAATCCAACATGGAAAGGGAATTCTTCCTTTCTTTTTTTTAAAAGAACAGAAATCTTTTCTCTCTTTTTAGTACTTCTTTTCCTAAGGTTCAAATATAGCAAAGCTTTATTCTCTTGTCAAAAAATTAGTATAGAAAAATTCTTCGCTAGAAAGTTTAGTGGAGTGAAGAAGGAAAAAGAAAAACAAATTCCCTCGTGCGTTCACTGTTAAGAAATTGTGCGGGAAAGTTGAAAAGCAATAGTCTAATTGCGTAGAAAATTAATGTAGAAATAAGATTTCAGCAAAATCTAGTGCTTTTTGCACTACAAGGTTTGACGATATATTAATCTTAGTGTGAGAGTTAGAGACGTGCCTCTAACATATTTTTTTTTTGCAAGCACAATATTTTGCAAAAATTAATCCTAGTGGGAGAATTTGAGACGTGCGGCACGTTCCTCTAACATTTTACTTGATGTGTGGTGTGTGTGGTGCTGACTTTTCATTTTAAACATTATCGCCAACACTAAGGTTTGTTTGGGAGCCAATTACCTTTTTTTTTTTTAACAGAAAAAAATATATATTGTAAAAAGATTTAGTGAAAATATTGTAGTTTCATATAATATATGCAGTCGTTTCATAAAAGTAAATAGTTTTGCCAAAAATTGAATTATTACTTGAAAAAGAAAACTTGAATATGTGGACTTAATTATTTAAATAGATTTTGGGCGGGTGAGCCTTTTAATTTTTATAAATGAGTGTCTACGATAATTCCTTCTAATTAAAATCCGGGATAGACGGTCGCTCACACTCCCCAATCTGTGGTCGCTCACACTCCCCAATCTGTGGTTCTTCACATGGTTGGAGAGAGTGAAAGAAATATTATTTTGAGCATAAATCCCACTTTTAGAAGTTCTATGTATATATTTTTATGTAGGTGGATGGAATCACATACCCAATTATGTTTAGATGGCCGGAATCACAGATAGATACCTCATTCGTAGGAATCATTCCCAATAATATAATCTCTCATTACGCTAATTCAACCATTTGATTTGGCATAATTGAATTTTTTTCCTTTAACTTTGTATTTTGCATTGAGGAGGGAGGAACTTGATTCCCTATGACTATCTTATTGCGGATTGAAACAGGGACCTGGAGCTTGTAGTGTGCAGGAGTGCACTACAAGGATATAGTGTGCAATTCGAGCCGTCCATCTCTTCAATCTATGAGATTTCATCCTCATTGAATTAAAAGATTATGGGTTGTTTGGAACTTGAAAAAAAAAAAAAAAAAAGAGAGAATGAGAGAAAAATAATGAGTGAGAGAAAGTAATTTAATTTTGGTGTTTGGATTAGTTTAGTAATCTCATGCAAGGAACATTTACTTTGAAAATTTATCAAAGTTTCTTTTTGCATGTAATGCTTGAGTCAAGGATCTCAGATTACCATGTGGCAAGAGAAGGATCAGATTCTCACCTAGTTTGAGAATGTGATTCGTGGTTGAATATGTCACCATGGATAACATCCTACTCCTTGTCTTTTCCAAAATATGGTATCACATTTCCATTCCTATCTTTTTCAAATGTTGAAATCGTAGAATAAGACATCACATTTCTATTCCTCCTCAAAATTCCCCCATCCAAACTGAGCCTCAATTCCATTTCTGTTCTTAACTTCCAAATAGATAATCACATCCCTAATCCCACATCATCCCGAAGGTACGAAAATAATCATGAGGATACTGAATCATAATTTCATTCCCCTCAAAACTGCTACCATCCAAACATAGCATTAGTGGAAATAACACAAAAAGGTCTGGAACAACTCCTTTCAAAGATGAATTTCGTCTGATCGACTATAGTAAAGTAATCGTTAGTTAGATCCGTTCTCATTCTCATATTTAGCTATATTCGCTGTTCATAATTCTTTTTTCCAAATTTTACTATAGTTTGGGATGCTTCCGATAGATAGTTTTTCGTATCGCTTCTTTGCGTGACTTGGGTCAACTCAAGCAACATATTGGAGGTTTGTAGTACAGTGCATCCCTCTGCCGTCCGATCGTGTTTTGAACAGGCCGGATGCGTTCGGCAATTTTAATTTAAATTTGATTTATTTTTATCGATAAAAAATCAAAACACAATTGGACGGCCGAGGGGTGCAAAACACCTGGGTGCACAACACCCCCCAGATTTATGTGGATTCCATACAACAACGTGAGTGTATGCGCCCAATTGTGTAGTTTTAGAATTCTTGATCTATGCCTGTTTTGTCGTTATAATTATGACGGATTATTTTTTCATCCTTGGTCAAATTTTTTCACGTATTTGTTAGTTTTACATTAATTTTTGTTTATTCGTTCGTTTCGATGGAATAAATAAAAAAAGTAAAAAATTATGAACAAAAAGTTTAAAAAGTAAAATCGTTTTTAGTAAAGATAAAATTAATCGAAATATTTTTGTTTTTAGTGAACTTTTTTAAGATTTTGAGTATAATTTTTACTTTTAAATTACTCTTGTTTGATGAATCTATAATCCACGGAAAAATCGATAAAACACTAACAAGTATACTACAAAAGAAATATTAAATAAAGACAAGAAAATAATGCAGACGGATTTACCAGTTCAACACGTTTTAGGACGTGAAAGCAACGCTCTACATGGACGCGTGAAGAACTCCCTTCACACGACCAGTAAAAGGACAAACGACCCAAGGCCTTCGTCTTCCTTCAACCTCGATCAGAATTTCAGAGGTATTCCCCCAAACCCCAATCTCTCTCCAAAAAGCTCTACCCAATTATTCAAACCCTAACAATGATCGACCCATCAGCCCCCGATCCGACCCCTCCAAACCCTAACATCACCACCGATGACTTCGGCGCCCTCCCAATCCCGCCCATGGACCCCGCCTTCTTCTCCTCGGACCCCTTCGACGGCGATCTCGACGAGTTTGACTTCACCTTCGACGATTTCGACCTACCCTCCGATACCGAAGATTTCCTCAACAACCCTTTACCCTCTTCTATCGACGCTCTCGATTTGGACCCGTTCTGTTTTGCGACCGATCCGGTATCAGACGTTACTTCCGGTGGATTCGGACAGGTTTCCGGTGACAATTCTCCTTCGCCGGTGTCGTGTGAGTTCGCAAATTTTCTGAACCTTGAGTCGACGGAGTCTTCTCAAGGGTCCGGCAACAAGGGGTGAGTTTCGTGATTATCCAGCTATGGTTTATTTGAATTAGAGCAAACACGATTCCTTTTTTTGGTAAAGTTTAATCATAATGAAAAATGGAGATGTTGAAAAGCAGCCCTGACCCAATTTTTAACCAAATTCCATAACTCTATTTAGATATGCCTTATCCAATGCTAAACCCTTGCTTTTACCCAAATCTAATGTGTATCTATGTATTTCCTCCAAAATTTGGGTCAAAATGGTTTGTGAACAATAATAAAAACTCCACTTCAATGTTGATTTAAGCCTAAATTGTATAATTTCACAATGTATCTTCACAATTTGAAAAAGGTTCAATCCAATTCTAGATTCAATTCGCAATTTGACAACCTTGCATATGGTGTATCCCTGAATAATTGATCTGAATTGCCACGAATGTCAAAGACCAGCTTTATTGGTCTGAGCAAGATGCTGACTTTTTTGAAATTTGTAACTGAATAATTCAGGAAGGAGAGTTTTGTGTGGTACTCCGCTTATTCTTTAGTTACTTATGGTGTCAATTTGTGGGTTGGATTTTGATAGGGGTTCGAATTGTCCATCACCTGAGTCGGAAACTCAACATCGGGAAGTTTGTGAGCCGGTGTCGTCTCAGGCTTCCGGCAATTCTGGATCCGCTGCATCGGAAGCTCTGAATTATCCATCACCGGATTCGGGTAATTCTCCAACTTCTGCTAGCAACTCAGAGAATGGTTTTGTCGATCAGAAGATTAAACTGGAGGAAGAGGGCAACAATTGCTTGTTGAAAAGGAAAAAAGCAAGTGAAGATGTGAACTCTGAGTTTAGGACGAGCAAGTACCGGCGGTCGAACGCGGTGGGGAACACCGATCCATCTTATGGTTTGGATTCAACCGTTGATGACGAAGATAAAAGGAAAGCGAGATTGATGAGAAACCGTGAAAGCGCACAGCTTTCTAGGCAGAGGAAGAAGCATTATGTGGAGGAGCTTGAGGATAAGGTGAGGTCAATGCATTCCACTATTCAAGACTTGAACACTAAGATTTCGTACGTAATGGCTGAAAATGCGAGTTTGAGGCAACAACTGAGTGGTGGTGCCATGTGCCCACCACCCCCTGTGCCGCCTCCGGGCATTTACCCGCCTATGCATATGGCACCCATGGGCTATCCATGGATGGCTTGTCCTCCTTATGTTGTGAAACCACAAGGTTCTCAAGTTCCACTGGTCCCAATACCAAGATTGAAACCGCAACAACCTGCCTCAGCGCCAAGAGCTAAGAAGGTTGAGAGTAATAAGAAGAGTGAGGGTAGAACTAAGAAGGTTGCAAGTGTTAGTTTCCTGGGTTTGCTGTTCTTTATCCTCTTCTTCGGTGGATTGGTGCCAATGGTGAATGTGAAATTTGAAGGAATGCAGGGAAGGATTTCTGGTGGGTCAGATTATTTGGGCAGTAGGTTTTACGAAACACAACGCGGGAGGGTTTTGACTGTTAATGGCCACTTGAATGGTTCTGACCGAAATTTAGGAATTGGACCATCCAACGCGATGTTCAGTAGTGCAAGGGGTCATGTTGGGGGGCCCAAGGCAAATGTTGTGAAGCCAGGCAACTCTAGTGAGCCTCTTGTTGCCTCATTGTATGTTCCAAGGAACGACAAGCTTGTGAAGATTGATGGCAACTTGATAATTCATTCTGTCATGGCAAGTGAAAAGGCCATGGCATCTCATCAAGATCGGGGAATGAAGATTACTAAAGAGACTGGACTGGTAGTTCCTGGGAATTTGCCTCCAGCTCTTGGTGGGCGGAACAATGGGAGACATCCCAATGTATATACAAGTCCGTCTGAACACCGTAGGGCTCTTGGTCCTGGCTCTGCGGATACAGAGAATTTGAAGTCAACTGTGGCTGATGGTAAATTGCAACAGTGGTTCAAGGAAGGTCTTGCGGGTAATGATTCCTCACTCTCACGGTTTTATTCAGCTGGTTTCATTCAATCACTTGGAAATTTGCTTCATTGATAGGTGCATGTAATTACATTTGATGCATGAATTATTCTGGCAAATATGTTAATTAGCAGTTGTCTTCTATGCCATGATTGTTCGAGTGTTGACCATCGTTCAAACGAGAACAGGCTAATTGGGTATGTGTTAATGATTGCGTTTGGACATTTAGGACAATCAAGTGGGCCTGATTGTTTTTCATATTAATATTCCTTCTTTGGTGGCCTTCGTCTGCCGTTAGGGTTCCTTCAACTTGAAAATAAAATCACATCTAGGCTACACGGTTGTCATTGGCCTTCGTTTGGCAAGGTATGAAATGATCGGTGGTACCCTTCTAGATTCCTATTAATGCATCAATTGCAAGTTGCATGCACATTCACATGCGCATAGAAACACACATACCATGCATAATGGTTAGGCCCATAGTTATGTTTTATCGTTGTTCCTCAAATGTCCAACATATGATGCCCAAATTGCTTGATTGGAAGCATTGTGTTTGTGAGATGTACAAAGAATGGACCCCAACACACATCATTAGCAGCGTTAAGTTACATCGAGGCTAGTAAATAATAAATATATGGCTCAACTTACCAGCTTCTTCAAAGACATTCAGAAAGTACAACATGCATCTTCTTAGTGTTTTGCTTGTTTGATTCTCACTTGTTAAAATCAAGATAGTCTTGTAATTAGGGATACTTCGCATGCGATACATTATATCTGGTTTACTGCATTACTTTCTTGTTAGTGTTCCTAAAAATCCACATTTTAGTTAACAATTGTTTTGCTTATGCTGATTGGAAAGAGTCTCCTCTTTCTTTTCCCTTCTCTACAACACTATTCAGCGAGTAACTGGAAAAGACTTTGATTTTTGTAAATTTATGTCTTATTTACTCACTTTTCAAAAAAGAAATCCCCATCGAATTTCTAATGCAGCACTTTTTTGTGCAATGTTCCCCAAGGCAGGGATGGATCCAAAAATTTACATGAGGGTGAGCACAAATTAGTTACAACAATGAAATCTTTTTAGGTAAACTTAATCTGTATGGCTGTATGTTTGTTACTCATACAACAATACGTTGGTGAAATATGCAACTTCACCTTATGGTTAACAGAAAGGAGTGTGTGTACATAAAAATGATGTGAAAATTTAGAACTTGAGAAATAGTCTCACAAATATTTAAAAAAAAAATTTAGAGTAATATTATTGGAATGTTTATAAATTTATTGGGTACAATTAAAATGTAAGGATAATTAATGTAATCATGCAAAATTGAGTGGGGTTCGTTTCCCTCCCGGCCCCCGCCTTGTTCCATTCCTGCCCAAAGGGCATGTTTTAATTAACCTAGGTTTCAAATATGGTTTTTATAGATTATCGAGACTATTTGGTGAGTGTTTATCGTTTCAGTATGACATTTTAGGTAGTGGCAAGTTGTGCTTTTGCCTCTCATTGTAAATATGGCCTCCTGCAATGTTTTATGGCCATCATATCGGAATCTCTGCGGTGCTGCCTCTAACAATAGTGTGATACTGTTCAAGTCTCCATGTCATAACATAAGGTGTTTCATGTTTGTGGTCCAAAACTTATCATGTTTGTCACATTTTCGGAATTTTATCTGTAGGTAGGTCTCAGCTTTTCCGTAAGCTGATTTTCTGAACTAAGGTGTTCCTTAAAGCAAGGGCATAAAACATCAATTGCTTAACTATAGAGACTTGCAAGTACTACATAGCAAGGCTGCAACAATTTCCCAAATCATCAATACGGAAATAGTGATGTTAAAAAAATTCTCACTCGTTCCAATAAAAACCATAAGTATTGTATTTTGTGTTTTTCGTACCTGTAAAAAATAGAAGAAGTATTACACGTATGATACATCCATGTTCTGTGCAGGGCCAATGTTGACTTCTGGCATGTGCACTGAAGTTTTCCAGTTTGACGTCTCACCATCTCCTGGAGCCATAGTTGCAGCGTCCTCAGTCATGAATGTTTCTGCTACACGGGGCCAGAATTCTACGCACCGCCTTGTCAAGGGACGGAACAGAAGGATCCTCCACGGCGTTCCCATTCCCCTTGCTGCTGGTTCTCGCAATGACTCCAATAAAAAACACGTGGATGGAAAGCCAGGGAAAGAAGATAGTTTCCATGGGAACACCTCTCTTTCGTCTATGGTGGTATCTGTGCTTGTTGACCCAAGGGAGGCCGGTGATGGTGAAGGTGATGGTGTGATGGGACCAAAGTCGCTCTCTAGGATTTTCGTCGTTGTTCTAATAGACAGTGTTAAATACGTAACATATTCGTGCATGCTTCCGTTGAAGGGTGCCGGTGCTCTCATTTAGTGTGACATCTTGAGGATCGAAAGGATACGAAAGGATGAACTCCAACGATAACCGTAGCGGGGTCCAGTTTTGTACATAGATAAGGTTTCCGTAGTTCTTATAGCTTTAACATCTCTGTGTCCTGTGGGTTTCTGAAACTACCATGAGTTTTGACCAAGATGTGCTAATGTTATCAAACATACAAAGATGGACTTCATTATCACTCCATGTGGAGATGTTTTAACCTTTTTATTCTGCTGTTATAGTGTGGTCATGAAGTAGTTTGGACTTTTCAGTAGTGACAAGCTAACGACATCGACTTCATGCTCGCCTCACATAACAAATTGTTCTTATAACTTGGTGTCGGTCCCGTGGCATGGACCGAATAATCCGGGGATAAATCCTACCGTCCTCTAGCAGGGTAAAATTAATATGCTCACCTGACGAGTATAAATTTGAATCCTACTGTCCCTCATCAAAAGCAATGAGCTCATTGTTCTGTTCAGCTACAAGAAGGCACAATATTAGATCTGAGTACTTCACAACGCGACTCTCTCAATACTGTTGCTGCATGAGCAAATTAGAGGTGTGAACAGTGGAAAAAGTCTTTTCCAGCATATCTTCTTCAGTTTTCTGTTCTTTGCATAGTGTCAAAAGTGAAACTATCCTGAACAGGGTAGAATTATACTTGCTAATAGATTTATAATCTGGCATCCTCTGGTGCAACCAATGATAACGTGCTTTGGGTAGTATAACTGCCTTTTGGTGTCCGTACCTTTCTTTCGAGTTATTCCATAAAAACAAGTGGGTTTTTGACAATAAGTTACTCTTATACTTAGACTTCAGGTTCTCATGGAGGTGATGGCGGGTGAAGACCATGGCCTTTACTCAATCCTTCCAGGATGTATCATTATCATTTATAATTGTCTTTCCAATTTCCATGGCATCAAGAAGGATCTTAATGTCAAGAATCAATGACAAATAATTTCTTACCGAAATATCAAGTGCTGCAAATTCCAATTTTGGGTAGTTCGACATCATCTATAGAATTAGAAAATTTAATTGAGATTAATATTTAAATAAGAGACAGTCAAGCTTCATGAAGCATAATGTAATATTCTCAAATTTGTGAAACAAACAACATTTAGTTAACCTTTTAGGGACCAAATGTAATGAAGTATAGGAAAACAAAAGGTTTTTAGCAGCTCACGGCTATAAAGTCCAAATTAATAATAATAGATACATTAATTCATAAATGTAGGTGTTAATAAAAGCTGAAAAGGAACAAGATAGTAAATGGATATCCGCCAGCTAATGTATAAATTCATGTTGTAGAGTAAGTACCGCATGTACTCATAATTAAATACTTCGAGTATTTTTTGTTCTTAATGGCAAATACTTCAAGTATTTATTTGTTGCCAGTATTCAAAATACTTCAGGTATATATTCGTACCAAGAATACTTTAGGTATTCATACGTGGACTACTTCTAGTCGAACTTTTTTTTTTTTAATAATTCACTTGCCATTTCTATACATATGAATAATGTAATTTTTTTTTTTGTCCAATATATAAAACAGGAAAACATTAACAAATAGAAAATGTCAATAGGAAATGTAACCCTTTACCTTCTCAGTTGGGTAGAGGCTTGTGCTGATAACGCGTTTTAAAATTAAGGGCAATATCAAAAGAAGCCAAAAATAAAGGCAAGAATGAACACAATATATATAAAATGTAGTTCTGCTTGAAATAGTAGAAATACAATTGAATTGCAGGATCAATCAGTTTCTTATCCATCTTATTTTCTCCCGTATCTTTCATTACAATTTACCCTATGTCTTTGTAGGGGCAAAAGATCGAAATGCATAATTAATACACTACTATTATAACTTCATTTCATAAATAATTCACTGATAACCATTAACATTTGTATGGTTGTGACCTGTTATGGAAAATGAAAATTTTAAGTTTAGGCTAAGTTTTTCAAAAGATCTTAACAACCCAGTTGCTAAGATCATGGTTGATTTTAGCAAATGAGTTTACCAGGTGCTAAAATCATGGTTAAGTTTAGCTTAAAATCAACTATGATTTTAGCACTTGGTGAACTCATTTGCTAAAATCATGGTTAATTTTAGCAATTGGGTTGTTAAAATCTTTTAAAGGATTAGATACAGTAACTATCAGAGGCTAGTTACACTGTTACAGGGGTGAAATTGTTGTTAAATTAGAAGTCGGAGTTGGAACTGAAAAAGTTCAATTAAGGGGAGCCA
Organism: Vaccinium darrowii; assembly: GCA_020921065.1. Lineage (NCBI taxonomy): Eukaryota > Viridiplantae > Streptophyta > Magnoliopsida > Ericales > Ericaceae > Vaccinium > Vaccinium darrowii. The sequence goes on from CM037151.1 coordinate 28,280,192, forward strand.
TTTACTGATACAGAAAAAATTCTAGGGGTTCCCGTATGTAATTCTCGCAATGTTGTTACAAAAAGGGGTAATTGTTGCAATATATATGAATATCCAATTTCTACGCAATCTGGGGTTTTCACTTTTTCAGGTAATCAGCGATAGCTCAAATCATAATCGAACAGGTACCTCTCTCTCTCTCTCTCTCTCTCTCTCTCTGTTTCTCTCCCTCTGCTTGCTGTTTTTTTGATAGGCAATTTAGATGCTTAAACGCAAATGGGCAATGTAATGGCCCTGGTTTATAAGGATGTCCAATCCCCTTGATGAATAGACTCAACGCAGGTGCAAATGCAGGAGTACTATACATTTAGGGCCCCTTCTTTTTAGCATTTTTTTGGGCGGGTCATAATTCAGTGGCGGAGCCAGATTTATATTCAGGAGCGGCACTGTTTGATCGTAAAAGTGTGAAGAGGACGTCTATAATCATGAATGAACGATTCATTTTTCACAACACGATCTTTACATTTGCTATGTAAATTATTAAATTGTTTGACTATCGGTACGTGCCTAGCCGAATTACATTAATGAAAAAAAATTGGTTTGAAACTTGGGGTGGGGGTGGGACCTACCCCACCCCAACCATGTGGCTCTGCCACTAGGCCTGAAGCACTGGCTATCTAGGCTTCTTCACAGGGCAGGCCTTGAATTTATTAGTACTATATGTTGAAACGTAAGGCTCGGTTTGGTTTTGTTTGGTTTGGTTATATGTTGAAAGTTGAAACAACTATGGTAGTATCTGGTTCAACGGATTTTTGTTTGCCTGTTTATATGTAGGGTTGATCGGGAAAGGATGAGTGCAAAACCCAGGAGGAGAGTTGTAGCGGAGAATGGGGATACAGCCGGTGAGGACTTGGTCCTTGCAACTTTGATTGGGAATGGAGAGGATCTGGGTCCTATGGTCAAGCATGCCTTCGAGACGGGGAGGCCTGAAACCCTTCTTCACCAACTTAAGATTGTAGCCAAGAAGAAGGAAGTTGAAATTGAGGAACTCTGTAAGCTCCATTATGAGGAATTCATTCTTGCAGTCGATGAGCTCCGTGGTGTGCTGGTCGATGCTGAGGAACTAAAAAGTGAACTCGCTAGTGATAATTTTCGTGTGCAAGAGGTTGGGACTGCTCTTCTTCTCAAACTTGAGGATCTTCTTGAATCTTACTCAATCAAGAAGAATGTAGCTGATGCCATTAAAATGTCAAGAAATTGTGTTCAAGTATTGGATCTATGTGTCAAGTGTAACGGCCACATTTCTGAAGGCCGGTTTTACCCTGCTCTGAAAACCATTGATCTCATTGAGAAGACTTATTTACTGAATATTCCTGTCAAGGCTCTCAAGGTGCTTATCGAGAAGACAATACCGGTAATAAAATTACACATTGAGAAGAAGGTCACCAGTCTAGTTAATGAATGGCTAGTTCAAATCAGGAGCACTGCAAAGGATATTGGGCAAACCGCGATAGGATATGCTGCTTCAGCCAGGCAGAGGGATGAGGACATGCTTGCTCGACAAAGAAAAGCCGAGGAACAGAGTTGTTCAGGGTTCGGAGATGTTATATACACTTTAGATGTTGAAGATATTGACGAAGATTCTATTCTTACGTTCGATCTTACACCCCTTTACCGGGCGTATCACATTCACACTTGCCTAGGACTCCAAGAACAGTTTCGCGAGTACTATTACAAGAATCGCTTATTGCAGCTAAGTTCGGACTTGCAAATTTCTTCAGCACTGTCGTTTCTTGAATCCCATCAAACCTTTTTAGCACAAATCGCAGGGTATTTTATAGTGGAGGATAGAGTCCTAAGGACTGCTGGCGGGCTATTGTTGCCTAATCAAGTTGAGACCATGTGGGAAACAGCTGTTGGTAAAGTGACAGCAGTGTTGGAGGAACAATTTGCGCATATGGATTCCGCGAGCCATCTTCTCTTGGTCAAGGATTATTTGACTCTTCTTGGGACAACACTTAGACAATATGGTTATGAAGTGAGCCCAATTCTTGATACCCTCAACACTAGCCATGAAAAGTACCACAACCTTCTTTTGGCGGAGTGTCGGCAACAAATAACTGATGTTCTTTCCAATGACACATTTGAGCAAATGGTAATGAAAAAGGAGTCAGACTACCAAACAAATGTCCTGATGTTCCATCTTCAAATCTCTGATATAATGCCAGCCTTCCCATACATTGCACCCTTCTCGTGCATGGTACCTGATTGCTGTCGCATTGTTAGATCATTCATAAAGGACTCGGTCAACTATTTGTCTTACGGGAACCAAATGAATGTCTTCAATTTTGTCAGGAATTATTTGGACAAGCTCTTGATTGATGTTTTGAATGAAGCTATACTTAATACTATTAACAGTGGCACCACAGGTGTCTCTCAAGCAATGCAGATCGCTGCAAACATAGCTGTTCTTGAAAAAGCTTGCGACTTTTTCCTGCAACATGCAGCCCAGCAATGTGGGGTCCCCATCCGGTCAGTTGAAAGGCCTCAGGCTAGTTTAACGGCAAAGGTGGTACTTAAGACATCCAGAGATGCAGCTTATCTTGCTATGCTCAATTTGGTGAACTCCAAGTTAGATGAGTTCATGGCTCTTACCGAAAATGTGAATTGGACTCCTGACGATACGCCGCCAAACACACACGACTACATCCATGAGGTGGTTATTTACCTTGACACTGTTATGTCGACTGCTCAACAAATTCTACCTTTGGATGCTTTGTTTAAGGTTGGGAGTGGAGCTCTTGAGCATATTTCCAACTCCATTGTGGCGGCTTTTCTCAGTGATAGTGTGAAGAGGTTCAGTGCTAATGCAGTTATGGGCATCAACAATGATCTCAAGGCATTAGAATCTTTTGCAGACGAGAGGTTTCACAGTGCTGGATTGAGTGAGATATACAAGGAAGGTAGTTTTCGTGGGTGCTTGATTGAAGCGAGGCAATTATTAAATCTTCTGTTAAGCAGTCAGCCTGAGAACTTCATGAATCCTGTTATAAGAGAGAAGAATTACAATACCTTGGACTACAAGAAGGTGGCTACTATATGTGAGAAGTTCAAGGATTCTCCTGATGGGCTCTTTGGAAGTCTTTCAAGCAGAAATACCAAACAAAGTTCTCGCAAGAAGTCGATGGACGTCCTGAAAAAAAGGCTCAGGGATTTCAACTAAGGTTGCAGATTAATCAGATTTTTGTTTTCGAAAGTACAGATTCATTAGATTAGAAGTTGGCAAAAAAAAAAAGAAGTTGCTGAAACTTTATTTCTTAATTTCTGTCGTGTACGTAGGTTTCTTTGCTATTACTGCTGAATTAATTTCCTGAAATAAGGTTTGTTAACATCACTTTTTGGTCTGTGTTGCATCATTTTTTCGTCCAACGTTACTGTTGCATTTTGTGATTTATTCTTGAGTGATTTGAGTTGGTACGGAAAGTCTGTTGTTTTAGAGGTGTGAACCTTGTGATTTTGATTTGGGTCAGACTTATAAGCTCAAAGGAGGTGCCGTGGCATTCAACAGAGTACATAGAGCTCTAGGTACGCAGCTGCTGCATTACTTGTGTGGAAGCAGATTTCGGCGTTTGGTTTCACAATCTTTGTTAGTTGAGGAAGGAAAAACCATGCTGCAATCTGCAATTTTTGGGTATTCTGTTGCAGCAGTATTGCGTTAGCACTTCATTGAACTGGAACTGTGTCACATTGGTTTGATCCATTCTAAACGAGCACTAAGTATTTTATGCTCATACCTGCAGCTTTTGGCAATCGCACATAAAAGTATCGTTTATCCTTGTTCTACTATTTGGTCCATACTGATTGATGCTTTCCTTCAACACTATTCTCAATTGGTGTTATTGTTGAATCATAGGCAATAAATCGTGCATCCTTGTTCTACTATTTGGTGCATACTGATTGTTGCTTTCCCAGTTTCCTTTAACACTATTCTCAATTGGTGTTACTGTTGAATCATAGGCATCAACATTAATGACCATTATAATGTTTCGTATTTGAATTACATGTAAATGGTAATCCTCTAGTCCATCTTTTGTCGCTTTGGAGTTTGGACAAGTTCTTGTTATATGTAAAGTACAATCGGACTAGATCTCTTGCACCTCGTCATGGCTATGCTATGCTTGTTCTATGAGGGCATCTCCATACATAATGTGTGTAGGATTGCTGACACATTTAGTTTTACACGTGTAGTTTATTTTGTTTAAGCAAATTAAAATTTGGTATATGTGCCAGCTACTGAAGCTGTTTTCACTTTTCAGAGTGAGCATTTTTGTTTTGTGTCATTACACCACAATAATTTTTGAAGGCTTGGGAGGGTGGAAGTTATTCCAACAATAATCAATCACCTGTATAACAATTGTATAACAATTACGCTGCCCGTAGTTTGCGAACTGAGGGATATAATGCTCTTGGTGCCTTATTGTTCTGCTGGCATGATGTCGAGAAATGCAAGTGAGTTTTCCCTAGCAAAATTCTGCAACTGATCTTCATGTTTTTATTTGGTAAATAGACAGAACTATCAGAATTTTCTTGTGGACTTTTTCAAACTTAAAGTTTGTTGCGTTTATTGTTGTTACTTTGCACTCAAGGAATTTCACTTTGGTACTCCTGCATTGTATAGATTTACAACGTATGATTTTCTAATTTTATGGAGTTTGAACTATAATAGGTGAGTTCTGTCACTGAAATTTCTTCATTGGGTTTAACTGTTTAGTGAAGCTGAGCAACCATTGGACAGTGCCAAAGACAGCAAAAGGATATGGTTATTAAGGCAGGATTGATGTCACTCGCATATTTTTTTCCCCCCTAATTAATGCTTTGCTGTTAAGGCATTGTGGATGCTTTCCTGTGCAACGCCAATGCTCTGGATGCTGAATGAAAGAAGCATGGTAATGTGCACATAAATCAAAATGATTCTTGGGTCTGCCCTCTCTGATGCCTTTTGGCTTTGATTTGAGGGCATGATTCCGCAGCAAACGCGACGGTATAGGGGGATCACTGTTTCAGTGGTATTCTGTGAGCAGCCACTTTGTGCATTTATTGCCAAAGGTTAGGTCTGTCTCCAATCCATCTGTTTCAGTGGTATTCTGGGAGCAGCCACTTTGTGCATTTATTGCCAAAGGTTAGGTCTGTCTCCTATCCTTCCCCCGCCCATACCCCCAATTATTGGGGACTAAATGGGTTATGTTATTGTTGTTGTGGTGTGTTAAGGCATTGTGGAATCGAATGGAGATTACTAGGCATCAGTAATAGGAATGATGACTACACTTCAGAGTTATTTCTTCCACTTAGCATATACATATTGCTAGACGGACATATTTTGGAGTTAAAGAAACAGTGTTTCTTGATTTTCAAGGTAGTTGCTGGAAAGGAATGGTACACAATGGTTCATCTTCTGAAATCATGATACACTCAACATCTGCCTTCCCTCAGTGGAGTAAAATCTGTTCTAATCTTTACCCTAAATTTTTGAGTAATTATGAGAGGTATATATATGCTAAATTATAGTTTTTACCCTAAATTTTTGAGTAATTATAAATTTACCCCTGAAAGTTTTAACAAATTTCAATTTTACCCCTGAAAATTTGTAAAATTTTCAATTTTACCCCTAAAAGTTTAAAAAAAATGCAATTTTACCCTTGAAAGTTTAAAAAAAATCAATTTTACCCCTGAAGGTTTTTAAAATATTCAATTTAACCCCTAAAAGTTTCAAAATATATTATATATATATGTAAATAAATATATAATTAAATAAATAAATATACACGTGGCGTGTCCCCCGCCGTGTCCGTGTCCCCACTTTTTTAGGATTGCCGTGTCCCCGTGTCCGTGTCAGTGTCCGTGTCCGTGTCCGTTTCCGTGTCCGTGCATCATAGCGAGTAACTGTATGGATTTACTAATTTAACTACTCATATAGCTCTTTATAGTATTGCAAGAACCACTACGGTTGTTCTGTAATTAGGCTGGTCCATTCACTAATTGCAAAATTAACCTTGGTCAATGTGATTTGGCTACACCAAATAAGAGGTTGTGAGATGCCTATGGTTGACCGATTCTTGTTGAACTGAAGTATTTTTTCTATTATTAATCTAAAACTTATTATATAAGAATAGAATTGGCTTGCCATTTTTTTGCAAATTTTGGACGAAAATACCCTTCTCCTCTGCCTTTATGGATTGGAGTTCTAGGGTTGTCATTGGTATTCCCGGCAAATACGTAGAGTTTGTTTTACCTCTTTTTTGGCTCCTCACTTGCGAGCGTAGAGTTATTCTAAGGAGATCAACTTTCGGCTCCGTACCCTGTGAGTAGGCAGATACAACTCTCCTTCCTCTTTTCTTCATCTCTGCTTATTGCTTTGACGAGAAGGAATGCTGTCAGTGCATGAACTTAGAAGCTGCAAAAATCCCTTAAAAGATGGGGCTAAGTACCAGAAATCATGGAGATACAGTAAATGAGTAGGAAAAGTTGACAAAAACCCCTTAAAAAATAGGCAAACTACTTCATTCTCTGGTACGGCGAAGTATAAAAGGTTTTCTCACAGAGAATAGTGAGAATGAGTTTCTCCATTTCTCTGATATTCAATTGCTTCATTCTTTGGTTTCTTTGGAGATTTATACGATTGTTGTTCTGATTCTTGATTTCGTGTGTTTTGTTCAGTTGTGAAAGGAAGGAGAAGTTGATATGCGCTATTTGGTTGTGATCTTCTACAGTATTTCCCTATTGTGAAATCAGCTGCCATGATTGTTTGTTGACTAATCAAGACCTAAAACGCAAACTGAAAATCGAAGTTGTTGGAAAAGGGTAACGCTACTACAATTTGTATTTTGTTTGTGTAAGTTATATAGCAAGCTATGTTTGAAAAATTCATCATTGATCTTGTACATAGGTTATGAATTCTATCTGCCTGGGTTGGTACCGCTCAGGTGTTTTTATTTCTGATGTAGCGGAAAGATAACGATAAAACTTTTAGAGAGTAAAATAGGGAGGGTTCAGGTTTGGTCTTATTTTTTGCTCATACATATCTATTTTGTTTTTGCTTTAATTTAGATGGGTTTCCTTGGTTGCTTTCTCAGTTCTTGTGGATTCATCTGTTCTCAACATGAAGGAAATTTTACACTTAGTTGTCAAGCATGAGACAAAGCCAAAGGCATGCATTTGCAGTACTTATGTGAGTGTCTCGACTCTTCTCTTTTCTGTTAGTATTTTTTAACCTTTTCTGCACAGAAATATTGATTATATGTTAACATATAATTCTCAAATGCAGCAAACTTGATCATAGTGATACATATTGTTGCGCTAATTTTGTTACACTTGGACTGAATAATGGAGTATATGGGTTAGGTTTGCCCTTTTGTGCCGATTTTCCTTTACTCCCACCAGAACTATTGCAGCTTAATAAGCGAAAAAAGTAGGCTTTTGGTCAATGGTGTATCTGGGTTCGATTAAGTAAACACACCTCTTGGAGTAAGGGGATGCTTGGTCCCCACAATAGAGTGAATTAATTCAACATAATTTGTTTGGTTTCTGTGGGATGTGCAGATATAGAGGGCTTTCTTGGCTTGAAGAAGTTTGTTTGAAGCCTATCAATCTGAATTCATGTTACCTATTCAAACTACTTGAAGTTAAAACTGCATCAGGTGGTACGAAATCTTCTGTTCCTCCTAAATTAAAGACACTTTTTTTTGGTATTTTAAGCCATGCATTTGTTACATTTATTAGAGTCGATAAAATCACTAAAGGACTCCCAATGATGGTGGTTTAAGTTCATGCAAAAAGTTTGTGGTAGTTTAATTTTTCTTATTTGAATGTAGTTATCTAGCATCATACATGTTTGTTGAAATGCTTCAATGACTTCATTTGCATAATTAAAAAATTATCTTATTCTCCTAAAAGAATGGTCGTGGGTTGGCAAATTCATCATCATTTAGACTTTTGCTATCTTAGTTGTTATTTGTTTTATTTTGTAGTTTGATAAAATCAGTTATATCCTACTGATTCAACATCATAGCCTGAAACGGATAGATATTTAAAACCTATTATAGTTTATTCAGTGTTTCTTAATGTTGCTCTGTGCTTTTTTCTTTCTCTGAATATTCTCTTACTCGGGGTGATCCATAACATTACAAGATGGCCAATTTTATTGGCAGGAAAGAAGACAACATAATAAATAAATTTACTATTTCAATCAACTTAATAGGACCTAATCACTGATCTTATCTCGTTGACTCGTTGTTTTGCAACTTCATCTACATATGTGGTATTCTGTCTTATTAGTTTCAGCTTATTCTAAAATATATAGTGACAGTGTTTCTGTATTGAGATAACGTTCAATAGATCATTGTGGAAGAAATAAAAATGTACCTGATTTGGGTCGTCTTGTGGATCGGGCCACAGCCCTGTTTGGTTCGAGGAAATTCAGTATTTTCCCCTTTATCTTCCAATGTCAAAAGAAGAATTTGTTGTGATCATCATCTGCTTCAAAACTGGGGTTTCTTATTATTTCCTTTTCTATCTTAAGGCTGTTTTTTTTTTTTTTTTTCAAAGATTTGGAGACACCTGTATGACCTTTTTATGGCTTCGATTATTTTCTTTGTATCATATATTTGCTTGAGCGTATGCATTTGAATGAGAAAAAAAAGGTGTTTAGTTTTGAGTTTTGTTTAGTTGCTTTGACAGATGTTCTTGCATATATAATCGTGGGGCGGTGAGAGAAATATTCATCGTCTAAACTGTTTCCATATGAAGCTCATTGTTGGTATTTATGTGTTTTATAATTGTTTTGAGTTTTGTTCTCTATGTTTGTTCTTGAATGTGTAGGAAGATGAGTGCTAAATCTTGGCCTTTAAGTTTTGACTGTGTTTATCTCCTTGAAGCCAAAGCAACATGACGATGCTTTACACGCGAAATCTGGAGCGAAGAGGTCAAAACAAAGGACGCTTTTCTAAAAATACTAATAATGCCCCTAGGATTTACAACCCCTAAACAGAGAGCAGGACGACAGTTCTGTCCACACGTAGCAAAATGTGGTCTCTCTCTCCCCATTTGCAGCGCTTTGGTACTCTTGACCTTATTTTCTTGAGATTTTCTTCACCTTCTCCTTTTTCCCATCATTCGATCTAATGGAGTTGTCCTTGCTCAGAAAAAGGGTGAAATACTTCAAAAGATGTCCATATCTATTTTAGGCCGAACGGACCTAAAATTTTCGAATATTGTATCAGAACTTGGTTTTGGGGGATCACGAGTCCAGCCTCCATGGAGTCTATTTTTCTTGTCTCGTCATCTCTATCACTTCTACATGCTACTGGCTGCACGTATAAGGAATGTTGGGTTGGTTTAGCAGAACGAAACCTTTTTTTTATTTTTGTTCTTTCTTAAGAAAAGAACCCATAGTTTAGGGATTATAAATTTATGCTTTCAAGTTCCCGAAATCATATAGCTAGAACATGAATTAGACATGGTCAATAGTATTTTTTTGAGAAGCTTCTGCAATCCATAAGTGGACCTAACAGGAACTAATTTTTTCCCACTATTTGCTCTACTTGCAGGTTGGTTACCTGTATTTTTCTGTGGTGGAAGATTATTTTACTGGCCTCGTCAACATGCACTGCGAAGGCGAGGCCTGCATTTTTAGGTGGTGGGGCCACAAATCTGAATGATTTGTTGGTTTAGTCCGCAAGATGGAGTACTGGTTTGGCTGAAGTAGCTCTCTCAAGGTTTTGTCGTCGTATATATGGCCCAAAGAAAATGTCTGATCTTCAAACCATGTGCCATGGAGAGCTGCCATTTTTCCCTTTCTATTTTTTGCCACTTTGGTGCTTTGCAACCATCCCTCAGTTGTGTCTACTGAATGGCAATCCCGTATACCCAGAGCCAGAGTAATGCTCCTTTTGTTTCGACAAAAAACTTTATCCTTAGTTATCAACTTATCATTATCGGGAGAATTTTTTTGCGAAAGAAAGTTTTATACGTTCGTTGCGACCATGAAAATGATAATGCTAGAGGTTACAGTAGTACTAAAGAAAGTTTTTATATGTTGGTTTCTTCTCTAATTTTTCTGTTATTTTAAGTACCCCAAGAGTTCCAGTTTTAGATGTAATGAGGAGAGTTCCAACTCTTTTGCCATGCTTGTATGGTTCAAAACGTTAGTTACCAATCATCATTTTCCTGAGTGTGTTTCCCTGAGCTCCTTTTTGGAACCAGAGTAACTGTAGCCATAGAATTTTATGGCTTCGCAAGCGAGTTGCATCATGAACGACAAATGTTTCACTATGTTTCTCGGTCATTACATTGTTGCTTCGCAATTCCTGAAATGTAGTTGTCTCGAGAGTGAATTTCACCCAAAGTTGTCAAAACAAAGAATACTAATAACCCGAAGTTGTCAAAATAAAGAATACTAATAACCAATGAGCACAGGTCAGTGTGTAGCACGTGGCCTAATACATATGAACAATGAAGTTTCACTCCACACTTTTTCCCCTTCTTGGATGAAAATACCCCTGATTTGTGTTGGTGATTCTCTTTTGTTAAGAGGATGAGATCGTCTTTTGGTGTCCTTCAAAGAAAACCATACGACGCCGTTTTGATGATGCTTTAGCTCTGTCTCTATCTATAGCGTGGACGTCAGACTACTACACTTCTACTGCATGGAAAAACCCCTTTCAGCTCCGTACCCCTTTTCACGTGATTTCCTGGTTTTTCGCCCTTTTCTCGAATTTCTTGCATAGGCTTCTTCGACTTCCGAACAGTGTTTTGTGCTGCCCACTTCTTCCTTTCGTGTAGTGTACGTAGTAGTACTGGTGGTTGTCCTTGAAGCGTCCTTTAGTAACTGTTGTAGTGGCTGTTGATGTATAAAAGCTCTCCTCACAGAGGGTTCCTCTATTTCTCTGGTTTATCTGGTTTCGATTTCTTTATTTTAGGGTAAAATTCTCTTTAGAAGGTTTGCATTTTATTTTTATTGATTTCCTTTTTGTTTCGTGATTTTGATTCGACTGCTCTTCTGACTTGTGATTTCATATGTTAGGCTCAACTGTGGAAGAAAAGGAGAAACTGATTTGTGCTATGTGGTTGTGATCTTCTACAGGTAATTGTAGTGGTCGTGCTCTCATATTTTAGAGTTTGTGCTCTCATATTTTATCTTTAGCTAATGAAAGTTTCGAAGGGTACAAAAAGTAAAGCTCAAATGGCTAATTTTTCTAAGAGAATTTGACATTAGGTCTCTTTGCCTTAAAAAATGGCAAGAGTGAATGCCATGTCAAACTAACCAAAAAAAAAAAAAAAGCCATTCCAAATTCACTTGGGATTTGGCCAATCAAATGACACGCCGCTTGGAGTTGCTGTTACCTTCTAAGAGCGTTGCTTATGCCACCTTGGATTTGAAGGCTCTGGTTGGAGCTTCTCTAACTTGTAAATCAAGGTTTTAACCAAAAGTTTTATGAATAAAATAGAAGAAGAAATACTAATTTTCTCTCATGCTTTTGTAAAATCTTTGTTTCATTTGCAATTCTAACAATCACCCTTTTGCAGGCAGGTCTTGCAAAACTCATTGGACTTGCAGGACGGATAAATGTTCAGGTGAACCTTTGTTTTTTTCCGTTTGTAGACGTTGATAATTTCTGGGCTACATGTTTCTTGAATTGGGTTATCTTTTCTGCTCAATGCAATTGTATCTATAAGTTACATGTTAAATTAGATGAATTGGGCTGTAACATTTCAGGGTGAAGCACAAAAAGAAATTGGATGTACTGTTAAATGAAGTATTTGTCAAGGCTTTGATAAGCAGTGGATGAACTGTACGTTTGTAATTTCAATATTTGTTATTCTTTCTTTGATCTTTATGATGGGAGGTTTAAGGTAGGAGGACGCTCCTAGGTGCTCGATGAAATGTCCCAACTAACTTGGGACTTCTTTTTAAGTTACGTATAGTCCGTTAAATCATGCTTCAATCTCCATCTATATGTAGTAAACGAAAAGACAAGTTAGTGCTCGCACATAGGCAGACAGGCGTGTATGTGAGTGAGGAGTGATGCTATTATTTTTCCGTCTCCCTCTCTCTCTCTCTCTCTCCATTCCTCTGTGCGGTTTAAGATTGTAGATAGTGTTACCTTGGTATTTTTGCTGGAAGGTCATTGTAACTTGCAGAGTTTGATTGGCAACTCAAATTTTTGGCAGTTAGCTAAAAGCATCTTTAGATATAGGAATTACCAGAACTTGGAGGTCTGTAATTTTTGTAGCATTGGTTTTTATGTTCTTATTGCTTCGTTTATAGGTCAGTTAAAGCATTGGAATTCGAATTAGGCTCTGTTTTTCAAAAGATTTTAGCATCTGGGTGCTAAAATCATGATATTTCAAATAAAAAAATGAAGTGGTTCCGTGTATCGTTTTTCGATTTTTTTCGCACCAAATTCAAGTACTCCTCGTGTAGTTTAGTTTGGTGCAAAAAAAATCGAAAAACGATACACGAAACTACTTCATTTTTTGATTTGAAAAATCATGATTTTAGCACTTGGGTGCTAAAATCTTTTGGAAAACTAAGCCTAATTCTACATTTTTTTCTAAATTGAGATATTTTCAGACCAGAATGCCATTGCTTTTTGGTTGGGTAGTGTTTAGGTCCTGATGTTAGTTTAGTCATTTCAAAATTGTAATTAGTTTCTCTCTCGAAGGCAAAGAGCATGGGTGAGTGATTTTAGGCTTTATCAGGCACCGCTTTGGACAAATTTTCTCCTACCTTCCTCTTCCACTTACCTGTCTTTCCTCTCTACTGTTGAGGGCATAAAGTTGAAGCTACTTTACAAGTTTCAACTGGCTTTGAATATTTCATTGCCAATGGAACAGGGTATGAAAGTAACAACTATTGGATCTCATTATTAGTTTTCTGAGCAGACCAGCTGAGGAAAAATCGGCATCCATAACTGCACAACTTAAAAGAGGAAAAGGCAAAAAAAAATCGGCATCCATAACTGCCCAAGCCAAGCTCTAGGTGATTGCTTCAACCCATAAAGAGCCTTTTTTAACCTACACACCTTTCCCTCAGTCTGAGATGAAGAAAAACCTGGCAGGATAGCTATGTACACCTCCTCTAACTCACCATGGAGAAATGCGTTCTTCACATCAAACTGGTGAAGAGGCCAATTCAAATTGGCAACACAAGAAAGTAGAGCTCGCACAGAGTTCATCTTCGCTACGGGGGCAAACGTCTCCTCGTAGTCAATTCCATAGGTTTGAGTGAAACCCTTGGCAACAAGTCTTGCCTTGTATCGCTCAACTGTACCATCTGCATTTTGTTTAACAGTGAAAATCCATTTGCATCCCACTGGTTTCTTCCCTCCTGGAAGTGATACTAGCTCCCAAGTGCCATTCTTTTTCAAAGCCTTCATCTCCTCTACCATAACTTCTTTCCACTTAGGTATTGTGAGTGCATCCTTCCAATTATGTGGAATAGATATAGAAGAAAGAGACGAAACAAAGGCATAGTACGAAGGAGATAAACGATCATAAGAGACAAACTGGGAGATGGGATGCTGAGTACATGATCTAACACTTTTTCGAAGAGCAATAGGAAGATCATCAGAATTAACAATAGGAGGTTCATTAGAATTAACAAGAGGAGGGTCAATGGGAGAAGAGCCTTTACTAGATGAGTCAGCTGAGGAGCCCGAAACTGGAGCAAGTGATTGTGATTGACAAGGTGGTATTACACAGGAGGACTTTCCTTTTTTCCTGCTAGTGTAGGTCTTTAAGTTAGACTCTTGCAGTCGCTGTATACCTTCTCCCTCATCACCACCAATGTCATGTGTAGCTCGTTCAACATATATTGGTTCCTCTCCAGGCTTTTCATTCTCCCCCTTACCATGATTATTATAAAGCAGTGTCTCCCCCTCACCATAAAACATCTCTTCCTCCTGCCTATGCTCCCCCTGAAGAGATGGAGTAGAGGGAGAGAAAAAAGACTCTGTTTCCCAAAAAGAGACATCTATAGAGACAAAAAATTTTCTAGAATGAGGATCATAACATTTATAGCCCTTCAGGGCAGGAGAGTACCCAATAAAAACACATTTGTGGGCTTTAGGACCTAACTTCCCACCAGAGGGATGAAGAGCATGAACAAAACACACACAACCAAAAATACGTGGGGGAAGAGTTGTGGCACGAAAACTGCTAAGAAGACACTCAAGGGGAGTTTTAAAGTTAAGAACGCTGGATGACATGTAGATAGTAAGATAAGTTGCTATCAATATGGCTTCTCTCCACAAATATTTAGGAACATTCATGGTAAATAACAGAGAGCGAGCTACCTCAGCTAGATGACGATTTTTGCGTTCAGCAACTCCATTTTGTTGTGGAGTGTCAACACAAGTCGTCTGAAAAAGAATACCATTTTCATCTAAAAAAGCCCGAAAACTTTTATCTATATACTTAGTACCATTGTCACTACGGAGAATTTTGATATGCATATCAAATTGAGTGCATATCATCGCATGAAAAGATTTAAAACAAGAAAAAAATTCATTTTTTGATTTAAGTAAATACACCCAAGTGACACGAGAATAACAGTCAATAAAAGTGACAAACCACCGATGACCTTTTGAAGAAGTAATAGGTGAAAGACCCTACACATTAGAATGGATAACCATAAACGGAGAGTCACTCCTTCTATTAATAGGAGCATAAAAGGAATGTTTATGTTCACCAAGCTCACAGGCTTCACAAAAAAATTGACTCCGAGAACAATATTTAATTAAATTAGAAAAAAGTTTCTCCAAAATTCCAAAAGAAGGATGACCTAACCGACGGTGCCATTGATGTAACCTAGAGAGAGCTGAACCAGTATCTGCTTGCAAAGCTAGACCACATGATCGGGGTGAATGAGATGGGTGAGGTGCAAATTCCAAACAGTAGAGGCCACCATGTGCTTTACCACTGCCAATCACCTTTCCTGTATCCAATTCCTGAAAAACACAATGGGTAGGAAAAAATTTTATGGAGCAATTTAAAGATTGGGTAAGACTACTAACAGATAGAAGGTTAGTAGAAAAATTAGGAACATGAAGAATTGAAGAAAGGGAAAGGGTTAGAGGACAATGAATAGAACCTTTCCCGAAAATAACAGATAGAGAACCATCAGCAATTCTGACCTTATCCTTACCAGAACATGTAGAATAAGAGTCAAAGAGTGATGAGCAACCTGTCATATGATCTGTTGTGCCAATATCTATTATCCAGGGAGAAGAGCTAAAGGCAGTAAAAACATTAGCATGGATACCTTTGTGAGCAAAGAAATCAGTGGTAGTGGAAGTAGAAGCGGTGGTAGATGGAGCATCAAGCTTCGCCAGAAGGCACCTGAGAGTGTAACTCTCCCTGAGAAAAAACATCAACTTGGGCTGTTTTGAAAGCCTCCATCATATCACTTGGGCTGTTTTGAAAGCCTCCATCATATCAACAGGAACAAACCGCTGAAGGCCTCCAGATAACAACCAGATAACACTCCAAAAAAAAAAAAAAAAAAAAAGGAATAGAACCAAATACTTGTCCAAATAGTATGCAACAACACCCAATAGTAACAAAACAACACCAACCAGAGAGGCAACGGCTTGAACCAGTACTGAATATTAAATGAAACGCAGAATACCAAAAGTGACCAAAGTACACAGTGGGTCGAGTTCCACCAAAAGTGAGCTCTAGCAGTAGGCGAGTGTGAATTGATAATTTCGAGTACACAGTGGTCACCCAATAAATTTCAAAGATGACCCAGTAAATTTCAAGTGAGTTTTGAGGTCACCCAGTGAGTTTCCAACACAAACCGAGAAAAAATAGCCAAAGTTAAGTGTTATAGAGTCCAGATCGAGTCAACCCAGTCAACTGTAAGACCAAAACGAGTGCTGTTGGTGTTCGATCAAGACTAAAAACAGCAAAACAGAGATTACTAGGTACTGTAGAGAGCCGTACAATGCTCGGTGGTGGTCGCCGGAGCTCGTCGGTGGTCAACGAGTGCAGTACGATGGTCGGTGAAGACTAACGGTGGAATCCCAGTGAGTATCGAATAGTAATAGTGCTCGACTGGAGGCTACAGCGACAACGCTAGCCACGTACGAGTGAAATCCTCCTTCAATCAACAATAGAAAGGTAGACAATGGTGGATCTCGATGGTCTTTCAACAGTGACGATGGTTGATTGTCGACCCAGAAATGGACATCAACAGTAGACGTTGATCACTGGGTCAGCAATTGTGGTGTTCGCCGACGGTGGAGAGCACTCTAACACTAGACAACAATCAAGAGCACTCTAACACTAGACACACTAGATTGTTGTCTGGGGGGGGGGGGGGGCTGCTTCCTCCCTCCTCCCCCCAGGCAGCCTCTCTCTCTCTCTCTCTCTCTCTCTCTCTCTCTTTCTTTCTCCATTCCTCCCTCCCCCCTCACTTCTGATCTTTTCTTTTCTGCTATTCAAAAATCGATCGGCATTAGATTGGGCAGTCGGTTGGCGGCAGCGGTTCGTGGTCAAGCATCGTAGTTTTGGATCTCGACGTCCGGGTGTTCTTGGACCGCTTTACCAATTGATAAGTGGCCCTGCGTGGGATTCTTGGATGGCGACGAGGTCAACTCACGGTATTGATTTCTTCCCTCCGTCTCTCTCCCTCTCTCGACTCTCTTTTTTCGACCCCCTTGCCCGCCCTTTTTTGTGTACTGCTTCGTGGCTTCATCTCCTGCTTCTCGTTCATCCCCTTCCTTGCTTCTTCCGGCTGGTTCGTTGTTGGGTGTTCTGGTTTTGGCCTAACGGCATGGTTGTTGGCTATGGTGGTGTGGTGTTTCGGCGTGGTCTCCCTCCATGGTCATCGCTGGGTGTTTCATGGCTTTCGCTTAACGACAATGGTGAGCTTCCGCGGCAGTCTGTTTTGTTGGTTCTGTTTGGCTTCGCCTTCTTTGGTTTGCCAATGGTGGCGTGGTGGTTTTGGTGGTGTTTGCTGACAATGGTGGTGGTGGTGGTGGCGGCTGTCTGAAGCGCGGCGGCTGGGTTTTTTGATGGAGCTTTGCTTCAAGATTGTGATGGTTTAGGTTTAGGGTTTTCTTGGGCTGGGCTTGGCCTGTTGGGCTAGGTCTTGTTTGTGCTTTTATTGTTATATCCAGGCATTGTTGGCCTTTGGTGTATGCTTTCGCTTGTTTTATCTGGGCACTTTAGGCCCTCAGGTGTATTGGGCTTTGCCCTTTGGTGTTTCTTTTTTTCCAACTTTTGGTTGGAATCCGTCTCCCTAATAAATTTTCTATTGCCGATAAAAAAAGAAAACAATCAAGGAAAAGAAGGCTTTGTGTGTTTAAGGGTTTAACGATGGTTAAGACTGGATTAACGATGGGTTTATAGGTCGGGAAGTGTATGGGTCGTTTGCTGGGAGGAAAAAAACTCAACCCTCAATAATGGTGGAGAACACTCGCGCACAATCATTACGTTATACTTATACAAGAGAGGAAAAAAGGAAAAATACACTACGAGCCCTTATCTCCTAACCTATTTACATAAGTGAATTAAGATACACAAATTATACAAACACCCATAGCTTAACACCGTGGTTTTATGCTTAGGACCCGATTGGATGGTGCTAAAATTCCAGGGGATAAGTTACACAGGGGGTATAAGATAAGAGGTGGTATTATTTTTGGAGGGTTGACTCACATTGATGTGATGTTTATGGAGGGGGAATAAAAAAGTACTTGGTTTGGATGGGGTATTATGGGGGGATAAGGTTTTTTGTAGTTGAAATAAGAGAGAGGTATTTTTTCCTTATACCCGGGGATAACTTTTGGGTAGGGGGAGGGGTGCCCAAAAATTATACCCTTCTATCCCCCTACCGGGGATAACTTTTGGAGGGGTGAAAATTAGACCTTAAGTAGTTTCGACGTATATCGCTTGTCTTTTCTTCTTGCTTTAAATCCCTTACATTAATCTAGTTGGTTTGCTTGAATTGCCATGGAATTTGGGTGATTAACTATCACAAGGCATTGCTTAATTTTTAGTTGGTAGTCTTATTCACCCCCCCTCTAGCTAGGACTTGTTTTATCTTTGCATAATTTCAAATATGAACAGTTCAGATCTAATATTTTGTACATGGGATGGATTTTTTAGAGTTTAGGGAGAAGAAGATGAGGGTATATTAGGCTTTTAGTCATTTTCATTAATAGCGCACGCATTATTTCCGTAACATGGACGGAAATGGGTGCATTTGCAACTTTTTAAAAGGCACGGGGTGCAGATTCAAGTAATTGAAACACAGGGGGTGTTACCGCATATGACTCAAACCACAAGGGGTATACCTGAAGTTTGCCCTAGAGTTATTGTATACTTTGGGATGCTTCTTCATGTTACAGTACTTCGGGTCTTCTTGATTTTTTTTTTTGATCCTTTGTTACTCGAATAATCTTGCCACTTTTCTTGAAGGAGGCACTTCATCAAACTCATTTTGGGTGTTTGGCTCATGTAAAGCATTCTTCTTGGTGTTGGTTTAGTTGTTCTTTAACTTTGGCAAACGTTTTTGTTTTTTTTTTTTAACTTTGCCAAACTTCCATTAATTGACGATTATGTTGGTTCATTATACTTTTCTAACTCTGGCTATTTATTTAATTGGTTGTTTGTTCGTTTTTGTTTCGGTTTCGTCGGATGGTTACCCAAATCGAATCAAAGCGAACTGTGACACTATTTTTACCTCATTTTTTGCCCATGGTTTGCTTTTGGTTTATAATTTCAGAAAAAAAGGTCAACCGCATTGAAACCTGAACTACGACCAAATTCCATACCCAACTGTAATATTTTTGTAAAAATATCCTAACAGTGTTGAATCTATGGTGTACTAATTTCATGTCAGCAAACTACTTCCCTAATTATATTATGTTGATTGTGTTGTGAACGAACTAAGATTTATCTTTCCATTAACTAGTTTGCGAGCTATGAAGTTTGGTTATTGTTTGTTCTTGTGTGATTGTGAGCCATTTGGGGGAGTAGTTCAGGCTTTTAGGCTCTTTGAATTCAATGGTTTAATCTTCATTGTTAATACAGGTTAAACGTTGGGGATTAAATTGGTCAAATTTATATATTGGGGACCAAATTGGCCACTTGCCCATTCATTGGGGACTAAAAAGGTAAATAAGCCAAAAAAAAAAAAAACCAAACTTAACAGCTAACAGAAAAGTAATCCAACTTAGTTCACAACACAATCAACATAAAATAATTTAGGGAATTAGTTTGCGACACGAAAATAATACACCATAAGAGTTCAAACACCTATAGTCCAGACAAAAAGATAGTGAATCCATCTTCAAAGTTTCAATTCCAACCCTGTAAGGATATTTTTGTAAATATATTACGGTTCGCTATGGAATTCGGTCGTAGTTCAAGTTTTGGAGCGGTTGACTTGTTTTCCTGAAATTATAACCGAAACGGTGGCCAAAAGTTCAGTAAAAGTGCCCATCAGTTCGCTTTGATTCAGGTAACCATTGGTTTGGGCGAGGTTGCCATTCCTCCTAAGATGAGGGCTTGGATACGAGTACACATTGCCTCGAGCATAAGAAAAAAAACAACCACACCTGTGACAAAAGCACAAAAAACAAACAAACAAAGAAAATAAAACCAATTAAATAGATAGCCAGAGTCAGAAAAGTACAATGAACACAATCGTCAGGTTTGGCAAAGTTAACAACAACTAAACCAACACGGCAACACCAAGAACAGAATGCTTTATATAAACCAAACATCCAAAATAAGTTTGTTCAAGTGCCTCCTTAAAGAAAAGTGGCAGGATTATTCGAGTTACAAAGGATCACAAAAAAAAAATAAAAAAATCAAGAAGAAGACCCCAAGTACTTCAACATGAAGAAGCATCCCAAAGTATATGATAACTGTATGGCAAACTTCAGTTATACTCCCTGTGGTTTGAGTCATGAGCGGTTACACCTCCTACGATTCAATTTGTTGTGTCTGCACTCCTGTGGTTTTTAATAAGTTTGCAGATGCACCCATTTCCATCCATGTTAACAGAAATAATGCTTGCGCTGTTAACGAAAATGACTGAAAGTCTAATATTCCCCGTATCTTCTTCCTTCATTCTTTTTCTCCTTTAACTCTAAAAAATCCATCCCAATGTACAAAATATTATATACGAACCATTTGTATTGTGGAGCTTGATGATTAATACATCCATACCAAAATTCAAGTCAATTGGAAAACAGAAACCTCTTGGTTGAATAGATATTCTACTACTTGAGGAAAATATTTTTAGCTCGGATTAAATTTTTGATACGTCTGATTAAATTTTTAATATACCTTTGTTAACATGGACCGAAATGGGTGCGGATGCAACTTCTTAAAACCGCAGAGGGTGTAAATGCAACAAATTAAACAAAAGGAGGTGTAACCGCACATGGCCCAAACCATATGAGGTGTAAGTGAGGCACAAACCATATGAGGTGTAAGTGAGGTTTGCCAATAACTCTAGCTATCAAATCAATTACCAAAATTATATTTTTCCTCTCACACTCTTGCATTTCTATTTTTTACTCCACACACTAACACACAAAAAAAGGGATATTAATTCAGACACAATTGCAACAAGAAAGCAAACCTGCATGTCATATGGTCGCAACCCTTATTTTTCGCAATATAAATCTTGCAATTGGGACACCTCGCCCACTTCCTTTTCTTAGCCAGATTCATTAACATGATATCCTCCTTTTCTCTCTCGTCTTTGTTCAGTTTCTGAAACTCCGAGCACTGAATCCCGGGATGCCACGGTACCTTACACCGAGCACAAAACTTTCTATTGCAGTTGGGACACTCTGCCTCCCCAATAGCCTCACCTCCTCCACCGCCATCGTCGATCATAAGGGCCGAGCAATCCTTGAAAGGGCAGTAGAATTTCTGAGAGGCTAGAAACGCAGACTCACATAGAACACTGCCCCACCTATCAAACAACTCCGGTGGCAGAATCGGATAGCAGTGATCCGGGTACAATACACCCTTTTTGCAATCAGAAACAGGGCATGGGATATGGGTTATGTTCTGGTCAAGTTTTGAGGACACATACTTGACAATACAATCGGAACAGTAAGAGTGAGTGCAACCCAATATGGGGAATGACTCGGATTTGGGTTTTGTCTCGATGCAAATCTCGCAGTCGAAGGTAATGGTGGTGGAAGTGGAACTGCAACGGGAACTGGAAGGGGAATTAGAAGACTCACCGATTTCGATTCGGGTTTTCTTACAGGAAGGCGATGAATAAAGGAATTGAACTTCATCATCGTCGTCGTATGACTCGTATGCATCGAGGTCGATGATTATTCTCTTTTTTCCACGTTGGTTTTGGAGAAGGAGAGACGCCATTATCGCCTCTTGAAGCTCTCTGTCATCATCGGTATCATCGATTATCTCTATAGGGTTGATGTCCATTGGTAAGTTGTGACTTGGCTTTGGTTTTGATTCAGATTTGGGTGTTGAAGCGACGTTGTTCATGTCTATTGGATTTGGGGTTTCTTCAGGGTTGTGCATGGCGGTGGCTTGACTTCTGGTGAGGGCCAATATCCAGAGAGGAGGAAACAAATAGGGTTTGACGTCCCCCAGAGTCCGATTTGATTTAGCTGCCAAAATAGTGGTTAAATATTACCCTCTTTCGTTATTGGTTGCCACTAACAACATAGATTCCATTACTATCTTGACTCCTTAACCATGTCTACAACTTCAAAAAGAGAAATGAAACTAAAATCCAAGTTTACTTTTCCACTTACTTACTAATACTAAAGTTACCGAAATTTCTCCAACAAGTGTAATTGTGTTTTTTTTTTTTTGCCAACGATAGAAATTTCATGATTCATTAGTTAGAGGTGGCTGAAAATGAATATAAAAAAAGTGGATCGAATGGTAATTTTATGCATTTATTTGGTTTCTGACATTGTTTTCATAGTTGGGTTTTGAACATTTTGTTTATACCTTTTCTGGTTATGGGTACCTTCATTGAATAGTTATGAAAGACAAAAATCGAAAAACAAAATAATCGCCCACTACATTCATTTGTTTTCAGTGACCCTATGTTTTTACTTGAAAAATAGACAACAAAACACTATTTTTTGTTTATACACTATAGTAGTTTTTAGGAGTAAAATGGAAGATAAAATAAAAACTTCTAAGTACTTATTTTAGGTTGTTAAGCTTTTCTCTCTCTCCTTTTTTTTTTTTTTTATGCGGTTGGGGTTGTAAAATGTTTGAACACAAAATGGAAAAGAAAAAAGTAGTAAAGAAAGAAATTCTCCTGATAATATTCATTTCAACATTTTCAAGAGATTTGAGAGTGCAAGTTTATCTCTTAAGAACCACAAGATAGCGATTCCAATCTAAAGTGATCAAGTAAATCAATTTTAGATTTTTAGTTTTATTTCTCTTTGTAAAGTTGTAAGCATGGTTAACGAGTTACAATAATGGTAGGAAGTTGTTAGTTGCAATCAATAAAAAAGAGGATGAAGTTTACTAAGTTTTTAGGTGGGCGAATAAAACCGAACTTTCTTCATTGTCTTGTTTGCTTTTCCAAAATTTTTCTTTCTATCCACCATATATTTGTTGTCTATGATTTTACATTTTAAAGTTTGGTCATTGTGCCCTTAAAGAAATGGTAACTTTTGATTAGATGACTTGTTGGTTCAATCCATGGGACATTAATACCTCCCGATCAAAAATTAGTTACTACTATAATGGAGTTTTATCATGAACCCGTGTTATGCACGATTGTATGCAATTATATGATTATTTATTTATACTATAAACAAAACTTAATAAAATCCCTTCAAACGATAAATGTTGTCTAGACGTTAAATTGATATTTAGTCAAATCGGATATATTCAAAATATTCATTTAAAAGCGCAAGTGGTGGCTAGCTCATGCGGTAGAGCTCTTGAATGCTCCACATTGCATTCCGGGATTGAGTCCCATTCCCCCCCATGTAATAGATTGGGAATGACAAATGACAAAAGAAAAAAAAAAAGCTGATTGCGTGATGCATATAGAAATATTACATTATGTAAAAATATAGTTTTTTTAGTTTTTTTTTTTTAAATTTTGGTTTTGAGTTATTTTGGTATGGAATATTAATTTTAAAAGTAAGTGTTTTAGAATATTTGATTTCCAATTTATTGACAGCAATCTTCGTGGATTATATATGTTAATTCGGGGGAGAACTTTCAAAATAAATTTGGTGAATGGGTTGGAGGGGAGTTTACCTCTGCCTCGCCCTTATCCCCGACTCCTGCGATCGTGACATTTGGAACAATCATCTCCTAGGTTTTTCATATATATATTTTTTTTCAAGTTTTTGGATATCCATTGGCATTCCCCTTTTGGACCAGGGATGGAGGGTAAAAAAATCCCGATGAGGGGATCGGGGAGTGAACGGAGATTAAATGTGTTTGGAATTGGGGGTAGTGATATCTACTCTTGTCCCTGCCCTATTTTCTTAGTATTCGTTCCGCCCCTATCCCAGTGTTATGCAGAGATCAAATCTATATATGATGAGAACATATGTTTCTTAGCATGCACAAATGCAAATTCCATGTTGTTGTACAACAAACTGATAAAGCATCAAAAGAAATGATTTTGGGAATGATTTCTCTTAAGAAAGAACTCAAACCATATTCACTTGTCCTTTTGTTGTCCAATAATTTAAACTCAGGTCGAACTAATTTTCTCTCTAGAAACATGTCATGCTAAGTACAAGTAACAAGCAAATACCACCATCTTTTTGGTTGTTTGATCTCATCATAAGCAAACTAGGTATGATGCAACGTGCTTCGCATGAGGTTAATGGTTGGAGTGTTTGCCCGTTGGTAAAAATTAAAGACATGCATCTAATGTGCTGTTTGTGACGAAAGTGGTGTTTTCATAGGATATATGTACGCAAACGGTCTTTGTGCCTGAAGTAGAATATTTACGCATTAAGCTTGAAGTTCAGGTTTCAACGCTAAAAGATTTGAGAGGAAGCAGATCGGACACACCAAAAGGTCTGCTTCCTTCCTAATCCAGTGTGGAATTTTATGTATTCGCCTTGGAACTTGAACTGACTGACACAGCTAGTCATTCTTCTAGTTCTTGCTGTGGTTTGGTCTTCACTGTCATCCATGTAATTGTTGTTTGCTGGGTTGTTCACTATACTTCAGATTTGGATGATTTCTCAGCTTCGTAGCTGCTGCTCCTGGCTTTTTTACTTGGGGTATAAGGGGCCATGAGGAGAAGCTTCTTTCATGAGGTTTCGTTCTCTGTGGCTGACTTGAGGAAGAAGGCCTGGATATTAAATTTGCATTGATTTTTGCCTCCGTAGTTGTACATATAAGCTTTCAGGAGGAGGCTGAGAGCTTCTGCAACAATGGCCAAGATGGCCCGGCATGAGATGTAGTATAGGATTAAAAGTGTTACAATTTTTATGTTTTTCCTGTAAGATTTTGTTGTTCTTACATCCAATGTACCCTCCATCTGAATTAGTTGATGCATCTGCAAGAAGGGAGAGGAACAAACTGTGGCCTGTGGGTGATCGGTCTAATATTTTCAGCACGAAATGTGGACTTTGAGTTGTCACGGATGTCTTTGAACTTCTTGGAGAGATCCCTGCATGGAAAATATTTTATGTTACCATGAAGTGATAGAAATCAAGATGGACTGCTCTCCAATGGAAAGAAGGGAAAAAAATAAAATAGAAATACAGTAATAAAGAACAAATCCAACAAATCTTAGGCATATTAGAAGTAGAGCACCAGTATAAGGCGATTCTTTTTAACCCACCTCTGGTACAAACACTTGGTCCAAAATTCTTCAATTGGTTCTCCTCTTTTTTCGAAGTTCAAGAGGGAGAGCAACCTGCATCCTCTTTTAACTTCTTGAGAAATGGAAACTCGGAAGTTTCGTGGCCATTGGCTCCAAGTAATTTCGCATTGCATCACATATTAAGCCTCGATCACCAAATACTGAACTACATTTCATCACTTCAAATCTTCATGGATTACCGACCTTGGAGATGCTCTGCTGAAGCTGTCAACTATGACCCAACTTTATCCTTCGAGTGCACTTGTAAGCTGGCTTTGTCAGCATAGTAAGCTGCACATAAATGCAGGGTTTCGAGTGCTTAGTTTTAAGCCTTAAGTCTTAGTATTACAGGTAACGTACTGACAAAGTCAAAAAACAGATTTTAATAGTTTTTTCTTGGGCAATCCTTTTAGAATGTTGATCTTTGCTCTTAGATATAGAAAGAATTTATATAATTATTCTGAATTTGTGCTCCTTGTGAAAAAATAAAAAAAAACAAACATAAACGCAAGATTTTCCAACACAAAGTCCCCTCACGCAAAGAATAGCACGATACGCAAAGTACTTATTCTCCTCACCACGAGACCATTTCAATTTAATAAGCCCCATTTCACCTAAACTATTATCATTTAGTCAGAATGTCTTTCGGAAGATATTTAATAAAGATGATGAAATATTTTACACTTATTATTTAGTGCTTTTCTAGATAGATCATAAAGCAAATCTTTGTCACTAAATAAAGATATCTCTCCAACAATCAATCTTATATGAAAACGATCAAAGGAAATGCAGTAATTTTTATGTATATAATCCTCATTTAAGTCACTAAAAGTGTGATAATTCAAAATTCAAATCCCAGGGCCAGGAGCACTATTTCAAAATTCGACAAATTCAAATCAACCACAAATACCTTCCATATATATATGCATAAGCGTGAATACGTATACAGGTTCAGGCCAAAACAAAGTCAAGACAACCAAACCATAACACAAATCATATTAACAGAAGAAAACCTAATTCGAGTTCACAACACCAGTAACAACTAATCAAAACCTTTAAACCAAAAGAAAACCTTACTCAATAATCACCACAACCAGTTCAAAAAAAAAAAAGAAAGAAGAAAAATCGTCACCACAACGAAGGACAAAAAAGGGAACAAGCAGCCTGCAATTTTTGGGTTAAATAAATAGTCAAAAATGGTGCTTAGCAATTTTCCCCTAGAACTTTTTAGGAACGGAATAAGCAAATTCAAATGCATATATATATGAAAGGGAAACGGATCACCTTGCTTCTAGCAATGAGGGTTGAAGTGAGAGTTGTTTGGGCCTTTGTCCGGGAGGACCCTTCTCTGGCTCTTTTATTGTTCACTACTGGCTTCTTGTTCTTGATCTCTTTTCTTGTTCACCTCCCCCGGATTCTCTCTTACTTTCCCTCCTCCATCAAAATTAACTGGAACCAAACTTGGATTTCGATAATGCGCAATGATCTAACGAAGATTGTTCAAAATGCTCAGATCGACTGCGATTGGAGTAGAAAGATTCGAGTAACGGAGCCTGAGGGGCTGGGTGTGTTTTGGAGAAATCCTAATAATTGTATATCATTCATTCATCAGGTATATATACAACCCTAATAGAATAAGACAAACTAATTACAAGTAAGACCCCTTAACTGAGAGCTAATTACAAAATAATCTCAACACTCCCCCTCAAGTTGGTGCATAGATATCACATATGCCCAACTTGTCAACAAATTTTGAAAACAATCTTGGGTAATTCGATAACCTTCTCTTCCAACTTCTCCTTGATGAAAAATCTATCAACCTCCACATGTTTTGTTCTGTCATGTTGAACTGGATTGTGTGCAATATCACAAGCAGCCTTGTTGTCACTGTACACTTGAATTGATTGCTTTGGTGGATACCCCAAATCTTCTAAGAGTTGTTTTAGCCATAATACTTTACAAATACTGAGGGCCATACCTCGATATTCGGCCTCCGCACTTGAACGAGCAACAACATTTTGCTTCTTGCTTCTCCAAGTAACAAGATTACCTCCTACGAAGGTGAAATAACCAGAGGTGGATCGCCTATCATCAATGGACCCAGCCCAATCAGCATCAGTATATGCTTCAATTTTCTGACAATTCGTACTCTTGGAAAACAAGATTCCTTTTCCAGGGGCAGACTTCAAGTACCTTAAGATTCGCATCACTGCATTCATGTGTTGTTCTCCAGGATTATGCATGAATTGACTAACAATACTCAGAGTGTATGCAAGGTCTGGCCTTGTGTGTGCCAGATACATTAATCTCCCTACAAGTCTCTGGTATCTTCCTTTATCAGCTGGAACTTGATTAGAAGTAATACATAACTTCAACCCTTCCTCCACCGGAGTAGCTACAGGTTCACATGCTGACATTCCAGTTTCCTTCAACAAATCTAGGACATATTTTCTCTGAGACAGGAAAATTCCTCGGCAAGATCGAGAAACTTCTATCCCGAGGAAATATTTCAATGAACCAAGATCTTTCATTTCAAATTCTTTGGACAAGTAATTCTGTAGAGCTTCCCTTTCCTCATGATCATTTCCTGTAACCACCATATCGTCCACATATACAATGAGTGCAGTAATCTTACCCTTTTGTTGTTTCAAAAATAAAGTATGATCTGCGTTGCTCTGTCGGTATCCAAATTCTCTCATGGACTTTGTAAATCTTCCAACCCAAGCTCTGGGGGATTGTTTGAATCCATTAAAACGACTTCATCAATCTACATACTTTCCTCTCGTGGTTCCCTTGCACAAGACATCCAGGTGGGAGATCCATATAAATCTCCTCTGTCAAGTCACCATGCAGGAAAGCATTCTTCACATCAAACTGCTGTAATGGCCAATCTAAATTCACAGCTAGAGACAACAAAACACGAACAGTATTGATCTTAGCCACAGGTGCAAAAGTATCCATATAATCAATTCCATACGTTTGAGTGTACCCCTTAGCCACCAGTCGAGCTTTGAATCTTTCGATGGTACCATCAGCTTTATACTTAACGGTATAGATCCATCGACACCCAACTGGCTTCTTTCCTAATGGGAGATCAACAAGCTCCCATGTTTTGTTCTTCTGCAAGGACTTCATTTCTTCATTCATCGCTGCTTTCCACCTTGGATCAGCAAGGGCCTCCTGCACACTGTTAGGAATAGATACAGCAGATAATTGATTCACAAATGACTTATTTGATTCAGACAAGCGATGGGTGGACACATACTGACTCATGGGATACTTGGCCTTGCTGGTAAGTTCAGGTTCATATACAGGTTTAGGAATACCTTTATTGCTACGAGGAGGATTTCGTCTGGGAGAGTTTGGAACTGACTCAGGAACAGACTCGGGAACATCCTCAACGAGTGATTGGTTATGTGTGTCAGGTTGCAGTGAGGGAGGCTCAGACATTGATGCTGTGTCAATAACATGAGAGTCTTCAACCCTACTAGAATCCAAACTGCTCACACCTGTATCCACATCTGTATCCAAACCACTCACACTTGTATCCACATCTTCAGATGCTCCAGCATAATCATAATTCAGAATTTCATAATTATAAGAATCATAAGTATGAGCCTGAGTTTGAACTTCTGCCTGATGATGCACCCCCTGAAGATCAAACTCAGGTGGAAAATACATAGTATCTTCATGAAAAACCACATCCAATGTAATATGCGTGACTTTTGTGAGAGGATGATAACATCGATAACCTTTCTGATGAGATGCATACCCTAAGAAAACACACTGCAATGCTCTAGGCTCTAATTTACTGCGTTGATGCTTATGAAGGTGAACAAACACAACACACCCAAAAACACGAGGTTGTAAATTAGGAACAGTGGGAGCATTGGTAGCATCTTGTAGAGCTTGAAATGATGTCTGAAATTGAACAATGCTTGATGGAACACAATTAATGAGGTATGCAGCTGAGGAAAGGGCATCACCCCAATATGACGTGGGCATATGAGCTTCAATCAAGGAAGCACGAACAACTTCCAACAAGTGTCGGTTTTTTCTCTCTGCAACTCCATTTTGCTGAGGTGTGGAAGTACATGTGGTTTGATGAACAATGCCCTGTGTAGTCAAATAATGTTGAAGTTCGGATTTCATATACTCTCCGCCATTATCACTACGAAGAACTTGAACTTGTGCTTTGTATTGAGTCTGAATCATGGTATGGAATTTCAAAAATAACAAATTCACCTCCTTTTTTGACTTCATTAAAGCATACCCAAGTCATCCTAGTATAATCATCAATAAATGTGACAAACCAACGTGATCCATTCATGGTAGTAACCGGAGACGGACCCCAAACATCAGAATGGATAAGCATAAAAGGAATTGAACTTTTATTTAAAGTTACTGGAAAAGAAACACGGTGGCTTTTCACAAGCTCACAGACTTCACAGCGGAAGACGGAAATATCAACTTTTGAAAATAAACTAGGAAATAACTTCTTCAAATAACCAAACGAGGCATGTCCCAAACGTCGATGCCATAACCAAATTTCAGCTTTTTTCTTCTCCCCCTTAGAACTATCCACTGCCAGTGCCTTACGCAACTTGTCTGAACTCTTCGACACAAGATCCAGGTAGAACAGCTTCCCGTGCCTAACACCATAACCAATCGTTTGTCTCGTTCGGATGTCCTTAAAAACACAGAAATCAGGCCAAAAAATCACAACACAGTGTAATGTCAAGGTTATTTGAGCAACTGACAATAAATTATATTCCAAGGATGGGACAACTAGAACAAACTCCAAATTTAAAGTGTCTGTAAGTGACACGGCCCCTTCTCCAATAACTGGAGCGGAGACACCATTAGCAGTGGACACACAATTTTTGGAAGATTGTCTTAAGGATGAAATTTGTCTAGAATCAAATGTCATATGATCTGTTGCTCCTGAATCAATTATCCATGTATTATTCAAAACAGGTACAGACATATTAAAAACCTTACCCATATTGTTACCTGCCGTTGCTATCAATGCAGTGGCACGTTTGGCAACTTCATTATCTCCATCTACCTTTCCCTCCGCAAGTGCAGTAGTCCCATTCCGCCCAGACCCTCTTTTCTTTGAATCACGGTTGTGATCCCACCACTCTGGGTACCTAACAAGTTCGTAGCAATGCTCTTTTGTGTGCCCAGTTTGGTCTCAATGGGTACATTTGTATGATTGTTTCGTAGTACCCCGGGAGCGAGCATACAAGCGCGATTGATCTTAGGGTGGAGTCTGTTGGGGACGAGGTTGCTCCTGCAGTTTCAAGTTCGGCCGAATGCGAGCCACCATGACCGAGGAATCTATATTTTCTGATTCCATGTTCATAGTGGCACAACGAATAGCCTCACGTCGGATTTGCCCATAGCACTCTTCCAAACCTAGGAGAGAGTCCTTGCGAAGAACTTCTCCACGAACTTGTTCAAATTCCTCATCCAATCCGGCAAGAAAAATGTGTACCCGTTGCCGTTGGATAGATTTCTTATATGCTGCAATATCATTAGTGTTCTCCATAACCACTTTGTCACGGTGATCCAATTCACGGAAAATCTCGCATAAATTCCCATAATATACAGAGAGGGGTTTTCCTCCTTGTTTCGCAGTAAAAGCTTTTTGATTCAAGGAGTATACCTGGAGTTCATCATTGCCATCGTAGAAAGCAGTTGATAAGGCAACCCAAATTTCGCGTGCGGTGGATACGCGTAAATAGCGCTTCATGATTTCTGGGGTCATGGATATCAACAACCACCTCTTCACTTTTTGATTTTTAGAGTACCATTTTCCATACCCAGCAGCGGATTCAGCCGGTTGTTGGATTTTTCCATCAATATAGGAGAGTTTCTCTCTCTCGGCAATATGCATCTCCATCATTTGGGACCAAACATCGTAGTTTGATTCAGTAAGAATGATTCCAGCGTTGAAAGACCCTTCAGCTTGAACAAGAAACAGAGCCATTTTCGATTCAGATGATTCGATCTTCTCACCCATGATGACAGATAAGAACGGTGATTAGGGTGAAAAAATTGTGTTCGGCTCTGATACCATGTGTTTTGGAGAAACCCTAATAATTGTATATCATTCATTCATCAGGTATATATACAACCCTAATAGAATAAGACAAACTAATTACAAGTAAGACCCCTTAACTGAGAGCTAATTACAAAATAATCTCAACAGGGTTGGATTGGAGAGGTTCGTGGAGGGAGTGAAGTTATCACTGGAGAGAGAGAGAGAGAGAGAGAGAGAGAGAGATGCAAAATATTCCTGGCCTGTCTGTGAGGACACAGGAAAATTGGGGCTAAGAGCAGCTGCAACCCTGCATCAAAACCCCCCAAAACCCACCTCCAGTCCTTGCATCAAACCCATACCAAATTGAGTTTTACTAAAATTTTTACCCAAATCAAGGGAGAACCAAATCCTTACCCAAATATCAAACAGCTAGTTTTGAGTGGTCAGCGGTGGCAGCATGTGGTGGTGAGCGACGATGGAGGTGGTGGAAGCAAGCGTTGGTGGTCAGCGGTGGCAGGTGGGTCGTCAAGCAGCGGTGAAGGTCGTAGCAGCAGGTGGGTCGTCGAGGTCGTTGTAGCAGTGAAGGTCCAGATCTGCGATTTAAGTCGCCATCTCTCTCTCTCTCTCTCTCTCTGTGGAGCTTGGCTCGCCCTGGGTTCGGAATCAACAGATCTGGATCTGGGTGTGCTCCGACTGGGTTATATAGGGTTAGGTTAGACGGCGGTGGTGGTGGTCTACGGTGATGGTGGCTAACGATGGGCAGTCGGGGGCAGAAATGGCTGACGATGGGCGTTGATGGTGAGTAAAATTATTTTTGATTTTTTTTAAAGCCAAATTTGAGTAAAAATCAATTTGAGGACTGGAATGCCTCTACCCAAATCAAGCTTTTTACTCAAATTTAAGTGAAAAATTGATTCTGAGTTTGGTTCAAGGTTGGAGTTGCTCTAAAACGTTTTAAATGAGAGAGGGGAAGGCAAAATACCAATACAGCCTCACTTATACAAACAGAATACAGTGCAAAGTTGGGACATGTAGGGCAATTTTAGTACGGTCCGGGAAGGCATTGGGGTAATTGCACCCCACACCAGCAAATAACCGAAAAACCCACAGCTAAAACAAGTAATCACCAGATTACCTGAAGGAAGGCCAACAATTGGAGGGTTAAAATTGGAAAAATAAGCCTGGGTATCTTCTTTTTGTTAATATAATGAACGTTACCTATAAATAGAGTAAAAGAAAAAGAAATTAAATCGTGTAGAATGAGAGAATATAGGTTTTTCTTATTAAACTGCACAAATGTCAATTTAAAGTTACTATAAACACACTAAATAGATCAAAGAAAGGACTGGAAAGGACTACAATACAATCAAATATTCCCAGTAAGAAGAAAAGGAAAAATCAAATAAAAATTAGAAAGTATTTTACAAATTCACTCGTCACTTTATCATTAGATTAAAGAAAAAACTGTAGTAAAATAATCTTTACAAAGTAGGAAACAAAAGATTGAGGCTTTGTTTGGTTACAATGTTGAAAAGTTTTTTCCAAACCTCAATTTGAAATTTTAAAATAATTGACATTTTCTATCCCACCCCACCCCACCCCACCCCACCCCTTTCATATTTTGTCTACCCACTTCACCTTTACCAGCAAAAATTGAGTCAGTGGGGCCCCTCACCCGAAAACCCAACGTGTAATGTAATTGTCCATTTGTTCTCTCTCCTTCACTCTCTCTCTCTCAAAACCCAACGGGTAATGAGATGTTTTAAGTACAATACATGTCAAAACATCTCCAGACTTTGAATAGTCAATGGGGTTAGAACAACTCCAGTGGGGCCCCTCACCCCAAAAAGTGTTTTCCTGATTTTTTGAAAATGCTGTTCAACTAGCAATCCGAACACAGCCTTACCTTTCAAAGAACGGATGAAGAATTGACGATGCTAATGTGATGAAAATCATTCCTTCACTATGCAGTGAAGAGCCAAAAAAAAAAAAAGAAGAAGAAGAAAAAAATGGGTTTGAATATGTGTTTATATATCCTTTGATTAATTCTTTAGCAAATCATTCCTTCAAGGCATTTTTTTCCTTCATGTCTCGGTATGCACAATTGATTTCAAAACATAATTTACTTTTTCTTATCATGTTGACATCATAATTGGAAGATCAAAATAGGTCATAGATATAATTCCTTCAAAAAGCATTCATTTTAGGAAAAATGAAAATTATACCCAGTAGAATGATTTTTTTTTTTAAATTATAACACTAAAAATGTAAAGTAATAAGGAAGAGTTCAAGTATACACCGTTAAAAAAACATATACTACTCAGTGTAGCAAAAATATAATTGTAAAAATAATATTAATCTTCGTAGTCTCAAAATACTATTGTACAAACTAATGGTTAATTCTATGTGCATAACACAAATAATATACACAAAAATAACTAAATCATCCATGGTTTTGAATTTTAAATTTCAATTGGCCCGAATGAATGTTGTGAATTAAATTCTTCCCCTCACTATCTCAAAATTGATTCTTTAGAATAACTTTGAAACGGAATCTATCTAACTATATAAGTGAAGGAATTTGGTAAATAGAACGATTCTCAATTGCCTATTCACAATAACTAATAAAACTAAGGTTATCTTTATAACGATTAATACATGGAATAAATAATAGCAACAAAAGAAAAAAGATTGAAAAATATTTAATCCAATGGGAGTCCTAAATCAAATTCCATTTGGTGGTAACAATACCAACCGTTTGAGCAATTCTTCATGTCACACCCATGTACATAGGATTTGCTCAATAATAAAACAAACAATAGAAAGAAAGGAGAATACAAAAGAAAATGAAAATGGTCGCCTGTTAACGAAATTTGAACATACCTTCATAAATAAGAATGTACATCCGACCTGGATTCCAGATTTTTTATGAACTCAATCCAAGACCGACAGATGAACTAAAGAAAAAAACCATAAACTAGTTCATTGCATTCCAATATTCCTACCACTTCATAATAATAGGTACTTGTAGACAAAATCGTAGTAAAAATGTATAGTATCATTCTTCTAATAACATGATTGAAAAGGTAGCAATCGACGAAGCAAAAATCTCGAATGATGAGGATACGTACAATTAAAAAAAAAAAACAAATAGGGTTGTACAACGTAAAGCATAAGCAAAGTGAAGCCGTTTTCCTAGCTAGGAAAAAAAACCACATCATATCAAAGCATCAAAATACACAAAACTCACCACACCACCATGGAATTGGCAATACACTGCAATAAACAAATTCCACCAACTTTTCTTACCAACTAATGCCAAGCAATCTGGAAGGTAGCATAATCATGAAAGAAGAAATATAGTGCTATCAATCTTGTGGATAGTCGCTTCAACAAAACCAAGTATTTTATTTTTAGATGGTTTAGATCTTCTAAAACGGGAAATAAAAAGTCTCCACGCGGGGATGTGAAATGATAAAAGCAAAAGAACAATCAAGGGAACAACAAAAAAAAAAAACTTTCCGCACCATTTATATTTTATAGACTAAAAAAGACATACAAAAAAAGTTGAAGGGATTACAAATTGATCTCATGCCATGCTAAGTGAATTCTCAAGCAGGGGAAGAAATACCAAATGAAAAAAGACCATATCACATTCATCTTCAATTGTACTAACAGAACTACTCTCTCTCTCTCTCTCTCTCTCTCTCTCTCTCTCTCTCTCTCGTTTAAATTGATAGTGCCGATTAATTTTAGTGGTAGATTGGAATGATTTTTAATTTCCATTTCTATTTGGATATAAATAGTTAAGTACTAAATAGAGAGATTTCAAAGACTTTTTTTTGGTTTTTTTCTTTTTTGAATTTACCCAAAAAAAGACTTTTTTTTTTGGGTAAATTAGATTTTCAAAGACCGGATTAGGAAAGATTTATTCATTTGAAATTCAAAAGGATTCATATCCTCCTATTACCCGATAACTTTTTTTCGTAAGTTTAACACTTTTTTGTAATAGGATAATTAATTAAACTCATTTCTAATGTGAAAGGTTTCCTATTACCCAATAACCATAAAAGGTTTCCTCCTCTCCTGGATTTCAATCCTCAACCAATTATTGTCCCTACCATAATTTTAGATATTTTAGAAAAATAATAATTCAATAACCGTGTCGTCCAATCAAAGACTTACACTTGTCGCATCCACGGTCCTTCTTGCGAAAACCCATCCTGCAATACCATAAGGAATGAATTACAATACATATATTTAAAAAATCAACTAGGAAAGATTTGAATTCTTTAACATGTAAAATATTGATGAAAGTTACCAAAAAAGATAAAAACAGAAAGTGACTAAGATAGTAAACAACAAGAATGATGCAGAAAAATAATTGAATTTGAATTTTTTCTATTACTTCTAGGCTCATTCTATAATTATACCTAAGATCCTTTTTATTTATTTATTTTTTGAACGGCAAAAAAGGATTTTATTAATCTTCGAAAACACATGACAAAGATTAAAGGGGGCCAAGAAGAAAGGCATCAGAACACGAGGAGACATCCCAACAACGATAGCACCCCACCCCGCGACAATCATTTGCCGCCAAGGACCCAAAGGGAAAATAACAATTGGTTAACAAGAAGCCAACCAAATAATTGATTAGTATCATCCACCTCAAAATAAGTTGGATCAATTCCTTCCAATTCAAAGGATCATCTGATGCCCTCAGCCGTCCTGCATCAACACAAAATACAACGTGAAGCCTTGCCTTCTGAAACTTGCCAAGCTTTTAATTCCACAACTATAAAAAAACCATGTTGGCACCCCACTGTAGCAGTAGCAAGGTAATGACAAAGGTTAGCCACAACAACCTCTAGAATATAGCAACCAACTAAGGGTCCAAGCCACACCAGTAGCTGAATTTGAAACAAAACGCGTCCCAAAAACAGCTGCGAACATCAGCCACAGCACCAAATTGACTTGAATCCCACAACCTCTAGAATAAAGCAACCAACTAGGAGCTCCAAGCCACACCAGTAGCTGCAATTTAAACACAATGCGTCCCAAAACAGCACTTGAATACCCACCAAACTGATCTAGATACCTACCCAAAATCCCTTATAAACACCCAAAGATGCAGCTTATAAACACCCAAAGATGCAGCAAATCTTAAATCAGCAGCGACAAGCAAGCATGAAAAGAGACAAATTACAACAAAAACTTGGACCCTCTTGAAAAATATGATCCCTCCTATCCGACCTACAAGAGTATAGCAAAACCCACCAAAGCTCCAGAACCAAGTAGATGAGAAGCAAACCAAAAAGTTGACTTGCAAACCTCTTAGTAAGACCTTCCAAATCAGTAGCCAAATGCTAGAACACCTTAAGCAACAAAACCATTCAAGATTTGGGAAGTTGAGGCCTGAATAGAATCATTGTAATTAGAGAAAGAGTTAGAGATGGCAGTCAGCCCTCCCCTTATCTTGATATTCCAAATTAGCAATCTTGCTAATCATTTCTTGTTCATCACCAGCATAACTGATCCCATGCATTTTGTTGATTGCCCATATGGCTTGAGCTTCATTCAAAAGAATCCTATTTCTGTTATTGAAACTTTCAGAAGAGATTGATGCAGATAAGGCTGCAGAGGCAATAGCAGACCTAAGAACAACACATTTGTTCTTATTTTTGCCACCACCCTTCGAGTTAGTGCTTACTGGTTTGACTTTTGAGAAGCCTAGAATGTGTTTCTATTGATAGTTTAAGTGTTACACATGTTCAAATTAGTTTAAAAACGGTGAGTTAGGGATGAAGAATTAAGGATCCTTTTGCAATCCATAAACCGTGAAACAATTACTACAATTATGGTAATTGATGTGACTAATTGAAGAATTAAGGATCTTATGTATAATGATACCTAAGATCCTTTATTATACATAAGATCCTTAATCCTTCAATTAGTCGCATCAATTACCATAATTGTAGTAACTGTTTCATGGTTTATGGATTGCAAAAGGAAATGTGATGCAATTATATATTCTATGATTAGAAAAGTGTTCAATTTCTTCATCCCTAACTCTCACCGTTTTTAAACTAATTTGAACCTGTGTAACACTTAAACTATCAATCCAAGTCTCAGAATGTGTTGATAATATTAGATTATCTCTTATTTTCTTCATTGCATAGTTATATGATCTCTTAGAATTTATGTTTTACTCTCTTTTTTTCGGTAGGTTTTAATGTGATCAACAAGAGTTGCTACACATGCAAGTCGTTTGTATCGATCTAACTCTCAAGGAGTCAAATAGTGAGTTTATATAATCTTTACTTTTTATGTCTGTAGCTGAACAATTTTTTGCAATCCCCATTTTCTTTCTTTTTGTAGGTTTTGTTTCGACAAAAATCATGGATATTGTTCTATTGTGCTTAAGGACGATAGAAACTGTTCTATTTTGATAAAAATCATTGATACTATTCTATTTTGCAATCCCATTTTCTTTTTTATTTTATTTTTTGTAAGTTTTATTTCGATACTAATAAGATTGATCAGGTTTACCTATTGTCATTGAATGTGTCATTAACTGGCATGGCAACCGGTGTTTGAAAGTCTCTAAATTTTTCCTCTTTACAGAAATTTTTTCTGGTGCTAATAGGGTATCACGTGGTATCACTTGGACACATCCGAGCCGTCACAAAAGCAACCGATTTTAAAACATTTAAATGTTGAACACATCTGCAAGTGGTGGCTAGCTCATGCGGTAAAGCTCTTGGATGTCCCAAAATGCATCCCAGGATTGAGTCTCGATCATTCCGCCCTCCCCCATGTAATAGATTAGGAATGACGAATGACCAAAAAAAAAAAATGCTGAACACATCTAGACCGTTAGATGCATTTTTGGATGACTCAAATGTACCCAAAGGGTACCACATTAGCCATACCCTATTTGCACCCAAAATCTTCTCCAATCCTCTGCATGTATATAATTTACAGTGGCTATAGATAAAAACTAATGACAAATAGAGCAGCTTTCATGGCAATGATATTTAAAAAGTGCATTAGGTGGGAGTTATGCTTAAAGTTAAAAGGAACATTTTTCTCTCAAATTCTTTAAAACATGGAAGAAGTGGTGGATTCATTTTTAAAGAAAACTAACGAGAATTCTATAATCTCTCTCCCAACATCTTCTCACGCTTAGTTAATAAATTTTATTGTGTCTCTCCATTTATATGAGATGTCGATCCTATTATTGTCACGCCCTCAATTTCAATAAGCCAAAATACAATTAAAATCCACGTAGGATCGATCAAAGTCAAACAGTTTTCCATAAAAGTCAAAGTCAAAGTACAATAAGCTTCTGCTCAAGGATACCCGTACCCATGTAAAATAACAAAGGTTTTAAAGTTATTACATAAGTTGAAATAGTCAAAAAGCTTGGACAAATTAAAGTTACAGGATCATCTTCCAAAAATGTACTTAGTATGAAGATGAGAAAATAACTTCATGATCATAAAATCTTCATGACATGCATTCGCACTCCAAACATCTGATCTCATGCTCCATGCCGTGTACCTGAGAAGGATAGGGTGAGCTCACTAGCTCGTAGGAAACTTTTCTACCAACACTAAGGGTATAGAGAATGAAAGATGCACATGAAGATATGATACACATGAATGAGTAAGCTAAGATGGACCAAGATAAATCAACTCGATGACAGAGTGTCTAGGAGATGCCTCAAAGATCTAATGAAACCAAAATGTCCATAAGTTTCCTCATAACCATTACATTTCACGTCATGGGTTCAGTCCCTTCAAAACATAGTCATATACACAAACATTTCATTTCACAATACTTCACCAATACCTAAAACATCTAAAATAACCCAAGTGCCCTTTACATTTATCACATACATCTTATTCCTCTTAATCATTCGTTTATTCTCCGGGCATGCCATATAGGCCCCGTGTCACTCCGGGCATACCCTTTCGGGCCCCGTGTCACATATTTCACATTTACATTTCCACTTATCAATTTATACATTCAACTTAGTGCTCAAAGCCAATTCACTTATCACAATACCCTTTCACAAGTGTCCAAAATATTCACACAATCATCTTTGTTCAAAAACTCAAAATGTGTCGGCGATGGTCAAGTTAACACATGTCCAAGTGCGTGAGAAACCAAGACAACCAAGACAAAGCATAAAATGCACCATGATATGATACCGAACCTTAGAGGTCAATTCAAGAAGCTTTGAAAGGACCAATGAGGGCCCGGAGCGATGGAACATGCAAATGGAGTTATAAATCTCAAGAAAATATGACACGCTGATAGTAAAAAGCACATATCTCTCAAAACACAAAGGCTATGAATATGAGATCAATTGGGATTGAAAGTAGACTCATAGAGCTTTCCAACGGTTCAAGAATCACCTCAATCGGAGTTCGGACGAAGCCGGGACGTGCCCGCGAAATTGGTTCAATAATCTGCCTGAACAAGAGGAGTTTGGATCGATCCGAAGGTGTTTGGATCGATCCAAAATGATCCGGGAGCCAACAGAAGGTTTTGGATCGATCCGAACAATTTTGGATCGATCCAAAATGGTTCAAAACACCATCAGACTGTTTTGGATCGATCCAACTTATGTTTGGATCGATCCAAACGGGTTTCGAGTGAAATTTTGACAGCTTGTTCAAAATGAATGGGGCTTCAATCCAAGGCCAAAATGGAGGTTCCAAAGCACAACAAAGCATCATTTTAGCATGTCTCAACACCCAATCAAAGACCAATCCAACAAATTATGGAGAATCAAGATTACACAAGCTCAACCCAATTTCCATGGAGGTATGAAAGTTAAGTAGAAAATCAAGGAGAGATATGAACATTATGCATTAATTCAAACCATATACACTTAGAGGAGGTAGAAATGGGTTCCCTACCTCAATGATTTAGCTTGAAAAATCTCCAAGAAGCAAAACCCACACTCAAGCTTTCAACTCCAAGTGAAATTCTTCAAACATCAGGATGAAATGAGCATACCAATGCGTAGAGCACGAGATTTGGAGAAGCTTTTGTGAAGGGACTAAGTTTGGAGCTTAGGATTTGGCTTGATTTATGAAGAGAGAAGTTGGAGAGCTATGGAGGAGGGAGAGAGAGTGTCGGCTGGGGTTGGGGGAGGATGATGAACATTTTCTCCCTCTTCTCTCACCACACACACTTATAACACATGACATAATTACACCCCAAGTCCAAATGTGGCTTGTGTAATTCAAATACACCCAAATCAACTTATGCATCACCCAAAATCCAACACTTAGTCAATCTTAACACTTTACACAATTCCTTACATTAACCCATTGTTATTTCAAAGAATTATTTAAAAACACGGGTCCTTACAATTATTCTTCATTCAAATTTTTTTTTTTGAATAGATTGTTCATTCAATTGAAAATATGGTTATCTAAGTGGCACATCAGTAATGACAGTCCTTCTTATAGAAAAGCATGTAATGGAATATGTAATGTCAAAAAGCATATCGTGTTAAATCGGCATTATTACATTAAGGCTAAACTTGACGAGAGAAATTTAATTAGTGCTATTGCTATGATATATTTAAACAGAGATAGGTAGATTTTGTCAAGAGGATCATGGGCAACCTTAAGAGTTCATTGGTATTAAGCCATTTCAAATATTTTTAAATTGTGCACTTTAAATTTTGTTCTAAAAATCACAAAATTTTTTTAACACGAAAGTACTTTATTTTTTTTAATCTAAAAATGTCATATTTATCAAAAACCAAAAAGACCAACAATTGGGACGGAGTGAGTATTTTTGTTTTTGACAATTAAATCAAACTTATATATCTTTCGCTTTTGCATTTGCGTCAACCCGATGTACTTGAATTCGTCCTGTGCAATGCACAAGTTTTTTTTATGGTAAAATCAAATTGAAGGTGTCAAGAATAGGGGACACTTGTCACATCCACATTTCTCCTCACCATAAGATTATTGTAGAATGACTTTTCTTGAGGAGGAACGTGGATGGGACAAGTGGTGAACCCGTGCTATGTACGGAGACATGAAATAAAAATGATGTGTTTTCTCTTTTTTCATCGGCTTAAAAATTGTACTTATAATAATAAAGTGAATGAAATTATTGGATCAATTAAATAAAAAAAGTACAACAATTTTATTTCATATATGCTCCTCTTGACTCTAATTTTCCATGGTGATTTAATCGGTTATTTAATCACAATCCATATATGCGACTTTTTAACAAAAGAATTGTAGTCAACACCCTAGAAAAAATGTTTCATAATTTTTTTATTATTGATATAATTGAAAAAAAGGAAAAAGTATTGAAGTATAAAAGTTAACTTAGATTAACATCTTTATGCATGTAAATTATGCAACAATTTTCATAGCAGAGTTAATGCTCGGTCGCGTGCTATGCACGAAATGAGAGAATCACTCTATGTTTGGCCTATAACCACGGAGTCACAACTTAAATAGTTGCATCGGTCATAACTCTTGTGACGCTGTTTTTGTGGACCTATTGTAGATTCAGAAGTTTTATTTTTTATATGGATATGTACGTACATATGGTAAGATGCATTACCATTTGATAACGTCCCAGAATTTAAAGATGTAAGCTAAGTTTCTTTTGGGCATAAGTTTTTACTTTTTAGACTCAAATTTGTAAGTCTAAAAATGACCTACAATTATTGAAACTGGAAAAAAAAAAAAATCATAGTGCTACTTGTTCCATTTTATCCAACTAAAAGACGTTAAACAAAGAAATCTCAAACATTCCAATAAAATTAATTTCTAAAAGCAACAAAATCAAATGGAATGCAAAAGAACTATCGACAAAATGAAAAAAGAAAATACATTTGAGTATAACTAAAGGATGGTGACTACACTTACGATCCATGTTAAAGCTAGAATGCAGAAATCTTTTGAGATTTGAAGATAGTAGATCAAGTCACTCATACTTGTTCAATATGTCTTGGAAGAGACTAAAAACACTTAATATGTATTGTCCAATTTGGTAACAATTAAAAGCTGTCACAGACATGAAATTAACCAACAAAAGCTAACTATACTTTTGGTTTACCAATGGGCGGACACAACGGATTATATGAGATAAAATAAAACTACCACGGAGATACATATATAGATTCCAATTTATTCTTCTTCAATAAAATTAGTCTTCAAAGGTACTGCTACCTGAGAACTAAATTGTCTTCCTTAAAAATTCATGGTATCAGGCAAAAGATATAAAAAAAAATCTTGACGAAAGGAGAAATTCTCACATATAGCACAGAAAATAGAAATTTGCTCTTCAGATCTTGTTGTGGAAGAAGGCTCATTGAACTGAACTCATACATGAAAAACACAATAATTCTCACACCTTATCATTTGTAATTGATCAAAGGTGTTCCTCCATTATTTGGTAGGCCACCATACACCACGCCTCCTTGCATTAGTGAAATACACAATAATCAGTAATGAATATTCATAACTCAACAAATAGAAATTGTAACTGAACAAATAAGGCATAATAACTGGAAAAAAAAAAAACAAAAACAAAAGGAATGCCAATAAACATTAAAATTTAATGTGAGAGAATGAACAGGTGAGGATATATTTCTGTCCAACAACTATCTCTTGATGTTTCATCAAAAAAAGAAAAACTCTCTCTCCATATGCATTAGGATACATCGAATTTATGACTTGCCACATCCCCTTTAAGTGCCTGAAGGATCATTAGGTATATATATATATTTGAAAATGAAGAAGAGATGTCTTTGTTAAATATTTTTATTCCTAAACTCTTCAAAAATACAGGGGATGTGTTAGCTAATTGAGATTCAGATAAGCATAAATAGAAATATAGATAAGAGATTTCAAAGACTGAATTGAGCAAGATTTATGATCTTAAAATTTGAAAAGATATATAGGATATCGAACGTTTCAGCGTAAATCTTGGAACAATATATGGAAGTTTCATATAGATCTCCTGTAATTGGAAGATTCCATAAGAATTTTCATATGTTATTAGACGTATATTA
The DNA here is from genome assembly GCA_020921065.1 of Vaccinium darrowii. NCBI lineage: Eukaryota > Viridiplantae > Streptophyta > Magnoliopsida > Ericales > Ericaceae > Vaccinium > Vaccinium darrowii. Next base: position 28,323,158 of record CM037151.1, read on the forward strand.
CAAAAATAATTGGAAAGCTCTCATTTCACTATGGAAAGTAAGAAGATTTATGGAAAAGTAAGATTTATAAATTCATTTATGGAAAAGTAAGATTTATAAATTCAAATTTTAAGAAAAAAAGATTTAGAAAGAAGATTAGGTCACCTACTTTGCTTAAATCTTAAATGACCATCCAATAAATTCATGGCGCTCCTCATGTTCATGATGCTCCTCTCGAATTAGGGGTGAGCAGAAAACCCGTCAAACCGTGAATCCAGTCCAAACCAATCCAAACCGATTGGTTTGGTTCGGATTTTTAGTAGCGTGGTTTGGTCCTGGTTTAAAAAAATTAGAATCCGTAGTCAATGGTTTGGTTTGTGGATTTACGTTCATGGTTCCGATTCCAATCCGATCCGATCCGAACCATTTATTATTATTATTATTATTATTATTATTATTATTATTATTATTATTATTATTATTATTATATAAGCCATAGTCAACTAACTTCCTAATTTAATTTATTCATTATTCCTTTTCTAACAAGATTTTATTTTGCCTAAGATTCACAACTTATTCCCCTAATTCTAATACACCAATAGTGGTTTAGTCATAGCAAATAAATTCGGTGATGAAATTCTCGATTCTAATTTTGATTCCACAGCACATTTCTATTTTTTCGAATTTCTATACATGATTTGGTCATAGCCTATCCCTATTCCATGATTTCCTTCATTACTGTGATTAATTACCCTAAATTTCTATATATGAGGACCTATTCGTATTCTATATATAAACCTAATGTAGTAAACCTAAATTTTAATTACTCTAAATATTTTACGGAAATAATATCCCAATTTTAAGCAAACCGTGGTTCGAAACCGAATCCGATCCGTATTTTAATGGTTTGGATTGGTTTGGTTCGATGCCTTTTGTGGGTTGGTTTGGTTCGCCAAATTCATAATCCGTAGGTAGTGGTTTAGTTCTTGGTTTACTACAAATCCGAACCAATCCGGTCCATGCTCACCCCTATCTCGAATGGCTCTGTCCCTGGGTATTATACTCTCTAATATAAGTTGCCAAAAAATAAAAATGAACCCGTGCTATGTACGGAGACATGAAATAAAAATGTACTAGAAATTGCCCGTGCCTAAAGGCACAATGCAACACATTATGAGCACAACTAACATAAATTACCCTTCCCTTGTGACCAACCCAACATCAAACCCAAATTTTTAGAGAATTTTTTTTTCTTATATATGGACGCTTCAATTAGGATCCATCTAATCAATTTCAAGTATTTCAATTTGAGAAAAAAACTACATTAATGTACAACAACCAATAAATACAAAGCTGTCTTATGTTTGTAACAAAATATGGTAACAACCTAGGCCAATAAACCGCCACATAATGATCTTCTCTTTCCAACCACCTTAACCTCCACCAAAACATACATTTTGAAATAATGTTGGTTAATATCAAATTAAAACGCCCAACACATCTCATCACAACCCTTTAGAGAATGCTGTAAAAAGAAACCTCCTTCAGGTTTGCTTTTTGATTTATAGTACGTTTCAACAACCATTAATTTATGCACAGTGTACAAGCTCTCCTTAGCTGCTATGATATATTGGGTTTGGAAGGAAAGAAACAATAGACTTTTTCACGACAATGCTATGCCTGCTTGTGCTTTGGGCCATCAGGTTATTGATGAGATCTGGGCATGTCTGTGTTTGTGGAGATGCCTTAAGTCAACAGATGCAAATCGTCTGCTGGCTAGAGATTGGAATCTTAGTCCCAGAATTTTTGGGCCGTAGTTGTGTCCGTTGTAATTTTCGGGGTTGGTTTCTTTTGTTTGTTTTTTTTCTTGATGCTATTACTTTAAAGCGTCTTTTGTGTTTTGGTTTCTAGCTTGCTAGGATTTCTAGTCATGATGTTTGTAGGGTTGCTTTCCCTCATGTTCTTGGTTTGTTTGCTTAATGAGATCTTAATTTACCAAAAAAAAAAAAATTTAATTTAATTCCATCCTCCTTTTTTTTTTTTTTAAGAGTGGAGCGATATAAATTTTTTTTAGGAATTGATTGTGTCAATCTAAGCCCTAAAAACAAACCTATTTTTACGGAATTTTGAATTCTGAAAAGGAAATATGATATCTTTGAGTGGGGGAATTGGGAATTGCACAAATGATATAAGCCCTTCAATTTATCCCAGCCATCAAAACTCTTAAAACTAAGCTAGACCATTGAATGAATATATCATGGTTGAAGATTTTTGGAAATCCAATCACGTAGCCTTATACTTCTCCTTTTGGATAGCTTTTCAAATTCGAAATTCAAAACTTATATTAACAAAAGTCATATTGAATAGATACCCCACATACCATGAATATTTAAGTTTTCTTCCTTAATGCAAATCATGCCTCAATATATAAACTTAAGTAGAGCACGGCTGTCATAAAAAAAAAGGTATGGTTGTGTTAGATAGCTTTTAGTTTAGTTTTGATGATGTCATAAGGTGAAATGAGTGGAGAGATATAGAGAGAGAAATGAGGGAAATGATGATGTCATAAAAAATAAAACTAAAACTAAATTGAGAAACGAACAGGGCCATAAGGTTTTTGTTTTAGGAGGGAAATCGATAGGTAATATTTTTTGTTAGGAGGGGAATCATTCCTGTTAAGATAAACTCAAGTTATTTCCAATTCGAAATATGTTTTATCAGGATTAAGTCACTTTAAAGTTTAAACATTCATAAAACTTATTAATATCATCAAATCATAAATACATGACACTTGACATCAATTCTATACTACAAAGGAGAGCGGTTTTATATTTTATCTCTTTCACAACTGTCCTACGTGGCAGATTGGAGGGTTGTGATTGAGTTTCAAAATAGAGTTTGATCCAAGGGTTAAAAAAGTTTTCATATTTCCTTTTCAGAATTTAATCCCTCAAAACTGCTTTTATATTTCCTTTTCAAAGTTTTCATATTTCCCAGCCATCAAAACTGCTTGCTCTCATTGAAAAGGCCAGAGCCTCAGAACCCAGAATTCAAATCACCGATCCATCTTCTCCTTCCAAGAATTCAAACCACCGCTCTCAAATTGTCAAAATCAGAACCCGAGAGAGATTGAGTTCCCCAAGTGGGCGAGGTGTCCAAAGTGCAAGTTTTATGTTGAGAAATCAGAGGCTCCGGATCAGCTGTCCCAGAAGCCTGTCCCAAGACCCTGTCCCAAGACCCTGTCCCAGCCCCCAAAACACCACCGTTTTGTGGCACTCCAAGCCTTTTGCAAAATGCAATTTTGTGGGGCTCACTTTCGGGTCCCACAGAAACGATCCGAACCGTTAAATAATTTTAAAATAATTATTAAAGTGTTCTCCGTGAAATTCGGACCCATTGGATATTTTTACGTTATTCATCTTATTCCTTTGATTTGAAAGAATCTTCAAGAAAAGTTATAAAATTGTGGGCTTGGAAACCCATTGATTTGAACTGTAAGGGTTGTAGGGTTCGTTGAGACGACCATCCAGTAAAAAAATTATCTTGTTTGGACATTGATAGGTATCAAAACGCTAAAAATATGAGTTTTTATTGTAGCTATCGATGTCTGAACAAGATAATTTTTTTACTGGATGGTCTTCTCAACGAGCCCTACGACTCTTACGGTTCAGATCAATGGGTTTCCAAGCCCACAATTTTATAATTTTTCTTGAAGATTCTTTCAAACTTGAATGAAAATCAAAGGAATGAGATGAATAACGTAAAAATATCCAATGGGTCCGAATTTCACGGAGAAAACTTTAATAATTATTTTAAAATTATTTAACGGTTCGGATTGTTTGTGTGGGACCCGAAAGTGGGCCCCACAAAATTACATTTTGCAAAAGGCTTGGAGTGCCACAAAACGGTGGCGTTTTGGGGGCTAGGACTGGGTCTTGGGACAAGCTTCCGGGACAGTTGATCCGGAGCCGAAATCAGAGGTTTGCTTGATTATTTGTTTATTCAATACACTTTCACACACTCTAATACACTTTTTACACTTTTTAACACACGTTTTAAATCTAAACAACAACCTAATGGATTGTTTATAGCATTTGGATTGTTTATAGCATTGTCCTAGTCATTTCGAAATTCTGCTTGATACGGTTTATCATGATTGCTTTTATGAAAAGCTGTTGATTTTAGTTGAGCTCTATTGGCACTTTTAATGTTGCAATGTATTTGGGGTGACAATTGCTCCTTGTTCCTCAACTTGAGTCATTGGACTTGGATGCTCCATTTTTTTCAATCCAACATGATAGCATTCCTTTTGGGTACTCGATCATACTTGCGGTGCTTTATTGCTTGTGCTGACAATTTTTGCTTTCGATTTAACTATTACGCCATGTGTTCATCGTTCAACCCCAAGTTTTCGTGCCATTCAACTTGACGATCAAGTGTAGAAGACGAATTAAACGATCAAGTGATGACGTGACGAACACGAACACGATCAACTGTTTCTCGCACACAGTCGCTAGTGTAGAAGAGGATGGGTAACCGATAGGAAGAGGGTAATTTTGGGAAAGGAATATGGGCAGGACACCAGGACCTTATGAGAAATGGGTTGCCCCGTCTAATTTCAGCAGGATCTGCTGAGGTCCAAGTCTGCCTCAGAGGACAGGGCCACAAAAACCACTATATAATTTGCAAGCTCAAGTGGGATTGAAAATCCCATTAACAACAAAGCCCAAAAAAGAGAGCCCAAACTATGCCAAAAATTTCTAATTTCAAAAACAATTGGAAAGTCCAAACAAATGAACAATAGATGATAGCATACATCATATGTCCACTAATTTGTTGCAAAACAATAAGACACCAAATCCTTGAACCACCAATAGCCAACAGGTAACAATTTCAATAATGCAACACAGAGAGCAATTAAAAAATTTCAAATGAGGCTGCCATAAGCAGTAGAAAACATTGCATAAACAGAGCACAGAGTTCACTCCAAACCAAAAACTAATCCAACTTCATACAAAGTTCCAAATGCCCAGACAGATCGATCCCAAAAATAATAATTAAAGAGTTTCAAAAACATAAACAGATCCCGAAACAGCAAGTTTTCCATCTTCTTCCCCATATGGCAGTCCCTACATTATTCCCAAAAAAACGGCTTATTTACCTTTTTAGTCCCCAATGTATTAGCGATTGGCCAATTTGGTCCCCAATGTATACATTTGTCCAATTTAATCCCCCATGTTTAAAATGTGCGTCGATTTAATCCCTACCCCTAACTCCGTCCACTTCCTCCGTCAAAATGGAGGGCATAATGGTATTTCACCTCATGAAACATTAAAAAAACAAAAAAACAAAGGAATAACTATACTCCCACAAAAAAAAAAAAAAAATTGCCCACTTATCTCAAAAAGAAACAAAAAACGAAGAAAACACTAAAATTACGTCTCTCTCCCCCAAAACGCACCGCCACTAAAATTACGTCTCCCTCATCTCTCTCCCCAAAACCCAAACCCCTCTCCTCCGCCTCTTCACACCACCCACCGCCACAACCGCCTCTTCACACCACCCACCGCCACAATCACCACACGTACGCCTCTCCGAACCAGAATAGATACTGTCCATTTTGTTAACGATTAAGACCGGTCGGATCCATTCACCCAAAGCTTGCCGGAGAACAGTTTATGTTTGGACACATACACCCTAAACACAATCAACCACCACAAGCGCACCATCAATTAGATTTGATAAGGTACTCATTCCCATTACGCTCTCCTTAATTTGTAGCTCTTTAGTGACTCATTAGACATCTTGAGCAATGATACCAGCAGTAGCCATAAGCAAATCAGTAACTGTGGATTTCCGTGAGAGAAATAAGACTGCGTATACATATATATTTCCGAAATTAAATGACATCATCGTACTTTTCTGTTGGGAAATCTAAGCTTCAGATTCACCAAGTGGAATCACAAAATTGAAGAAATCTTATCGTAATTTTTATGGAAAATACTGGTCTTATTTTCTCCATTTTCCTTTGATTTGCTTCACTGAGTGAAGTTTTGCATTTAGAATGGAGGGATTTACTGAGAATGCTTTCGAAGCAAAGAGCCACTTGGTCGGTCTCTGCGTCGAAACAGCGTTGCAGAGTAGACACGTCGTCGAGTCGTGGCGAGACAGCGACGTACTCTAGAACGGATGCCCCCTAATGCCTTGGTCGAAAACGAACGATGTCAATCTAGTTCGAGATCCTGTCTCTGCGTGATTCGCAGCTCGTCGTAGCTGCTGTGATGGCAGTTGCCGGAGGTGGGGAGGCAGTGGAAGCGGTGGTGGGTGGTTTTTCATTTCAGAGAGGCGTACCTGTGGTGGATGTGGCGATGGATGGTGGGAAGAGGCGGAAGGAGGGGTGGGGTTTTGGGGAAGAATGATGTGTGGACGAGAGAGTGAGAGACATAATTTTTTATTTTTTGGGGGGGTAGAGTTATTCTTTTGTTTTTTGTTTTTTTTTTAATGTTTCATGAGGTGAAATACCATTATGCCCTCCATTTTGACGGAGGAAGTGGACGGAGTTAGGGGTGGGGATTAAATCGACGCACATTTTAAACATTGGGGATTAAATTGGACAAATGTATACATTGGGGACCAAATTGGCCAATCGCTAATACATTGGGGACTAAAAAGGTAAATAAGCCATTTTTAATTTAAAAGTTGATGTTTGTGAGTAGAGTGACATGTGACTTTTGGTGACTTCTAGTCAAAATTGCTAAAACTTGGGGTGACTTAAAATGGCAAACTGGGCAAGAGTAAGCTGCTACTTCAGCTGCAACATAAAAAATTGAAGGGATTTGTGTCCAAATGGTCTGATTTATTCTACTTCCATAGTCTATGTTTTAAGTGTTTTCTTAAATACTTCTCGTGGTAATCATGATGGATGATGGACCTGGTGAAGAAAAGGTAAACTTGAGCAAGTTGTTGCTGAGCAGCCCATAGTAAAAACGTGGAGAACTATTTATTATCAAGCTTACAGACAAAGAAGACTTTTTGCATCTCCGTGATATGTTTTGAGATTTACAAAATAAATGTGAGATCATCTCATCTTTGTTTTTTCTTATTGTTCTGCCTATAAATAGGCTTGTAATCTGTAATAGTGTCATCAAGTGTGGAGTGAGAGAAACAGAGAGTGAAAGAGAAATATTTGTCCTCGGTATTTTTTCATATTGAGTGAAGATCAATAAAATTGTGAGTGTTTTGTTCAAATTCTCTTCTAAGTTTCATGCATCGTAAGTGTGATTCATACTCCTCCACCCAATACATGGCCGATATTAAAAAAAAAAAAAATCGTGATTTACCTGATCAACATGTAAGTATTACTCCTGTTGGTGTTTGATTTCCTTTTAGGAGCATACACACATTTGGGATTCATTGGAATGCCACTTATTAATTATGCTGATCGAACTCAACCCTTGGTAAATCACATTGGAAGTGGTACTCTTCATCACTTTCCTTCATATATGCAGTTTTATGTCAATTAGAATGCTACATATAAGATCCAACTCAACTTTTGGTATTTGGTTTTGGAAGTGGAATTTCTCCTGTTTTTCCTGCATGTTATTTGTTTATTTCAAAATCGATACAAGATGATTAAGACAAATTATTAAAAAAGGAAGACTAGGCATGTCCATGCTTAGGGACCCCTCCACAGTCCACATCCTATCCCTAAGGAAGTAACATACAAACCATAATTAAAGCCATATATTTCATCAACTCACTTAAACATCATAAGTAGAGTCCTCAAATATAGGTTCATCCAAGATAACAAGAGGATAATGATAAGAAACCTAACCTAGATTAGAAGATCAGGTAGCTTCTAAAATAAGTTAAATTCCGAAGTCTAAATAGATAACTAAACCAAGAAACAATATCCTTCCGGATCATATAGGACCATGACACATATGGATGCACGCGATAAGCCCTCAATAATGTAAATAATGGGGCTTATCTCTCATTTTTTGATAACCCGATGTTCGGGCCTGCATACGCACTCTTCGACTAATTCCAGGACCCTAGAGGTAGCTACCGCCCAGTGGCCCCAAGAGATTGCTAGCAAGGAGAATCTAAACTGAGACCTTAGGTGGGAGTAAACCCCCAAATCCCAATGCAAGACCACTTTGCGAACCCTAATTTGCCTCACTTTTAGTCACTACTACCTCTCCATTTCCATTTGCATCATTCAATGTGGTGTATCCTTTTGTATTTTCCCTGGCTAATTCAACATCCCCTTCTCCATTGCTTTCAGTTACCTCCTCTAGTGGCTTATACCTATAAAACCATGCACAAATTACATAATAGACAAGATTCAACATTTGTATACCACTCACAAGCCAATAGTAGTTTTCCAATCTTCCCCTGTTGAGATTCCTATCAGGCAACCAATTCCCTTCTTTCCCAGTATACTCGTGAATCAATGACACCATCAGGGTACCGATGTAATTCCCAATCGATATCGCTGTCCAATACAGCGCAGCGGCTGTGCTCCTCATGCTCTCGGGCGATTGATCATACAGAAACTCCAAGTGGCCTACGGACATGAAAACTTCTGCTACTCCGTGGAGGCAAAACTGAGGAATTAACCAAAAAACGCTTATGGGTATGATGGCGGTAGGCTTGTCGAGTAGGCCGTGATGTGCAGCCACTTGTTTCCTCTTGATTTCAACAAGGGCTGAGACTATGGTGGCAAGAATGTTGACTGCGAAGCCTATCCCCATTCTCTGTAAACAAGTGACTCCTGCAGGATTTTTTGTGAAACGACGAGCAAAGGGAACGAATAGGCGCTCATAAAGGACGAGTCCTATTAGGACAGTTAGGATACTGAAGATTGAGAGGGAAGCAGGGGGAATTTGGAAGGACGGGGAGAGGTGACGGTTCATTGACCGAGCTTGTACTATGACGAAGCTGTGCTGATGGGAATACGACGTAACAAGGAGTATTCCAGCTGCCCAGATGGGCAGCATCCGGATGATGCACTTTAGTTCCTCAACGCGGTGAACTGTGGCTAGTCTCCAGAGGTTTGGTGAGTTTGGGTCTTTGCCATCTTCTTCAGTCACGATAGCAGCTCGATCAAACCACCTTCAAAAATCAGAACAAGAAGCGTTTCAGATAAAGTCCGACATCAAAATATGAAAGGTGGCTTTCTACAATGACTGCTTGAATGTGAGTGATTGTACTTGAAGGGAGTATGCCCAAGTAGCGTGGCCGTGCCCCAAGACCACTAAAATTAGTACTCTTATCTGTAAAAATTTCACTTATTAGTGTCTTACTTGTATTGTTCTGAATGTAGAAGCCTTCCATTGGAAGAAATACCAGCATCAAGCTCTCTATTTTCATACAGCTTTGCTGGATCTTCTGGAGCAATTGCTTTCCTCTTCTTCACAGCAGCAACGATCACCTGAGCCAGTCTAACTAAAGGACTCCCCATCGGTTTAACTCTTCTATAAAGAGGAGAGCCCAAAACAAATGCTACTACAGAAATAGCCATCGCAATGGTGGGGATCCCGAGACCGAGTCCCCACCCGACGTTGTCTTGGATGTAAACAACAACCGTTAGAGCGGTTAGCGAGGCCATTCCCATGGAGAAGTAGTACCAGTTGAAGAAGTTCCATTTTCTGGACTTGACCTTCGATTTGGACATGTCAAATTGGTCGGCTGCGAATGTGACCACGCACGGCCTGATTCCGCCCGAGCCGAGGGATGAGAGGAGGAGAGAGAGGTAGAGGATCCATAGCTGTAGGGATGAGGCTTCCTTGCAATTTTCTTGAGTTGGGCACGGTGGGGGGCGGAGTTGTCGCAGTGTTGCTGATATGGTGATGCTTATCAATCCCTGTGAAGAAAAAAAAAATATTTTGTTACAAGAAATGTATCGTCTAAAATGTTACCTATTCCTCTTAATCGTGGATAGGCTATTCCAGGATAACAAATTGTGGATAGTTAGTAGTATGTAACGAATTTACAGAAAGCTATAAAAGGAAATCAATGGCAAAAATCACTGGCCGTGGTCCTCTCCCACCGTACACTGGAATGGGCAGTGCGGAAACCTCGATTGAAAATCGGAGGTGGGATTAAAAAATTTAATATAAGTAATATAAGAAAATGTATAAGGGTAGTTAATTATTCATAATACTAATAGAAATATATACTTTTATAGGTGAATCATTCATCAAAATACCTGCCCATTCAAAAAATACACAGAATTTAAATAATAAGTGCCACAATATTCAAAAAGGTACAGATTCAGTGACCCTGCAGTGCTGCGCCAAAATGTTAGTATTGTTTTGCTCCTCCATCTCATAGGACGGTCACTTCAGAGTCCCACAAAAATGATCTAATCAGCTCAATCAGATAGTTGTTAAGTAAATCATCTAATTTTTATAATTTTACATTTATAATTAAGGATCCTGAATTTGAATGTAAAGTTAGACAATTGTATGATTGGTATCCCCACAATCTGAACCACCGATTTTATAGTGCTTGTTTAGCAGAGCATTAATAAAAAATATATCTTAATATGACATCGATAGGTATCTTGACGCAAAGATTCTTTTAAAATTATGAACAGTTTAGATGCACATCGATGTCTAATCAAGATAATTTATTTTGATGAATGCTCTTCTCAACAAGTCTTGGCGTTGTTCCAGAAACTAACTTGAGTCAGGAACTGGTTTGAATTGAGTTTTTGAGTTGATATTTTGTAAGAGAATGATTTGTCTCGTAAAGCATAATAAATCAGTTTTAAGTCAATTTCTAGAACTACCAGTGGAGCTTTTGTGGTTCAGACTAAAGGGATACCGGACACACAATTTTCTAACTTTTTTTTAAATATCATTCAAAACTCAGTATCTTAATAACAAATTAAAAGATTGAATTGAATACTAGCAATTATCAGATTGAACTAATTTTTTCAAAACCACTGGAACAATTATTTTTAAATTATCAAATGGCTCGGATCATTTAGACGATTTTTTCGCTAGCCCTAACTCAAGGACCACCCGACCTCCCTCCAAGGTTCCGCCCTTGGAATGGGACATTCTTTGTCACCAATATGTAGCGGAAAAGAAGCCTGACTTGTAGCCTTGTTTGGTTTGGTTTTTAAGAACCGGTTTTCTCAATTATTATTCAATTATTACCCCTATTTTTAAATATTATTTCTATTTTTCTCTCTATCTCGCTCCAATAATTAATACCTTAATTAATACCTATTTTTTAATTATTATCCCTATTTCTCCCTCTAATCATTACAAAAACCAAAACTCAAAACGTAAACCAAACACAACCTGCCTGATCAGCACACAACGTTTTGGTCTTTGGGGGAAATAATCTGGTGGGGTGCTGTTCTTTACTGTCTGTAAGCCTTTCTTAATCAGTGTCAACATGGTTTCACTTAAAGAGCAAATTTTCTAGTAATTAAGGACCTCCCGTAAATAAGAAAAAATGTAATTTTTTCATGTTAAAAATTGTTTTTGGGAAATCCGAACCGTCCAATGTGTTCAGAAGGTGTTTTCAAGGGTCCAAGCAGGAAATCTTCAAAAAAAAAATATCAGGCAGGGCTTGATCCAAGCAGTTTTTCGCAAAACTGTTGGACGGTTCGAATCGTCAAAAAATACTTGGATCACGGATGTCCGAAAGTCCGGAGTCCGGATAGGAAGTGGAACCTCACTTAAAGAATCGCATAGGGTTGCGGATAGATCCATACAGCATGTTAGTAATTTTTTAACGACGACCCATACAGCATATGTTAGTGCCTTCTTTGAAATTAATTGGCCCATACTTGTATAAACAATAACATGGCTTGTCTGCAATCAGCCACTGGCTGCGAGTCAATTTTGGGGGATTGAGGGGTTGTAGTGAGCAATCACGGATGTCCGTTCTGTAATTAACGGTCCGGATTATCTTACATAAAAGATAAGTGTCATACATGTAGGATCATTGCATTTAATCGGGATCGTTAATTACCAAACGGACAACGGTGATTGCTCACTACAAGAGTATAGTGAGCTTATTCACTACAGGGCACAGGCCTCCCGAGTCCCAAATTCAACAATCTTTTCAAGGTTGTCAATCAAATTAGAAATTTAGGTGAATATCAATCGAGATTATTTTCGGAATCTATTCTCTAAGATAATAATTTAATTGGTCCATTGAGCCAGCCTCTGGATAACGTAAAATAATGGGTTGTCTCTGGCCTCTCAAAAAGGTGCAAAATTTAAGTCACCCATCTATTTTTAGTACCCAATACGTACATAAGCTCAAAATAAAATTTAGTGCCGAGATAAAACCCAAAGAAAAATAATGGTGTTATTCTTCGTATTTCGCCTTAGGCTCAAAAAATTTCAGGACTAGATTTGTCGTCAAGTGTGTCAACGTGACTATTCTGAAGCCATATGGATTCGGATTCATATTTATCGATACTCGATTACATGATTTTTTGCATAACTTATGCACAACTGTGCAAGCCGTTTTTTATGGGCAAAATAGTCCTTGTCTTGCAAAATTAAATGCAGAAATATTTGCTTAGAGAGGGAGGGAGGGAGGAAGGGAGAGAGAGAGACCAGTTCATAAATGATGGAACCGCCGATGATGGTCCAAAATCGTCCAGCGTAGGAGTCGGCAATGAGAGCACCGATTAACGGCGTGAAACTGGCAGTGCCACCAAAGTTGGTGAGGGTGTTGGAAGCCTTAACCAAGGGCATGTTCAGCTCGTTTGTCAGGTACGTTATCATGTTTGCATGTGAGCCAGTGGATGCAAATCTATCGCATATTTCATTGGCTGTCAATATCACACATCGTGATCAGATTCATTAAAACTCGATAAATGGCACATCAAGGAAGCTTTGAAAGATTCATAGCTATAAATCGTAATGAACTACTAGTAACAAAGTTTTCGGCTAACACCAAACGCAGAAGCTGTGACAAACACACATGAGCGAATGTTTGTTCCATCCGTGTGAAAACTTAAATAAATGACTTGTTGATTTGAACACGAAAAGACCAAAACTCACCGAGGATGAATGGCATTGTTTTCATCCCTCCAACATCCTTCTTCTTCTTCTCCTTGGAAGTGTTCTCAATCTCATGATTCTCTCCCCCACCATTTTCAGCCATCTTTTCCTCTGGCTCCATCTTCTTGTCCATGTTACAGTTAAATGGGAGGTTCTCCATTGTACACTGTATTTATGGGCATGAGAGATAGGAAGAGAGTGAACCACTGAAGATAATGACCAAAGAAAGTGGGGTCCAAGACCAGACCACATTGGGGGGTGATGTGTTGTCTTATGTCATCGTGTATGTTACAGAGGTTGTCTTCGCTGAAATCATGCATGGTAGAGAAAATGCTCATTTTATGATTTTTGTATATTATTTGGATTTGAAGGCAATTTTGGATGGTTTTAATCATTCAGTAGGTTTTTGGAGAGAGATGCCAGTTGTAATCGTATTGACCTGTGGTCTGAGTCTTACGTGATTGGAATGAAGATATTATTGGAGTACTACAGAACAAATTTAATTAGGGGTTGATGTGCACAGCTGTGCACCTTTCAGCCGTCCGATCGTGTTTTGGACGATCCGGATGTGTTTTAAATTTTTTATCGGTAAAAATAAATTTAAGTTAAATTAAAATTGCTGAGGTGATGTGTGCCATTCCTCCGTATTATTCCTAGCAAATATGTGGTTGGCCTATAAAAAAAAATGTGTGACGATAAATTTTGCAGGTGAAAGGTTAACAATTTTTGTGGGAAAGGGCTATAATACATACTCATTAAAAGTGTGTATCATATGCACTTATTGTATGGTTCAGATTGTGTGCCACCTCATCGACAATCATAATAATTTTTAGTTTTTCGTAACTATTCAGCAGTATAATTTGTAACATTTTCTATGATTCGTCACATTTTGGTGTGTCCCGTAACTTTTATAGGGGTGTGTATTCTAGCCTTTTCCATTTTGTGTTGTATAATTGGTGAGTGAGGGATGCCCATGTAATGAATGTTGTGATCATATCATTAATAGAGAGCACCAAGAAAGCAATGTCACATGGCAAAATATTGCGAGAGCTAGTACTCAATAATTAGTCCAGACGAAACATCCACTGTTTTCACTTTTAGTACGGTGTAGATTCTAAATACCTGATAAATACTCCATCTGTCCAATTTTGTTTCTCTTTTCTTTAAGTGCTGATATTTTTGACATTTTTAAACCCAAAAGATTTTTCCCATTGAAAAATAAAATCAAATACCAAAATACCCTCATCTTCAAATTAAAAACAATTCAAACCGAGTTTTCTCCATACTTACTCCACCATCAACCCACCCTCCCCCACCCACCCGAACTCCCTACACTTATTTATTCTCATATTTGGTTGTTGTCCCAAATTAAGTACTGTAGTTCTGGTGGGTGTATCAGTTCAATTGAGTTGCGATCTTGGTATGAAATGAGTGGTTTTTGTGGTTTATTTTATCCTTGGTCCATAAGAACCGGGTTCAATGACATTTGAAACTATAAAAGAATAGTTGTGTGTACAGGGTGAAGTTCCTAGGATGATGAGGGTCTTCTTTGAAACCATTTCGTCTCCTTTGTTGATTCTCTATGGTTTTATTTAAGCCCCTACTTTGGTGCTTCCATTATTATGCTGGAAAAACTTACTGGTAGCAATTTCGACGATCGAGACAGATCAATTTTTATCTCATAATAAACATCAACTACAACAAAATTCATGTCGATCGGAGATTAGTATGTTTTCGGAACACATCTATCTCATGAAAAATGAATTTCTAATCCAGTGTTGCAGTAATTTATGCTCAAAGGAACATTTGGTTTCAAATCAATGTGCTTTCCAAGTTCCAACTTAACGTCTTGTTCCTTAATTTTTCTGTCATGCATTACTTTTAATGGACTTTTCAGTTAGTATATTTTTTCCGAAAGGTTCTAATATAAGTCTTTTATTTCACACAAGAAGTTGGGGCACACATGATGTGTGTGCAAACGAAAAACAAAACATACAGAAAGGGAGAACGAAGGGAGAAGATCAAATTTCAATTCAATAATTATTCTACTTCTATATTGAAACGAGTAATAAAAGAAAAATGGAAACTCACTTTTTCATGGTAGAGTATAGTGGGCTTTCATTTTACAGAAAATTGGTCTAAAGGCCAAGTTTGAGGCTTTAAATGGTGTTTAGTCCAACTTAACTTATTTTAATGCTTCCAATACATTGATGTGAAAATTTTGAGGGTTCAAGGACAACATTAGACAAAAATACCCTTAATGGGAAGTGTTTCCGCGCCTCCTTTATGCATTGCAATAAAAAAATTAAAAAAAATAAAAAAAGGAGGCAAAGGGCAGGCCGGCACTTTTCCTGCTGCTAATGCTAACCAACTTAACCCTTGAAAGGGACAAGTCCATGCGTGGGTTCAACAAACTCAATAATTAATACGTGGGTTCTCTCTCTCATGCGTGGGTTTTGGGTGGGTGGGACAAAGGTAATTTCTCTCTCTTTAATTTTGGGGGTGGGTTCAATTTTTGGGGTTCAATTTTAGGGGGTTTAGACTCTTTGGGGTAGGGTATAGTGGGATTAGGCATTTTGGGTTTAGGCACTTAGGGTGTACTTTCCAATTATAGGGTTTTAACTGTTTAGGCACTTTCATAGGGTACCCTAGTATTTTAGGCACTTTCATAGGATACCTTAGAGTTTTAGGCATTTTCATAGGGTACCCTGGAGTTTAGATTTAGACATTTTCGTTAGGTTTGAGGGTTTAGGCACTTTCATTGGCTAGTGGGGGCATTTTTGGAATGTGTAGGTGATTTGTTCTTTTGGCATTAAGGAAAAAGTTGATATCCTTATTGAAGTAAAGACCATTTTACTATGTCCTTGCAAAAAACGGACCCTTGATTTTACTCCTATCATCTTTGTTTGCCTTTTTTGCCGTAATTACCCAATCATCTCTGTGGAAACGAACGGAGGGGTGAAAAACTACTGCAGGTTTTGTAACTGCATGGAGCGGTTGTCTTTTTTGAAATGTCGTAACCGCCCCTTATGGCTATAATTCTCGAAGTAAAATACAATGGGTAATTCTGGAAATTGAAAATGATGGGCCCAGTTAGAATATTAAAGTTTAAATTTGTCGAAGATAGGCACATAAAAAACACCTCCCGCACTCACTTTCACATAAACCTACACTCATAATTCGGTTGGCAATTAACGCCTTCATTGTAATGTTTTGCAATCAAGTGATTCGATACAATTAATCACTTTTCGTTCCCCAGAAACGCAACATGGGATCAAAGCCCGAACGTCCATCCACTCACGTGGGGTGTGGAGCCCGCATGTGGGGCTCATGTGGGACTCACACTCCATGTGTGTGCAGTTGTGGCACAATTTGTGTCACAATCATTTTTGAATTTTTGCTGCGTTTATCGTATTGAGGTTAAATTGTAAAACAAGAGCCCTTGCCAATGGTGGTTGAGCCCTCGCTTACTCTCGGTTCTCAGCAAAATTATTTTTGTAAGGGATCGGGGATCATTCACATACACAAAACAAACCAGCGGTTCGTACAGAGTATTTGCCCCGCGAAATGAATATAGATACACTGGTTCAATAATTGATCGGAAAAAATGGCGTTTCCAAAGCGAAAACACTTTCTTTCTCACTCTCTGTTCTGCCTCGCGACTCTGTCCGTTCTCTACATCACTCACAATTCACACGACCCGCAAGCTTCATGTGCATATAGGATTAAGAAGACCGGAAAAAGAAATTAACCGTTTAATTTTGGGTCCAAAATTCTTAGAATTGTAAGTATTGATTTGGTTATTGATTCACAGTAAAAGGACACCATACCGGTCGCGAACATACCGACAATAGACTTTAGGAATAGGTCCCATGGGATGATAATTTCAGGAATTGAGTGAATTTAGGTGACGCACCAGCTTACGAAAACTCGATTTCGAATGAAAAAGACTGGTCCTTTTGCTGAGCAGAAAGAATCATTCTGTCATGAACTGCCAAAAGATATTGAGACGGAAAGGCCAATTTCTTTCTTCTGTGGAATCCACAGGATTCTAAATTTTAGGTGCCCTTTCGATTTCCACTGCAGGGTAGGTGACAAATGGGGTCGACAAACCAAAATGGGTCACTCACTGGTAGTGGTACAGATAAGAGGCACTTTTAGAGAGAGAAAAAAGTGAATAAACATTAACCACATCCGATTGTAACTTTGTTCAGCCTCTTAAAAAGTTGGTGAACACTAATTCAATAGTTTAAGGTTGCAATAGAGCTAACGACAAGTTTAAGGCTCCGTTTGCTTCAACGTAAAATATTTTCCGATGTAAAATACTTTTGGATTTAAAGTATTTTTACCAAAAAGAAAAGTTTCATTTTTGTTTTCCGGTGTTTGGTTGATAATTGTAGCATTTTTGTTTCAAGTTTAGGCATTGTAACCGTTTTTGGATGAGACCAATAACAAACTTTTGGGGACGGGATACGCACTGAAATAGATTTTTTTTTTTTGTTCTTGAAATCAAAGAATGCAAAAAATGAAGGAATGAAATACGGCCACGTGTCATATAAAAAAAACCGTTGTTATTGTTATAACCATTGAACAAATAACCATTTTGTTCAATTTTCAAATTGCACATCACGTCGGTTGTACTATTAAATTTTTGCACATTCTTCTAATAATACAGAAAATTCGCATCGTCTTTGCAACTTATTAGACAAAGGAAGAGAATAATAGAGAAAATAGTAGTTAAGATGAACAATGAGAGGAAAGTAGGAGCAAGATTTCTTTTAGTTGGAATCAAATCTTCTGTTCAAAAAATTCACTATTCCTCTGTTTTGGTGCATTTTTGGCCATTGGATCACATGAAAAATTTTAAACAAAAATCAAAACACATACAATCCAACGATCCAAAAACACTTTGGCACAAAGAAACACAATTTTTTTCGGAACAGGGAATCTCAAACGCTTTTAGTTTGCTCCTCTTCCATTGTTCGCTCTAAAAGCTTTTTTGGTTTAAGAGAGAAAAGAAAAGAGTAGAAAAAGATGCTCCCTCTGTCCCATGTTAGGGCACGGGGCCCAATAGTGACGTAATTCACTACAAGATTACAAGATTGTAGTGAGCCTCTTTTGGCCGTCCATTTCGACATCGACAACTCGGATTTAATTCAAACTCTAAATGGTCCGTGCTGTTCATTGTTTGGATTAAAATCCAAGCGTTCAGTACCGAGATGGATGCCCGGATGAGCTCACGACAACCCTATAGTGAGCCCCTCACTACAGGGACCCCGTACCAGCATGTTAAGTGTCCACTATGGGAATTTGTACATTTTTAAACCCCAAAAAAATATGCTTCTCTTTATATTTTTTTATATTCTTTACACCAAAAATTAAAGTGTTTGTTTGATGTCAAATTTTTTTTAAAAAATTGTATGGAAATACATTTTTTTATGTCCAAGGGGACACTTAAATTGGGACGGAGGAAGTAAATAATTACGCCGCTTGTTCTAAAATTTTGGTCAATTTTTTTTTATTTTTTGATGTCTCAAAAGTCAAAATTGTTGTCCATTTTTTACCATAATCAGTCGCTTTTTGCCCTCCTTTCGGCTAATGGCCAACTCTGTAGCTACTCCATTTCTCCTCCATCAAAATACTCCCAAACCCATAAGAAATCTAACCTCAATACTTGTGTAGTTGTGTTCCAGTGTATATTTATTTTTTTGCACTGATGGGTCTTCCTGATTCTTACTTAAAAATGACCCTGGAAACATCCTTTTTGACTTGGGCACTACAAAATGCATAATAAGAAATCAGAAGAATCCTATGAAGTAGTTGGGGGTTAAAAAAAATTGCATAAAGGAGAAAACAATAAATTTGTGCACAAAGTGATAAATTCAATTAAGAACACGACAATTAATAGAGTGGTCGGTATTGTTTTGACAAAGCTAACTTTTTCTCGTGTAAGATGCATGATCTCACATAGCGTGTTTCTTTAGCCATTTTGTTTGATTGACCATTGTGATCGTTTTCACATTCAACTATTTCTATTTTTTTTTATTGGACCGATCTATATTATGATCAATATTCTCATGATCCAACCTGTAACGTTGGCGAAAAAAGCTGCATAAAAAACAACATTCATGAAGCATGCAACTTAATGGAAAATACTGAACAGGATTTGATGAAGTATCAAAAGAAAAATGAAGCTACACATCAAAAGAAGAGAGAAAAAAAATTGCATTTAGAATAGTACCCCCTCCGTCCCTTTTTAAGTGCATTCTTTCGTAAACCCAACTTATTAAAAAGACATTATCAATACACATTTCACATAAACTTTTACCTCTATTTTACATTTTTCACATCTACTTTTATCTTCACTTTTACTCATCATCTCTTTACCCACTAACTTTTCAAAAGGTCAAAATAATAATTGCACAAATTTTTACCCACTAACCTTTCGAAACAAAGACTAGTTAAGGGACAGCCCAAAACAAAAAGTTAAACACTAAAAAAGGGGACGGAGAGAGTACCTTGGAAACACAGTCGAGGAAGAGGTTACAGAATAGACTTTTGAATTATAAATATGTAGCGGCCGGGTCCGTGGGAGTCAGCAAGGGCCTCCTCCACGTGGCAGGGAGCTAAAAGGGGCACTACCTCAGTCCGCAAAATTGAATGCAGATCGCTCCGCCGGGATGACGCCGAGCGCATGGCGCCTTCGGTGAGTACCGCGGATGTGCGGTTCTGTACGAATATGGATTTAAATAAAGTCCGCCGAACGGTTTGGTGCCGAGGAGATGTCATTCACAGCTTGGTTCACAGAAAGCCTTCGGGGGCTCCGCCGACCGGCGCGCCGAGCGCCCGAGGGGCTGGGCCGCGCACGTGCCGAGTCGGTTGACCTCGGTATCGTGGGGGCTCGAATGCATCTGGTTTGGTAGAGGCGTGTCTGACAAGCTAGATATGCCATGATGAGGCATTAAATGCGGCAGTCACCTGCTCTGCCACCGCCGCCTGCAGGAGCACGTGGGCGATGGGAGAGATCTCAGGTTGATTTGACCACTCGAGCTCACCTGCCCTGACGACAGTCAGGGTTTGGCGTCTGCAGCAGGGATAAGGGTCATATCACCTGTCATTCCGAGGGCGAATGACAGGCGCGTGAGGGGCACCGAACGCGTGGGACGCACGTCCCTCAGCCTATAAATACCACGCTGCATTTACTGCAAAAGGGTTAGATCTCTCACTCCCTCCTCATTTACTACACTCATAACTCCCTTTCTCTCTCTAAGATCTCTGGTGCATTTCTTCGCTCCGGTGACTGACTTAATCATCGGAGTGCCTTCCCGGACCACCACCGTCCGGGCTAGGCACTAACGTGATTATCTACGTGTGCAGGTGACCCTTTCCGGCGAGCAGCGGCGGTTCAGACTTGCATTGCACCGTCTACCACTCCCCGTTCCACTCCTAGAGGTCCAAAGAGCTCACTCCGGCGAAGAGACCCCCACAATTGGCGATTCCGCTGGGGATCCTAAGGAAGTCACTCCTCCCAGTTTCTCTAAACTTATTGGTGGTGTATCTTGCCATCCTCCAAGGGCTCTTCTTTCAAAAACCCCTCCAGTTGCTGCTCAAATGGCCAACCTCACTCTGGGCCTTGATGCGTTTGGTCCCGACGGCGAGTTTCGCAACACCGCCGAACGGTACCGGTACCACCAGGTCAGGAGTGACTTG
This sequence comes from Vaccinium darrowii, assembly GCA_020921065.1. Lineage (NCBI taxonomy): Eukaryota > Viridiplantae > Streptophyta > Magnoliopsida > Ericales > Ericaceae > Vaccinium > Vaccinium darrowii. Next base: position 28,343,890 of record CM037151.1, read on the forward strand.
GGGCTCACTCCTCCCCTGACGGGCAACAGGGCTGGAACGTCCCCCGTTGCCACCAACGGCGCCGGCCCCAGCAACGCCGGTGCCAGTAACATCCTCTTCAACATGGATGGAAACGTCCTCTCGCTTGACAACCTTACAACTCCGGCGCACACAGGAGCTCTTCCCCCACCTCCTCCTCTCACTATAGAGGCAGAACTGGCATTGCTAAGGAAAGAAGTGCTGGCGATGAAGGAGGCCAGAAATCAACCGACGAGATCGAGGTCCGGCGGACGGACAAGAACTCGGAGGCCACCGCCGAGCACGAGGACTGACAATGAGGGACGGGCCCCAGTCTTTTCTCGTCTCGGACAGGTCGTGGAGGTAGACCACCGAGGCGGTGCACTTGTCGTCCCGACGGAGACTACGCGTTCACGGCAGCAACACACACGTGGCGGTCAGTCTCGGTGGACCGACCACGCCGAAGATAGCGCCACGGCCTCTAGCGCCCGAACGCCCAACGCCCGGGAGGCGGAACGGCGACAGCACAAGGGGAAGGGCCTGGCAGACGTCCCACAGGACCATAACGGCAAATCCCGAGCGCACGAAGAACGGGGGGATAACCGTAACCATAACCGATCGGGGGATCGGGGAGGTGACCGGCGCCATTGCCAATCGGGGGATAGGCATGGCGCCCGGGACGGGATACCCCACGTTCGGGAAGATTGTTCGCGCGGCAACATGGCCACCGACCCAGTTGAGGTCTCGGCAGGACATGGCCGGGATGAAAACAACGGTCTTAAGCCCGGGGACAGGTATACGCTGCGAAACGACGGAGGCAGCATAGTGCTCGTCAACGTGCAGACCGGCGAAACTAAAGTTTATCATGCTGAGCTCGACGCCGGGGATCGCCGCCCTCGAGAAGAAGTGGCGAAGACCCGGGACGGGCGAAACAAAAGGCTGTCCTCCGAGAGAAGCAACGTGCACGCGGACGGCCGCGCCGAGGAGTACCGAGCCGCCGGGCCAGCAAAACGAACCCATGGGGAATACCGAGCGGTCGATCTCAACTGCCCGTATCCTGCCGACTCCAGGTTAGAGAAGTCGAAACAATCTCCTTTTTCCCGGGCAATCACCGAGGCGGCCCCGCCGCGCGGTTTCAAAATGCCTAAATTTGATAAGTATGAACCCACGACGGACGCGATTACGCACGTCCAGCAGTATCGCCTGGTCTCGGAGCTCCACGGCCACAGCGATTCTCTCATGTGCCGAACGTTCTCCATGAGCCTGGGGACCACGGCCCTCCTGTGGTATAGCCAGCTCGCTCCGGGGTCTATAAACGACTTCGACGAGCTCGAGCGTGCGTTCACGTCTCGGTTTGTGACCAGCAATACACAACCGAAGACGCTCGACGCACTCATCAACATGAAGAGGGGCTCGGACGAAGCCCTGAAAAAGTACATCGCCCGGTATTGGGAGGTGTACAGCCTCGTGGAGGGTTGTGATCAGAAGATCGCCTCCACTTCGTTCAAAAACGGGCTCAACAGTCACTCCGACCTCTTCAAGGAACTCATGGTCCGGCCGCCGAAGAACATGGTCGAATTGATGGAGACTGTGAATCGTTTCCGAGAGCTCGAAGAGCACCTCTTCGACCGAGAAACCAAGAGAGACACTGGAAAGGCCGCGCCGAAGGAAGCAAGGAAGCAAGTCAACGCCTTGAAGAAGGGGAGGAGCGACCAAGGAGGAGGTTTCGGGAACAGGGGTCCCCGAGACGCCGGTAGAGACAATAACGGAGCAGGGGGATGGGAAAGGCCCCCCAGAAACGACAACGACTACCTCGCCGAGACGACCTACTTCACCATGCCAATCTACAGGCTGCTGGCAGAGGTCGGCCGGAAGCGCTGGTTCTACTGGCCAGAGGAGAAGATGGGGTCGGATCCCACCCAGAAAGGAAAGTGCACATACCACAATGAGATGGGGCACTACACCACGGGGTGCCGATCGTTTAAGGCGCACCTCGAGCAATTGGTCGCCGAGGGTCGCATGGAAGAATGGATAGACCGCGGTGGGACGCCGACAGTTCTCAGAGGGGCTGCTCCTCAGCCAAACCAGCAAGCCATCCTCCAGCAACCGCAGAACCAACAGCCGCCCGGGGAGAGGGTGCGCCCGGGGGTGGTTGTCACAATCCACGGACCGGTCGGCAAAGCCCGGGCCGACGCGCTGCACGAGGAGCTGCAGAAGTTGGAGGCAGCAATGCAAGTGATGACGCTCGGAAGGGCGCCGAAGCGAAAGTATGAGGAGCCTATGGAGCCTTACACCATTTCCTTCTCCGAACGGGATTTGGACGGGCTACAGTTCCCACATGACGATGCCCTTGTTCTTAAGATCAGCATTGACGACGTGGACGTCAGGAGGGTCTTGGTGGACCAGGGGAGCTCCGCCGACGTCCTTTACTACTCGGCCTATAAGGCCATTGGACGGACGCGTGACGAGCTCGCCCCCTCAGACACCCCCCTCGTTGGGTTCACCGGGTTCCCAGTCTACCCGCTCGGCAGCATCACCCTCCCCGTCCGGGCGGGGTCGATGCGTTTGGAGATAGAGTTCACCGTAGTGGACTCCCCGAGCCCATACAACAGCATCCTGGGACGAGGCTGGCTCCACGCAATGGGCGCCATCGCCTCGACCCTCCATCAATGCGTTCGGTTCATTGGCGCGTCTGGAAAGCAGGAAACCGTCCGAGGCGATCAAATGGCCTCGAAAAGGTGTTTCGTCAACGCCGTGCGCCAAAAGGACCGGAGGGAGGGCAGGCCGCCCAAGCAGGTGCACTGGATCGAAGCGCCTGAGTGCACTCAAGTCCTCGATGACGTCGGCTCGAGTGCCGAGGACAAGTCAATCGAAGAATTGGTCAAGGTACCCATCGATGCAGAGGGTACCCGCTACTTCATGATCGGCTCGGACCTCTCCGACCCCTAGCGGAACGACTTGGTCTCTTTCCTCAAGGATAACATTGGCATCTTCGCGTGGACTCCGTATGAAATGCCGGGTGTCAGCCCTGATTTTACCACCAGATCGCAATGGATATCGCGGATGTAGAAAAGACCGCGTTCATCACGCCGAGGGGCACCTATTGCTATCAGGTGATGCCGTTCGGCTTGAAGAACGCAGGGGCTACCTACCAACGAATGGTTTCCAAGATGTTTGCTAAGGAGCTTGGCGATATCATGGAAGCCTACATCGACGATATGGTAGTCAAGAGCAAGTTCGCGGAAGACCATCTGTCCCACCTCGGTAAGGTCTTTTCCATCCTCAAAAAGCACGATTTGAAGCTTAACGCGGAGAAATGTGCGTTCGGGGTCGGCTCTGGAAAATTTCTAGGATACCTCGTCACCCGCCGAGGGATCGAGGCCGATCCCAACCAGCTTGAAGCCATCCGAAGGCTCCAAGCGCCGTCAACAATCAAGGAGGTTCAGCGGCTGACGGGGATGGCTGCGGCCCTCAATCGCTTTATAAGCAAGTCCTCTGATGCTTGCCGACCCTTCTTCCAGTCCATCAAGACGAGTAAAAGGGGCTTCGACTGGAACGCCGAATGCGATGCCGCGCTCACCGAGCTCAAGAGTTATATGTCCCGAGCGCCAATGCTGGTGACGCCGAAGGAAGACGAAGACCTCTACCTCTACCTAGCAGTATCCGAACACGCTGTGAGCTCGGCACTGGTTCGGCAGGAGGGCTTGGAGCAGTTCCCGATCTACTACTCAAGCAAGACAATGCTCCCAGCCGAGACCAGGTACTTGCCAATTGAGAAACTAGCACTATCCCTGGTCACGGCCAAGAGAAAGCTCCTACCGTACTTCCAGAGCCATACTGTCGTGGTAATCACGGCGTACCCCCTAAAGACCGTCATGAGAAAGGCAGATCTCTCGGATCGGATCTGCAAGTGGTCCTTGGAATTGGCCAACTTCGACATCCGGTATGAGCCCCGGACGGCGATCAAGGGTCAGGCTTTGGCTGATTTTGTCGCCGAGCTAACACCCAAGCTGGAGTCCGATCTCCAGAAGGAGAGTGTTGCCGAAGATGCAGATGCCGAAACGCCAGGTGGCGCTACTACCACCCCCGCGCGGTCTGGGCTTGTTCGCAGGCGCTCTCCGCCCCGCGCAGCTACCATCTATACGGGCGAGTCTTGGCGAATGCACGTGGACGGCGCATCAAACAGCCGAGGGGCAGGGGCTGGGATTGTGCTCATTTCCCCTCAGGGCACCCTCCACGAGTGTGCAGTGAGCATTGGCTTCCCAGCCACGAACAACGAAGCAGAGTACGAGGCTCTAATTGCTGGACTCCGCCTCGCTCTCGCTCTCGGGGTGGATGAATTACATGTTTTCAGTGACTCCATGCTGGTGGTGAACCAGCTAAACAGTGAATATGGTTCCGGCGACGCTCGGATGTTGAAGTATATCAGCCATGTTCTGGAATTGCAAAGTAGCTTCAAGACGGTCCACTTCTCCCATGCCGGTCGAGCCAAGAATGCTCATGCCGACGCTCTCGCTGCTCTCGGATCAGCGTGCAACGAGCTCGGGGGGACGCGGACGATTATGCTCGGGGAAATCTCTGTCCCAAGCTTCGAGCCGGGGGCCGAAGCCGTCATGACGATCGCTGCCCCCGGCCCGAGCTGGATGGACCCCCTGATCTCCTACCTCCGAGACCAGACGCTCCCTTCAGACAAAAAAGAGGCTCACCGCATCCGTTGCCAGTCGGCGTCCTACTTCCTCTCCCCGACGGGCCAACTTTACCGCCGCACCTACGTCGGCCCCGACCTCCGCGTGCTGCACGACGCCGAGGTTCCTCACGTCCTCCATGAGCTCCACGAGGGAAGTTGTGGCAACGACTCAGGGGGACGCACCCTCTCCGAGCGGGCCGTAACCCAGGGCTACTGGTGGCCAAAAATGAGGAAGAGCGCTGATGATTACGTCAAGAGGTGCGAAGCGTGCCAGAAGCACTCCCCTATCCTTCACCAGCCCACCATGTCTCTGTAGCCGGTTACGAGCCCCTGGCCGTTCGCCCAGTGGGGGCTCGACATTGTTGGAATCCTTCCCACGGCCCCCGGCGGCTTTCGGCACCTCATCACGGCCCCAGATTACTTCACCAAGTGGGTGGAAGCCGAACCACTGATCCACATCTCGGCTGCCGAGGTCGAGCAATTCATCTGGAAGAACATCATCTCTCGGTTCGGCGTACCCTACGCTATCGTCTCCGACAACGGCACCCAATTCGTCGCCGAGGCCATCAAGACGCTCTGCAAGAAAAAGAACATTCGCGTCTATAACTCAACTGTGGCTTACCCGCAAGGAAATGGCCAAGCCGAGGCCTCAAACAAATCAATCTCGGCCGGCCTCAAGCGTCGGCTGACCAACAAGCGCGGGAAGTGGGTGGAAGAACTGCCCAAGGTTCTCTGGGGCTACCGAACGACCCCCCGACGAGGAACCAGCCGAACGCCCTTCTCGATGGCTTACGGGACGGAGGCCATCCTCCCACTTGCAGCCATTGCTCCCTCCGCCTGGACTGAGGCGTTCCATCCTGCCACGAACGATGAGCACCTAGCCTCTGAGCTCGATCAGGTTGAGGATCTCCGAGACGAGGCCCACATCAGGTACGCTGCTTACCAACAGGAGGTCGCTCGGGGGTATAACAAGCACGTTCGCATCCGCCCTTTCAATGTTGACGATCTCGTCCTCCGAGCAGTCGTGCAAAAGAAAAACAAGAAGAAGTTCATGCCCAACTGGGAGGGCCCTTACCGTATTACAGCCAAAGCTGGCTACGGAGCCTACAAGCTTGCTGAGATGGATGGCTCGGCGGTCAGCAACCCTTGGAACGCCTCGAAGCTAAGGAAGTTCTATGGTTAGGATCTTATGCTTATCATTTTTTACACGTTTGTCGTTCCCCCGGTAGCTTTTTGTAATGCCTGGGAATTGGAATGTTAATGATAAGATCCTATCTATAGTTGACTGTCATTTTTTGATTCTCTCAATTCAAGTAATTGTCCCTGTTCGGTAGAACGGCCGTCTACGTTCGGTTGAACAAAAGAATCTATTTGGCAAAACGATTTGTGAGCGTTCGGTCGAACTACACAGTCGTACCGTATAGGGCGGCGCTGATACGTACAAGCGCACGGGGAGAAGTCCCTGGTCTCGGCACAACCAACCTATCGAGCTAGCAGGGGCTATTGTCTCGATTCGTCGCTCGGCGCGATTTTTCCTATCGAGCTAGCAGGGGCTATTGTCTCGATTCGTCGCTCGGCGCGATTTTTCCTATCGAGCTAGCAGGGGCTATTGTTTCGATTCGTCGCTCGGCGCGACCAACCTATTGAGATAGCTGGGGCTATCGTTGCTCGGCGCGATCTTTCCCTCGGCTCGGCTTTGAAATCAGGGGCTATTCTTCCTTGAATTTCCAAGCAGGGCCGAGAGAAATTTTTTAACTCTCTTGCTTCGGAAGGGTGCCGTTATGGCATCGACCCCCCACCGAAGCAGGGGCTATCATTCACTACCGGTTCGTGTGTTTCGGTGATTACCATTTATTACCAGTTTCGATGGTTACGATTCATTTTTGTACGAGAAACAACACTTGGAGCAAAATTCAGAGAGCAAATTCGTACACAACATTGAATCAAAAGGAGAAAGGAAAGTTTAAAACATTCGTTCATTACATTACAAAAGGGGGCTCGGCCCCGAATACATAAACTTGAAAGAAAAACTACAAGAAGGCTAAGCCTCCACATTGGTGGCGTCGGGGTTGGCAGCATCAAGAGCCTGATCCGGGTTACCCGCAAGGGGATCAACGGCAGCCTCACGCTCGGCATCATCCCCCTCGGGAACCTCGTCCTCATCATCGAAAGGCATCTCCGGGACCTCGATCTCGGGCACAGGAGGAATGGAGGACCGAAGGGCGGAGTCCGCCGGGACGGACATGCTGTCGTAGGCCTGGCCGAAGGCTTGGGGCCAGCAGTCAGCTCGACCAAGGAGGTACCCCTTTCCGAAGGCCTTCTCTTCGTTCTCATTGGCCTCCTGGGCAAACTGCTGCAGCGTCTCGCGTTTCCCCCTCTCATAGCCGTTGGAGTCAGCGGCAGCCATGTTTTCCTCGTTCTCGGTTTTGGCGCGCTGGAGATCCTTTTCGGCAGCCATGACCTTGCTCTCGGCCGTCATAGCCCTCTCTTCAGCCTCCTTCAGGAGTCGGCGAGCCTCCGAGAGCTGCTTCTCGAGCTCCTGCCCATCGGCAGCGAGGGCCTCGGCGCTTTTCTTCAGGCTCGCCCCGAGCCTTCTGCTCCGCCTCCAGCTTCTTCTCGACCTCAGCCTTCTCGACGCCAAGTTTGTAAACCTTGTCGCCGAGAGCCAAGGTCGACTGGCCAGCCTGCAACAGATTCAAAACTACATGAGTAATAAGCCGAAGGCGAAAACTTGGAGAAAAACACGAAGTGTAAAGTTAAAATTTTACCCTCACGATGTGAGTACACATCTCGGCGTAGTTGTCCGCCGTGTTATTGGACTCAGCCTTCATATCCCTCGGCAGGGCGAGGGCCTTCAGCAGGGTCATCGCCGTCTTTCGGCTCTCCCGAACGCTGGCGTTTTTCTTCACGGGCTCGCCGCGCGAGGTCTGGATCGCTGGGACCCAAGGCTCGTCCTTCTCGACCGGAAGAGGCGTATCCCCGAGCGTCGGAGAAGCCACCTCCTTGTCCTTAGGGGCTGTCCTCCTCGGCGGGACGTCGGTCGGAGTAATCTGGGGAGGAGGTGTTGGCAAGGACGCCTTGGACCCCTCCGAAGCCTCAGTCGCCCGAGCCCTCTTCGGTGGCCCCTCTCCCTCGGCGACGGAGCCGGACTTAAGGCTTGCCGACTGTTCGGCCTCCTTCCTCTTTTTCTCAGCCCGCTCCCGCTTCTGGGCCTCCCTCAGAGCGGAGGATTTGGCCATATCGGTCTCGAGGCTGCTGCCGATGGCAGGGGATTGTGATGGGTTCTGAGTGCTCAGCGGTACCCGCTCACGGCCGTGGAAGTCCGAGAGCTGAAGATCAGAATCGAAGAGTCGTCTTCGGCGCTCTCCTGTCCTCTTCACGGGACTCTTACCTCTTTTTAAGAAGCCCCTGTAAGATGGCACGTAGCCGAGAATGCTGGGAGCAGTGCGGTTTTCGATGCCGAAGATTCTGTCGATGACGTCGTCGTCCGCGTCCTCGGCGATCTTCTTTGTCAATTTCCTGCAATCTACAAAAAAAAAAAAAAAAAAAAAAAAAAAAAAAAAAACCGAGCAGAAATCAGAAAAATACATCGAACGACGGAGATGAAAAACAAAAAATGCATGCAAGTATGAATTCTCGGCTTACTGGGTCTCCCACGGCTCTAAGGCACGGACCACCTGGACTCCTCGCCCGGGGCCGTTTCGAAGTTCCCACTCACAATAACCAGCTCGCAGGCATGCCTCTCCGAGTCCGAGAGTTTACCGATGAGGTGAGGGTACTCGGGCCGCCTCGAAAAATAGTAGCGGCCATAGCTTCGGCTTCGCGCCACAGTATAAACCGCCATGAGGTCGGCGAGGCGGAAGGGGATGTTGTGCCTCTCGGACAGCCTCACCACCGAGCAAATGATGCGGTATACGTTGGTGACCAGCTGGTGAGGGGCGAGCTCGTACACGTCCAAGAATTGCCGAAGGAGACGAGGCATGGGGAAGGTCAGCCCGCCCTCGGTAATGGCCATTATGGGCACGGACACCTGCCCTTTCACGTAGTGAATTTTTCCGTCGGTTGGCCTAGCGATCGACACGTCCTCGGGAATGTTATAGTCCTTTCGGAACGCGGCAAGCTTGGCCGAGGATCCGTCGAAGTACATGTCGACGTACTTGCACGACCCGTGCTTAGGGTTCGGCGGCGGGATCGATTCCCAGTCGTGACCGTACTCGACGCCCCCATCCACATCAGCCTCTTCTTCTTCGTCGGGGGCTTGTTCTTGGTCTTGATGCTCAGCACTATGGTGAGAAGATCCTTCACCTTCACCCTCATCGCGAGGGATGTGCCCCTCGGTCTGTGGAGACCGGGCCAGAAACTCGTCCACCTCGAGAACGTTGACGGGCCCGGGCTCGTCGAACCCCGCGGTCTCCCTGTCGATTTCAATCACCTCAACATCCGAAGCCCAGTCTCCGGAAAGGTTCGGGAGCTCGGTCGGGTCGATGGTAGGAGATAGATGGACCCCGATCGGCACCTCGGTCTCAGGGCTCGGATTAGGAGGTACGCTATGCGCGGAGGTGGTGGCCTGAGAGCCGCTCTCGGCGCGCTGGGCTTCTGCTTCCATTTCCGCCCAACGCTCGGGGGTTATGGCTTGAAGGGGTGTTATGTTCAGTGGGGGGACTCCGGTGTGCGGATGGGCGGAGTGCGCTCGGCTTCTGTAGCCTCTTCCGAGGCTCCTGAGTTGCTCGCGGAGAAGGAGGTCCTGAACGAAGTTGCCGAATCTGTAATCGGCGAGAGCGTCGTCTGGGGATGAGTCCGAGGAGTCCGAGCTCATCCAAGCAGTAACCTACAGTGCACGGGTGAAACAACCGTCAGCGATGTGCACAGGTTTGAGTTCGAGAAAATATGAAGGGTCGAGCTTCGGCCCCAGCCGAGCTCCACATGGGTTGTCATTTATCCCGAGAGCCCAACGTGTTGGAGAGCCCTCGGCAAAAACCTACTTGTAGGGGCGCTCGGCTCACTCAAGTATCTCTCGGCTGAAGACAGTGCGTGCGGTGGTCACGCGCTCGGAAGAACGCAATGAGTGTTCTTCGAGCCCAGAATCCGGCGGCCGTGCTCCGCCGCACAAACCGCCGGAGTACTCAACTACACAGAAACAGAATAGGCGAAAAGGGAAAAAACGCCCAAAAACCCTCCCAAAATGCAGCGAAAATGCACGAAAAGTTCACAAAAACACAGAGAAACAAGAGAAGAACGAAATACCTGAGATTTGGTGGAAGAATCTTCGCCTGAGAACGAGATTTCGACGGAGGTGAGTGGCTGAGCAAGGCGGCGACGGCGCGGTGTGGGCTCTGATGTTAGAGAGAGAGAGTACCGGTGACTCTCTCTCCTGCCCCCCGTGTATTTATAGGGGATAACCCCCCTACTCAATAGGTGCCATAATGGCGCCGGCTCGGGAGGCGAAGGGTCAGCCAATCAGATCAAGACACCTGTCCCAGAGTTTAAACCGTTTGGGCGCGAATCCATGCGACGGCGCCCGGACCAACCAGGCAGCGGCACGTGGCGGCAACCTCAGCACGCGTCACAGATTCCTGACACGGTGTGTCAGGCGTCCTTTCACGTCACTTCTCGATGTGACGTTTCGAGCTCTATCCAATCCGAGCGCCCGATTTAAAAGGTCTCGGAACATCAGTTCCCCGATCGTCATAGCAACCCTCCGAGCATGGTGCCCTGACCACCGTTTACCCGACCGCAGTTCCGATCGTATCAACTCCCAACAATTCGCCGTCCCTCATCTTGGGGAGTTGATGGGGCTATTGTAGCGGCCGGGTCCGTGGGAGTCAGCAAGGGCCTCCTCCACGTGGCAGGGAGCTAAAAGGGGCACTACCTCAGTCTGCAAAACTGAATGCAGATCGCTCCGCCGGGATGACGCCGAGCGCATGGCGCCTTCGGTGAGTACCGCGGATGTGCGGTTCTGTACGAATATGGATTTAAATAAAGTCCGCCGAACGGTTTGGTGCCGAGGAGATGTCGTTCACAGCTTGGTTCACAGAAAGCCTTCGGGGGCTCCGCCGACCGGCGCGCCGAGCGCCCGAGGGGCTGGGCCAGGCACGTGCCGAGTCGGTTGACCTTGGTATCGTGGGGGCTCGGATGCATCTGGTCTGGTAGAGGCGTGTCTGACAAGCTAGATATGCCATGATGAGGCATTAAATGCGGCAGTCACCTGCTCTGCCACCGCCGCCTGCAGGAGCACGTGGGCGATGGGAGAGATCTCAGGTTGATTTGACCACTCGAGCTCACCTGCCCTGACGACGGTCAGGGTTTGGCGTCTGCAGCAGGGATAAGGGTCATATCACCTGTCATTCCGAGGGCGAATGACAGGCGTGTGAGGGGCACCGAACGCGTGGGACGCACGTCCCTCAGCCTATAAATACCACGCTGCATTTACTGCAAAAGGGTTAGATCTCTCACTCCCTCCTCATTTACTACACTCATAACTCCCTTTCTCTCTCTAAGATCTCTGGTGCATTTCTTCGCTCCGGTGACTGACTTAATCATCGGAGTGCTTTCCCGGACCACCACCGTCCGGGCTAGGCACTAACGTGATTATCTACGTGTGCAGGTGACACTTTCCGGTGAGCAGCGGCGGTTCAGACTTGCATTGCACCGTCTACCACTCCCCGTTCCACTCCTAGAGGTCCAAAGAGCTCACTCCGGCGAAGAGACCCCCACAAAATAGATTCTGTAAAAACATTTTGATCATAGGTGCAGAATAGATTTTGAAGAAGGATTCTGTGGTTGAAACTATAATCACAATCCAATAAATTCCTCTGAATATGATTTTTGAATCATCCATTCTCCAGTTTATGTTCCAAAATGCATTTGGATAGAATGAACTCCAATTGGCTTACAGTACCCATATTTGGAAAACTGATTGAATTCTACCCGCTGGAGGTGCAAACCCCATGGTTTCCACTACCGTCTTTGGGCCCCACCTGATTTTTTTTGTTATAATTTTAACCATTATCTTGTAGAGCTTGCATAGTAGTATACCCACTCAAAAAAACAGCTTAAGCAATATCAATAGACGTATCAGAAATTGAACTTTGGATTATAAAATAGACAGACATGGATTTTGAAGTTAATTTTTGATGTACCTATCGATGTCCGATTAAATTAATTTTTTGCGTGAATAGATCCAAACCGATTAAATTAATTTTTTGCGTGAATAGATCCAAATGCATAATCCGAAAAAGGGCCCCCAAACACCTTGTATAATCATTGTCAAATGTTCAGGGCCTTCAGGCAGCCACGATTTAATAAAATGAACTGAGAATTTTCTGACATATCCTTTGGACTGCAACCACAAGCCAAATACTAATGGCAACAATTGCCCAAAAAGTGAAAGCCAAACACCCGATAAAATCGAGCGTCAAGTCCTAATCAATTGGGCCGGCCACTTGAGTATGGCGCCTCACAAAAGTAATGCAAGAAAATCCAGCAGAGCACAACGACTAGCAAGACAAGACAAAAATCAATTCCTCTAACCATATTTTGTTAGATAATGTCTCCTCAAAGACTGAGATGAGGAAATGTGTTCACATTTCAACCACATCCCAAAGCCATAATTCCTACTTGAATGTAATTCGCATCTTCGATTTCAATGACCTAAGTTAATTTATATAACTATATGAGCTAGCCCTCAAAATGACCATCAGCCATTTAGCCTACTGTGGAAGTCCCCTAAGCTGAGTATACAAGGATGGTGTTCATACAAGGACAGAAATGTTAAAAGAGGGCACAACCCACTCTTGGACTGCAGACTATGTGTGTCGAGTGCTTGATCAAGAGTAAAAGTCCACTCCGAACCCTCTTCAAGCCAAAAGTTAAAAAGTCCTACGAAGAAGACCGAAAGCTTACTCAATGCTTGCATCTTTGACAATAATGTTGTTTCATGGGAGCTCCACAGTTGTAACAGAAAGTGTGTTTACACCTGTGACAAAAGGAAAAGCATACTGAACCAACATAATCATAGGAATATTGCAATTAATGGAAATCTGGCAAAGGTAAGAACAACTACAACGGGGAACTATTAATATAACCATATGGTTCGAAGCAAACCCAATCTTGTGCCTCACTCAAGATAACAGGAATTTTTTCTATTGAAAACGTGGAAGGATCATTTAGAACAAGACCGAAAGTACAGCATCAAGAAGCATCTCGTGTACACTAGAACCATAGTTGTTAAAGGGATGACAAAAATTACATTTTCTCTGAGTCATGAATTCAATCAAATCGAGATTCGCAATGATTTAATAATATTTTCTGAAACAGGTAAACAAGTGTTTGATGGGCCTCCCAGTAAAATTTCCCTCTCTCAACCCCCCATAACTTTGGTTGCTTCAACATTGCAATTAAGTGACTATGCATGAAGTGAGCAGAGGCGTTTAGTTCTACCAGCAGATACCATCTTGCCAATGGCAGATTTCACTTCGTCAACGTCCCACAGCTACGTTTCATATGTCGTGACAAGGCTTGAGTTGTTTCCCTCATCGAACCATTCAAATCAATCCAAACACTAGCAACAAAGCCATACGAAAAATGAAAAAATACACACCACTCAAAAACACCGCAGGTTGCCATTTACGAATATCCAAAAACAGATTCCCTATTTACTTTCTTTGAACTGGATTCCCAGGTGGCAGTTATGATGGTTGGATACTGGGACAGTTTCAATAGGGATTCTAAACCAATCATTATAGAATGAAGCCATGGGCATCAATAGCATACTAAGCCCTTATTTTGATCTTTGTTTTCCATGTTTGTAACTTCTGGTGTCTGTTTCTCGTGGTTCAGGTTTTCATTTGTCCCTTTGGTGTCTAGGTTCTGTTAGGTTGTCTTGGTTCTGTTAGGTCATTTCTTTTCTTTCTGATCTTTCTGTCACTCCAAGAACATTGTAACTTCATTAAGTGCCAATGTAGGTGAGAGACACCAAGAATGACAAAATATTCACAGCGAAAAAGCAAGCGCAATCAACCATATCAAACAGAATTCAAAAAGATCATTCAAGTTGAATGGCCCGAAAACTAGTTTTAATGATGAACATATCACCATGGCGCAATAGTTTAATTGAAAGCAAAAATTGTCAACACAAGCAGCAAAGCACCATAAGTTTGATCACGTATCCAAATAGAATACTCTCATTTTGGATTGAAAAAAAGGAGCATTCAATTTCAATGACCCAACACCCCAAGTACATACCCACAGTAATCTGAGAAGGATGAAAGGCCTCTCTCTCTCTCTAGGAATTTATTTCCTTTCCCTTCTTTTCTTTTTCTCCGTTAGGGTTGTCCTTTGGGGAGGTGGGGCTGCCGCCTCCCCGCCTCATCACCCCCCTCGTTCTCCCTCCTCCTCTCCGGACACCCACTTTCACCTCCTCGCCAGTTACAAAACCCAACCCTTTAATCAGATCTTTCCAGCCGCCACCACTCCAATCCTCTGTTAACCATCGACGCCACCACCTATACGCCTACCACATCAATCTCTGCCTCCACCATTACACCCCCCCTCTTCTTCTACCACTTGCCATGTCCCCTCAGATTTTCCTGGGTTTTGGGGGCTGGATCGGACGACGAGCTGAACTTTGGGTGTCTTAAGCCTCCTCCGGCGAATAAAGTCTCCTGATTCCACTGGTGGCGGCTATGGAGTACTATGGGTTTCTTCCGGAGAAGCGACACGTCATAACTCGGTGAAACTCGGTGCGACTCCGTGTTTTTTGAGGGGGCCTGTTGGTTTATTTTTCTTTGATGTACAGTTTGTTTGTTTGTGTAGTTTTTTTGGGTTGTTTTGGTCCGGATTGCTCCCTGCTTACAGTGTTCTAGTCTGATTATAATCTTCACGATCCGTAAGGAGTTTAGTCTCTTTCATCTGTGGTTCACCCTAAACCCAACTTTGGCTCGGTTTGCCCACGCAACATATGCTTGCGCTGCGCAGTATGGGTTAGAGAGCCTTGGGCTCATACCGTGATGCCTTGGGACGGCATCCTTACTTTTGGGCTTAGCTGTTTTTATCGTCTTCTTTTTGGGTTGTTCTCTAGATTATTTTCCGTGTATTTTGGATGCAATACTTGTAAGTGCCGTTTGGCTTTTCATGATGCAATTTGCTTCCGTTCAAAAACACCCCAATCAGAAGCGCCAACAGATATTATATAAAATTAACTGTTTTTCCCATCAATAGTAGTATATAGGCAAACCCAAAAGATAAACCATATCAAACAAAATTGCTAAATGATAATCCAATTAAGCAAACAAATAAACCAAACCTGCAGAGAATAAACAAGCAACCCTCTGATTTCTCCACATAAAACTTGCACTTTGGACACCTCGCCCACTTCTTCTCCTTAGCAAGCTTCATTAACATGATATCCTCTCTTCCTCTCTCATCCTTGTTCAGTTTCTGAAACTCCGAGCACTGAATCCCAGGATGCCACGGTACCTTACACAGCGCGCAAAACAATCTATTGCAGTTGGGACACTCTGCCTCCGCAACAGCCCCTCCTCCACCACCACCACCACCACCATCGTCAATCATAAGGGCGGAGCAATCCTTGAAAGGACAGTAAAATTTCTCGGAGGTCAGAATCAGAGACTCACAGAGAGCACTGCCCCACTTATCAAACACATCCGGTGGCAGAATCATTCGGCAGTTCTCCGGATCCAACACACCATTGTTGCAATCAGAAACGGGGCAGGCGATTTGAGTAATGTTTTGGTCAAGTTTTGAGGAAACGTACTTGACCATACAATCGGAACAGTACGAGTGAGTGCAACCCATTATGGTGAATGAGTCGGAGTTGGGTTTAGTGTCAACGCATATTTCACAGACGAAGGTAGTAATTATGTTGGAGGACGAGTTCGAGGTATCAGAAGACTCACCGATTTCGATAACCGAGTGGGTTTGTTTAAAGGGTGAAGATGAAGAAGAACGAAGGAATTGAACTTCATCGTCATCGTCGTCGTCTGTTGCGTCGAGGTCGATGATTCCTGTCTGGAGGGCTCCGTTGTAGTAATCCACTGAGATCACATTGTTAGGGTTGGTACTACTACAACTTTTGAGTAGCGTTACGTCGTCGTCGTCGTCGGGAACAAGTATTATCGCTGAACGGTTGCTGCCCATTGGTGCGTAGTGAAATGTTTCTTGAGTTTGAAATTGGATATAGGATCGACCGGTGGTTTGAATTCTCGAAGGGAGAAGATGGAGCGGTGATTTGAATTCTGAGTTATGAGGTTCTGGCCTTTTCATTGCTTTCCATCCTCTCGAAAATTGTTCCTTCCTCCGAAGTTACACTTCTACCCAGTGCCATGTCAAGGCCTATCAAACTTCTTCCTCTTAATGGAGTACTTGTTTTTATCAAATTTTAATTTTATCAAGATTTTATCAATTGTTAAACTAGGCCCGATTTGGCCAATAATCAAGAATGTTCACGTTTTAAAAATGGAAAATTCTATAACAAGCATATTAAAATACGTGAAAAGTGAATAATGTGCGTGGAAGTGTATTGAAAATTATAAGAAGTAAATTGGAGTGCATGTTTTTTTTGTCTACTTATTTGTTTGTTGTTAGCAGAAGAACCTTTTAAAAGTAATTGTAAAAGTCTTCAATAATGTGATAAGCCCCAATTGAAAGATTGATAATTTTGTATCTTACTAAATTTTTTAGATGTAAGCATAGTTTGTTGGTATTATTACGTGTATCAATTTTTTAATTGTATACTATCTCCGTTCCAAAATTAGTGTTCATTTTGGGAATGCATGTCATTTTCAACGACTTATATCTTTTAATATAAACCTCAAAAAACATGCATTGTAGATCTTGTTTAATAGATCATAATTAATTCTATTATACAAAATTTTCAAAATCATAAAAACTATTACTATAAATTAAAAGACATAAGCGTTGAAAATAGCACGCAACCCCAAAAGGGACACTTATTTTAGAACAGAGAAATTATGACTAACATTGTTGAAGCATAATCTAGATTTAGTATTTTGGCACAAGAAAGTGAAGTCCAAAGAAGGAAGATATTATTGCAAGAGATATAAATATTTACTTTTTAGAAACTCTAGAATAGCTCTAAAAGCCCCAAAATATCCGCGTAAAATATCCAAAGTTTTTCGTGAGAATTATTCACATGTGCAATTTTAGAATTTTCCTCAAAGTTTATCTTGTATGAAAATATCTTTGGACTAGAGTCTTCCATAGGGTAATATACATAGGGATGGGTTCTTGCCATTTTTTACCAAGTCAAAAAAATGTACGAGTTCAAGTATAATACAAATACTCTCCTTCTCCACTCTTGTCTTAAGTGTTCTCCCTCTTCTAAAAATCTTTTACTAAACATCAGAGACTCTCAGTCTTCCAACAAACTTAAAATACGCGATACGTATCCCGATACAATCATACAATGGAAAAAGGACACACAATACGTACTCCAATTTAAAAACACTAATTCTTTATCCAAGTTAAATACTCCTATGTTTGTTTGTTTTACTTGATATAATGAGTGAAGAATCAATTGTGATTGATTTGAAGAAGGGAAAAGAGGAGTAAAAGGTAGATTTGCATCCTTTTTGCTTTCTTATGTTATTGCTATTTCTAATTTGTCCTAATTCTGTTTTTTGGGGGGCTTATTTACCTTTTTAGTCCCCAATGTATTAGCGATTGGCCAATTTGGTCCCCAATGTATACATTTGTCCAATTTAATCCCCAATGTTTAAAATGTGCGTCGATTTAATCCCCACCCCTAACTCCGTCCACTTCCTCCGTCAAAATGGAGGGCATAATGGTATTTCACCTCATGAAACATTAAAAAAAAATAAAAAACAAAAGAATAACTCTACCCCCCCAAAAAATAAAAAATTATGTCTCTCACTCGATCGTCCACACATCATTCTTCCCCAAAACCCCACCCCTCCTTCTGCCTCTTCCCACCATCCATCGCCACATCCACCACAGGTACGCCTCTCTGAAATGAAAAACCACCCACCACCGCTTCCACTGCCTCCCCACCTCCGGCAACTGCCACCACAGCAGCTACGACGAGCTGCGAATCACGCAGAGACAGGATCTCGAACTAGATCGACATCGTTCGTTTTCGACCAAGGCATTAGGGGGCATCCATTCTAGAGTACGTCGCTGTCTCGCCACGACTCGACGGCGTGTCTACTCTGCAACGCTGTTTCGACGCAGAGACCGACCAAGTGGCTCTTTGCTTCGAAAGCATTCTCAGTAAATCCCTCCATTCTAAATGCAAAACTTCACTCAGTGAAGCAAATCAAAGGAAAATCGAGAAAATAAGACCAGTATTTTCCATAAAAATTACGATAAGATTTCTTCAATTCTGTGATTCCACTTGGTGAATCTGAAGCTTAGATTTCCCAACGGAAAAGTACGATGATGTCATTTAATTTCGGAAATATATATGTATATGCAGTCTTATTTCTCTCAGGGAAATCCACAGTTACTGATTTGCTTATGGCTGCTGCTGGTATCATTGCTCAAGATGTCTAATGAGTCACTAAAGAGCTACAAATTAAGGAGAGCGTAATGGGAATGAGTACCTTATTAAATCTAATTGATGGTGCACTTGTGGTGGTTGATTGTGTTTAGGGTGTATGTGTCCAAACATAAACTGTTCTCCGGCAGGCTTTGGGTGAATGGATCCGACCGGTCTTAATTGTTAACAAAATGGACAGTATCTATTCTGGTTCGGAGAGGCGTACGTGTGGTGATTGTGGCGGTGGGTGGTGTGAAGAGGCGGAGGAGAGGGGTTTGGGTTTTGGGGAGAGAGATGAGAGAGACGTAATTTTAGTGGCAGTGGGTTTTGGGGGAGAGAGACGTAATTTTAGTGTTTTCTTCGTTTTTTGTTTCTTTTTGAGATAAGTGGGTAATTTTTTTTTTTTTGTGGGAGTATAGTTATTCCTTTGTTTTTTTGTTTTTTTAATGTTTCATGAGGTGAAATACCATTATGCCCTCCATTTTGACGAAGGAAGTGGACGGAGTTAGGGGTGGGGATTAAATCGACGCACATTTTAAACATGGGGGATTAAATTGGACAAATGTATACATTGGGGACCAAATTGGCCAATCGCTAATACATTGGGGACTAAAAAGGTAAATAAGCCAATTAAAAATGGTTCACAATTTGACTAAAAGTCGGCTAAAAGTCACTTTACTTAAGACGATTAAACATACTCTAAGGCCATGATTCTTTGAGAATGCCCCACATAACTGAGACTTTTTTTTTTTTGATCACCAAAACTATGCCCAGAAGGCTACAAGAGGGAAAAAGACTCCTTACATAAGCATAAAGAAACACTACGGGGAGGAAAAGAAATCCAATTGACAGGTAAATTCCCCCTAACAGCATTTGAAGCCACCACATGAGCAAGCTCATTTGCTTCCCTCTTGACCCACGCAAGGCAAAGACCCAAAGACGATACGAACTCTCGAATATCCAAAACCACAGTCAAGACTTCCCATGGTGGAACCAATTCCGACACGCTAAGCTTGATAGCAGTTTGATTATCTGATTCAATCGTCACTCCAAAAAGATTTAGAGCTTTGGCCATGCCACAAGCTCGCCTTATAGCCAGCAATTCACCTTGCAAAGGAGAAGATACCACTTCAGATCCCACTAAACCATCAACCAAAGAACCCCTCCAATCTCTAAGAACTACAGCCACTTTTGCATCTTTACCATTCAATCCAACAACAACATCACAATTAATTTTAAAACAGCCATGGTCCGGAGCCCCCCAGTGGGAAATTCTGTCCACTACTGTTGGGTTATCCCTATGGACCAGGTTAGGCACCTTTATCATTGAGTATTCACGAAGAGCCTCCAGAGCTCTCTTCATAGTAGCCTCAGGATTGATAGGAAAAACATTGAAGATAAATTCATTCCTCGACTTCCATATAAACCACGCAATAGTCACCACTTTACCCAAAAAATTTGATAGATCTTCACCCTTCAAAACATCCACAATTTCCGAAGTCCACCTTAAAACAGATGTTGGAGAGCCATGGCCCACATTAAGTTGTACATTGCAACCAAACCATACAGCTCTAGCCCATTGACAGTCAAAAAGCAAGTGTTCAAGGGTTTCTTCAAACTGACCACATATTAAACATACCTTGGACTGACCACATCTCCTTCTAACCAGATTTTCCTTTGTAGCAAGACTGTTATTGCAAGCTCTCCACCAGAAGTGACGCACCTTGTTTGGAACTTTTAACTTCCAGATTATAGACCACATCCTTTTGTTAGGGGAAAGAGATGTAGAAGGTTTGTTATCTTGGGTCAAATCCTGGAATTGTTTAGCCAAATGATAACCAGATTTTACTGAGTATACCCCATTGTTAGTGTAATGCCATATTAGCACATCCTCCCTTTGGAACATAGGAACTGGAATAGAAGATATAGCCTCCACCTCTTCCGCTGAAATAATCTGGATCAGTTTCTCCCTCTTCCAAATGCTCCTCTCCCAATCAATGACGTCTGTAACTAACTCAACCTCGCAACCAAGGGGTTTTGGAGTAGCCACAGTAAAATTTGGCAGCGTAGGAACCCACTTATCATCCCAAAATCTAATACTTGCCCCATCTAGCACCTGCCATCTCAAACCTTTAGCAAGAAGATCTCTCCCATGTAATATACTCATCCAAACCCAGGAAGCTCTATGACCCTTGGAAGCTTCTAAAAAAGAAGAATTGGGAAAGTATAGACCTTTTAAAATTTTTGCCCAGAAAGACTCAGGGTTTTTCAACAGCCTCTAACCTTGCCTAGCAAGTAAAGCTTCATTCAAGGCTCTGAAATTCCTGAATCCTATTCCTCCTTCAGACTTTCCCTTAGACAATATCTCCCAACTATTCCAGTGAATACCCCTACTCTCTGGGTCTCCTTTCCACCAAAAATTAGAGACTAGGGAGTTTAATTTATCACAAATCTTTTTTGGCATCAAGAAGCAAGACATAGCATAGCTTGGAATAGCTTGAATGACTGACTTAATCATGACTTCTTTCCCACCTTGAGACATCTGCTTAGATTTCCACCCCTGCAGCTTATTTAGGGTCCTCTCAATAATAAAGGAATATGCCTCTGATTTTGATTTCCCCCAAAAGGAAGGTAGACCCAAATACTTTGAATCTATACTCATTAAAGGAGCATCAAGAAAGTCACAAATAAGCTGTTTATCAATCTCAATCATGTTAGAGGAAAAGAAGATACCTGACTTGTCAAAATTTATCCTTTGGCCCGATGCTTCTCCATATGTATCCAGAATTGATTTGATAGCTTTGCAATTCTGCAGATTTGCTCTTAAGAAAAGCAAAGCATCATCTGCGAAGAAAATGTGGGAGAGATGAGGGCAGTAGCGGTTGAACTTGATCCCCGATGTCAGATTGGAGTCCTTAGCTTTAGAGATCATTCTGGACAGCACATCCTTCACCAAAACAAACAGATACGGCGACAGCGGGTCACCTTGTCTCAATCTTTACTCTGGACTCCCCATTAACAAAAACAGAAAACTTTACTATTGAGATGCACTCCATCACCCACTTGACCCATCTAGAATGAAAACCCATCTTCAAGAGCAAAGTTTCCACAAAGTCCCATTCCACCCTGTCATATGCTTTGTTGAAATCCAATTTTAGCGCCATAAAACCATCCTCTCCCTTCTTCTTTAACTTCAGAAAATGGAAAGCCTCATGTGCTACTATAACATTATCCTGAATGAGCCTTCCTGGAACAAAAGCGGACTGATTTGGGGATATAACCTTTGGGAGGATCCTTTTCAGCCTATTTGCCATGACTTTTGTAATAACTTTGAGCGTGAAGTTACAAAGGCTTATAGGTCTGAATTGGCCAAGCTTCTCCGGGAATAAGACTTTCGGAATAAGAACTATATTGGTTTGGTTCAATTCTTTCAACAGGAATCCCGTAGAGAAAAACCTCTTAACTGCTTTACATATACTTTCCTCAACAATGCTCCAATACGTATGAAAAAAGAATCCAGGGTAACCATCTGGGCCTGGAGCTTTAAGGGAACCCAATTGAAAAACTGCACTTTTAATCTCCTCATCCGAAACAGTTCTGATAAGACTTGCATTCATATCCTCTGTAATGCAGCTATCCACCTCCGAAATAACTTCTGAAAAGTCCCTTGATCCTGAATGAGCAAATAAACTTGAGAAAAAGTCTGCAATCTGTTCATTAATTCCTTCAAAATCTTCTATCCAATGCCCTGAACTAGATTGAAGCTTTATCAACTGATTTCGCTGCCTCCTTTGATTAATAGAGGCATGAAAGAATGCTGAATTCTTATCCCCATAGGAAAGCCAATTGATCCTCGATCTTTGATGTAGGTACATCTCTTCTCTAAGCAAAAGAATCTCAATCTCCTTCAATAAACCTTTTTCTTTTTCAAAATTTGCTGGAGAGAAAGGAGCCGCTTGTATGGATTTGAGATTATCTTGAAGAGCTTTGAGTCTCAGCTTATTGTGACCCACTGCACGTTTGCTCCAAACTATCAATTCTTCCTTGCAATTCTTCAACTTCTGCACCATCCTAAACATATCGGATCCCCTTGTTTGAAACTCCCACCCCTTTTCAATAACTTGCCGGCACTCAGGGTGAGTCGTCCACATGGATTCGAACTTATAAATGAAAGGAACTTTCCTCAAAGGAACTCTGCAGTTCACCACCAAAGGACAGTGGTCCGAGCCAATTTTTAGCTCATGTGTTACTTGAGCTAAAGGAAATAAGTTACGCCAGGGAACATCTGCCAAGGCCCGGTCTAACCGAATACGAATGTTATCATCTCCCCCTTGGTTATTTGACCACGTATAATTAGGCCCTTTAAACTCCAAATCCATAAATTCACAATCAGACATAAGACTATGGAATTGTTCAATTCTCCCTCTACTACAAGGGTTACCTCCTTGTTTTTCAGCTTGAGAACCACAATCATTTAAATCCCCCACACATAACCATGGATAACCATTCTCCTTTGCTATTGATTTTAAAAAGTTCCAAAAAACCAGTCTCTGATTCCAAATTGGGGGAGCATAAACAAATGTAATCAACCAAGGAGAATGAATTTGGGGCCAAGAAACCACGCACCTTAAGACGTTCTTGGACTTGAATCTAACATCCAAAACAACATCATCCGACCACCAAAGAGCCAATCCTCCCGACATACCTTCAGGATCGACATAACAGCTATTTCTAAACCAGAGACTCCTTCTTATTTTTTCTAGAGTGCTCCTCTTATTCTTTGTCTCCATGAGGAACACTACTAGAGGACGATGGGTTGTGCACAACCCTCGTAAGATCTGGAATGTTAGGGGTCGTCCTATCCCCTGAACATTCCAGCTGAGAATTACCATTGTGGTCGTGGCTGTTTGAGGCCAGCCACCAGAGCCTTTTTCGTTGAAGCAAGAGGGGCCAATTTACCCAATGAAGCAACTCCATCCGAAGCAATAAGATTAAGATCAGAAGATTGTTGGATTTTTACCTCCACTAGAGCAAGATCATCAGAATCATCTCCATTGCATCCCCTGAGTCTTGGGTTTTTTGGGCGTTTAGTAGCTCTAAGCGGAGTTTTGCGAGAACAGTTGTTGGGAGATTTTGTGGGGGAGGGCGTTGGTTGGGATTTATCAGTCAAGGTTTTAGGACATGCTTCACTTATCCTAAGCATTTTGGGCTTGATGGGTTCTTCAGGATCATGTTGGGCTTTCCTTTTTAAAGAAAGGTTATCAAAGACAGAAGATAAAGCCATGTCCATTGCTGAGGGTTGGGCTTCTTTTGTTGGGCTAGGGCTAGGAGGTAACTCTTCAATGTTTAAGGCCAGAGAGTTTGTAATGGGTAATTGGTCTAAGGGCTTTGTTAAGATGGTTCTAGGGCTTTCTAGAGGCTCGGTGACAAAGTAATGAGGTTCAGTGGAGGGAATGGGCATATGATTTGGGTTAGAATCATGTTGTGGTGTTGGGCCTATTCTGATGGTGAGGTATTTGCTTTGGTCATCCACGTTATGGGCTAAAATTAGAGGAGGAGAATAATTTTGAATACTGAGGAGGGGAATATTCTGTGTGGGTATGGATGGGATAAGCACAGGGGATACTCTCGAGTGATTACCTGGTGATAAGGAGGAGCTGCCACATGGCAAATCAAGGACCCCGACATGTTCCCTAGGATGATGCGCGCTCACTCCCACAGCATTCGTACGATCTTGTTGAGGAATGAGAGGCTCCACTCGCTCAGTAGGCGTGGTCACTTCACGCTCTCCTGATTCCTCAGAATGTGTTTCTAGCCGTTGCCGGAGAAGATTTTCCGACCAATTTTCTGCCTCATCATCTTCTTGCCGAAAAACCTCTATTGGAACATGGGAAGTTCTAGCTCTTCCAGTTTTGAGGTCAGGTCCATATCCAGACAGCGCTCCTTCTGGTCTTTTGACAAATTTACAGCTCTTATTTTCATGACCGATTCGGCCACAATCATAACAAAAATCTGATAATCTCTCATACTTGTAGGAAATCCAGAGATCCTTACCATCTGCATGTTTCTTCTTGAGCCAAAAACCTTTAGGGAGAGGTTGAGATAGATTAATTTCCACTCTTACCCTGAGGAAACTTCTGTGTAATAATAGACCATCTGAGCATGCCTCAATGCCAAGGAGATTCCCAATGCGCCTTCCAATAATTTCAGCATTTGTACGAGACATCTTTTCCACTGGGAGACCATGGACTTGAACCCAAAAAGGGCAAGAAGAAAATTCAATTTCTGAAACAGCTACCCCTTTCTTCACAGGTTGGAGAACTAGAAGGTTGTTCATCACTGACCATGGGCCTTCTTTGAGTATGTTATCCCGGTCATCCACCTCCTTAAAGTGAAAAAGAAATACGTTGTTACTCCATGGAGTAATGGAAAAATCCGCTCTAGTTTCCCAAGATACTTTAAGAATGTTTGAAACTGCTTGAATATTGAGAGATTTTTGGATAAAGATTTTCCCTACCAAACAGAGGTTACTAATCTCCCCTGTTACTCCAGATTCCTCCTCTAGATCTAGAAATTCTGCTTCAGCCATAAGAAAGAGGAAAGAAAGGCAGAAAAAAAGAAAATGAGGAACAGGATTAGATTAAGAAGAAGAAAGAGTCAAAATCATTAAAGTGACAGAGAATAAATGAGTAGATTTAAGGAAAGAGGGGTGGTGACCAGACTATGAACTGAGAATGATCTTAACACCCTCGTGAATGCTTTGCAGGCCATATTCCCAACAAGCGTTATCTCACAATTTCTTTTATTCAGCCTATCAAGTATTATTGTAAAATTTAGATGCTCCCCTGGTGTCCTGACTAGAGAAGCTGAATTTCAGTGGGCCAATCCCCTAAACTTTCCTGCACGACATAATTAATTAGAATTTAATAAAACAAGAAATGCCGAGTTTTACGCATTAAAATTTTGTGCAGCCAAAGAAGGTTCACCAAGTTTTCCTAAAGACACATTAAACTGAACTCCATAAGAAATGCTGCGCCATCACACCATATATCCCGGTCATAAGAAAAGACATTGATTAATTTTGATATTTTAATTCCCTTATTCACAATAAAAGAGCATCAATTTTGTGGTTCTTGAAACTTATTATTGTCAGTAACAAAGTAAAGCACTGTCTACCTTTTTCCGCCATGTACAGCCAATCTTAAAGGGAAAAGGACTTTCACAAAAAAGATGGTGTGTGTTTAGTTAGTTCATCATTAACAGGGGTTATTGTGAGATGAACCATGTCCTTTACGCAGAAAACAACCCAAGAACTGAAAACCAAGGACCGCGAGAAATGCAAGGGTCCATCATTAACAGGGGTTATTGTGAGATGAACCATGTCCTTTACGCAGAAAACAACCCAAGAACTGAAAACCAAGGACCGCGAGAAATGCAAGGGTCTAGCTTACTTCCTGCCAAAAGGCCTGCTTCCGCTTCCTGGGCTATGATCCACGGCCAGAAGCAAATGAAATAATGATGCACCCAAAGGTTTTCCAAGCTACTGTTGGGAGTGCAGAAAACCTCGCGGTAGCACTACCATGCTTTTGGTGTAGCGCTACCTAGGACCTAACTTTTAGACAGAGCATTTTGTAGCGCTACAGGTGTTTCCCTGTAGCGCTACCGAGAGCCTTATATCGCTTCTTTTAGGGTTTTGGCCGACTGCGTATGTGAAAGAGTTGTGTATCAGATTTTCAGAGCGTGAAAAACTGTGAGAGGCAAGAGAAAACCAATCTCAGAGAGATTGTGAGAAGACTTGTACTCGTTGATTCGATTTCATAGTGGACTGGTGTGGCTCCCGTGGTTTTTCCTCCTGTTGAGGTTTTCCACGTATATCTTGTGTCTTGCTTTTCTTTCTGGTTTTTCATTACGCACTTATTTGCTTGTCTATTCTGTGATTCATTGTTCCCAAGATCCGTAGGGGCGTTGTAGGATTGAACAGGTGTTCGGTGATAATCCATAACAACTACGTGATTGAAGTATAAGAAATCCCTTTCGTCCTAAACGAGCCAGTGTGAACTGACCAGTCTCCCCGCTAACAAATGGCTCAGTTCCAAAAAGATGGAATCGTCAAGACCTTCAACCATATTTGGGATCCTTACAAAATGAAGGGGGCTAAAGAGGAAGAGGAAGAGGAAGAAGAGGTCACAGCCGAGGAAGTTGAAGATGATGATTCTGAAAGTGACTATGGGAGTGCATTAGGTGAAACAGAATTTCAAAGCCATTAGGTGAAGAAATTCTAATCCAGTCAGAATTTCCACCAGACCAAAAGAAAATTTGTAGGACACAACAAATTTAACAAAATCACCATAAGAAGAAAATTTTGATCTCCTTCACAAACAAAGCACATAGGTTTCAGAAGACGGTGCAGAAAAAATAACTGCTGTGTTTGGTTAGATAGTTTAGTTTAGTTTTGATGATGTCATCAGGTGTAATGAGTGGAGAGAGATAGAGAGAGAAATGAGGGAAATGATGATGTCATTAAAACTAAAACTAAAACTAAACTCGGAAACGAACAGGGCCAAGCAGTAAGACATATTTTATAAAACTCCTTAGCACACCTCACACTTCGAAATACACGATCAAACACATTGCTAAATTCCAAAACAAACGTAGGACCATCAAATAAAGTAACTAGTCAACTGATCATACACATGACTTCTATAGCAACTGTATATCATGCACTGCACTCTATTATGAATCATGAGTTTACAGGTACATATTCAACACCCGCGTAGCAACTTTGGGTCTGCTATAACTCCTACTCACTCCAGAAATACAAGGGAGGTCCAATTATACAGTTTATAGAGATCTACAAATTGTATCAGTTTAACATACTGTCAAAGTTCTAGAAGTCAATAGAGGCGGATGCAAACCACTATCTTACAATCGACAGATAGTTAAGAGAGATTAGGTCAGGATACCGTTGTCATGAAGGTACCGTCACCCAACAGTGCTTGAAGATCAATCAGATCGCTGTCAAAATCTGCAGCATCTTTTGTACTGTTCTGAACCTTCTCATAGACAGCCAGTGAGAGGGATAAACATGAAAACATATTTTCCGAGAAGCAAATCAGGTTTGAATTAGAAAATAATCTTGCATTTTTTGCAAAGAACACAATATAAGGATCTTGTCAGGAACTGTTTCATGACCTCAATTGCCCTAGATACAGAAAAATTGCTTCCAAGGCTTGAGAGTATGATTATGGTCATTGCAATAAAAGCATCAAGTAAAAGCACATTTCGCTGGGATACAAACTTATATAACTCAACTAATTTAAAAAAATAAAAAAAAACCGTGAAAAATCCCCAAGTCTCCATGATCAGCCCCAGGAATAAGCATTCCACTAAAGTACAGTAAATTGGTACTTACGAATATTTCATCTTGGCAGTGCTAGTTAGTTATTGGTATTGTCCTTTCTCATGCTAATATGAATGAAACAAACAGAAATTAAACTGTGAACAGGAAGGTTTATGACTCATTTAACTATTGCGTTCCATGTTCTACTAAAACAAGTGCAATTGTGTGATAGCCCATTGAATGCATGTAGACGAGTAGAAATCAGCTTTTCCTGCATTTTAGCTTTAGGTAAAATGTTCACTGCAGAACTATTACTGTATAATACTCCTAAACGTATTTTGTATAATGTGTACCTTCAAAACTTTGTGAACACTCGAAATAGACTAGTAACCATTGTCATTTTCCTACAGACATTAGCACAAATAGGCTCAACAATGTGAGGGATGTTTTTTCCCTGAAAACTCGTTAAATGACAAAGGAAGAATGCTACACCTCACTTCTACTGTGTGCATTATAGTAGACTAGGTAATTGACTAATATCACAATTTGATACACATGAGACTGATGTGATTTCATTTAGAAATGTCCAAGCTACTCTGTCCCAAAGTTTCATTTCTTCCCCTTTTTTTTTCTGGGTTTGTATCCTTTCATTGGCCAGCCTCCTCAAGTATTCGCAATGAGAAATTCAGGAATTTAAATAAAGTGTGACACATAAAATCCTAATTCTTATCATGAAGTAGAAGAAATCAAGATTTTTCCTGGCTAATCTTTCAGTTTTGTTCATGGCTTTTTGGCTTTCAAAGACTTCATTTTCACATGCTTCTTCAGTTTTTTCCGCAAAATATTGCAAAGATGGATGCTACGGTGTTACTGCGGGAAGTTAAATTTTCACATTGGTTCTCACCTAGCACTGCATTATTTGCTGGTTGTTGCAGAGGACAATGCAAGGGACTTCATATCCAGTGGAGGACTGAAAGCACTCACACGAATCAGTCAAGTCCAGTGGAGAAGATATACGCAATTTAGCAAAGAAGACTCTAAAACTAAGTCCTGCATTTAAAGCAGAGATGAATGGAGAACCGCAGTGTAAATTGTACAGAACTAAGCTATAGAATTCCTTTTTATCGAAGTTATTTAACTTTTGTGCATACCACTAAAAGATAGTAACAAAAATTACCAAATGGTGTTATCGCATTAACACCTGCCCAAAGATTCTAGTACAAGTTAACGTTTTCTTTATTTTTTTTAAATTGAACCTTGAGGAGGAATTTATGTGAATCGGAAGAAGTTTTCAGGTCACCAGTAAAATAATCGGACTGAGAGGGAAAAACCAACACCAGCCGGGGAGTCCAAATATATAACATTGCAAGCTAATGTTCAAACTTTGGCATTTCATAAAATATATAACGTTTTTCAAAGGTCATTTACTCACAATTGGAACGTGATCAACCCAGCTTCAGATATAAAACTTAAAACTCAAAACAAAGCCAGCTAAATTCAAGAACAAAGGCCGTCTTTGAAACAAAGGCAAAACTCACCGACGATTCTGAAATTTCTTTCACACTTTCATTCATTTCATTGACTCTCTCTCTCTCTCTCTCTCTCTCTCTCTCATGTCCATCTCTGTCTCCCAAGAACTTCTTCTTCTTCGTCACCCTCTTCTCCCTCTTCAATGGACTCTAGAAGAATCACTTCATCTGTTTTTGTCATCGGACTTCCAATCGGGTGCCCCGTTTTGACATTTTCGAATTGTTTGAACGGGCTGCATGCGTCGAAAACCTGAAGATGGCGTTTGACCATCAAACCTTACAGCAAAGGCCATTCGCATAGATGCAATTCCTCAGCCCCGAGGTAGGTACATTTTCGGCCCTTACATTAAGGGCTTGTTACATTTTTGGCCAAAACATTTAGGGCTTGGTACGTTTTCGGCCCAAACAACTTTTAGGGATTGGTACGTTTTTGCTCTGTCATAACCCTAACCCTAACAGCAAAATGAGATGAAGTCTTTCCGACTCAGCCAAAAAGAAGCTGAGTCAGCCCAATCAATCGTGCCCTGCGCCCCTGCCACGTCCATAAAATGGTAAAATAGTCGCAGGGAGATTTGGTTACCTGCACACACACACCAAAAAAAAAAAAACAGAAGTGAAATGATCGATTTCTTTTTAAAATTTGTAACCTCTTCAAGCTTTATTTTCTTGCTAGGAAATTGATTTTCACACTTCATTCATGAAAAGTAACAAGTACAACCAAAAATAGTGGTTAAGTTCATCCATTCCTCCCGTGATTAAGGGGGTGTTCCACTAACCCTCAATACCGTACCATGTTCAATACTGAGCGGTACCGGCCGTACCGGCAAATAGCGGGAATACCGGCCAGTACCGGAAAATACCGGGCAAATACCGGACAGAACAAAACTGCCACCGTATTTCGGCCATAACTTTTTACTCCGAACTCCGATCAAGGCAAGTTATATATCAAAATTTAAGAGAATTTCAAGATCTACAACATTGTAGTTACACATTTTTTCTAATTTGGTATCGATGTGACCCAAAAACTATGATTTCTGAACGGGGAGATTATAAAAAAACAGGGTATGTACTAAATATATATAGATTAAGTGGGTTAAGGGGGTACCTTGGTTTTTAAGAAAATGAGATTGAAAATGTCATATTCTATGACAAATTTTGTGTCTCTTGAACCCTCTCTCTCAATATATATACATAGTTGCGGCAAATCCGATACGGTACCCGATATTGACCAGTACCGGTACCGTACCGTACCAATAGGAAAACCGGTACTCGTGCCGATACAGTATTCAGAACCTTGGTTTTTCCGATGTAAAGAAGAGAGGGAGAGAGAGAGCAGGAGGAAAAGAGGAAGACAAGGGGTAAAAACTGGTTCTAAGAGGTAAGAATCTACAACTAGTTCTAAGAGGTAAGAATCTCCCCAAAGCTCTCTTATCTCCTAGGTTTCTATCATTTAGAGTTTGGGCTGTTAGCCAAGCACATTGAGCATCATGTTTTGTTACATGAGCTGTTAAGTAGTCTGTTAGTAGATTCTGTTAACTGTAACAGTTTCTTTCCTTTTCTGTTAAGTTCTTGTTTTTCTGTTAAATGACAGTTGTCTTTTCCGTTTGTTGGCTCAGGTATATATACCTGATTAGCCTCTGTAAACTGTAATGAATGAAATACAAATTAAATATGTTTCTACCTTTCTCTCTCTACTTCTCTCTGATTGATTTTCTAGGGTTTTGATTGAATGATTTCATCAGTCATTGGATCAAAAACTTCTTTATGGTATCAGAGCCACCAACGACCTCTGTCGAAGATTTCGATTCTGAAGACTGATTGAAGGATTGATCAAACGATTTCACATGGCAACCGCTGTGAACTCATCTTCATCGTCGACAGGAGTAGCTGAGCAAACGACTGTAAAGTTGAATCTACCTCCTTCCTTAGTCTTTCTGATTTCGAATATACTCTCATTTGTGACTATTAAGTTGGATTCACATAACTATGTGTTGTGGAGAACTCAAATCGAACATGCTTTGAAGGCAAATAAGTTTTTCGGTTATGTTGATGGTTCTATTCCATGTCCTTCTGCATCTGTTGTGCGCACTACTGAGGTTTCTGTATCTGAACCTGATGAAGCTTTATGGACAGTAATTGATGGTTAGTTAGTATCAAGTCTCATAGCCACAATCTCTGCTGCTACTTTACCTTTAATTCTAGGGTTAGAACATGCATCTCAAATCTGGGAGATTCTCGAGCAACGGTTTAATTCTGTCTCTAGAACACATGTGCATGATCTTAAGCGACAGCTTTATAATGTGACTAAAACCTCAACTCTAGAAGCCTATTTTGACACAATCAAGCAATTGGCATACAAATCTGCTGCAGCAGGGGCTCCTGTGTCTGAAGAAGATCTGATTTTCTATACTATGCATGGTTTACCCACTGAATTTGATACTCTTCAAACAGCACTTAGTGCCAGAGTTGGAAATATTACATTTGAAGAATTGGTTTCTATCCTGAATGGTGAAGAGATGAGAAGGAATAGATCTGCTGGTATCAATACAAACACAGATGTTTCTACCTCAGTGTTTATGGCAGTTCCTAGGACTCCTACTTCTGGGAATTTAACTGTTGGACAGTTGCCACAGCAGCAAGGAGTTTTGTCTTCTACCAGTCAAATTCAGTCACAACAGATGCCCACTATGCAACAACAACAGATGCCTGTCATGCCACAACAGTCCTCTCCTATGTATGGGGCATCTTATCCTCAGTCATATAACAATTTCAGGAACCAAAGGAATGGATCAAGGGGTTTCAGGAATCAAAGAAATGGATCAAGGCCAGCTTGTCAAATCTGTGATAAGACTAATCATACTGCTAAAAACTGTCATCATCGTCTGAATCTTCAGTATCAACCTCAGACTTACAACAATCCACATATGCAGCCCTATCCTCAAGCTCATATGTTGCAGTATAACCATCCATCTATACAGCCATCTGTTACACCTATGCAGTATAATAATCCATCTGTTGCTGGTCCATCTCAAGTTCCATCACCAAGTTTTACCCCTGGACTGCTACCTACACCACCTCAAGCCTATTTTACCCCTACACAAACAGTTCCATACCAACCTCAATATACACCTCCTACTCAATATACATCTCCTTATCCTATTGCTCCATCCTTTTCTTCTACAGTACCTGTGACCTCTGGAAATTGGTACCTTGATAGTGGTGCAACTAATCATGTAACCAATGACCTCTCCAACCTCTCTCTTCAACGACCTTACAATGGTAACACAGGAGTGGTAATTGGTAATGGTAAGTGTTTACCAATCTCTCATACTGGTAGTGCTGTTTTACCCACTTTTAGCTCATCTTTGTCTCTTACACAGTTGTTACATGTCCCTGCAGTTAGTCAAAACTTGTTGTCTGTTCACAAACTTGCTTCTGACAATCATTGTAGACTAATCTTTGATGAATTTGGCTTTGTTATTCAGGACAGAATAACCAACCAGATTCTACACCAGGGTCCTTCTCATCAGGGCTTATATCCAATTCTGCCTTGTACTAGCACTCCATCTCAAGCATTGTTGTCTTCCTCATCTCTCTTTACAGCTTGTTCCTCTTCCTCTGCAACTCTGTGGCATAATAAACTAGGTCACCCTAACACTACTCTACTTCAATATTTGTCTCAATAGTTACATGTTCCTATCCATAGGCCTTTTAATATCAATTGTGTGTCTTGTAATGTGACCAAGAGTCACAAACTACCATTTTCTTTGTCTGATTCTTGTGCTACAATTCCTTTTGAATTAATGCACATGGATGTTTGGGGACCTGCCCCTATTACTTCTTTCAGAGGATTTAGGTATTACCTTGTTATTCTTGATGATTTTAGTAGATTTTTGTGGGTATTTCCAATGCACTACAAGTCTGATGTGCAACAGATTGTTACTCACTTTACTGCTCATATTCAAACTCAGTTTCATGCTTCCATTAAATCATTTCGATCAGATAATGGTGGTGAGTTCATTAACAAGTACTTGAGTAATCTTTTCCTTGAACATGGTTTAATTCACCAGACCTCCTGTCCCAACACACCTGAACAGAATGGCAGGGCAGAGAGGTCTCATAGACACATCATGGAAACTACTCTTGCCCTTCTCCATCAAGCTAATCTTCCCATTAAATTCTGGATGGAAGCCTTACTTACCAGTGTCTATCTCATAAATAGATTATCCCATTCTGCTATTCAGTTTCAAATCCCTTATACAGTGTTGTTCAATACTTAACCTGATTATTCTTTTCTTAAGCCATTTGGATGTTTATGTTTCCCTTGGTTGAAGCCCTATGTTCCTCATAAGCTTTCTCCTAAATCTACTCCTTGTCTTTTTCTAGGCTATTGTCCCACAACAAAGGGCTAAAGATGCTTTGATCCTATTTCTCAAAAAGTCTATACATCCAGACATGTTAAGTTTGTAGAATCTGAGTTTCCCTATCCTCATTTGCTTTCCCAATCTGCTTCTTCAGTGTCCTCTCCTTCTTCTTCTTCTACCTCCTCTCTTTTCTTTGATATTACTTTGGCCACAGAATCCTCAGTTCCTTTCTCTATTCCCACTGTCCCTATTTCTACCACAGTTTCTGTACCTTCTTCTGATCTTCCTTCTTCTCTTCCTTCTTCTACTACTTCTCCTATTTCTTCTTCTTCTGTGTCCCCTTCTTTACCTTCTGTTGTGCCTCCTTCACATCCTATGATGACAAGATCCAAACATGGTATCTTTAAACCTAATGTACCTTTTTCCTTATCTCTTACTACTTCTTCTCCGGATAAGTCCTCCATGATTTCTTCTGACCCAACTGAACCTAAGTCATTTTCTGAAGCCATGAAAGATCCTAATTGGCAAAAAGCCATGTCTACAGAATATGAAGCTTTGTTGTCCCAAGGGACATGGTCATTGGTACCACCTCCTTCTTCTGCTCACATTATTAGCTGCCATTGGATTTTTAAACTCAAAAGACACTCCGATGGTACTATAGCCAGATATAAAGCTCGGCTAGTGGCTAGGGGAAACCAGCAAACAGAGGGTTTGGATTACACAGACACCTTTAGCCCTGTTATCAAACAACCTACCCTCCGGATGGTTCTTTCCTTGGCAGTCCATTTTGGTTGGAATCTAAGACAGTTGGATGTATCTAATGCGTTCCTTCATGGTGTGATTCAAGAAGATGTTTACATGCATCAACCACCAGGTTACAAGGATCCTTCTCGATCATCTTATGTGTACAAATTAAACAAAGCTCTTTATGGGCTGCTACAGGTTTCTAGGGCTTGGTATGCATTGTTTTCCAGCCATTTAGTTGCTCTTGGATTTCATAATAGCCTCTCTGATACTTCCCTATTTGTCAAAGCTCAAGGTTCAGATCTTACCTATGTTCTCATTTATGTGGATGACATCATTGTTACCGGCAATAATACTGGTTATATCTCATCTCTTTTGACTCAACTTCAGAGTAAGTTTGCCTTGAAAGATTTGGGTGCTTTGCACTACTTTCTTGGTATTGAAGTATTTAGCGACACCTCTGGTATGTTCCTCACACAGAAGAAGTATGCTTTAGAGGTACTTGCTAAGGCTGGTATGATGGAGTGCAAGCCTAGTTTGTCTCCTTCCTCTACCAAACCTTCTATATCCGCTGATTCTCATGCTCTTTTTTCAGATGTTCAGCTCTATCAGTCCATTGTGGGATCATTACAATATTTGACCCTAACAAAACCTGAGATTTCACATGCTGTGAACTCTGTTTGTCAGTCTATGCATGCCCCTACTCAGTCTAATTTTGTAGCCGTTAAGAGGATTTTACGCTATGTGAAGGGTTCTTTGCATCAAGGATTACATTTTACTCAGTCTCCTTTGTTTCTCACTACTTACTGTGATGCTGACTGGGCTGGTAGTTCTCTGGATAGACGGTCCACTTCTGGGTTTTGTGTATTCTTTGGGGCCAATCTTGTTTCTTGGAGTGCCAAGAAACAACCAACTGTGGCTCGTTCCAGTACGGAGGCTGAATATAGGTCCTTGGCTCACACCACTGCGGAATTAGTATGGCAACAACAATTGCTTAAAGATCTTCATATTTCCTTGGATGGTATTCCTGTTGTGTTCTGTGACAACTTGTCTGCCATCTCCTTGGCTTCTAATCCTGTGTATCACGCACGCACCAAGCACATTGAGGTTGACTATCATTTTATTCGCGAAAAGGTTGTGGCTAAGCAAATCTCTGTTCTTCATGTCAGTACTGAAGCTCAAACTGCTGATATTTTTACCAAACCTTTGTCTGTTACAAGGTTTCAAGCTCTTGCCTCCAAACTCTGTGTTCAATCCCTTCCCCTGAGTTTGAGGGGGGCTGTTAGCCAAGCACATTGAGCATCATGTTTTGTTACATGAGCCGTTAAGTAGTCTGTTAGTAGATTCTGTTAACTGTAACAGTTTCTTTCCTTTTCTGTACGCACTACAAAAAAATTGCTCTATAGTGGCGCCAACAAATTGTCACTGAATTTAAAAAAATTGTCACTGTTGGATTTAGTGACAAAAAAACAGGTGTCACAAGGATGTCACTTAAAGTGTGTTGCTAAAGATCTATGGTGACAATAATTAGAAAGTTGTCACAAAACCCAATCACCTTCAGTGACATATTAAATGTTGTCATTAGATGTGTAGCTTTAGTGACAGTTCAGTATGCCACTAAATGGGAGAAAAAATGTCACTGCATATAAAAGTTGTCACTAAACTAAATTGTTGGAATAATAGAAAATTACATTTTGTGACAACAAACCTTGTCACTAAACTAAGAAACAATAGTGACAAATTTCAATGTCACTAATCTTAAATTTCTTTACTAGAAAATGCCAATAGAATTTCTTTTGTGACAACTTTTTATCGCCACTAATTAGAAACCAAACCACATTAAATCAATGACACTCCCTTACATGTCACAAGCTATTCATCTCTTTTCCCCTAATATATGTTGCACACACTATAGTCAAGATCTAAAATGAACCAGCTTCATACATTCAACATAATAAAAGACTTCAAAGCAACTTGCAAACATCTGTTAATTACAATAAATTCACCAGTATCTTCAATCGAAGAAAAGTTCTAAGAGTCCACATTAAATCTCCCAAAAAGAAGTTCTCGACCTACATACTACTACAAAATATGAACGAGGAGGTACCAAAATAGAAGTTCTCATTCGCCGCTTGAAGTTGTCGAAGTAGGTCTGACCAAAAGTTTCGTCACTAAGCCTTCATGTCTATTCATTATCTGTACAATACACAAAGAATAGGAATTTTCAATTAGTACATAGTCAAAATCAATTGTTTCCACTTTCCACTCATTCTCTATGGATACTTATATGTAAATAAAGAATAGGAATAGACTAATCAAGCTGCAGACAAAAAGGTCACAAGAAATTTCCTAAAAATGAATAAGCAACTAGAAAGCAACACCACAAACTGCTTGGGACAGAGGAAGTAGAGTAGAAAGTGTCTCACAAGAAGTTGTAGTATTTAAAAAGAGATTCAAATCCCTTTCAAACAAGAACTGCAAAAGATTGATTAAACATAAATGGTGTGTCTGTACGTAGTATGAACAAAAAATGACATGGTGAGATCATGTTTGAACAAAGATTAAAGTACATGGCATAAAAAATTTCAACAATGGATCAAACCCAGGGTTGTTGAAGTTTTGGATCCCAGAATCCATGTGATTAAACTCGGGATTCTAAAATAAACGTCAAGAGACGTGAGAAACATACCCTAGACCAGAATTCAAGCCACCCCTTGGATCTGCAGTCCTACCTTTCTTTAACTAAACCCTTACCCCAACAGTCACTACACAAGGCTCCATATCCACTATGAGAATTACATGGACCCCAATAGCCCATGGATACTGATTTTCATGGCTCACACAAATATAGAGTGGATAATACCATTGCAATGGGGCAACTCAAGCCAAGTCACAACTATACATATTCACTTGCCTATGTACGCAAAAGAGGAGCCAAAACAACAAAGAACGATCACCACATACACAGCAGGATCATACATCACAAGCATTACTAAAAACAACAAAAATCTAGCTAAGTAAATCACGTTTAAACACTTCGGATGGCCTAGGCGGCCATCCAACGACTAGATTTTAAGGTCTAGGGTTGATTAGGCATTTTATACATTAGTCGGAAATTAGTCAGGGATTAGTCGAAAATTAGTTGGGGACTAATCGGCAAGGTGGCAATTAGTCGGCTAGCGGGGGCCTAAACGAAGGGTATATTTTGTGATTTCCATACCTATGCAACAACTTCGTAATTTCTAAAAATATATTTTCAGCTGCCATGGTTGTGAATGCTTTTTTTCTCATGCACATCTTTAACTAAAAAAAAAAAGAAGGAAAAATCATGTGCTGTAAGTTAATTGTGAGTGTTTTAACTAGAGTAGCAATCATCCCTGATCCAACAAAAGCAATGTCTACACTCAACTTAATCTTGAGCTAACACAGTAGTAGTAGAAGACGTGGCTGCTGCGAAGGGCGTTGGTGATACTAAAGAGAATTGACTCTCGATCTGATGTCCCCCACATGCTCTAATAAGGAGTCAGCTATAGCATGGATCTACTGGCTGTGAGTTTCAAAGTACTTTGTGCACCATTATAGAGTGCCTGATATCACCTATGTCGAGAATACACCTAAGACATCACCCACACTAGTACACAAGGACTCGAAGGATACTTAAGGACAGCCACCAGAATGATTGGCTGCACACACACATGCATATCTCAGGTCTAATAATTTTTTGCCCATTTCAATAGGAGTATTTTAAATGAGTTCCCCTTTCAAGCAGATTTGGGTGCACATTGCAACTAATTTAACTCCACGTGAAACAAGTTAATTATAGAACAAGCTATGGTCAAAATCAGAGCTCCACAAACTACCAACAATCTAGACATTCACAAAGGTCAGTCTTCCTCAAAATCGAGGCCACAAAAACATATATAGCACTCTCAACTCCGTAAACTACCAGTAGACCCATGACAATAACTAATCCTTAGAGGAAATGAATGAGTTCTAGATAAGCTTGGAAAAAGGATTAGAGAGAGGGGCCAGTATAACTTACCACTAGAAGAGTAGCGAGTGATTCCCCTAGAGCGCAGCTCTAAGATCATCAACTGAACTAGTGCTAGAGTCTCTTCGCTCTTTGTGTTCATCTCTTTCTGTTTAGCACCCATCTCTGTCTAGTTAGCCTTGAGTACAACCACCTCTTCACTTAGCTTGCAAGCTCGACTTTCAGCCTTGTCAGCTCTCCTTCGAGCCTCCTCAAGCTCAACTCTGGAAGTTTTTTCGACTGAGAATGATGATGGTTTAGGACCCGGCCCTAAACAGTGCACATACCCTGATCTTTTCTTTAAAACCTCAAAGCAAATCTCTTCGTACGGAGCTCTACCATTTGGTCCTATACGTAATTTATAAAGTCATTTCATTTTTTTGTTCGTGACTTCCCTTTCCTACAAAAGGTTTATGGAGGACAACGAAAAACAAGCACACTTACATAGTTGTTTGGAGCGTTCATCAACCCAATCTTTCTGTACTAAACAACACAGTTTCAGCACTTACGGAAGTGATTTTCAGCCTTAAAATGTCATTTTCTGCAACTAAAAACAGTGTCTGCACCTAATCACATAGTTTCAGCAACCCTGTTCCAGTTTTAGCATCCAAAAATGCAGTTTTAGCTTCCAATTGCACAAATTCAGCATCAAACAATTCAGTTTCAGCACCAAACAATGCAATTTCAGCACCTAGCAGTGCAGTTTTGGCAACTAGAAGTGCAATTTCAGCACCTAAAGCTGCAATTTCAGCTTCCAATGACACAATTTCAGCATGCCAAAAAACTAATTGTTGCACTGAAAATATGGTTTCCAGCTCTAAAAATTGCAGATTCAGCACTTAAAATAAAATTACATCAACTGGATGTCAAATAAAAGAGAAGGCTCAGTCCCAGCTCTACATATTTAGCTTCTAAACACGTACTTCAGTTTCTGCTACTCTTTTTCATTGTTAGGGTTCTTGCACCCAACTGATTTTATTCAAAATCCAAAATCACTCCAATTCATGAACAAGTGGGTATTAGTATATCAACAGCCACGAGTATTAAATCAAGAGTTCCTTACCAAGATTGAAGTTCTAACTTCGTTTCCTGTTCTCTCTTCTTCCCAGCATCTCTCTCTCTCTCTCTCCAAACTCCCCTGATTTTTTGTTTTGTTTTTTTTTCCCTTCGTTGAGCTCATATATATCTATTGCACACTTGCACTCCTAATCTCTTTCCATGTACACAAACCAGCACACACAACTTTAAACAGCTCTTTGAGTAATAACTAAGCACAAACCATTGAAATTCACTAGCTTTGGAGTTCATGGAAAGAAATTCAGTAGCACAACCACCAGCCGGCTGACGATGGCTGATAAACTGAGGCGCATAGAGATAGTGAGTTGGAGAGAGAGAATAAGTTTTTATTCGAGATATCTTCATTACCTGCGTAAATCATGTTCTATGTAATATGATTCTTAGATGCACTAATCTTGACATAAATACCTGAAGCTCATCAACTTCATCATCACCCTCATCCTCAACATTGTCATCAAATGAAGGTCTATAGTCTGGATCATCTGCATCAACCATAATTCTCTTTCTCTTTCCATTTGAACCCATCAAAGAAACCGTGAGAGGTTTGAATCCGTGAGCTACTTGTTCAAAAAAAATTAATAATAAAATCCATGAGCTCTCAAAATCTCATTCTTTTCTTGTATATCTTGTCTTTTTCCTATATTTGTCCATCTCATACCTTGTGAGCTCCAAAAGCCTTGGCCTTATACAATTTTTTCCACCTTGACCCATTATGTACCACTACAAAACAACAAATGACAAAATGATATACAGGTTTCTTTTGTTAGCAAAGAGAGTATATTTATATAGCAATAAAGACAAGATATACGAAAAAGAGGAGAAAAAACAGCAAGAGAATAGGTGGATACATTAGGAAAACGAACCAACGACAAATACTTTAGCATCTACAATATGAAATATCATAAGAAAACAACACCAAGGCCACACTAAGTGACAAGAATACATAAAATGAGTAGCATGCAGAACTTCTTACATAAAAGAAAACTCATTGACTTTTCTAAAAACCTGATTCTCAATATACATGTAGATTCTTAATCTCCATACCCTTGTAATTGCATCTTCAACACTACTAGGCAAAATACCTAGCTGAAAGT
This sequence comes from Vaccinium darrowii, assembly GCA_020921065.1. Taxonomy (NCBI): domain Eukaryota; kingdom Viridiplantae; phylum Streptophyta; class Magnoliopsida; order Ericales; family Ericaceae; genus Vaccinium; species Vaccinium darrowii. The sequence goes on from CM037151.1 coordinate 28,384,289, forward strand.
ACCAAAAAAGTGCATATTTTACTTTGCCTATTCACTTCCAGAACTACTCTTCATTCTTGCTACCCATCTAAACTAGCAAGACTAAATTTCCACATCAGACCCTAAACAAACACAAAATACGGATGAAAGGCTATCTAATACCAACAAGTGCACTAATAGCAAGTGGACTAGTTCCACAAATTCCAGACCAAGAAACTTACTATAAATAACAAATGAGACTAACAAAAACAATATACGTAAATAGGTGTCTTGTCCACAAATTCCAGATCCTCTTTCTCGCAAGTGAACTAGTTCTACTGAAAACTAAAGTTATTAAAGATCGTAGTGTGAGAGAAGGGACGGTTCTGAAAGACCAGAGCGAACAAAGTCAGTTTTTGGTAAGTCTCATAATTGGATGAAAACCCAAATCAATTTCAACCAAATATTTTGGAGGCATAATAGAACACATTCATTTGGTCGCAATTTTTACTTGAAGTTACTTGTGGTCAAACAACTATGTCTATTGATAGTTCTGTTGCATTTAGAATGCAAGATAAGAGTGGGAAAATTTAGTGAGACAATAACATCTTTGACCCCTGTTCTCTCTTGTTTTTTGCATGATATGTCATTTGATACGGATAAATTGTTCTAGAAATGGTGACATATTTATGCACTACTTTTAGGTATGCCCCTAGTTGGGAGTGATTATTCACACAGCCACACATTGGTGTGGACCATACATTCTGTAGTGGAGGCTGATCCTAAATAGAGTACCAATCTTTACTTAGTATTTTTTTCTTAAGTGGCCCAATTGCATATGTGGAGTGCATCAGCCATCAAGTGACATATTTCGTATCATATCAAATGTAAGCAGCTAAGCCATGTATTACGCGAATACAGTAGCGTTTATCCCTTAACCTCATGTGTAGCATAAAATACAGCCACCCATTCAAGGAATAAGGGGACACAATCCCAAAACACGTGTTGTTTAAGAAACTTGGACCATCAACTATCAAGTAAAAATAAAGACCCGTGAAAAATGAGAACAAATGAAAAAGCACAAAAACTGAATACGCAAAACGAGCAGAGAAATAAGCAAAATTGAAGACCTAGATACCTTGTTTCGCCCGATTTAACGAGATCCTGATCGAAAATATTGTAGGTACAAATTTCTCGGTTCTTCGCTAGTAGAAATCGATGGAATCGCAGAGAAATCGTCTGTCTTCAAACCCTAGACACGATGACAGAATGAATGTCAATCTATTCAAGATCAAGATTAAGCGCGCGCGCGCACGGAAGAGAGAGAGAGAGAGAGAGAGAGAGAGAGAGTACCATAGATGCATGGCATTAAAGTGTTTGAGGTTCGCCTGGTTTGGGAGAAAAGTTGTGCCGCCTTCGGCTCTGTTTGGAAAATGAGGAAAGAAAGGAAAAGGGAAGGAAAATGAAAAATTTTCCCTCTCGTTGTTTGGTTTGGAGAGAAAGAGGAGGAAAAATTAAAAAATTAAGTTTTGTAAATAGTAAAATTTTCCTCCCACTTTCCTCTTACTTTCCCCTCATTTTATTTTCCTTCCCTTTTTCTTTCCTTCCTCGTGTTCCAAACATAGCCGAAGTGGAGGAGAGAAGGAAAATCTGGAGGGAATAGAAAATATTGGGGGTCTTTATTCCCGCCTAACCACAAAATCCCAAGGAAAAGTAATTTATGTGGAAAAGGTGTTTCTTATATATATATATATATATATATATATAGAGTCCCCTTCCTATCCAAACCATTATTTACGGACTTACCGTCCGGACTTCACTTTCCGGACCAAATTTCGACAATCCGAACCGTTATTAGCGTTTTTGTGAAAAACTGCCCCGATCAAGCCCTTCCGGGTATTTTTTTTGCCAAATCTTCGCGTTGGACCTTAAAAACACGTTTTAAACACATCTAACGGTTCGGATTTTCAAAAAAAAAATTGGGAAGGTGGAGGTCCCGATTTTTTTAAAATCCGGGAGCTTGGATTGGAAGCTCGGTGTATATATATATATATATATATATATATATATATATATAGGCAAAGCTTCTAGTGTGGAATCCGGACCTCCATGATCTGAGCATTTTTTTGACGATTCGAGCAGTCCAATGTGTTCAGAAGGTGTTTTCAAGGGTCCAAGCGGTAAATCTTCAAAAAAAATACTGGGAAGAGCTTGATCCAAGCAGTTTTTCGCAAAACTTTAAATATACAGTCTTTGTGAAAACTACTTGGATCAAGCCCTTCTCGGTATTTTTTTTTTGAAGATTTCCCGCATGGACCCTTGAAAACACCTTCTGGACACATTGGATGGCTCGGATTTTCCAAAAATAATTTGCAAAACAAAAAAAATCATTTTTTTCTTATTTCCGGGAGGATTGGACTAGAAGTTTTAGGTATATATATATATATATATATATATATATATATATATATATATATATATATATATATATATAGAGAGAGAGAGAGAGAGAGAGAGAGAGAGAGAGAGAGAGAGAGAGAGAGAGAGAAATAAGAAAAAATTGATTTTTTTTGTTTTGCAAATTACTTTTGGAAAATCCGAGCCGTCCAATGTGTTCAGAAGGTGTTTTCAAGGGTCCACGCGGGAAATCTTCAAAAAAAAATACCGGGAAGGGCTTGATCCAAGCAGTTTTCGCAAAAATCGTCAAAAAAATGTTTGAATCATGGAGGTCCGGATGTGAAGCTTACCCGGCCTATATATATATTACTATGGCACAAGTTATTACACTATTTTATACTTATATGCACTATTATTAATTGCATCAAATTATGTATTCCTTTGGCAAAATTAAAAAAACCGGGTTTTTTTTTGTTTTTATTCAATTTTTTTAGCATTTGGTAGTTTTGTGTCAATTTTTTGTGGATTATTGATTCGTCTCACGAAAGAAATCTAAAAATTAAAAAATATTATTGACCAAGTTAAAAGTTTTGTGAATAAAGACAAAAATAATCTAATAATTCACAAAAAAAAAAATTGGATTATTTTTTCCTATGGTGAATTTAAAAAAAAATTAATCCACAAAAAAATGATGCAAAACTAACAAATGCCAAATTCTTTTAGACAAAAAAATAAACCATTTGGTTTATTTAGTGTACACAAAGCAAAATCAAAGGGAAATGATTTTCACACCCCCCATTTTACAATTCACACTCCATTTTTGTCTTTATCTTACATAAATTTACAATATTTCCCTTTTCCAATACACCTTTTTCATACATCCAAGGGTAATATTGTAAATTCATGAAGATAAAGAAAAAAGGGAGTGTGGATTGTAAAATAGGGGGTGTGAAAATCATTTCCCAAAATCAATTGTATGTATTCGAAAGTACGTACAAATCCTTGTGCATAGATTGTGCACATAAGGCTTTGTTGGCCCATTTTAACATTCTAGACAAATGATCCAATAAGCTCTACAATTTTTAAAAATAATTTTGACTACCGCTGAAAAAATTTAGCTTAATCAGATAATTATATGTCCTAATGAAAAGTTAGAAAAATTGGATTACACACTTACAACTTTCCTATTAGGCCACATGGCGCGACAAACCAAAAGCCAAATTAGGGCAAACACATCACTTAGTGGGTGGAAGTGATAGACCACAGGACGAGGACGATGCGATCTATGTGAGGAGTTTGTGAGAACCCACCCCACATCGGTGGGGAAATTGGAAATTTAAGTATTATACAATAAATTGCGAGCAACTATTGTATAACTGAAAGTCAACCATTCACAATTCGTTATATACAAGAAACAATTTAAGTTGGGGAGATTGTTGTAACCCAATCTATCCCACATTGGTTAAACGTCGAAAGTGAAATATGCAATATACAAGGCCTTTGAAGACATCGAGACTGATGTATTCAATGACCTCTGGAAATCAAGTCAATCAAAAGTGGGTCGGGTCTTGTGTCCTTGAAGCCTGGCGGCACCGATAGTGACGTGGTGCAGTTATAATTCTTTACATGATAACTGTTTTCTAAATTTTAATTTTGTAAACAAGACAATCTTTGGGTACTAGCTTATTGCACGGAGACCTTGGGAGGCTAGATCGATTGGTGGCTTCGATCCTGAGCTCTCCAACGGCGACGATGAAGGTGTTTAAAGGTAGATCCGGTGGCGATCCTGCAGTGGGAGTGCGAGGTCTGGTTTCATGGTGATCCTCCATCGAGACTAGGTCTGACATCAGCATTGAGCGACTTTTATTTTTTTGTTTTTGTTGTATTTTTTTTGTGTTTTTTCCATATTATGGACCTATAGTATCCTTTTATTTTAATTCAATATAAATTTTTTTTTTTGAACAGGCATTCAATATAACTGGGATGATCTTTTTCGCTCAAAAAATAATAATAATGGCAAATACATAGTATATGTGTCAACTTTTTGTAATCAAAATATAGCAAAAGAACGTAAGACATTGAAAGCAACAAAATTACTTATTTTTTTCGATAAATAAAAACCAAAGAGAAAAAATAATATATTTTAGTTGAAAATTTTGTGACATACTTTAGTTGTCACTGTTGTAAGATATTTCAGTTGATTAAGTGACATGTTCATAATTTGTCACTAATATTTGATTTTTTGTGACAAATTTTTTTGTGTCGCTACACCTTGTCACAAATAGGTCCTTTTGTGACAAAATCTATGTGACAACATAAAAGTTGTCACTAAATCATATGTTTTTGTGACAAAACATTGTGACATTGTAAATATTGCCACTCAATACTAAGAAACACTTCATTTAGTGACAATTTCTTAAATCGTCACTATATGTCACCTTTAGTAACAACTTTTATGTTGCCACAACCAATTAATGTCACAATAGGTCAATTTTCTTGTAGTTAAGTTCTTGTTTTTCTGTTAAATGACAGTTGTCTTTTCCGTTTGTTGGCTCAGGTATATATACCTGATTAGCCTCTGTAAACTGTAATGAATGAAATACAAATTAAATATGTTTCTACCTTTCTCTCTCAAATTAAATATGTTTCTACCTTATTTTCTCAAATTGGTGATGATATAATGCTCGGTGATTAGTTTTGTCCATGAATTGCCATGGGTAAATCCAGAGTTAGAAACAAAATAGAATTTTGAAGTTTGAATTTCTGGGCAGCATGAAAAGCTGCGTTTTTAGTCAATTTCGGTCTTCTTTAATTGGTTACATGGCTTTCGGTTCATACGGGTTTCAAAGTACAAAGAGTTAGGATCATTTGGGATTTGGAATCACTCAAAAATATTGAGAATTCGATTTTTAGCGAAGTTTCTAACACAGCCTCTGTTTGCTGAAAACTGAACTGAGATGTGACTGCAGTCTGAATTTGGGGATTTATTTGACTTGGTTTTCCTTCTCCGAATGACATGATATTTTTAGGGTGTTGGTATTAGAATCTTGCTCGTGGTGAATTTATAAAAACAATGACTACCTGCTGAAATTTTAACTCCTAAGAATGTCAACTTATCTTGCTTGTTGTTTTGATGGGGTTTTTGTCTTGATTTAAATCTGGGAAAATTAGAGAGAGAAGTATGAAGGGTCTTCGTGTCTCGACACAAATTGGAAATCATTTGGACTTCAATTGAGTTCTCGGTAAAGTTTTTGGATTTGTGTGTCACTGCTTAACTTCTAACTTTCAGCAGATTGGGTGGCTTGGGAAAAATCATTTGGAGGTCGTAACTATGTCTAAAATGTACGAATTTTGGTGAGAATGTTGCTTGTTATGTCTAGTTTCAGTGTGACAAGTTTTACTCTAGAAATCCTTGTGATTGATTCTGGATAAACTTGACTTCATCGTAGAGTCGGAATTTCCTACTATGCTTTGGAACATAAGTACTTCACAGAAGACTTTAAATCAAGGTTCTGAATCTCGTACCGGACAGGGTACCGGTTTTCTTACTGGTACGGTACGGTACCGGTACCGGGCTAGTACCGGTACCGTTTCGGATTTAGCGGTATTATTATATATATAGATATATATTTATATATACATACATATAAATCAAATTTTTTTCCCACATTATTCAATTCGTCATAAAATTAATGGAATAAAACCATTACATATATTTTTATTATACAATAAATATTAGTATACTGCCATTTAATAGTGTCTAAATTATATCAAAATTACCACTCTCCATGCAAGCCACAAAAAAAAAAAAAAGTAGTAGGAGTAGTAAAATTCTACCCACAGTTTTTGTTCTTTTCTATGTACCAAAGTTAACTTTTCAAGGATCCAGAAAATTAAAAAAGAACGATTTTCCTCGAATCCCCCAATTTGACTCAAAATACGTGTGGTGCTTCTGTGCTTCTTGTATATCCTCGAATCCCACCATTATTGCTCCTTGTAAATACAAAATAGATATACCATGTACCAGCAAATCAATTTGCTTTCTCCTTCTACCTTTACTTTCTACCTTTACCCAGAAACCAGATTTTGTTCCCATAAACCAGACGTGCACTTGTTCGATTGAACCGAAAACTCGAGCAAATCGATTTTCTTTCTCCTTCTACCTTTACCTTCTACCTTTCCCCAGCTTTCTTCTTTTTTGTTTTCAATTTGACACATAGAGCAAATCGGCCAGTCCCAGATCTGCATCCAAAACTCCGGCAACGATTGCGGCTCCGGCGAAGATGGAGGCTCCGATCACGATGATGGCGAGACCCCCCTAGAGCTGAATCTGCAAAGGTACGGGGCTTTTTCTACGTACAAAGTTGTTAGAGCTGAAACTGCAAAATTTCGGACGGAATTGCCGGTACCACGGTACCGTCCGGTATTGTCCGGAATGGCCGGAACCCACCGGTATTGACCGGAATTGACCACGGGACGGAACCATAGGGTTATGTTACCGGTTTTGTGCATTTCCGGTACGTACCGGCCGGTACCGGCCGGTACGGTACGAGATTCACAACCTTGCTTTAAATGCTTTGCCCAGTTATGATGCTCCTCTACATATTTTCACTTGTTGAAAGGGTTAAAGAAATTGTCATATATGAGTGGTGTTTATATGGAAATTTGGTGGAAGCATTTATATCTTTTCGCGTGTTATATACGAATAATGGGGATTAATGGCTTTTCAAATGGAAATTGTGCTTTAGGTGTTAACGAAGCCGGAGATTCATCTAGTGTGCTTAAAAGGTGAGCGAGAGACTTGGCTCACGGGATCGTACGAAGAGGTGGGTACCCTTTGACATAGCTTATGCCTTTATAAAAAGACATGTTCTTATTTGCCATAGAATTGATATTTTTGTGCTGGCACTAGTAGCATGTCTAAGAGATTAGCCCTATGAGAGTTTTGGATTGTCTTATAGCGGTGGCAACAACAGCTTTTTGGTTCAGTATCTTGATTATTAAGCTTAGCTATTTGTGTTGAGCACGTGGCATGGAAGTGTTGCTACGGAAAGTCTTGAAAGTATAGCATGGAAGTGTTGCTATAGTTTCTCAAAATCACATGACATGGAAGTATTGTCATGGAAGTTCTTGTGTGCACATGACATGGAAGTGTTGTCATGGAAATTACTTGAAAGCATGACATGGAAGTGTTGTCATTGCTGAACGGTGCATGAACTGGTCGTGTTTTCTTTAACTGGATATACTAGAATTGATCTGTGGTTGTAGTTGCATTTTTTTTGCCAATTTAATTGCTTATATTGACATAATGCTAGTGTTTGTGGCCAAGTAACAATAGCTAATCCCCACAGTTTGTTAATCTTGGCAAGACTTATGAGATGGGAGGTCGATAGAAGCGGTCCACTGTGTACATAGCTTGCCGTGGGGTTGTCTAGGCTTTGTAGATAGCACAAGTTGTAACACCTTTTGAATGTAAGGAAAAAATAAGGGTTGTGGATCTCTGTAATATATGGCACTTGTAAATATGTGTAAAGTTTGTCACTTTTGGAGAGTGTTTATAAGAAACAAAAGATCGCATGGTTGTGTCCATAAATATAGAAATACCTTTTAAGCGTAATAAAGTATTTGATGGAGGCTGATTACAGTAAGCCAGGTCTTAATCCGGGGGCGGCCGGGTTGGGGCTTGACACTAACAGCTACAAGCTAGATGTGAACCAAATTTGGTTCACATCTAGCTTGTAATTTGAGGAAATAATTGCAAAAGCCAAAAAGGATCGTACCATAGTTCTTGTATAAGCTCTTAATTTTTTTCCAATCTTCAAAGCATTACAAAGGTTTTGTCATCATATTGGTTTGAATATTTTTACGCGAAATTACATTAATACGATAATTCAATAGTTCTTATTGGCTTGTGATTTAGTGATTGGGACAAGTAAAATGAGTCATGCTATGCAAATATTCAAAAATGGCCTGAAATCTTTGCTTCGGCCTTTAGAACAAACTTTTCTAACTTTAGACATTCAATCATGGAAGGAATACACGGACTTAACCACTATTTTCGGTTGTACTTGTTACTTTTCAGAAATAGAGAGCGAAAAATCATTTACCTAGCAAGAAAAATAAAGTTCGAAAAGGCAGTCACAAATTTTAAAAAGAAATCAATTTCTTAACTTCTTTTTTTTTTTTTGGTTGTGTGCAGGTAACCAAATTTCACAGTGACTATTTCAGCGTTTTCTTGCTCTTACCTTCAAGTTGCCTCCGTATTCCTTTTGAAGAATGTCCCAAACATCCTCTGCCATTGTTTTGTTGATAATCCTCGGAAAAATCTTATCCGAATAATCCTCGGAAATTTTTTATCCGAAACTCTTTGTTGAATCATTGGGAGGGCTCTTGCATCCTTCTTTTTATGTGCTTTCAATAGTTGTTTTTGAGCATTCATCAAATTATCCAAATTGTCAGGATCTTCATACCCATCTTCAACATACTCCCACACATCATTTGAAATAAGTTGGGCTTTCATTTTTACACACCAAAAGTCATAATTCTCATCTATGAAGCACGGATACAGATACGATAAGGATATGCGGATACGTGATTTTTCCAAAAAGTCGGATACGATATATTTTTTTTAATTCCTAAAATTCCATTACACAAGTTCACCATTTCAAAAACAAAAGAGCAATTAACATCATCAAAAGTCAAAAGATTGGCCTTATCCATCCAAAATATTGCCTAAGTGCCAACTATTACAATCATCATTCTATTTCGCTAAACTTCCATTGCTTCATCGCCAATTTCACCGTCATCACCATCAGATAATGCATTTGCCATGATATTCTAACCACTAAAATAGAAAGAAAAGAAAAAAAAAGAAAAATTATTTGAAGAAAACAGATTATTTAGGGCCTTTAGGCCTCAATAAGAGCAAAATGGGTCTATTTTTTACAGCATAGTAAAAAATAACACAAAAAAACCAAAAATTAGAAGATTCCACGTATATATATGTATATATATAAATGTATTATATGCATACAGTAGCCAGAAGATGACTGACGACGAGAGAGAGAGAGAGGGAGAGAGAGAGAGAGAGAAACCTTATAAACAGCAGACGACTGACGACGACGACCGGTGGAGGTTGGTCGCTGGTCGACTTCGACGGTGATGGGTGAGGAGTAGCAGAGCAGAATACGATCGGTTTGTGAATACAGTAGTATACTATTCTCAATTTGGGGAATTTATTATAAAGCCCTAATTACAGTTTTCACCCACATATTTTAAGTAATATCAAATTTAGCCCCGCGCACACCCGAAACATATCATAACATATCCATAACGTATCGGAGCGTATCCAAAACGTATCTGAATAATAAAAATTAAATTTAAATTAGATACTCTAAAAAACGTATCGGATACGTATCCGAAGCGTCTCCGAGCGTATCCGTATCTGATACGCGTACGGTACGTGATACGGAGGCCAAAATAGAGTATCCGTGCTTCATAGATTCTCATCGTCAAATTGTGGACACGGAGGTTGTTGAGTTCCGAAACCTTGATTGCTTGAATCCGCCATCTTCTTTGGAACCACTGGGGTTTGTTTTCCATCATAAATCTTCACGCCCAGTTGTTAGCGTCGAACTGAGCTCTTGCATAGACAGAACTTGAACTTGGGCCTAATACTAGAACATTGCATTTAAGGGCGTAACTACATAACACACTAAAATCCCTAAAATAATAAAAAGGCCCAATTACACACTTACATTTTATGGCCCACTTACATACATAGTAATTATTTAGCCCAAGCACAAAAGTTATAACAAGACATTAATTTTAACACTTCTTTGTTCTTACATTGTCTTATACTTGGACTTGGGCCTAATACTAGAACATTCCATTTAAGGGCCTAACTACATAACACACTAAAATAAAAAGGCCCAATTACACACTTACATTTTATGGCCCACTTACATACATAGTAATTATTTAGCCGAAACACAAAAGTTATAACAAGACATTAAGTTTAACATTTCTTTACTCTCTGTCACTTTCTCTCAAGAACTTTTTCTTATTCGTCACTCTCTTCTCGTTCTTCAATGGACTCCAAAAGAATCAATTCTTCTGTTTGTGTCATCGGATTTAACGGGTCGGATTTGTCAAAAACGCAAAGATGGCATTTGACCATCAAACCTTACAACGAAGGCCATTCGCATACGTGCAATTCCTCAGCCCCGAAGCAGGTACATTTTCGGCCCAAACATTTAGGGCTCCATACGTGTTCGGACCAAACATTTAGGGCTCGGTACGTTGGTTAGAATATGTGGTGCTGTGGTACCGTTGAGGAGGGAAATACAAAAGGATACACCGCACGATGCCAATGGAAATGGGGAGGTAGTAGACTAGTAGTGACAAAAGGTGAGGCAAATTAGGGGTGGTTGGTCAGAATATGTGGTAGTACTGTTGACGTGTGTAGAGATTGATGTGAGTTGTCTTATAAAGATGAAACAAATTGTATGACAAGGGTAAAAAGTTAATTCTAAGATTATCTTCATCTCTCTACCAATTTGGCACTCCGAAAGCAAGAATAATAACTTAAATTAAATCTATGTTACATTGCCTCGGGTACCAATGTCAGGCGTCGATGATAGTCCAAGCATTAGACCTGTTTAAAGGTGAAATATCAAGTATCCCAAAGTTTAAGTTTTCACGCATATTTTATACTGAAATTTTGAATTTTGAAAACCCCTTAACTGGTTAAGAAAGCCTTCTTTAGATTAAACGAAAGGCCTCTTAATAAAGATGGTTTACTTTGAAGGAGAACTCACCTATATATGTTTACGTTTCATATGGAAATGCAAAAATCACGCCAATCTATATCAATCAACTTATGGTACCATTCAAATAATTATATTAAAATTCAAAAATCCTTTAAGTTCATCCATGATTCATGGGTTTTATAAGGGAACAACTCTCCCACTCCGGCTGTGTTTATTTCCTAGAGGCAACAATCATTTAATTATCTGTCAATAGTACACATACTGAAATTGAAAGCAAGTGAAAAGGAAAGAGATGCAATGACGACAGAGGAGGTATCCGTGTTGGACCAAGATTTGTGATACTCCGTATTTTGTTTCTTTTGTTCTTTGTTTTCATTTATCTTGACAACACTCCATTCATTTTTGTACACACTAATTAGGTACCAGAAAATTATTGCAGTTGGTTTCCTCCCAAAATCACTGAAAGTGTCTCCTAAGAAACGCGCTTAGAGCCAGTAACTAGGCAAGGGGGGAAAAAAAAGAAGAAGAATCACTCAATCTAGTCGGTAACATATTTGTCTTTTAAAATCTATACTTGCGGCATATCTTTTCTTGTGTGTGTGCATATTCAAACTCCAATACGCGATATTAGTGGTTCATTCCAAGAGAAAATGCTGGAGTAGTCATGTACTCAATATACAAGATTTGTTCAATTTGAGTGTATTTGTAAGTAAGACTTGATCAAATAAAGTTTGTAACACATTCGGTGTATCATTTGTAAAACAAATGGTCAAAGCAAACATATAAATTCTCACGTTTTTTATGAGGAAGGGTGAGTTATATTTTTTTTTTTCCAACAATGCTACGGATACAACATCCGAACACAACATTCGGACACAACACTTACATGGGGTGAGACCCATATGTGGTTCCAACTCGTGGGTCCCACCCTATGGTCATGTGAGTGTTGTGTCCAAGTGTTGTGTTTGGATGTTAATTATGTCCGTAGCTTTTTTGTTCTTTTTCAAAACAATTAGTGCAAAGGTATAGAAAAATCAACCGAGTAACTTACGATTCACACATGAGTTGGGCTATTATTTTTCATTGAATAAAACCACAATACAGAACAGTAAATTTTAGTGGGTGGAGAGGAAAGTTAGAGAGAGAGAGAGAGAGAGAGAGAGAGCATAGGGGTGAGAGCGGCAGAAGACTTCTCCCTGGGTTTTGCATGCCCGGCGGCCGCCCCACTCCCACTCCCCCACCACCCCCTTCCATCTTCTTCCTCCTCCACTCCTCCACTCCTCTCCTCTCCTACTCCCCCATTTGGTTTCCGGTGACTCCCCATGTAAATCGACCTCCTCTCCTCTTTGCATGGGCAGCCGGAACCGATTTTTGGACAAGGGGGAGCCGGATCTGGGGTTTTTGGACGGCAGCGGCGACGGTGGCGTGACAACTCCGGCAATTTTTTGTTCCGTTATGTTTTTTTGTTTTTTTCTTTTTTGTTGTAGTTTTTAGATCTTTTTTTGGTTTATTTTGTGTACTGTTAGCTTGATTCAATGAAATTTCTTCCTATTTCTCAAAAAAAAAAAAAAAACCACAATACAGTGCAAGCCCTGTAAGAGGCAGAGGCAAAAGCCTAACAAAGATCAACACATCAGTCCAAAGACTCCAAAAACTAGACAATTGTTTTGAAAAATCCAAAGGGATACGTTTCAAGCTTCAACACAGATCTTGGTTCTTAGTAGGCCTCTTGATTTTCCTCCAAAAACTTATAGATTCTCAAGTCGATCTGAGTTGGTTCCTTTGATCATCATTTTTTCCCCTTTACAAACACAACTTCAATAGAATAATAGTTGCCCTACATAATTGCCATTTGTAATTTCCATGTTTTCGAGTATGAGGAAAGAATGGATCTGGGGAAATTTTGGTATCAATTGTCAAGCACCTACTTTAGGTTTCCTTTGGGAGAGCTCACAAATTAAGGCTTTCAAATTCCTTAATATTTGGTCCTTTCAAATATCTTAAAGATCTTTTGATTAAGAAGAACGTTATTCTTGAAAGTGAAAAGAAAATCTATTTTCTTCCATGCATATGATTGGAATGTGAAGTTTGCAAAAATATTGCTATAAAATAATAGTTACTAACTTACTCTTAATATACATTTGGATCATGTCAAGAAAGGGAAAAATGTGGGCACAATGCCAAGATTTATAACAGGTGGCAACTTTCACAAGCAAATAAAATTCACTTTATTTCAGTGATGACACATTTATGTGTTAGATTTAGGCATTGTATATTGAATGGTGACAGTTTTATTTGTTGGTTAAATTTTTATAGACTTTTATTTATGAATGTTTGACAATAAACCATAAATTTATTTGGTCAAATTTACTACATTATTAGTGTGCACTTAAAATCGTACCGTACATAGCACGGGTTCATGCTAGTTGGGTAAGTATAGATGAAACTCGCTTAAATTGTTTTCGATTCAAAGATGAAGGTACTTTGGTATTGGATTTAGTTGTTAACCGGGAAAAATTCTTTGCCGAAAACTTATCCACAGAAGTATTTCATTTTTGGATTTAAAATAACACGAGTTTAGATAAAGACAAATTAATAAAATGTGACAGCATATTTATCGGACAGAGGCATTTAGCTTCTCCATCATGCATGAAAAAAGTTGGCGGTGGGTTTCGATGAATATATGTCACCCAACATTACTTACATGTAACTCCCGACTTATGATTTATTGCAACACAGACTATGTGGGCCATCTAACAAATATATTTGTTGATTATATACTTACAAAATTTATCGCCATGTAATTTGTTACAAATACTAGGTGAAAAAGCCACATGTTGCCCCATGACTATGACGCAACGGAATTCATGAAAAACTAGTTAGCGTACTAGTTCAAATGAAGATAGGTCTCGAATCCTCGAGAGTTCTTGAATCCACAAGAAGAAAGAGATTAACTCTGAATTATTTATTGAATAAAAGCAGCTGAATAATAAAGATTACATGCCCCTTCATAGGCAAACCCTAGCAAACCCCAGTAAATATTATGAAAAAAATAAAATATCTCAGAAATTGGGGAAACTCCCAAAATTGAAAACTAGAAAGAAAAATAAGAAATTCTCAATTGGAAACAACATAAACGGAATTACACGCTAAGAGTAATTCGTAATCTAACTATTACCTAAAATAGCAAGATAACTAAATTGAAAGCCTAAATAAAGGAATTTGGCCGAAATCCACCATGCATCATGACTTAGGGTGGTGAGTATTAATCGCAATGCGATTCTGCTTCAGCTCACCAAGTTTGGGCCTATTACGGGCTCGTCAATAAATTGCCGAATTTGGTAATTTTCAATTAAAGCTGTTTGGGCCTTCGGGACATCGACCGGTCCAACTGATAATAGAATTGGATACTACTTGTCCTACATCAGACTAAGAGTGTTGAATCACATTACCCAGATGTATGATGTATCTATTTATGTACTCCCTCCGTCCATTTTTAAATGTGTTACTTCGTAAATTTAACTTATTAAAGAAACATCTTCATTACACCTTTCACATCAATTTTTTCTCCACTTTACACTTTTCACATCAACTTTTACCTCTACTTTCCAAAATTATCTTCCACTTTTACCCATTAACTTTTCAAACCACACACTTATTTAGGGACAACCCAAAATGGAAAGTTAAACACTTAAAAAGAGACGGAGGGAGTATTAATTTTCTATAGATTCCTATCCTCCAAGACTCAGACCACATGTCAATGCAACTAGGAGTAGTTTTAGAGTATCTCTCCAGAATACGATATAAAAATGATAACATGGGAAAAGAAACATTTCCTCCTCCACCTCCACTAGAACACCACCACCTAGCTACAAATTGATTTTGTAATGACCCTAATTTACGTAAATAAAAATTTCGATTTATTAATTTGATAATTTTCTTAATTATATTATTTCCTTTTTAATTATTTAAAATTCCTTTTAATTATCTAAATTGGCATATCTAATCATGTGCCTAAATGTACAAGCCAAGTACTACACAAACTACTACCAAAACCTACCCAAAATTCCTCACACAATCTTGTCACCTTTTTTCCAACACAATCTTAATTTTCTTTCTCTCCAAGTAAGAATACATTCCTTATTCTTATTCTTATACCAACTTTTTTCCTACTTTCCATGAATATGGGGATTATGTCTTAGAGAGAGAGAGAGAGAGAGAGAGAGAGATGTGCATCTGTTTAATTTTTGGTCTAGAATATAAATCCCATGAATCTAGGAATTTTGCCTAGATTTTATTCTCCCATTTAATGGGAAGATTCATCCATATATTTTCGGGCCACTTAGCCAAAAATCCAAAACATTTGGCAATTTTAAAGGGAAGGACAAGGAACTTTTGCAATCGAACATAAAAACAAAAACCATTTGCCATTTTTAAAAGGAAGGACAAAGAACTTTTGCAATCGAACATAAAGACAAAAAAAAATTAGTGAAGTGTTACGAATTTTTAAAAATTTAAATTTTGAACATAAAATTAAAAAAAATCACCACCCCACCTCTGGCCGACCACTTTCGGCGACCAAAAAAATTAGTGAAGTGTCACTAATTTTTAAAAATTCAAGTTTCGAACATAAATTTCAAAAAAATCAACACTCCACCTCCGGCCGACCACCACCCCACCTCTGGCCGAGCACTTCCGGCGACCAAAAAAATTAGTGAAGTGTCACTAATTTTTAAAAATTCAAATTTCGAACATAAAATTCAAAAAAATCAACGCCCCACCTCTGGCCGACCACCACCCCACCTTTGGCCGAGCACTTCCAGAGACCAAAAAAATTATAAATTCTAAGTATAAATTCTCTAGTTACAAAGAAAAAAAAAGTATAATTCTCTAGTGTTCTTTGAAAATTCAACCTTGTTCTTCCAAACTCAAGTAGAACCAGCACTCTCCACTACCCAAAACCACCACTCAATCCAAAAGTAGAAGTTAGTTTAGTAGAAACTTGTTTTTAGCTTACGATAGTTCAAGTTCGGAAGATCAACATGGCTTTTTGTGTAATACCTGTTCCAGATATTTAGAATTCAATTCGCAAACTAGAGTGGTGGTGTGGTTACACCCAATAATTTTTTATGAATGGGTGCATAATTAATTTTACTTTTCGAGAATGTTATTGGATGAACCGAGACCGGGGTTTGTCTCAAAATAATTTATTTGAGCCATGGTTAAAATTTTAGAATTTTCTGAGGTGGAATCTGGATTGCACGGTCGGAACGGGGCTTGTTCTCACCCACACCCAATCATTTTCCCCTCATTAATTGAGTAGAGGGAGGAAGGGAGACCAAAAGAAAAGAGAGAGAAAAGAGAAGAAGAAGAGAAAGAGGAGGAGAAGAGAGGAGAAGAAAGAGAGAGAGGGAGGTTGGCTGCAGCCAAGTCCGGCCACCTCCACCACCATGGCCGATCATCACCACCTTCCCCCAAGTTTCATCTCAACAAAGGAAGGTACGGGCACATCCGAGATGCCGAATACGATAGTCGAATCTACCTTTATCTTTGGAGATCGAGGTGAGCATTGATTCATAGATGGAATTACTTTGGAGATAATATGTGGTATTAAATTGTGGAATTTGTGTTGATTATGTGATATTAAATCACAGATGTTTCCTTGATATTGAACTGTGGCTTCGTGCCGTATAGACTTCGTGTCGAACTGTGGCTTCGTGCCAGATTGGGCTTGGTGCCGTATTGGGCTTCGTGCCGTTGGCTTTGTGCCGGATTGGGCTTCGTGCTGTATTGGGCTTCGTGCCGGATTGGGCTTCGTGCCATGTTGGCTTTGTGCCGTATAGGCTTCGTGCCGTAATATTTAAGCATTCCTGTTTAATCTTGTTATATATTGATGTTGTGGCTGCGTGCCGAGTTTGGCTGCCGTTTAGGTTTCGTGCCGAATTGTTTATGCATTTCTATTTAATACTATTGTATATTGTTATTGTGGCTGTGTGCCGTGGCTGGCTGTGTGCTGAGTCTGGTTGAGTGACGTGGTTGTGTGTCGAGACTGGATGTGTGCCGAGGCTAGCTTTGAGCTGAGATAACTGTGTGTCGAGGTTGTGTGTCGGGAAAGGGTTGTGCGCCAAGGATTGGCTGTGTGTTAAGACTGTGTGTCGTGATTGTGTGCCAGGGTTGGCTGTGTGTCGAGATAGACTGTGTGTCGTGAACGTGTGCTAGGGTTGGCCGTGTGTCGGGATAGACTGTGTGTCATGATGGTGTGCCGGGATTGGCCGTGTGTAGAGATAGACTATGTGTCGTGAATTGTGTGCCAGGGTTGGTTGAGAGTTGTGGTAAACTGTGTGTCGTGGTTGTATATCAGAGTGGCGCAGCAGAAGCGCGGTAGACGGTGTGTTGTAGTTGTGAGATGTGGTTGTGTGACGAGTATGGTAGTGTGTTGAGTTGTCTACGCTTATTTTTTTTGAGAATTGAATACAAGGTTTGTTTGAGCTATATCTATGTCTCACACACTCTCCTGGAACCCATTTCGGGTTTCCAGTATGCGGGTTGTTTCTAGGTGGTGTCCACTGCTAGTCCCATGGTGCGGTCGTGTTCACGTGCAGGGTCTTTTGACAGGTCGGGTTTTGGACTCGCCGAAGTGCTGATCCGGGGCGGGTCGTTACATTTCGGCTTCCAATCTTAAGTAGTTTTTCTCAAGTTAATTTTATGCCGCTATGATCCTCGTAATAATTTTAATGTTTTGTTAAAGTTACTTACCGTAGTCATTATCATTTTTCGGGAAAGTTACTTACTTGTTCTAAGCTTAAGGTAAAAGTTAGTATTTAAAGACCCGGAATTTCATCAAATTCTTTTCTATCTTTTATTCATTTTAGGTAATGTGAATGAGTTGATGAATGTTTTAAAATGTGTTTCTTTCTAGGTATTGTATGGATATGTATATCTTGGTGTACCGAGGGTTAGGTAAATGGTAGAAATACGTATTATGATGTTGTGTGGGTGTTTGGAGATGATGAAAATGTGTTAGAAATTATCGGGGTTCGAATTGGTGAAGGAGGTAAAATTTAGAAATTTTCAGTCTAGATACCAGTATGGCTTTTTCTTAATACTGGTATCCAAGGAATCCAGCGGACAGAAACTCTAGATACCGGTATAGCTTTTTCTTAATACCGGTATCCAAGGATCCAGCGGACAGAAACTCTAGATACCGGTATAGCTTTTTCTTAATACCGGTATCCAGTTACATTTTCAACAGATTTTGACCAACAGAAACTCTAGATACTGGTATGGCTTTTTATTGATACCAGTATCCATCTGCATTTTCTATGAATTTTTAACTCGTCACAGACTTCTATAAAAGGGGCCCTTGGCTCATTTCTTCATTCCAAAACCACGAACCAAGCCCTAAAATCACCCCTCTACCTTCTCTTTTCATCCTTACCTCAAATCTTGTGATTTTAACCTCAATCCACCACAAATCTTCAAGATCTACATATTGGAAACATCAATCTCTCTTGGATTTTGAGTTTTGGCATTCTATAGGTAAGAACTTGCATTTTGGGTTGGTGCTTTCTCTCTCCACGTTTTTCCTCTCTCTCCCTTGAGTTGTGAGTGAAACCTCACTCTTGTAACTTGTTTTTGACTTGATCTAGTTCCTTGATTATGTAAAGACCCGTAAATTCAATTCTATCTTTTAATCTTTTCTAGTAACGTTTCGTTAAATTATTTGTATGCGCGAGTGTGTGTCTTTGTACCGGGGGTTTGGTGGAGGAT
Organism: Vaccinium darrowii; assembly: GCA_020921065.1. Classification (NCBI taxonomy): domain Eukaryota; kingdom Viridiplantae; phylum Streptophyta; class Magnoliopsida; order Ericales; family Ericaceae; genus Vaccinium; species Vaccinium darrowii. The sequence goes on from CM037151.1 coordinate 28,403,185, forward strand.
GGAGATACATGTTATGACGTGGTGACGAGGCTTAAGGATGTTTAGAATGTGTTAGAAATAATTGGGGGTCAAATTGGTAGTAGTAGAATGAAATTTCAAAATTTTCCAGGGATACCGGTATCCCATTTTTCTCGCTACCGGTATCTAGTGTATTTTTCTGCAAATTTTGTGCGCGATTTGGGGGTTCTAAGGAAACTTGTTTGACTTTGGTCATATCCTACGTGGAAATTGTATGTATTTTGGTTATTTATGATGAATGGTTTATGCTTCTAAAATGAAACGGAGAGATAGAGAGGGTCTTACATATCGGGTTGTCAGCATGGTGTTGTCGGTATGGTGGGTGTGAGGGAGATATTAAACTAAGAACAAGCACAAAGATGTATTACTTTTGTAACAACAAATGTGTAGTCATTGGGGTAAAAATAGTTTTATGAGCGTGGACACATAAATTCCTAGTTGGTCTTAAGTTGGAACTAATTGTCTCTCCCTGTTGTATCTCTAGGCATTATTGTGCTCATTTCATTCCATTTGCATTTAGCAATAGTAGAGAGATTTTCCTACTGGGCTAGTGTAGCTCATCCTATCAATTTCAGGTACACATCAAGGAGCGTATGGTGGAATGCATGGAATGAGTCGCATCTTTAAAAGCATACAAGAAAGGGTCACTTGTCTACCAAGTGCTATGTATTTTGGATTAGTAAATTCATGATTATCCCAAATCTTTTGATATGGATAAATGTAATAACTTTTGAATACTGCTCATTTATGTATTTGGGTGCGGGTACATATTGACTAGAATTCATATGTAACTTTGATCCGTGAGGAGATTTCTTTGACTAATGAATATATTGACTATTGTTTTTTTTTTTTGAAAGAAATTTATTAATGTTCTAAATTTGAGGGCGTGATAACTTGGTATCAGAGCATTAGGTTTGAAAACCTAGGAACCGTAGGGAGACTTGTAGTCTTAGGGCTAAATCCACTGCATTTTTCTTATTAAAGATTGTTTTCACGTGCATTGTGCGTTTGCATGAGTGGCATTCATCCAACTAGTTGGCATGAAATTATAACTCATTGGGTGAAACAGAGTTTCATGAAATTCTTTTCTATCTTTTATTCATTTTAGATAATGTGAATGAGTTGATGAATGTTTTAAAATGTGTTTCTTTCTAGGTATTGTATGGATATGTATATCTTGGTGTACCGAGGGTTAGGTAAATGGTAGGAATACGTATTACGATGTTGTGTGGGTGTTTGGAGATGTTGAAAATGTGTTAGAAATTATCGGGGTTCGAATTGGTGAAGGAGGTAAAATTTAGAAATTTTCAGTCTAGATACCAGTATGGCTTTTTCTTAATACTGGTATCCAGGGAATCCAGCGGACAGAAACTCTAGATACTGGTATGGCTTTTTCTTGATACCGGTATCCAGTTACATTTTCAACAGATTTTGACCCAACAGAAACTCTAGATACCGGTATGGCTTTTAATTGATACCGGTATCCATCTGCATTTTCTGTGAATTTTTAACTCGTCACAGACTTCTATAAAAGGGGCCCTTGGCTCATTTCTTCATTCCAAAACCACAAACCAAGCCCTAAAATCACCCTCTACCTTCTCTCTTCATCCCTACCTCAAATCTTGTGATTTTAACATCAATCCACCACAAATCTTCAAGATCTACACATTTTTAAGATCTACACATCAGAAACATTAATCTCTCTTGGATTTTGAGTCTTGGCATTCTAGAGGTAAGAACTTGCATTTTGGGTTGGTTCTTTCTCTCTCCACGTTTTTCGTCTCTCTCCCTTGAGTTGTGAGTGAAACCTCACTCTTGTACCTTGTTTTTGACTTGATCTAGTTCCTTGATCACATGGTGGAGCTCGGGTCGAGTTCATTCGTGGAGTTTGGAGTCTAACTCATTGGGGTCAGGGTTTTGCTCGAAGCTATTTATGGTAGGGACTTCTCCCCACTATTTCTAAGTGTTTTTGGATGGATTGTAGCATTTATCTTGTTCCTTGACATGTTTTTTTTTTAAACTCTAGTAAACCCACTTGTTTTTAGGGTTTGACCTTTAATCCTTCTTGATCTATGAAATTGATTGTTAAAATCTATGATTAATTGATGTTCCTAACATTACTCATGCATATTTGTTGGTTGTTATATAAGATTTGGGTCTGAGCTTTAACTTTGAGTTTCGTGTTGAAATTCCATCCTTAGGGAAAAATCTGAAGATTCGTCAAAAACTTGTGTTTCGGGAATTTTCATCCGAGGCGGTGTTTAACAAATTGTAACCCCATCTTTATTTTGGTTCGGGCTTTTTCCTTGGTATGCGCTTGGCCCTTGTTGCCCCATTTTGGGTCGGACACTTGTAATTGTACTTGGACCTCCTTTGTCACTCAAGTGGTTTTGAAAATAAACATTAAGTTACTGAGTTGATTAATCATAGTTACATGTTGGGCACACGTCATGGGTACGAGTTAAATTGAGGACACCTCGAGTTGATTAAAATGAGTCTTAGGAATATAAGGATACTTGTGGCTACCAACATAAGTCAGACATATGAGAATGGGTTATGGGACCATGTCATTGAGCTTAATGAATTGTGCCTTTACGAACACCATGGGGATACGTGACATTGCTCTTTAAGGAATTCATGTCTTTGTTTTCGAGGTAGGTGAATGGGATGCTAATGATCTCTTAATGTATGGAATGAGGTGTGGTCGTTGAGTAAGAATGAGGTGTGATATGTTAAGGGTGCACGTGTGATTATTGATCCGTTAGGAATTGAGATTTGACTACTTTATAAAGTTTTTGGATAGATTGAGTCACGTTATAAGAACGTTGGTTATATTAATACCAAGGACCACCACTAGGTGTGTTGCTGGGAATTGATTATGTATGATACCAAGGACCACCACTAGGTGTGTTGCTAGGAATTGATTATATTGGATACCAAGGACCACCATTAGGTGCGTTGCTGGGAAGTGATTATATTGGATACCAAGGACCACCAGTAGGTGTGTTGCTTGGAATGATTGTATGGATACCAAGGACCACCATTAGGTGTGTTGCTGGAAATACTGTTATTCGGTGTGGATAAAAGTACAGCAGATCTGTGGCATTGTGAATATAATTATAGTGAACTATGAGCTCTAGCAGGGGAATACGGGTCCCCAAACTCCCGAGTACGATTATGAGAATGCAAAAGGATTGTATTGAAATAATAATATATGATGAATGGCTTATGCTTCTAAAATGAAACGGAGAGATAGAGAGGGTCTTAAATATCGGGCTGTCAGCATGGTGTTGTCGGTATGGTGGGTGTGAGGGAGATATTAAACTAAGAACAAGTACAAAGATGTATTACTTTTGTAACAACAAATGTGTAGTCATTGGGGTAAAAATAGTTTTATGAGCGTGGACACATAAATTCCTAGTTGGTCTTAAGTTGGAACTAATTGTCTCTCCCTGTTGTATCTCCAGGCATTATTGTGCTCATTTCATTCCATTTGCATTTAACAATAGTAGAGAGATTTTCCCACTGGGCTAGTGTAGCTCATCCTATCAATTTCAGGTACACATCAAGGAGCGTGAGGTGGAATGCATAGAATGAGTTGCATCTTTAAAAGCATACAAGAAAGGGTAACTTGTCTACCAAGTGCTATGTATTTTGGATTAGTAAATTCGTGATTATCCCAAATCTTTTGATATGGATAAATGTAATAACTTTTGAATACTGCTCATTTATGTATTTGGGTGCGGGTAAATGTTGACTAGAATTCATATGTAACTTTGATCCGTGAGGAGATTTCGTTGACTAATGAATATATTGACTATTGTTTTTTTTTTTTTTTGAAAGAAAGTTATTTATTAATCTTCTAAATTTGAGGTCGTGACATAGTAGTAATCAAAAACATTTTTCTAAATCTCACGTAGTCGTTATAATGCCCGATTGATTTTTGAAAAATGTGGCTGACTAAATTTTTCTTAAAGGTGACTTCACTGAAGCAAATGCTTTGACTAACTTTGGACTGTGGAATATCCCAAGGCTGACACCCTTGAAAATCTGTCAAAAAGACAAGCTCCACGCTTGTAGACACTAAAATTTTGACGCGATTTAATCGCTGTCCAAATTAATTAAGACAAATAAAATTGTTTGAATTAGCTAAAGTCAAAGATGGCCAACGCCTTCAAATAAATTTGGGCCCGCCAAAATTGTGGGCTCAATCCATTTAAGATACGGTGAAGGCCAAATTAAAGTGGGCTAATTTAAATTAGCAAAATAGGCTCACGAAAATATGGGCTCAATCATGGACAAAAACGAAAGAGTATGAACCAATTTAACCAACAAAGTGAGTCATAAGTTTGGGCCAACCCAAAGATGTGGGCCCTGTCAAATTTTACTTGGTCAAAAGAATAATATTAGTATATTTTCGGAACAATTAGTCATAAATACATAATATTTTGTCTATTTGAAAGGAAGGATAATGAACTTTTGCAATCAAACATAAAGACATTGTTTGTACCCATTTACTCCTCTTTCTTCCTCCTTTTCTCTGCACTACTCCGTACCCAAACTAGTCACCCAAAACTGAGGACGACGTTATATATTCCCGCCCCAAATGGATGCGAGATTTCACCACCACCACCGCTTACTGAATGAAATGCACTATGAAAGCAACTAGCAAGCAATTCTCTTTCTCTCTCTCTCCTCATAGTGTCGATCAGCCTTTTGTTGAAATTTGTTCGGTTTCTGGCACTTAGAAGATTTATTTATGCGGCAGCAGTGCTTCAGAGTATTTTGGGAGGAATAAATTACCCACCAAGGCAACGAATTTATTTATTTTTATTTTACCATTTTGTGATGATCATATGAATACAACTTTTGGGAGATGTTTTGGTCGTCGAAAGTGCTCGGCCAGAGGTGGGGGTGGTGGTGGTCAGCTGGAGGTGGGGTGTAGATTTTTTTTGAATTTTATGTTGGAAATTTGAACTTTTAAAAATTAGTGAAATGTAACTAATTTTTTTAGTTGTCGGAACTGCTTGGCCAGAGGTGGGGTGGTGGTCGGCCTGGAGTGGGTAAAATCTGGTTACCCTACTAAGTAGGCATAGCACGTGCCTAGTAACTTCACCACGAGAGGGTGAATAGCTTGGCACCACATAGGGTACACGTGAGCCCTTTGCTGAGCTGGTTTGGCCATGAATAAGGCTAAAATGATTGAATAAAATTAAATATACCAGGATGTGTTAGCTCGGTGTAGGTCACAAAGGAATGCCCCTGATATGGCCGAGCTAGCGGAGCTATGAGTAAAGTTTAATTAGCATTCTAGGATACATAGATTCAGCTCGGCGTGAGTAGCTGGGTTATGTACGAGTCATACCGAGCTACGTGGAAGCTCGGCACCGCCTCAGATAAGGCGGTGAGACATTCCAGACTATTCTATGAGCAACTCCTTATGAGATAAGGAGCAATCCCGTGAAATAAGGGATCGATATGGGAAATCCTAATGTGATTAGGAGTATACCCCATATAGGAAAGAATCCTATATGGAAAGAAAGACCTCTGCTAGACGAGATCTAGCAGAGGTGTGGGCACTTGTCCCTAATAGGAAAGTCCTATTAGGAGATGGATTCCTGAAGCTAGTTGGAAACTAGGGCACGGGATGCCTAAATCGACAAAGCAATCTGCACCTATATATACAACAACACACCCATGAAGAAAGGTACGCTGTGAAACCTACTTTCATACGCGTTGTGATTTGAGAATTCAAGTACGTGATACTAACTTAGGCATCGGAGGGCCTTTGCCCACGAGAGGCAAAGGTGCTCTAACCCTTTTTCTGTCTTGCAGATCTAGGGTTGGTTCAAGGAAGCATGTGATCCAGCGTTACGTGGAATTTTCCCCGTACAATTGGCGCCGTCTGTGGGAAAAGCTTACAAAAAGTTCGCCTCCCTCCAATAAAGGATCAACAATGGTGCTTTCAGAGCCCCTTTTGTGCACCCCACGGAGGCAAGAGGTGGAAGACGATGGTGGGACCACGTTGGTGTACACCACAAGAAAGGGCTCAAGGGTGGAAAAAACCCCCGCGGTACTAAGAGCACCACAGAAAAAACCAGCAACAAAGAGGTTTGACATAGGGAATATCCCTGAGATTCCAAAGTTCAGGGATACACGCCTAATATGCCATGGTTCTCCAAGGGGGAGACACTAAAAAACACCACCAAGAGGGGGGGAAGCCTCCACCCGACGTGAACGGAACAGGAGCCCCCCAAGAAGGGATGGTCACAGGCACACAAGGAATCGAGAGAGGGAAGATAGCCTTGACAGAAAGGAGCAAGAAGCAGAAGAATTGGCCCGTGAAGTCACTCGACAGGAACGAGAGATTCAGGACCTGAAGAAACAACTCCAAGAAAAAGAGAAAGACTTACCTTCACGGACGAGATCCGTGCATTATGAGGAAAAGGGAAGAGATCGTCACCACAACAACGCCTCCACCGACCGAACTGCCTCTCCACGAAAAAGGAGGGACAGGAGTGTTTCTGTGGAAAAGAGAGAAAGAAGGAAGCATGCTAGGGACAGATACGAGAGATCTGGATCCAATGAGCATATTCCCGAGCGGCACACAAAGAGGGGGGATGCCGGCCGAGCCGAGGGAGGTCCTAAAACTGCAAGAGAAGCAGCTAAGGAAGCCCTAGGCTAGATCTCAAAGTCGCCGTTGGCCCACTGGATTCGTGCAGAAAAGGCACCGAGCAGGGTGAAACACTCAGCGTTCATCCCTTATGAGACTAGCACGGATCCTGTGGCTCACATCCAACACTACCAGCAAGCCATGTTCATGCATGAGCAAGATGATGCTTTGCTATGCAAGATGTTCCCTTCCAGCTTGGGAAAGGTGGCTCTGAGTTGGTACCACAAGCTCCCAGAGGGCTCAGTCCTATGTTGGGCTCAACTAGCTGAAGAATTTACTGCTCGGTTTTTAACAAGCCGAGCAGCTCCAAAGACTTTCGATGCATTGGCTTCTATGAGACAGAAGGATGACGAGACACTGCGGCAATACTCCAAACGCTATTGGGAAATCTTCAACGAGATTGAGAACTGCAGCGAGGAGTATGCTCTAGCAACATTCAAGACAAGCTTGCCCATGCATAGTAAGTTACGGGAATCACTTACTATGCATCCAGTAAAAACGGTGGCCAAACTCATGGAAAGAATCCAGGAGCATGCTCGGGTGGAGGATGATATTTTGCAGGCTGGAGGAAGGATTGTGGCAGGGCAACCTCAGCTTCCGGAAAAGAAGCCAGTAGAGTCAAGGGCATACAAGAAGGAGTACATAACAGGACAGAAAGACTACACTCAGCAAAAGAAAGAAAAAGCTGATCCAGATCCCAAGTCCTACTTCAGCGTTATGGCAACTTTCAACATCCCCATCTATAAGATGTTGTACAGGATCAAGGGCGAACAGTGGTTCAGAAGGCCCCCAAAGATGACTGGGAACCCAGAAAAGAGAAGAGCCACTAACCAGCACTGCAGCTATCATAGAGATTGGGGACATATGACTGAGGATTGCGTGGAGTACAAGAAATTCCTGGATGAGAAGGTGGCAGAGGGCCATCTCAAAGAATTTTTGGCTGATAGCAAAAATGATGTCGAGCTGATAGAAGAGCTGGACTACGAGAAAGGTCCAAAAGGGACGATCCATATGATACATGGACTCGTTGTCCCTTACACCAACAATGAGATAAGACACATCCAGAGGGTCAACGAACAAGCAAAACAAGTAATGAAGCTTAGTATGAAGAGGCCGAGGGCAGAAGGAATCACAGAGACCCCAATCACCTTCACTGATGATGATCTGGAGGGGGTATCAGTGCCCCATAACGACGCACTAGTAATCACCCTACGAATAGGGGAGTACGACGTGGAAAAGATCCTTGTTGATCAAGGGGCCAGCACAGAAATTATGTATTACGATACTTTCAAAAGGATGGAGCTCCCAGTAAACTCGTTGCAGAAATGTCTTATCCCCTTAGTTGGCTTCAGTGCACAGACGGTGTGGCCCATGGGAAAGGTCACACTACCCGTCCGAGCTGGGTCAGTGGTGCTAAAAACTGATTTCCTTGTGGTGGACATCCCTTCTTCTTATAACGTGATTATAGGGAGAACTTGGATGCACAAAATGAAGGCGGTCTCCTCAACTTATCACCAAAAGATCAAGTATCCCGGAGCAGAGGGAATAGAGTGCATCAAGGGTAACCAAAAGGTGGCCGATCAGTGTTTCACCATGGTCTTGAAGAAATCCCCAAGGGTCGAGCTGGTACAAACGGTTGAAGTCCCAGACCAACCGACTTTAGAGGACGTCGGAGGCGATCCCACCAAGAAAATGGTGGAAGGACTGAAGAAAATTCAGATTCAAGAAGATGATGCAGAAAAGTACTTCCTGATCGGCGAGACCCTCTTCGAGCTAGAGGAAAGAAGCTTGGTCACTTTTCTTAAGGACCACATCGATGTGTTTGCTTGGACCCCCCAGGAGATGCCTGGGATAGATCCTGAAGTCATCTGCCACCACTTGAACGTGGACCCTCAGCACAAACCAGTTGTGCAGAATGCAAGGAGGTCGGCACCACAACATGCAGACGCTGTGATTGAGGAAGTAGAGCGGCTACTAGAAGCAGATGCCATACGAGAGGTGAGTTATCCAGATTGGTTGGCTAACACGGTTGTAGTAAAAAAGAAGAATGGGAAGTGGAGGGTCTGTGTGGACTTCACCAGTCTCAACAAAGCGTGTCCCAAGGATAGCTTTCCACTCCCCAGAATTGATCAACTGGTAGATGCTACATCAGGCTATGAAAGGATGAGTTTCCTTGACGCATATCGAGGATACCATCAAATAGCTATGTACGAGCCCGATCAGGAAAAAAAGTCTTTTATCTCCCCCAGGGGGCTCTACTGTTACAAGGTCATGCCATTTGGACTGAGGAATGCTGGGGCAACCTACCAGAGATTGGTAACTAAAATGTTCAAGGAGCAGCTCGGCAAGACTATGGAGGTTTACATTGATGACATGGTAGTCAAAAGAAAGATGAAGCCTGACCACCTTGCCGACCTAGAGGTAACTTTCAATATTTTGAGAGAATACAAACTAAAGTTAAACGCTTCGAAATGTGCTTTCGGAGTTAGCTCGGGGAAGTTTCTTGGGCACTTAGTGACTAAAAGAGGGATTGAAGCCAACCCAGATCAAATCACGGCTCTGCAAGGACTTCAAAGCCCAAAGACCACGAAGGAGGTCCAGAGGCTAACAGGGATGGCAGCAGCTCTCAATCGTTTCATCAGCAAATCCTCAGACCGCTGCAGACCCTTCTTTCAACTTCTGAAGAAGAGAGAAGGCTACGAATGGGGAGCCGAGCAGGAGCAGGCTTTCCAGGGGTTAAAAGCTCACTTATCTTCACCTCCCTTGCTCTCTACTCCAGAAGCTGGGGAGCGGTTGATATTATATTTGGCAGTATCCGACCACGCGGTCAGCTCGGTTCTCCTACGAATAAAGGGCACAGAGCAGGCTCCAATTTATTTTGTGAGCAAGACATTGTTAGATGCTGAGACACGTTACCTACCACTAGAGAAGTTGGTGTACGCTCTCGTCATCGCTTCAAGGAAATTGCCCCATTACTTCCTGCAGCACCCCATCACCGTGTTCACTGAGCATCCATTAAGGGCTTTGCTTAGGAAGGCAGATTTTTCTGGCAGGATCTCGAAATGGTCAATAGAGCTGAGCCAATTTGACCTTGATTATCAGCCCAGAACGGCAATCAAAGGACAAATTTTGGCGGATTTCGTAGCAGAGTTTACACCGACAGTAGCTCCACCACCACCAGCTCTCCATGAGAAGGAGCAAATCAGTCATCCCGAGCAGCCAACGAGAATGGCCAGATCGGATCCAGACGAATGGAGGCTTTACGTTGATGGATCAGCCTGCAACAAAGGATCTGGAGCAGGGGTAGTACTTTTTTCTCCAGAAGGATTGGTTTTGGAACAAGCACTACGGCTGGGTTTTAGTGCTACTAACAATGTGGCAGAATATGAAGCCTTGATCGCTGGACTAAGGAGTGCCCTGGAACTCAAGGTAAAAAAGGTGAGAATATTTTGTGACTCACAGTTAGTGGTTAACCAACTTTCAGGAGAATATGCTACGAAAAGCGAAAAGATGGCCGCATACTCAGAAGTGGCCAAAGACCTTCTAGACAGACTTGGTGAGGTGCACATCCAGCAGATCAGCTCGGGCCAGAATGCACATGCAGATTCATTGGCTTGCTTAGGATCAGCAGTTAGGACGGAGTATCGCCGCACAGTGGCGGTGGATTACCTGAGCGAACCAAGCATTGGCCGATCTATTGAAATCGTGATGGAAACAGAGTTTGGGCCGAGCTGGATGGACCCAATAGTGGCGCACCTCTGGGATGGAACGTTGCCAGGAGATAAAAGGGAAGCACACAAAATCAAGACCAAGTCAGTATGTTTCTGGCTCTCTCCAGAAGGTAAGCTTTACAGAAAGTCTTTCCTTGGTCCATATTTATTATGCGTGCACCCAGCCCTTGTTCAGAAGTTCCTCCATGAGATCCATGCTGGAACTTGTGGGGGGCACACTGGTGGTAGGTCCATAGCCCACCGAGCAATATCCCAGGGATATTGGTGGCCTTACATGCAGGAGGACGCAAAGGCTTTTGTCAAGAAGTGCGAGAAGTGCCAGAGGTATTCCCCTCTTATCCGAGCTCCAGCAGAGGACTTGCTGCCGCTAACCAGTCCATGGCCATTTGCCCAATGGGGATTGGATATCGTGGGTCCTCTCCCTATGGCAACAGGGAAACGAAAATTCCTACTCATTGGCACTGACTACTTCACCAAGTGGATAGAGGGGGAAGCTCTTGCCAAGATCACAGAAGCAATGGTGGAAAGGTTTGTATGGAACAAGATAGTAACAAGGTTTGGAGTACCTTACTCCATCATCTCGGACAACGGATCCCAGTTCGGCAAAAAGTTCAAAGCCTTCTGTGCCCAGTACGGCATCAGAAACTATTATTCAACCCCTGCATATCCGCAGAGCAACGGTCAGGCAAAGGCCTCAAATAAAACTATTCTAAAGAGTCTCAAGAAGAGATTGGAGAAGAAGAAGGGAAAATGGCCAGATGAGCTTCTAGCCGTGCTTTGGGCTTACAGGACCACCCCACGGCGATCTACGGGAGAGACGCCGTACTCCTTGGCCTACGAAACAGAGGCAGTGATCCCCCTAGAGGTTGGTTTGCCAACCATTCGCACTACTCTGGTGGAGTCAGGGGGCAACGATAAAGCCCTGGCCAAGCAGCTAGACCTCGCCGAGGAAAAGAGAGAGCGGGCACTCATTACCTTAGCAGCATACCAAGAGCAGCTACGAAGGAGCTACAATAAGAAAGTGCAGCCAGGAGAATTTAAAGTTGGTGACCTAGTCCTGAGGAAGGTCTTGGCCAACACCAAAGTGTCCTCAGATGGAAAGCTTGGTCCGAACTGGGAAGGCCCATACAAGATCGTGGGGATCGCTGGCATTGGGGCCTACCGCTTGGCCGACCTGGATGGAGACCCAGTTCCGCGACCATGGAATGTCCAGAACCTTAGAAAGTTCTTCCAGTAATTTGTTTATGTGGTTACGAATACAATCACATTTCTTTTAGCAAATATGAATAAATTCGCATTTGTTTTTAATACCTAGTTGGGATTACGAGTAGAATCACCAACATTAGTTGTTCAGACTTTTCGATATCTCTAGCATCAATGGAATTTTGTTTTTCCTTATTATGATTTTTAATAAGAACCGAAATCTCTACCTCAAAATTTGGATTCTTATTGGGGAGCAGAGAGTGTGTAGAAAAGCAACGAATATTGCAGCAAAAAACTCTAAGTATGAAAAAATTTAGAGTTGCAACGAATATTGCACTAAAAACTCTAAGTATGAAGAAACTTAGATTTGCAACGAATATTGCATTAAAAACTCTAAGTATGAAGAAACTTAGATTTGCAGCGAATATTGCATTAAAAACTCTAAGTATGAAGAAACTTAGATTTGCAACGAATATTGTATTAAACGAACTCTAAGTATGAAGAAACTTAGAGTTGCAACGAATATTGCACTAAAAACTCTAAGTATGAAGAAACTTAGATCTGCAACGAGTATTGTATTAAACAAACTCTAAGTATGAAGAAACTTAGAGTTGCAACGAATATTGCACTAAAAACTCTAAGTATGAAGAAACTTAGATCTGCAACGAGTATTGTATTAAACAAACTCTAAGTATGAAGAAACCTAGAGTTACAACGGATATTGAAGCAAAGAATTCTAAGTGCAGAGACACTTAGATCCACAACGAATATCACAGCAAATCTCTAAGTGTGAAAGTTTAAGTATGAGGACACTTAAAACATTCAGCATGAAGCAACACATGATGGACATGAAAAAAGCATTAACAGAACTGAAATACGTGCAAACCAATGTATCAAACCAAATCATAAAGGAGCAAGGTGTCAAAGTAGCAAAGGGCCACAGGCGGCCGAACAGACCACGCAGGGTCCAGAGAAAAAGATTCAAGTAAAAGTAACAGACAGGCACTAAGCCTCTTCACTAAGCCCGGAGGCATCAGTGGCAGGGGTGGGACTAGAGTTGTTACCAGCATCTTCTGGGGCAGAGAGGTCGGCATGGGGATCATCAGTCTGAGTCTGCTCGGAGGGAGGCTCGGCCTGGTTTTCAGGATCAGGTTGAGCCTGGGCATTTGCTTGAACTTGAGCAGCGGTCGTCTTACTCGGCAACTCCATGTCAGCCCAATGTGGAGACGACTCATCAACGCCGAGCTTTTCAAGGCAGCGCCGCCAAGCCGCCCCCCAAATGGCATCTTGCACGGCCGGCATCTGCGCCTTATAATGCTCCGTGACCTCCAGGACAGCTCGGTCGTACTCCGCTGCTGCCTTGGCCTCAGCAACTGTCAACTGGTTGCTCAGACCCAGCTCAACCTCTTCTGACCTCTTCACCAGATCAGCATTCTCACCCCTCAGCACCTCGACCTCAGCTTGGGCCTCCTTCAGCAACTGGGAACACTGGGCAGCCTCCTTCTCAGCTCTCTTCGCCCTCTTCTGTTCTTTCTTCAGCTCCCTCTCGGCCTCCTTAGCTTTTTCGAAACCCACATGGGCCTTTTGCATGATCTGCAGAAAAGGAAAAAACAATACATAAGAGAGTTTTTTATAATACAGCTAAAAAAAAAACTAAGGACAGAGGAAGGGTGATTCCGTACCTTGACACTAGACTGAAAGACGGACTTCATCAGCACTTCATAGGAGCTGTTTTTCTCCCTCTCTATGTCATTAGGGAGCAGGGCGGCTCTAGCAATGCCAAACGCCACGTCTGTGGAGGAGATCTTGTCAGCGTCATTAACAAGAGTGCCGTCGGGGCGAGCAAGAGTTGGGGCCCAGGGCTGCGCCAGCGGCTGGAGTTCAGATGGGGATAAGTTGGTGTCCCCAATTCTTCTCCTCTGTGCGGGAGGCTGAACTTGTTGAGGGCTGCTCACCGGCCTCTTTTCCCTCTGGCGCTCGGTGAGGGATAAGGGTGGTGATTAGGGAGGTTGGATGGTTCGGCTAGGAGGGGGAGCACGGGAGGCTCCACCTAGAGTAAGCTGGTCCAGGAGGTTGATCGGCTGCAAAGGCATGTCTGGACGATCGGGAGAAGGGGAGTAGCCTCGTGAGTCGTCAGAGTCCGCGAGACGGTCAGCTTGCTCGGCTAAGGATTGGACGAGCTCACGGTGGTCAAAACCACCAACTCCCCCTTCTTCTTCCTCTTCTTCTTCGGCAACCCTCCCAGACGTGCTGGGCTCTTGATCGGCTCGAACGAGGATGGGGATGGCGGTCGGGATCTCTTCAATGTGGGCAAATGTTACCTGCCGCTGGAGATCTGCTTGGGTTTGAGAACGCGCAGAGCCCCTTCTAGCTCGGCCCCTGTGAGCACGAGTCCTTTCTCGGTCGGATGGACGGCCTGTGATGGTCAATGGGACAGCTGGCGGCCAGGGATGTCTTGAACGCGGCTCGCCGTTTCTACGAGCAGAATGTGAGCGGAACGGCCGAGCCCAACTGGAGTTGGTGGGAAACCGTCGAAGTAAAGAGCTTTGGCGATATCCTCACAGTGGAGTTTGCCGTGAATCAAACGTCCACCGTGATTAAGATTGTCTGCTGCAAAACAGACGTTGAAAGAAGATGATCAGCTATAAGTCATGGAAAGATAAAAAGTAAGACAGCTCGGGAGAAAATACTAACGTAATCTGCCTGTTGCAGTAGGGCAGCCGAAGCCAATGGGCCTCCCCTCGGCATCTCTGGGCTCCCAGTTGCCGGTGACTATGAGGTAGTCATCTGCCTCTCCCTTCGAGGAATTTGGCAGGTCGGTGATGAGCTTTTGATTAGGGTCCCTGGCCTTGAAGTAGTAGTTGTTATCATTTGTGGGGACTACGCTATAAAGGTAATGTAAGTCCCACCAGTCAAGACGTAGGCCGAGCAGCCTATTTAGGGCAAGGGTGCCCATAACTACCCTAACGAAATTAGGGCAGAGCTGCATAGGGTTCAGCTGGCACCTGTAGCAGACTTCTCTAAAAAACGGGTGTAGGGGGAATCTCAGGCCGCCCTCTACTATGAAGATCAAGGGGATGTGAATCTTAAATTCATCCTGGCCCTCCTCCTCTAAGTCTTCAGACCCATTTAGCCGGAATCGAACATCGGCGGGGATCTCATAGGTCCTACGGAATTCTATCACTCTCTCAGGGGTACTTAGAAGGACCCTGTGTCTACCCATTTTTTTAGAGAAATTAGGGTTTCACAGTCGAAACCCAGGGAGGAAGATGAACGGACACTGAAGAAAAATGTGGGAGATGAACTGTGAAATAGAAATGAAGGACCACTTACGTGAGAAAGGCGGACCTAGTAAGGTGTTTTCCGATGTGAGCGGAAGAAGGTTTTCCAACGAAAACCAGGAAACGAGCAAGTTGCAGAGAAATTGGACGAGGGGAATGGCGAACGAGGTTTCTTTTCTCTCTCTCTGTGTTTTTTCCTTTGCTTCAGACGAGGTTGAAGTGAAGGAGAAGGGGGAGGGGTTTTTGCTTTTAGAGGGTTTTGGGAGGGAAAAACAATAATTATCCCGCCCGAAACCCCGTAAAAGTGGAACGTGACATACGTAAAACGTCAGCAGAATCGTCCTTTCAACTTATCCGAGCCACCAAAGGGTCATTCAGATTTAATGTGAAAACGACGTTGCCACCCACGTGGAGGGAAGGCGTGCAAAGGATACATCGAGAACCGTTTAAAACTCTGCGCGTTACTGATGCGTAACAGTAGCGGCAGAGCTAGGGAGCAATTAGAGTGGGTAAAATCTGGTTACCCTACTAAGTAGGCATAGCACGTGCCTAGTAACTTCACCACGAGAGGGTGAATAGCTTGGCACCACATAGGGTACACGTGAGCCCTTTGCTGAGCTGGTTTGGCCATGAATAAGGCTAAAATGATTGAATAAAATTAAATATACCAGGATGTGTTAGCTCGGTGTAGGTCACAAAGGAATGCCCCTGATATGGCCGAGCTAGTGGAGCTATGAGTAAAGTTTAATTAGCATTCTAGGATACATAGATTCAGCTCGGCGTGAGTAGCTGGGTTATGTACGAGTCATACCGAGCTACGTGGAAGCTCGGCACCGCCTCAGATAAGGCGGTGAGACATTCCAGACTATTCTATGAGCAACTCCTTATGAGATAAGGAGCAATCCCGTGAAATAAGGGATCGATATGGGAAATCCTAATGTGATTAGGAGTATACCCCATATAGGAAAGAATCCTATATGGAAAGAAAGACCTCTGCTAGACGAGATCTAGCAGAGGTGTGGGAACTTGTCCCTAATAGGAAAGTCCTATTAGGAGATGGATTCCTGAAGCTAGTTGGAAACTAGGGCACGGGATGCCTAAATCGACAAAGCAATCTGCACCTATATATACAACAACACACCCATGAAGAAAGGTACGCTGTGAAACCTCCTTTCATACGCGTTGTGATTTGAGAATTCAAGTACGTGATACTAACTTAGGCATCGGAGGGCCTTTGCCCACGAGAGGCAAAGGTGCTCTAACCCTTTTTCTGTCTTGCAGATCTAGGGTTGGTTCAAGGAAGCACGTGATCCAGCGTTACGTGGAATTTTCCCCGTACACGGCCGGAGGTGGGGTGTTGATTTTTTTGAATTTTATGTTTGAAATTTGAATTTTAAAAATTAGTGACACTTCACTAATTTTTTTTGTCACTGGAAGTGCTTGACCAGAGGTGTGGTGGTTGTCGGCCGGAGGTGGGGTGGTGATTTTTTTGAATTTTATGTTCGAAATTTGAATTTTAAAAATTACTGAACCTTCACTAATTTTTTTGGTCGTCGGAAGTGATTAGCCAGAGGTGGGGTGGTGATTTTTTTCAATTTTATGTTCGAAATTAGAATTTTTAAAAATTAGTGACACTTCACTAATTGTTTAGGTCGCCGGAAGTGCTCTGCCAGAGGTGGGGTGGTGGTCGACCGGAGGTGGGGTGTTGATTTTTTTGAATTTAATGTTGGAAGTTTGAACTTTTAAAAATTAGTGAAATATCACTAATTTTTTTGGTTGCCGGAAATGCTTGGCCAGAGGTGGGGTGGCGGTCAGCCGGAGGGGGGGTGTTGATTTTTTTGAATTTTATGTTCGAAATTTGAATTTTTAAAAGTTAGTGACACTTCACTAATTTTTTTGGTCACCGGAAGTGCTTGACCAGAAGTGTGGTGGTAGTTGGCCGGAGGTGGGGTGGTGATTTTTTTGAATTTTATGTTCGATATTTTAATTTTAAAAATTACTGAACCTTCACAAATTTTTTTGGTCACCGGAAGTGGTCAGCCAGAGGTGGGGTGGTCATTTTTTGAATTTTATGTTCGAAATTTGAATTTTTAAAAATTAGTGACACTTCACTAATTTTTTTGGTCACCGGAAGTGGTCGGCCAGAGGTGGGGTAGTGATTTTTTTGAATTTTATGCTCGAAATTTGAATTTTTAAAAATTAGTGACACTTCACTAATTTTTTAGGTCGCCGGAAGTGCTCTGCCAGACGTGGGGTGGCGGTCAACCGGAGGTGGGGTGTTGATTGTTTTGAATTTAATGTTGGAAATTTGAACTTTTACAAAATAGTGAAATGTCACTAATTTTTTTTGTCGCCAGAAATGCTTGGCCAGAGGTGGGGTGCCGGTCGGCCGGAGGGGGGGTGTTGATTTTTTTGAATTTTATGTTCGAAATTTGAATTTTTTAAAATTAGTGACACTTCACTAATTTTTTTGGTCGCCGGAAGTGCTTGGCCCGAGGTGGGGTGATGATTTTTTTGAATTTTATGTTCGAAATTTGAATTTTAAAAATTAGTGACACGTCACTAATTTTTTTGGTCACCGGAAGTGGTCAGCCAGAGGTGGGGTGGTGATCGACCGGAGGTGGGGTGTTGATTTTTTTGAATTTTATGTTCGAAATTTAAATTTTAAAAATTAGTGACACTTCACTAATTTTTTTGGTCGCTGGAAGTTCTCGGCCAGAGGTGGGGTGGTGGTCGGCCGGAGGTGCGGTGTTGATTTTTTAAAATTTTATGTTCGAAATTTGAATTTTAAAAATTAGTGACACTTCACTAATTTTTTTGGTCGCCGGAAGTGGTCAGCCAGAGGTGGGGTGGTAATCGGCCGGAGGTGGGGTGTTGATTTATTTGAATTTTATGTTCGAAATTTAAATTTTAAAAATTAGTGACACTTCACTATTTTTTTTGGTCGCCGGAAGTGCTCGGCCAGAGGTGGGGTGGTGGTCGGCCGGAGGTGCGGTGTTGATTTTTTAAAATTTTATGTTTGAAATTTAAATTTTAAAAATTAGTGACACTTCACTATTTTTTTTGGTCGCCGGAAGTGCTCAGCCAGAGGTGGGGTGGTGGTCGGCCGGAGGTGCGGTGTTGATTTTTTTAAATTTTATGTTCGAAATTTAAATTTTTAAAAATTAGTGACACTTCACTAATTTTTTTGGTCGCCGAAAGTGCTCGGCCTGAGGTAGGGTGGTGGTTGGCCGAAGGTGGGATGGTGATTGTTTTGGATTTTATATTCATAATTTGAATTTTTAAAAATTAGTGACACTTCACTAATTTTTTTTGTCTTTATATTCGATTGCAAAAGTTCTTTGGCATTCCTTTTAAAAATGGCAAATGTTTTTTGTTTTTATTTTTTATTGCAAAAGTTCATTGTCCTTCCCTATAAAAATGCCAAACGTTTTGGATTTTTGGCTAAGTGGCCCTATATTTTATTATTATTATTATTATTATTATTATTATTATTATTATTATTTATTTTGACTTTGTCTTGTTTCCTAAAAAAAAAAAGGAAGAGAAGAATAAAATATCTTCTCTTAAATTAAATAAAGATATCCTCTAAAGATCCTGCCATATTCACCACCCCTCCCCTTTGCCTATAAATAGAGGCACATATGAAGAAGAAAATCACCTTTTGCCTCGTATTCTACTAGAGCTCTGAAGCCCTCTTTAAATCATTCAAGAGATCATCAGTCAAGAAACTCGAGAACACTCTCCAGTATTTCTCAAGGCTCTCTGAAAGTTCTTGTCAAAACCCTCTCAAGCACTTGTGGAGAATCAACAAGCACCCAAGTTACGTGCTGATTCATCTACAACAACGGTCTAAGCGTTGAATCCAGTGAAGATTATTCTCAAATTCGTCGTTTGTTCGAGATAAAGCCATTCAAGCCCTTGATTTGTTCTTCAAGCTTCTCAACTTGAAGATTTGAAGGAACAAATTACCGTTTCAATCCTACAACAAGCTTTTACAGCCATTGGATTGCTTCTTCAACTCCGCAAATCGAATCAGAGGATTATTGATCTTTTTTCTTGTAAAGAGAATTTAATAGAGAATTGTACTCGCATTAAATTCAAATTAGTAGAGCTGTAGAGATGGTGGTGGTGGTAAAGTGGTAGGGATGGCAACGACAATTATAGCAGCTGTTGTGTTAAGGTTAGCCCAAAGGTTTCTATGGAACCCTAGTGATTTTTTATGATAACAGAATTGATTTTATTTATTGGAGAAATATAATTTATTTTTTGATATTGGTACTCATTTGAATTCATTGTTTATTTTGTAGGATTTGGTTGAGGTACGTATACAGGGAGAGATTCTACTTGTGTGCTTAAATCGATTTAATTTTATTTTCGGTGTTGCATTTATTTATTTTTTTAATTCCTCATTTTATTGTGAAACCCAATTCACCCCACCTCTTGGGTTGCTGTCTGGGCCCACAGGTGCATATGATACACATCTTTAATGGGTGTTTATTGCAGCTAGGGCTGTAAACGAGCTGAATTTTACAATGTTCAAGTTCATTCATTAATATTTTAAATGAATCTGAGCTGAGTTTGAGCTCAATAAAAATTTGACAAGCCGAGCTCGAGCCGAACTTGCTTTGCCAAGACGTTGAAAATTTTTGGTGTAACCTATAAATTAACCAATGGGATTTGGCTACGCGACGTTTATGTTGCTCAAGCTCTTTTCAGGTTCGTTTATGTTGAATTACCCAAATGATAAAAGATCTATTGATTTTGTATCTCTTTGATACGTAGTTGATTTAATTCGCCTTTGGTTGATCTATACCAATATAATGCTTACAAAATACTCCAAGAAATGATCACCATTTTGGTTTCGAGACCCCGTTGTCGCGTACTACGGGATCGAAATCCAAAGAAAACAATAAATTAAACTCCTTTTTTTGGCCATTCGTTAATCCTAATATACTCTATTGTAGGGGATTTGGAGAAGGGGATGAGTGCTTATTGGAATCGAACCCTGCCCATGTGCATGAGAATATAAGGGAGGCACCAATTACACTCCACTCCGCTTGCAATAGTAAATTAAACTTTAAGGAGCTATATTTGGACTTTTGGAACACAAAAGAAAGAAATTGGCCTTTTCGTCCCAATATCTTTTGGCAGTACATGGCAGAACCATACTTTTAAATATTGGCCGAGACGGTATTTTGGGCTTCCGATACGGATACACACCGATATAGCGGTGTAACTAAAAAATCGCATATGAACCGGCCGATACCTGGTACGTATCGGTGTACCGGCCGAGATGGAGTCCGGTTCAGAGCGTATCGGCCAAGACGAGGAAAAAAAAAAAAAGCCTAGTCTTCCTTATTAGTTTTCTGCATTCTTCCCCATTTTGCGAATCTGGTCCGGGAAGAAAAGGAAACCGCAAATGACTGATATACACCAAAACGAAACAAAAACTCACAAATTTAAGCGAAATTATTCAGACCCATAAGGATTATTTTAGCTGGTCGATCTGATTCTGGCTTAAAGAATAGAGTTTTTTACCTTCCTTCCATGGGAATCGGGCTCCAGCTAGATCTTGAAGGCTTGAGGCAGGCCGCCCTCTTCCAGAAAACAAGAGCCAAAGCGAGAGAGAGAGAGAGAGAGAGATTGGAAGCACCGCTCAGTTGCTCACTTGGAAGAGAAAAGAAGAAGTGAATTGGGAAAGTGGGAAGAAATCAAGAAAGTAAAGTGAGACTGCCCTTTGTTGAGAGGTGCTTTGCACCCGCCCTGACAATGCCCACCCCGGGCCCCACCAAACCATCTCCCCTAATTGCCCCCCCCCCCCCCCCCCCCCCCCCCCCCCCCTTCGGCCGAAATTCTTTTTTTTTTTTTGTGTTCTAATTTTATTAATTTCATTTAGTATTTTAACTTTATTTATTTAATTAGTCATTTAATTTGATTTATTCAAATTACATTTGCAAGTAAATTATTAATTTAAATTGACATTAAAATTTGACTTTATATTTAGAAACTATATTATTTGAATTAGTTAATTAATTTGTCTTAACAATGAAAAATAAATAAAAAAAACTTCTAAAAGTGAATAATATTACAATCACGTTTTAAAGTGAATAAATATTACAATCATGTTGACAAGTGGTGAGTCCTAATCAATAATGCCTCCAAATTGTGGTCCCGGCACAACACCCAGTACCTGGAACCACAAATCAAGACGTGTGTCATAACTTAAAACAGGGTGGTACAGGGTGATTGGGGCGCAAAAAAAGTTGTACAAAGTGATTGTTAATACGGGCAATAGCTATTTCTTGGCGCTGTCGGACTGGAACTAGACGGGATCTCAAGGGCAAGTGAGTAAAACAACCTGCAGCATTCGCGTCAAATGTGTGTAGTACAATGTTGTACCGTGATGCGATGACTAGCCCCAAACTCATGCAGTCCATCCAATTTGTATATGGAGCCGTAGGCATCCAACAGCTCAGTGACTTTAGTACCTCATCTGCCATATTTTGTTCTGGATAAACCGTATTGTAGAGATATCTATTTTGATTAATTTCTTGGATAAGATCATGTCGTACTTGAGCCCAGCCCTCCTCAGTGCCATAGATTTGCGTGGCTATCGCCCTGAATCCACAATGACCATCAGCTTTGACGTCTTCAGTGTGGGACATATACTGCTGAAATTGCCAAGGTAAATGCTGAATGTAGTGGTTGTGCTCCCTCTCCTTATCCGCTATCTCCCTTCCTGCATTTATCCCTTTCCCTTTCCCTTTCCCTTTCCCTCTCAATGTAGATGCAGCCCTAGATGATGAAGTAGATTTTTCTGTACAAGAAGGTATGCGTCGTCGACTCTGCTCAGCTTTTCCCGCAGGTCGACCTTTATGTTCTGTATTATACGATGGCCCTCGAACACTGCTGTTAGATGGATCTGCCATATCAATTAACCTGCCTATCATATACTTTCGCATACATGGATCCATCCCCTGTAATATGTCAACCACACGAGATGTCCCGTTAGGCTGTTCTCCCTCGGTATTAAACCCGTTCGCGTGCATAGAGAGCCTACTCCAATGAAAGTGGATACTGGATAGCGGAATCGGAATGCCCATGGTACGGTAATCCCTCAGATCGTACATGCATGGCAACCCGCGTGATGTTTTGATCGAACAACCGCAACTGCCGCTTGGGAGGGGGTAGGCGTCTGCGGCGGATTCTAGCTGCAAACCGACCAACTCCATTGCATACAATGAAATGCGACACCTTATTTCATCAAAAATGGCGTCACGTAAATGTATGTGGCGTGGAATGTTGAGAGATTTCTCGAAGGACTTCTTAATTTTCCCAAATTGATTTACCAACATATTCTCTATGCCCTCAAAAGATGTTTGGAGCGATGACATGGTGGTACCCCCCAAATATTTCTTTAGCCTCGCATGTGCAGACTCGGCCCTGTAATAGAATAATACAGTTTGTTTAAAATAGGAAAGCTTAACTAGTGTAGTACAATACAATGCAGAAAATTTAACTCGTAAAGTTATAAAGTCACTATACCTTTGACTTGAATTGCTTCCGAGGTGCATACATGTATCTGTCCATGCTGTAATAAATCGCTCTTTGTACGGCCTTAACCATGTATCCGCAAGATAAGGTAAGACATGCGGATATTGGCTATACTCCTCGCACATGGCAACCCACTTCTGTTGGTAAGACGAAGTGCTCGATGAATGAAGACTGCCATGAAATGTGAAAGTCTGGATACTTTTGACCAAGTACAGCGCTGCAGTTCTTCATTACACACTGATTTATGTGCCAAATGCAAAGGATGTGACGTGCCATGGGGAAACATGCTTCAATGGCGTTAATAAGTGCCAACTCCCAATCTGTAACAAACACCAATGGCAACGATGCCCCCTTTCCAACCATCCACTTCTTTAAGGTATTCAAGGCCCAGGTACATGTATCTTCCCTCTCATTATTAAGATATGCGAACATAAGCGAGTAAGTTAGATTTGTGGATGTCATACCCACAACCTCCAATAGTGGTTTCTGATACTCATTCGTTTTGTATGTGGCATCAATTACCAACACGGATGAAAAGTTGACACTTGACAGATAGCTCTAGACTTGTAGGATGAACCCAAACAATATCTATGATTTCTTTGGTCTCTTGATTTGTCCTAAAGTCATGGAGGTATCCTTTCTCAATTAATTGGTTTAAGACATATTGAGTTTCAGTTAGACCGCCACGTTTGGCTTCCTTGTTTGTGAAGATAGCGTTGTAAATGCTTTTAATTCTTGTAGTGTTTGACGGATCTTTTTTCTTCAAAATACTAAGAATTTCACGAGGTGCGGTGCTGTTGGCCATCTCGACCACAAATTGTTTCTCCATTGGTTTTAGCCTTGATGGGTACTCGTGACCCTCAATATTTTCTGCTGGTTCATGGTTATGGAGACCACAAGAAACCCTTAAACCCCACTTGGCACCGTCTGGAGGTATTAGCATACCTCGCAACGCAAATGGACACTCACATTTTTTAGTCCCAGTATTCCTATGCAAGATTTGCCCTTCAACCCCACGGTGCGATCTGTACTTTCCTCCTCTCTCACAACCAAGAATGCACTTCGGCAGCTTGCCGCCTTTTAAATTAGCAGGTTTATTAATAACTACCACAATACCGTTTTCGAGACCAACTCTCTTCGCCCAAGCTAACATATCTTCTCTACTTTCAAAAATCTATAAAAAAAAATAAATAACGAAAATGTATAAGTAAAACATTATTCGATCGTACCATATTTTATCTCAGTCAAAATAAATGACGAATATGCATAAGAACAACGAAAATAACTAACTTGGTCAGTGCTAAATTCGGGTGTATAATCGCGACTGCTGTAGGAGATGCTCTCCTGAATTAGAACATCATTCTCAAATGACCAACCATCTGGATCGTAGTAGCCATCCATAATGTTCTTCGATGAATTACGAAAAAAGAAAGAAAAATATTGGGAGATGTTCTGTGAATGTATGTATGAAGTAGTGGGAGAATTAAGAAGAGAAGGCGTGAAAATGAAGTGCTCTGATATATTGCTCTGAAATTAATAGCTCTGGTGTAGCTTAGTTGTGCTAGCTGCTTCATCTGCAAAAACCTTTTCTTTTATAGACAAAAATACGTTGTGCAATCTAAATCTGGAATAGTAGATTCACAATATCAAATCTGGAATAGTAGATTCACATGTCTGGAATAGTACATTCACATGTCTACACAATATCAAATCTGGAATAGTGGATTCACATGTCTGCACAATATCAAATCTGGAATAGTAGATTCACATGTCTTCAGTAGATTCACATGTCTGCACAATATCAAATCTGGAATAGTAGACAAATCTGGAATAGTGGATTCACATGTCTGCACAATATCAAATCTGGAATAGTAGATTCACATGTCTGCACAATATCAAATCTGGAATAGTAGATTCACATGTCTTCTTTGGAATAGACAACAAAAGCTTCACTAGGATGAAGACTTGTGGACCACCAATTTCTAAAAAGATAGAAGAGAAAAAAAAATTCATAAAAGATATAAATAAATATTTAAATAAAAGAAATGAATTAAATAAAAAAACTAAATAAAATAAAAAAATGATTTAAATAATTAAATGAGTTAACTAAATAAAAGAAATAAAGTAGTAAAGAAATAAATTAATATTAATAATAAAGCTATAGTAATTAAAGGAGGGCCACTAATTTCTAAAAATATAGAAGAGGAAAAAAATAATAAAAGATATAAATAAATATTTAAATAAAAGAAATGAATTAAATAAAAAAACTAAATAAAATAAAATAAATGAATTAAATAATTAAATGAATTAATATAAAGAAATGAGTTAACTAAATAAAAGATATAAAGTAATAAAGAAATAAATTAATATTAATAATAAACCTATAGTAATTAAAGAAAAAGAGAGGGGTAAAATTGTAATTAGGGGTGGGGCCTGGGAGGGGGACGCAGTGTTGGGGGGGCTTGTGGTTAACAGTTGGCCTTTTATTATTATTATTATTATATATTATTTGTCAACGTAATGGAGGCTAGTGATACACTGTAGCTTTGGGCAGGAATTGGGTTTGGTCACGGGAATAGTTTTGGGTAGAACACGGTGTGCTTATTTTCGTATGATAGCCTTATTGTGGTGATCTGTTTCAGTTGTATATGCTTGGATTGATTAAAATGTGACTAATTAAGGCAATGAGAGAGAAAAAAGAGTGTAAAATCAAATTTTATACATATTACATATGATTTTAAAAAATTCATGACCGAGACAGCCGATACGTATCGCCGATACGCCCTGATACCGATACACTGATACCGAGATTTAAAATTAAGGGCAGAACTACCAGTCTTTTTCATTCAAAATCAAGTTTTTGTACGCGGGTCGTCACCTAAATTCACTCAATTCCTGAAATTATCATCCCATGGACCCATTCCTCAAGTCTATCATCATAGATTGTGGGCGTGTTCGCTGACTGGTTTGGTGTCGTACTGCGAATCAAGAAGTACTTTTTTATTTGAACGGCCGAAATTCAACTAAATAAGTACTTACTCGTACAATTCTAAGAATTTAGGACCCGAAACACAACGGTGAACTTCTTTTTCTCTTCTTTTTAATTCTATATGCATATGCAGCTGCGGGTAGTGTGAACTGTGAGTGATGAAAATGGTAGAAAACGTAGTTGTCAAAGGCACTGCGACAAAAAATACAGTACTCAATATGTCAAAGGCGAAACAGAACTATTCTTTTACGGTATCAAATATCCTTGAACCCGGTTCTTATTGACCAAGGATAAATAAACCAAAAAACTACTCATTTCATACCAAGATCGCAACTCAATTGAACTGATACACCTATTAAAAAATATTGTCCTACATTGCTTAGGAGTGGAATGAGTGATGACTTAATATATGCTGGGATCTCTCCACTCATTGCCAATTGGTTATGAGATGGATATAAGTCTCCACAACACCCACCAAAACTACAGTACATAATTTGGGACAACAACCAATGCTGATTCTTGTTTTCTTGAAAACAACAAATATGAGAATAATTAAGTGTAGGGAGTTCGGGTGGGTGGGGGAGGGTGGGTTGATAGATGGTGGGGTAAGTATGGAGAAAACTCGGTTTGAATTGTTGTTAGTTTGAAGATGAGGGTACTTCGGTATTTGATTTAAATTTTCAATTGGAATATTCTTTTGGGTTTAATTATGTCAGAAATACGACAACTTAAAAGAAAAGGCAGACAAAGTTGGATAAATGGAGTATTTATCAGGTATTTAGAATCTACACCGTGAAAAGTGAAAACAATGGATGTTTTGTATGGACTAATTATTGATTACTAGCTCTCACGATATTTGCCGTGTGACATAGCTTACTTGGTGCTCTCTAATGATGATGTATCACATCCTCCACTACGTGGGCATCCCTCACTCACTATCTATCATACACAAAAATTGTTAACCTTTCACGTGCAAAATTTATCGCTAAATATTTTTTTTTCTTAGGCAAAAGAATTTATTAACTCGAATAACACAACTACATATTTGCTAGGAAGAATACGGAGGAATGCCACACATCACCTCAAGATTGCTGAACTACTCTCGTATACATTCTTAATTTGTTCTGTAGTAGTGTTATCTTCATTCCAATCACGTAAGACTGATACCAAAGGTGAATACAATTACAACTTGAAAACTTACAGAATGATTAAAACCATCCAAAATTGGCTTCAAATCCAAATTCATAAAATGCATGACTTGTTGGTTGCCCATAAATACAATGTACAATGGAGAACCTCCCATTTAACTGTAACACGGTTGCAACTTCCAAGCCATTGTTTGGCATTTAGCGCAAAACTTATCTTTATATGCTTCTATCTTTTATTATCTTGCGTTTCAATTCCAGAGTTGAAGTCCCCCAGGGTCTATATATGGGCGTAGATTCTATCTTAATTTGAATGGTCTGGCTTATATTTATTTTTTGAAAGAAATGGCTGAAAGTGCCCATTGAAATCATTTAAACGGTGCAAAAAAAAAAAAAAAAAATCAAAAAGTGTTCGAGTAGTAGTTTATATATTTTTTGAGGCAAAAATGACACAGGCTCCCGTAGAAAGCAAACAAAATAGGAAAGAGGTGGCCTTTCAGCTTAAAAAAGTGTGTAGATTGACTATACATTGACAACAAATTAATAATGATTTACCCAAAAAAACAAATTAATAATGATATCCGATCAAGGCTGTAAATATAACATAGATTTAGGTTCTTTCATCTTTTCCGGGCTGCCAATTGATTTGCAATACGAAAATAAATTTTAGAAGCAACTTTTTCCTTGTCATACAAAACTATACCCATCACAAGAACATAGATTTTAGGTTCTTAATTTCATCATTTCCGGGCTACCAATTGATTAGAGAAACATAAATCATAGACATTTTTCCTTTCTGATACAGAACTCACATATCACAAGCACACAGCCACACACTCTAATCAACCCCCCTCATTTGTCACACCTTAGTCTCCCATGCCTCCCCATTTTCCTTAGCCACATTCATTGTACATTCTTTTGTACTTTTTCCTTAGCTAATTCAACATCCTCTTCTCCATTGCTTTCACTGACCTATTCCAGTGGCTTATAACTATAACACAAAGCAGAAACACTAGCCTACTCCTAAAGTAGGAAGCCTTCCGTCCCCTGTATCTGGATAATACATAAATAAAGAGAGAGCTTTTTTAATTAGCTAAGACATGCGCTCTCCCAACTTCATTTCGTGCAACTTTTGAGATTCTGCAAAAACTAAGCTTGGCAAGCTCCAAGTGAACATAGATTTTAGGTTCTTCCATCTTTTCCGGGCTGCCAATTGATTAGAGAGACAGAGATAAATCTTAGAACCAACTTTTTTCGTTTCTGATACAAAACTCACATATCACAAGCACACACTCTAATCAACCACCCTCATTTGTCACACCTTAGTCTCCCCTACCTCCCCATTTTCCTCATTTTCATTAGCATCATTCAATGTACATTCTTTTGTACTTTCCTTAGCTTCTCCATTGCTTTCACTGACCTGTTCCAGTGGCTTATAACTATAAAACCAAGCACAAATTACAAAATAAACCAGATTCACCACTTGTATAACACTCACAAGCCAATAGTAGTTCTCCAATTTCCCCCTGTTGAGATTACTATCAGGCAACCAATTCCCTTTTTTTCTCAATACATTTGCGAACCAATGACACCACCAGGGTGCCAACGTAGCTCTCGATTGACATCATTATCCAGAAGAGCGCCACGGCCGTGCTCCTCAAGCTCTTGGGTGATTGGTCGTAGAGAAATTCCAAGTGACCGACGAACTTGAAAACCTCAGCTAAACAAAGCCAAAAATGTTCTAATCTAAGTCTTTTGTTTTTTATAAGAAGTCGAGGCACACATGATGTGTGTGCAAATGAAAAACAAAACAGACAGAAAGGGACAACGAAGAGAGAAAATCAAACTTCAATTCAATAATTATTCTGCTTCTATATCGAAATGAGTAATCACGTTTTTGCTTTTTTCCCAGAGAAATAAATCTTTATCTTTCCCTTCATTTTTTTGTCCCTTGTATAAAGCCCATTAAAAGTCATGAATGATAGAAAAATTAAGGAACTAGACGTTCTTGTTTGCCTATTCCGATCCCTTGCATGCAGTGCTTTGATAATTGAGACCGTTACTTTTAGACCGCATTGGGTGCATCAACCAAGTTAAAAATCACATTGATTGGATATCATTTCATTTGATTTAAAAACAAATGTTTCTTTGAGAATAAATCGGCCTACATGTACCAACCGAAATGCACAGAAAACGTACAGAGCATGCTCGGGGACCCACTTTTGGGTCCCACATGACTGATCCAAACCATTCATTATTCTTTGAACATTTTTTTCGAGGAGTTCCACAAAATTTCAGTTCAATCGGACGGTTAGAAATGCTTGAACCGAATTCCCACCGTTTCAATCCAAAAAAAAAAAAATGATATTTGCTGCAGTTCTGATTGATCGCATTCAAAATCGATCGATCACTTTCAGAACCATTTTCGATTGATCGGACCATTGGTCTACCTGAACTGCCTGGAAATCTTGCTCCTCTTTGTGAATCCAATT
Source organism: Vaccinium darrowii (assembly GCA_020921065.1). NCBI lineage: Eukaryota > Viridiplantae > Streptophyta > Magnoliopsida > Ericales > Ericaceae > Vaccinium > Vaccinium darrowii. The sequence goes on from CM037151.1 coordinate 28,432,274, forward strand.
GATCCAACTGAAACCGATTGATCTCCTATGTAACGCCCCCAAAATTTGGGCATGTTAATATCATTACAAACATATAAATAAAGTCTAAATATAAATCTTAATACAATAAATACTGTCTCCATCACCTATATAAATTACAACCAGGTCGGATCTAGGGCTTCTTCTACCCCAGCGCCTGGTCATTCCCCAAGCTGGTAGCACTGCCGGCTCCATAGGCCTCCTCTCCATAGTACGCCTCCTGTTCGTCTCGATAAACTGGCATAATACGTCAGAGTCGCAAAGCAACATCGTGGTATTATGCCAGGGTTACACAAGTGCAACACCGTGAGCAACAGGGTCCAGTAGACTACACTATGCAATCACTAACAAGCAATTCTAGAACAATATGATCAAAAATAGTAATGCAGATTTGTTAACAGAAAATACCATGAATGCAATATGCATGTCCATGCGGATCAGAGTAATCATGCGCAGTAAAATAGTGCCTCATATCAGTGTCTCAAAACAGTGTCTCGTATCAGTGTCTCAAAACAGTGTCTCGTATCATCTTTTCATTTACAGTATTCTTCTTCAAATTTCAACCAAGTAAATCATCTCACACCACTCCAAAGTTATTGGTCCGCTTACGTCTCCTTTCAACTGGCGGCACCAACCTTTCCGCTAGAGCCCCTGACCGTCGTGCATCACCGAACTTAACAGCCTGTTTGCACGGTCCGTTCGCTTCGCGACCCACACAACACAGTCCCGGCCGTCTCATATCACTGAACTTAATTAATTAACCAGTCTGTTTATGAGGTCCGTTCACCGTATGTTGTGCACCCTTAGCCCAATCCTCCAAGTTCTCCCCGTGGAATTTGGGGTGGCGCTCTTGCTGCACTACCGCATCAATCTATCTCATCTTATTTCATTTAATTTCCCAAAAACAAATTTCTCCGTGTCAAAACACATTTTCATTCTTATCTCTATTTCTCATCAACAACTATTCAAGCTTTTCTTGTAAATCGTGTCGTTAACCGTACTGTGAATGTGATCATGCTCATGCTCATGCTCAATCATGCTCGAAAACGTGTCCATGCAATATTTCTAAATAACGTGTCTCATAAAAAAATAATACTTTTTCCTCGTGAAAAGTATCACATAAAATAACGCCCTTTTTACACTAACTTTTCCATAACAGTCTAAGTTTTCCGAAAATCTTTGTTGACCAGTCAAAATTCATTTCTTTCCTCTTTACTTTTTTTTGTAAAACCAAACACATCTCTTTACTTTTTAAAAAAAATTAATCTTTTCTTTTCCAATAAAACCACATAATTTCACAAAACTTAATTTTTCTCTAGGCTTTATGACTAAGTATTTTCCAACTCAACTTGGTCACCAAAATGACTACACATTTTTATGAAAAAGACTACTTCTAATCAAACTCTCTTTTACCAAAGCTTCCTAGAACTCTACTATTTTTCCATGAAAAATACTAAGTAAACTTTTTAAGAAACAATTAGCCTACTAACTTTTAAGTAGAAAAACTACTTAAAGGTTAGAGTTAGTAATTTATTTCTACTAAAACCTTTAGGAAAATTTTCTATTCTTTCTCAAAAATAAAACCAAGTAAACACCTAAGAGACTTGTAAAAAGTAGACAAGCTTAATTTTGGTATGATCAACGTACTAATGTAGACACCCCGATTTTGACCCGGGATACTTGTCAAGCATTCCCGATGATGATATAGACCAATCGTGCATACCTCAAGGCTAAGAACAAGGCTTCAACTCACCACCACCCTAAACCATTCTAAACCCTCCTAGAACAACCTTAAACCAACCAAAATGACCAAAATACCCTTCAAACCACCCATAATTCTCTTCAAAATAAACCTAAGCCTACACCATCTTCTAGTACATTCAAAACCCTCTTTATTGATATGTAATACGTCTCAATCCGTTTTGAAATGAGGGAGATGTGCCTGTTTTACCAAAACAACTTGTTTTCCCGACCTTCTGAGGGTAAAATGGTCACACTTGGATGTACAAATTATCTTGGTTTCAAACCACTTGGGGGTTAGAAAGTACACTCGACAAGCCTTCCAATGCTTCAAACCACGCATGAAACAGAGTTCGGTAGAACCCGGGGCAGTCCCGCAAAGTTTGGCCTGCAGGCCCTTTGAGCGCTCAAACCCCAACTTTGAGCGCTCAAACCCTTCGCGCACCAGAAAATTTTCAAAGCATCTTTCAGCTGGTTTTCTAGCTAAACTATGGGTTCCCTCTGGTTTCTAAGCTTCGTTTTCACGTCAATCCCTCCAATAACACTCCCTCTCCAACTTGAATTGCAAATTACATTTTCCTCCCATGTTCTCTTTATATAAACCACCCTCCACCCATTGTTTAAGGACCCTTGGCTGATCTCTCGCTCTCACAACCTTCATCAGACCAAAACCGCTCTCTCTCATCCTTCAATCACATTCACTCTCTCTCATCCATTTCCATCATCTTCAACCTCCAAAACACCCAAAAATCCCATCTTTAAGACCAAATACACATGGGTCTTTAAGATACCAACTGATCCTGACCTCTTTCTCACTCTAAAACTTCATAGTCAGCCCTTCTCTACTGTAATCATCCATCAATTGCAGCTCCATTATCCAAAATCAATTAAACCCACTTGATCATGCCAAAAATGGTCATCTAACCTTCAATACACCCCCAATCCACTCAATCAATCATCCAATCAGCCCTACACTCACACTCCTCTGTCCAAAATACTTCATCTATAGCCCATAAACACAGCCACTACCCATCCATTCATCAAACCACAAGTTCAAGCCTTGATCATAGCCGAAAAGGTAGAAAATCATGTGAAAAATCACGTTTTGGTCATCCTGAGGGAGACCAGTGAGTTCATGGAGGTTCCACATACCTTCTATGAGCTCACAAGGTCTTAGATATCAAGAAAAACTGATTTCAAAAATCTGAACTCGAAATGATTCGAGCACTCGAACTGTGCTAATGTCACAGCTCGAGCGCGCAAACTGTGATGATGTCACAGTTCGAGCTCTCAAACTATTTTGGCCCCTTTCATGTTTTTTGTGGTTTCTGATCATATCTTATGTTGGTAACCTCATTATTATGGCTTTTTGGTGGTTCAACAACTCTCAAATCAGTTTATTTTGCCTTTGATCATTGATCAATGAACCCAAAAGCCATAAAAGTGATGTTTTATCATCATCAAGCCATGGATGATCCTATTTCATGAAGCAAACAGTGTATCTCACTCTTTTAAACAATGATCAGACAGTTTCAAGTTCATATCAATATCAAAGAATGGTCAGAAATCACAGAAGCTCACAGCCCTTGAATGGGGCTTGAGCGCTCAATGCAAGGACTATGAGCGCTCAAGCCTTGCTCAGTTGTGGCATTTCAATCGTGTTTATTCCAGCTTTGTATTCTGTTTTAAATTCATGAAGTGTGTGTGTGTGTTGATGTTTGGCTAAGCCAACCTGTTCACGAAGTGTGTGTGTGTTGATGTTTGGCTAAGCCAACCTGATCTCCTCTCCCTCTCACTCTAATCATGCTTATGTGTGGTCCAATGCTTACTCTCCACTCATGTGGACACCTCAAGTTTATTTTATTCATGTTGGTGAAATTTTAATACATCATGCATCATCATATATCATGTTGAACTAGTTTGTAGTCCAGATGAGGGCTGAATGCTGCAGAAACATTCAAATCCAGGAGATGGCTTGAGCGCTCAATGCATTCCTTTGAGCACTCAAACTGTCTTCTGGTCCAATCAAGTCATTCTCTTATTTCAGCTTGATTTTGGCTTTTTGAGTGTTCTGCAAAGCTTCAAAGCATTGAATCTTCATTCCTTCTCTATTGTTTGCCTCATTTTGGTCCATGGATGAGTTTAAACCCATGATTATGTGATTATGCCATTTTGCGTAGCGATTCAAATGCTGTTTTTGAGTAAACAATGGTGGTTGAGTCATGTTTTCATCAAATCAGAATTATCAGAAGCATCATAAGCATATGTGAGTGAGCGGGAGTTTGAGCGCTCAAACCCTTGGCAGTGGATCAGATTGGTTTAGTCCTGCGGTGGTATATGGCGTCATTTCTGATTGCTTTGTTATCATTATGTATATTCTGACATTGTTACTAGCTGTTTGATGTTCTTGTTTGTTCACACTTGCATATCATCATCACTCATGTAGATCACAATGCACATGCATACACCATAATCTATTGACATGTTTATCATCGTTATGTGGCCCCCATTCCCCATTTCCCGTACTTGTTCAAAGTTGAGTTGCATACTTCTCTTGTATAATCCCACAAAAGTCAAGTAGAGACCGGTCTTCGAACCGGGCGAGGGGGGTGCCGTAAAACCCTTCCCCTCTCGTAACTAAGCTCCCGAACCTAAGATAGTATGGTGATGACGGGCCAGTAATCCTTATCCATTGAATGAGGCACGAGTCAATCGAGTTCGGTTCCTCGGGGACAATCCGCTAAAACCTGGGTGGCGACTCCGAATCGATTCGAGGATCCCTCCGGAGGGGCATCCACAGGCTGGCGACTCCGCTGGGGACTCTGGTTAATGCATACTTTGATTTAATCACACTTGTGTAGTTTTATTGAAATATGCATTAATAAGAGAGCTCGACTCGAAAAGCTTTTGTTGGATTTTTGAAATGTTCGTAGTTCAATTTTTGCATTGCACCTGCATTGTTCTTAGCCTTGCTGGTGTGTTTTGGCAATCCTGCACGGCTTGCAGGTGACGGGGAATCCCAAAATGCCCAGCAGCCCTCGACCGTGGGTATCCATGGCATGGGAGACAATCATGACTCTAGTCCGGGGTACCCTTGTGAGACCAAAACCGGCCTTGTTGCATATAGTTAGCCATAGAACTTCCCCGTTAGGTGCCGTCCCATTTGTTAAAGTTTACGTGCTCCATCTTGTTTACGTGCTATGTGTTACCGCTTTCCCTAGATCGCCTTGTCGCATCCACGCATGCATTTGCATTTGTATATAGTCCCTCCGAGTTGAGAGTAGTATACCTTAGGAGTCTGTGCAGTTAGTAGGAGGTTGCCTCGGCCCGATGATGAGTCGTGCATTTTTATGTACGTTGTCTTGTGAATCAGTCCTTAGAATAATCTAATATGGGAAAATTTGAACCATCAAATTTTTTTTTTCAACAATCTGACGGAAATTACGGATGGTTGGCCCAAGATTAGGGACAATTATTCTTAAGATCCAATGTTAGATTTTTGATAAGGATTTGAGAGTTTGTATTTTCCCAAATCCGGTCGTCCAACATGAAGGACTTAATATCAAAAGAAAACTTTAGAATTGGGGCAACCTTCCAAAGCTGTTCAATTAGTCTAGAAGACTTTAAATCCATGGAGTTTGAGATACCTCCGGTGTTTGCCGTGCCCGAACGGCCATCCGTGTTTTGAACTAGCCTTGGAGTCATTAGTATCTGGATGGCGACACCTCATTGCTCTGTCTCGGATGGTCAAGAAAGGATAACGGTTGCGGCTTCAACATTTAGGCTGTAGGTTGAAAAGCTATAACTGCCGAGTAAGTGACCTACCCGTGGTGTTGGTTCAATCATCTATGCAATGACTCTAAGTGAGATTTGAAACCGGTAGACTAACCATAGGTTAACCATGGCACAATCTATAGGAAAAGATGTCAGTCTAGGAGACTTTAAATCCACGGAGTTTGAGATACCTCCAGTGTTTGCCGTGCTCGAATGGCTCCCCGTGTCTCGGGCTAGCCTTAAGTGCATTTGTATCCGGATTTCAACAACCTTATTGCTCTGTCTCGGATGGTCCAAAAAGGAGATTGGCTCTGATTCCACGACACTTGGAATTTAACCTGCCTGTAACAACTTACCCGTGGTTGTTGTTTCGAACATCCGTGCAATGTCCTAAGTGAGACCGAGACCGGTGGTCTTACATCTTAGGATGACATGACAGCGACACGTACACAACATTTTCTTCAATAAAACCAGGGGCACACCCTAATTTTGATCTTTTTGCTTTACTGTCAGTTCTGAGCCATTGATTTAAGGAAGAAACCTTACAACTCCAACCAAGCAACACCCATCAATAATATCACAACCCAAACCAACCGCTCTCAAAAACCACAAAGAACCCTCTCACAGTTCTCCACACCCCTATCCTTGGTGTATAAAGAGCTCCACAAAGCCGGTCTTCTCAAACCACTCCCTCCAACTCCCCTACCTCAAAAGCTCCCAGCCTACCACAACCCGAATACCTTCTGTGCCTTCCATCAAGTGCCCGGTCATGCTACCGATGAGTGTCACGCCTCCGACACAAGATTCAAGATCTCATCGATAACGGATCCATCTCTGCTCCACTGGCGAAACCAAACACCTCATCGAACCAATGAACCATCAATAGCCATGCAATAATCCAATCTTCCACGAGTCTTGGAAGTCTTCAAGTGTCGAGCCAAGTGTTCACTTTTATTGAGTCAGTTTGTACTTTGAGTCTGTCATGCTCTCGTGTCTGTGTGTTTTTGAAGTTCAAGTCTGTAATATCTTGTTGTCGTCAAGAAAAATAAAAATTCAAAAAAAGAGTCAACCTTTGTAGTCCCGAACTACGCACGACCTGATTCCTTGCAAAGGGATACGTAGGCAACCCTTAGTGGTTCGGTCATAACTATCAAAAATCAATGTCATCCCCGTTGTGTCGAAATTGTCATCATAAACTTGAGTTTTTGCAATAATCCCTCAACTTGGAATCGTTTTTCATCGTCGTTTGAGAAACATGATAATCATTTCAAAACACGAGATGAATTTTGAATGAACCCTCACCCCACACAAGGAGGATTTCCAAGGGACCACTCCCCAGCGCCATCAAGAAGCAATGCTTGGACACAGAAAAAGCCTGCTAGGTCGAAAACCCGTAAGGGCGGCCTAGGCAAAAGTTAAGACAAAAAGCTCGTTAGATCAAACTTCAAAATGAGATCTAGGCAAAAGTTAGAGCAAGCATGAGTTCTCCCTATGAAGTTGCACAATTCAAAATGAAGAAGGGCATTCTTTGTTTGATTCCTCACATAAATATCCATTGCAATCCCCTTTGAGCCTGAGTCATTTTCTTTGATGAAGAACCCAGCTAGGCAGCTATCCCCCACGCTGGGGTGAAAGGAAAGAATAAAACGTGCCCAAGATGTAGGTGCATGAGAATTCAAGCCATCACATTCAAGAATGGAAGTGTCAAACTCACTGGCACATGAAAATGCCAAATGCAAAAGACACAACAAGATGAGTGATAGGTGCCGAAAAGCACCCATTGAACCTCGTTAACTCGGACTTTGTTAGGCAAATTAGGTTGTTATTTGATTAGCGTTTGTTGGTTAATGGTGTTACAGGCTCCGAGTGCTCAAGGACTTGGAAAACATGCTTTGGAATGGTTAGAAGTGTCACGGATGCGAAGAGGAGCAAAAGAGGACCAAATGGCAGATTTTTGGGACCATGGTCTGGACCATGCAAATCCCCGTCCGGATCAAGGTCCTCGCGAGCTGTAGAGAACAAACTGCCGCGGTAGTCCGGACCATGCATATCCCCGTCTGGACCATGGCGACGGGAAGTTGCATTTTTTTCTGGTTTTTATGTAATTTGAGGGCCCTAGGTATAAATATGATAACCTAACATTGTTTTAGGGTTCCGAACTATTAGAGAGAGGCTGCTTTGAGAGAGAAACTTAGAGTTCTTCATGTTCTTCAAGCGTTCTTCGAATCAAAGCCTGTCGATCTTCACCATGTCCGGCTAAACCCCTTTTCTAGGGGGAGGATGAAGCTCTACACCAAGTAACCATTCCGTTTTGTGTAGGTTAAGAGTTTTTAATCGAATCGAATCATATGTTCAGAACTTGGATTCACAGAATCAATGGAATCATGGTTTTATTCTTTCAATCTGTTGTGTATTTGTGTACCGGTTTTCAAATACCCGTTCATATGATTGCTTTCAACGTTGTGTTTGGAGTTCTGAGATAGGCTATGCTCGTGAGACGGATCGTGCCGCGATAGTGAGACGGTCCGTGCCGTGGGATAGTTTATGCCTTTTAACAATCACAAATATTCTCTTGATGATTATCGATAGAGATTGCAAGCCCTAGCGATAATCCCTTGTGATTCGGTTCTAAACCTAACTTATGCAAAAGTTGTGGTTACGAGGATGGAGTGGATTCTAAACCCTAGATCCTTTCCCCATCAATCTAAATCACTTTTAATTATTGCACTTTTTAGTTCAACAATTTTACAACCAACCAAACATCTGTTTACTGAATTAAATTAAGAATTCATTGGAATTAACGCAACTCAGCCAATTTGTCTCCGAGGATCGACGCTCGGACTTAACCGCTATTCTCTGGAATAGAAGTTAATTCCTAGTTATTAAATATATATTTTTGACTCGGAACGACACGGTCAAATTTTGGCGCCGTTGCCGGGGACAATTTGCACGGTTGCTTAGTTTCGATTAGTTTTTATTTTAATTCTTGGTTTAGGATTTATTTTTTATTTTTTTTTTGGTTCTTAGTTTAGGACTTTTTAATTTTGTTTGTTAGTGTGATTTTCAAAGTGCAGGTTGCACGGATTGTGTAGAGGATAACAGATCAATAGCAATATTCCAAGGAGGGCACCATCACTGTGAGTATCAAATTAATAGTTTGCGATAGGTTAGATTTGTTATGAAAAATATGGACTGCACCTATGCTCCCCAGTATCCTGAATATGTCCAAGAGCAATTTAGTGGTGCCCAATGGTTTCCTAAACCAAATTATGATTGTTACTCCAACAGTTATAATTCGGAATGGGAAAATCATTCTAATTTTTCATGGACACAACACCCTTCGGACCCATATTATGCCACATCCCCAAGGCCTAACTTTTCTAATATTTCTGATCCATGGGCCTACTACCCTACTTCTCCACAACAGTCATATGAGCAACCAGCTCCCCCGCCACCTCAAAAATATTCTTTAGATTTTCAGGAGAAGATGTTGCAAGCTCTTGAGGAGTTTGAGGCTAATAATCAATGTTTCACCCAAGCGCTTAACTCCCAAGCCCAATCTCTCGTAAATATTGAAGCTTACGCAAAGCAGATAGAAATTGCGATGAATCAATGGGATGAGGAAATATTATTGAATAATGAGCAGGAACTAGGCATAGGGCATGATGAGGATGCGTGGAAGGTAGTGGATATTGAGCAGGTAGAGGATATAGATTATGGGGAGAATACAAGGGATGTGGGACAATTAATCACCAACTTTGAAAACTCTAGGGTTGAAGAGGTGGTGTTACCAAAAGGGAGTGTCGATTCCCTTCCTCCTTCATTGGGCTTTACTTTTGAGACCATGCGAAGTGACCAAGGCATAGAATCTATGTTGACACTATCACCACATGCATCTATGCCCGTAGATACTGGACCAATAGAAATTCTTACAGTCTCACATTTGCATGACAATCACTCCACAGGGGAGAGAGAAAAGAGAATATTGCCTAGTCAGACCATTTCTAATCTGATGGGTTCATGTGTAGTCGAGAGCTTGCAAGTGAATGAGGTTTATTGTGAGCGAGAAAATGAAATAATGGTCCCAAGGAACAAGCATGTAATAGAAATTGAGTCTAAGGAAGATATGAGTAAGGTGGATGTGTTAATTTCTAACTCCACAGGTGCTAGGGTTGATGTCATTATTGAGGAGCTTGATATTTCCATGGAGAAAAAGGTTTTATTAGAACATGAGCCTCTTTCATGTGTGGGTGTTTTGGACTTGTTTGGTCCTATTAATTCTCCACAATTGCTAAGTTTTAACAAGTTAGAACAGATTGATTTTCTGGGTGTCGATAATTTCGATTTGGTAGACCACCCATGTTTAATGAACATTGTCAACAGTCTAAAAATCAATTCGGTTCGGATTATGCACTTGTTGGAGCTTAGATTTCTAATGCAACTACGACCATTGCGATACTTGAAGTATCTCATTTTGTGGCATGGTCGAGTTCAGTTTTTGAAAGAGAGCTTGAAGTGGGGTGAGATGTCTATGTTGGTAGTTCTTCGTGGTGTGACTGGACTTGGAAATCTACGTGAGCGTAGTCTATTTAGTTTTTTTTTCTTTTCCTTTTCCTAATTTTTTTTTAGTTTTTTTTAATAATAATAGTTTTGTTTATTATTATTATTATTATTATTATTATTATTATTATATTTTTGAGTTAAAAGACTAACACTTGCAGGTTTGTCTTGTTCAAGTTGGGGGGTCTCAATTCCCCATATCCCTCTAGCTTGTGTAGTCTGCCATCGAGGTGATATCTCTCCTTACTTTTTTCTACTTGTCCTATCTTTTAGTGTCTATGCGTTCAATGAGGACATTGCATGATTTAAGTTGCGGGGAGGGACCACTTCGTTGTTGTGCATATTTGGAGTCTTGAAAAAACAAAAAAAAAATTGAAAATTTGGAAAATCTTAAAAAGTTGTTTTTTTTGGCATGAAATTTTGGGCTTGTAGTGCTTACTTGTTGATTGACTCCGTTGAGGCATGCTGCTCTTGCATTGGCATATCTTGTGTCACCATAGTTCTGTTTGCTAGTTTGTTTCAAGAGAGGCATCAAGGCACTTAAGCATGGCACAACTACACATCACGTTTATTGGGTTTGATCACTTGTGAGCTTTGCTTTGTTTGTTCTCAAAGGCTATGATTAGTGGAGACTTATACCCTAGTGAGCTTTTGTGCCTTAGCTTTCTTTTGGAGAGGTGTCAAAATAACTCTTTGTTTGTCCCGAAAAGATCTACATTTGTTGTCAATCTCATTATCTCTTGCAAAGTATTGGAATTGCATGCTTTACATATCTCTCGGGTTTGGTTGGTTACTTGGATGTTACACCCCTAGGAGATGATCACGGGCATTCTTTTGGATATTTGAGCCGGTTCGTCTCTCTTGTTTGCATTGACCCTTGCGCGCCATTTTGAGCCTTAAACACTTGGCCTTTTTCTTTGTTGAACCCCACTTTCTATATTGTGTATTGAGAAAGGCAATAGTATAGAGGTATTATTTTGGGAGAAAAGTGGATCTTGTGCTTGATGTGCGGTGTTTCCTGAATTGAAGGAAGATGGTTTTCAAAAAAAAAAAAAAAATAGAAAAAAAAATGCAAAGAATACCGTATGTTGAAAAGAGGGGACACCAATGTGTAGAAAGAGGATTGGTTAAATGGTGGTGGAATGTTAGTAATACTGAGGTGGTGTTGAAATAATGTTTGAAGGGGCATACGTTGTATAGTTGCCTTAACATGAGTGTCTTGTTATACTTGCTTATTCTCGGACACATGAATACTTCACCCTAACCTTGCGAATTTATCCATTGCCTAATGATATAACCTTTGTTAAGACCTGTTTGATTCTAGGGGTGTTGGTATGCGGATTGATGGGTTGAGATGATTCCAATACTTGATATTCGTTCATGAGATTGTGTGTCCACTATTCTTTTCGTGTCATAGTGTGCGGAGTATCTTGCTTCATATTTATAAATCCTCCAAACCGCACACTTGAGAGTTCACAAATGCACCTTGTTTCGAGCGATTTTACTTGTTGAGTGCATGACATGGTGAGAATTGAAGTCGAGGCTCGGTCCGGAGAGAATGATCATTCCTTGTTCACTTGTGATCACGGCCCATATCTATACACACACGCTACACTTGGGTGCCATGAGTTCTTTCTCTTGACTTAATAGCATTTGGAACTATGTTGGCTTGTTTTGCCTTTGTGATAGCACCATAATCTTGGCTTATGATGTTGGCCAGTGTATGACAGGTTTCGGATTTCATGTTGAAGGATTCCTTGTGTTTTGTGGGTGATCACTGCTGAAAACCCTCACGAGACTTCACTCGTCCTACCGGGGCTGCCCGGGGGTTTAAAAAGAACTATCATTTAGTTGCATTTAGTTGGTAGTTTAGTTTGTTACTTTCCTAGGGACTAGCAAAGTGTAAGTTGGGGGGTGTGATAGGTGTCGAAAAGCACCCATTGAACCTCGTTAACTCGTACTTTGTTTGGAAAATTAGGTTGTTATTTGATTAGCGTTTGTTGGTTAATGGTGTTACAGGCTCCGAGTGCTCAAGGACTTGGAAAACATGCTTTGGAATGGTAGAAGTGTCACGGATGCGAAGAGGAGCAAAAGAGGACCAAATGGCAAATTTTTGGGACCATGGTCTGGACCATGCAAATCCCCGTCCGGATCAAGGTCCTCGCGAGCTGTAGAGAACAAACTGCCGCGGTAGTCCGGACCATGCATATCCCCGTCTAGACCATGGCGACGGGAAATTGCGTTTTTTCTGGTTTTTATGTAATTTGAGGGCCCTAGGTATAAATATGATAACCTAACATTGTTTTAGGGTTCCGAACTATTAGAGAGAGGCTACTTTGAGAGAGAAACTTAGAGTTCTTCATGTTCTTCAAGCGTTCTTCGAATCAAAGCATGTCGATCATCACCATGTCCGGCTAAACCCCTTTTCTAGGGGGAGGATGAAGCTCTACACCAAGTAACCATTCCGTTTTGTGTAGGTTAAGAGTTTTTAATTGAATCGAATCATATGTTCAGAACTTGGATTCACAGAATCAATGGAATCATGGTTTTATTCTTTCAATCTGTTGTGTATTTGTGTACCGGTTTTCAAATACCCGTTCATATGATTGCTTTCAACGTTGTGTTTGGAGTTCTGAGATAGGCTATGCTCGTGAGACGGATCGTGCTGCGATAGTGAGACGGTCCATGCCGTGGGATAGTTTATGCCTTTTAACAATCACAAATATTCTCTTGATGATTATCGATAGGGATTGCAAGCCCTAGCGATAATCCCTTGTGATTCGGTTCTAAACCTAACTTATGCAAAAGTTGTGGTTACGAGGATGGAGTGGATTCTAAACCCTAGATCCTTTCCCCATCAATCTAAATCACTTTTAATTATTGCACTTTTTAGTTCAACAATTTTACAACCAACCAAACATCTGTTTACTGAATTAAATTAAGAATTCATTGGAATTAACGCAACTCAGCCAATTTGTCTCCGAGGATCGACACTCGGACTTAACCGCTATTCTCCGGAATAGAAGTTAATTCCTAGTTATTAAATATATATTTTTGACTCGGTACGACACGGTCAATGAGGAGCACCGAAGAAATGGAACAGAAAAGCCAAATGGAAAGAAAGTGCCAATCAAAAACAGGCACAAAGGAAAAGAAGAAGAAAAGAAGAAAGCGTCCATCAAAAAGCAAAAATGGCACAAAAAGTCCAAGATAGCTGCTAGCTCAAACAACCCCAAGGAAAATGAGATTTTTTAGCCTATTATCCTTGCTTTGTCAAGCCCATAACCTTGGCCCTGTCATAACCTAGATAAAGTCCTTTCAAATTGGAAAGTGCAACTTGATAGTGAGAATTCAAGTCCAAAAAGGGAACAGTTCAATCTCCCTTAAAAGTCAAAGCATTGTGCAAACACTGGCGTCATGCAAAGCAAAAATCTAAAACTGGGGCACATCAATGGGTCTTCATCAACAGCCCTCCAAACTGGGGCATTTTAACGAAAAATATGTGGGGCATCGTCAGCAATCCGAGGCATGGGTTCATGATAAGAAATCTTGTGTTTTGACAAAATAATCAATTTGAATGAACATCATTTGATTGAGCAAAACAATTTCAAAATCCCGAGGGGAAAGTGATTGAAAATCCAATTTTGTCATGACAATTTTGACATCAATCATGAGGCATGTCTACCATCTTTCAAAACTTCAAGTCAACGTGATCTTCTGTATCCTTCGAGTCAACACGGTCTTCCCTAACTTCGAGTAGTCAATCTCCACCCAGTCAGGGGCACTCTTGAGAGAAGTTACTCAGTTGATAAGAGACATTTCCTATCCTTCAAGTCAATCCAATCGAAGTCCACCTCTCTGTCAAAAGGTCAATCAAATTGCTCGATTTAATTTATCCAAGTCCATCCCTTTGTCGAAAAGGCCAATCAAATTTCTCAGCATTGTCAGTCTTAGTACAGTCCACTCCTTTGTCTAAAAGACCAATCAAATTCCTCAGTCTTGTCTAAGTCCACCCTTTTTGTCAAGGAAGTCAATCAAATTCCTTAATCTTGTCCAAGTCCACCCCTTTGTCTAAAAGATCAATCAAAATTCCTCGGTCTTGCCAATCTCGTCAAAATCCACCTCGGTGTCAAAAGAGTCAAATCGTCTTAGTCTTGTCTGTCCTCGACTCGTGGAAACAATTTCAATGCATGATGTTAGTCGCCTAGCTGGCGCACCCCGATCATTTTAGCCACCTAGCTGGTGCATCAATCATATCATGTTGTTAGTCGTCTTAATCAGTTGTTCTGAGAATTTGTTGTTGACGAATCATTGTGTCGCTAAGTCCATCACATAAATGTGGTTGGTTCAATAGCGTATCGATTACCTCGTTGTTCAGTAGGCGATCACATTTCCTCGATTGTCTTGTTGCTCAAGGGACAATCACCTTATCATTAGGGCCATCTTGTTGCTCAAGGGATAGCCCCATCAGATTTAGCCTCCCCGTTGCTCAGGGGGTAGCTACACTTAATCACGCCTCAATAAGAATTGTTTTAGCCACCAAGCTGGTGCATATGGATGAATTGATGGTATCGTTTGCATGGATTCGTGTTTGATCATGACTTGGGATGTTTGTTTACTTTAGCGTTTCGACTTGGGAACCCGTCGATTCGCGTTATTTGACGATTGTTTGCTTTAGCATTTCGACTTGGGAAGCCGTCGATTCATGTTATTTGATGATTGTTTGCTTTAGCGTTTCAACTCGGGAAGCCTTGTCGATTCGCGTGAAATCATTTGTTTGCTTTAGTGTCTCGACTTGGGAAGCCATCGATTCGCGTGAAATCAATTGTTTGTTCAAGTTAGCGTTTTGGCTCGGGAAGCCTTGCCAATTCGCGTGAAATCAATTGTTTGTTCAAGTTAGCGTTTTGGCTCGGGAAGCCTTACTGATTTGCGTGAAATCATTTATTCAAGTTAGTGTTTTGGCTCGGGAAGCCTTGCCAACTCGCGTGTTATTGTTTGTTTCATGGGCCAGGAAAACCCGTTGAGTTTGTTTGCACATGCCCCCAAGAACTATGCCGGTCTGATCCCTACAATGGGGTACGTAGGCAGCCTGAGTGGCGCGACCATAATTTCAATGTTTTCCTTCGCAGCTTGAGGAAGGCTCAGGGAACAAATCGGGATGTCTCTGTCTTAGATGTAACTCGTATCAAGCGATGATACGGAGTTTCATCTAAGAGGGGCAACTGTAGACACCCCGATAAACAATCAATGGATGACATGGCCAAGCATGCCAACAAATGTGCTGACAAGGATGCCAACAAGGATAAATTTACCTTGGGTTTCTTTGCTCAGCATGATGAGGTAGTTGGGCAGGTGGTAATAACAGAGATAATCAATGAAGGAGTAAAGGGGCAACACTCCATAGTCCCTATGTCAGCTGAGTTTAATGCTCAAGATATTAATGAAAGGGTTAATGTGGTAACCTCCAACTCCACTCATGGCCTTGACTCATTTATTGAAGACTCTGTAGGCCCATTTGAGGAGGATAAACGATCAAGAAACAACATCAGTGGGGGCAATTTCATTGATACAACCCAGTCAGAAAAAGCCCAAGATTTGATAGATGCTGGATTAGAGGATTTACAAAGGGAGGCAGAAATAAACTTGGGCCTTATTTCTAACCCTATAGTAATTGATTCTAATACCAATTTAAGAGTTTCTCAAGTGGAAGGTATAAACCTTGAAGTGGAATTAAATCCAAAGGTATACAGAAAGGCTCTAAGGAGTCTGACATATGAAGCATGTATGAATTCTCAAGAATGTGAAGAATTACATAACAGTTTGATTGCTGGAGCTAGTAACCAGGAACAGAATACTACTCTCAAAGAACTTCAACAGACCAAGGTAACTGGGAAAAGGCTGGGGATTGACTTCGGTTTCACAGATGAAATGATAGTGAAAAAGATGATTGAAATTGAAGAAAAAGAGTACAAGTTGCTACAAAGGAACAACTCAGGCTGCTAAATCTCAAGCAGGAGGTGGGATATTCCAGTGCCATCATGAATATTGGAATTTGAAAGGAATTAGAAGAATAATGATCTAGCTTAGAATTATGGAGCTGTCTTATACCAACTAGAGAGTATGTGTTTGACATTTGAGGTTTGGGGGGGTCAGGTTACGAGGTTAGCATGGGTGTTCTGGGTCAGTGCTTTAGTATTTGTGGGAAGGAAGTTAATGGTTGTGGGCTGAGCCTCATTTTCCAGGTTTAGGTTGGTATACTGTCTCAATATGGGGTTGTATGGCAGATGTCGTCCTGGGCTTGTATATGTACTGTTTGAGAAATGAGTGTGTTGTTTTGGGTTAGTTTTTGGTTTTCAGAATTTGGAGTCACGATGGGGGTCAATTGCTTAGATTTTTTGAGTCTCCAATGCAAGGTTTGGGTTGAGTTTGTTTGAGGGGAAATACCTTTGGCATCGACACCAAATGGAGCAAACTCAACAGGAAGTCAGGAGATTTGGAGCAAATGTATCCGGAAGTCAGAAGCAAGGATCAATTTGGTGCAAATTTAACAGGGAGTCCGGAGAATCGACAATTGGATTTTTTTTTTTTTATGTTTGGGGTTTTACTTTGGGGCCTATTTTTATTTTATTTTCCCTTTTCATTCTACTTTCCGTTGGATGATTTTCTAGCTTTATTTAGCCTTATGATTTTCATGTGGCTTCTTGAACTTAGCTCTTTCTCTCGATGTACCCTTTGTCGAGTTTCTTTAATAAATTTTTTTGTTGCTGATCAAAAAAAAAAAAATTTGCCAATTGATTTTCGCAAATGAGGAAACTATTTGCTAAAATCTTTGATTTTTGCTCTCCCAAGAATCTTTGGTTTTAACAAATATTATTCCTTATTTGCTAAAATCAACTGCTAATTTTTTTTTGAAACATTAATAAGATTTTATTAAACTTGACAATGGGTACATCGAGGAAAAAGGGCCAAAACCGGACAATAGCACGGATAAGGCAAAAAACCAAACACATCCAGCGATAAACTGAATGATGGACAAAAAACGGAAAAAGCAGGGTAGAAACAAAAGCCTAGAACAACACAACAGGAAATGAGCACAGCCCCAATCTATAGGATATTCCAAAGAAGACAAGCTATAAAGAAATCCAGCAGCCCCGCAGAAGCAAACCAAACTGAGGAATCCAGCAACTCCATAAAAAAACCAACGCAAACCCAGCACCTCCTGAGTAATCTCCAAAGGATCAGCTAAAAGAATACCCCCAAAACTTCAAACAAACCTAGCAACCAGCAGTATCTATCGAACCTCAACTTGTAATCGGCACCAGCAAAAATTGTCTCCAACCAGAATAAAGCTCTAGTATAACACCCTAGTGAAAACTACAAGAAGTGGCTGCAATGTATTGACCAACACCCATAACATTGGACAGTAGGTCACAACCATACATATAAAAGACTCACCGAACCCAAAAACCCCCAGAAAGTCCAAAGAACCATATGCCACCCTCTAAAACCCCCAGAAAATCCAAAGAACCAACATCCCCAAATAACCTTGTTACTGGCTCGACAGTTAACAGATAATCATTATAAAATTATCAAAGAGGATTACTTCTTTGGAGGGGAGCAAATCTATTCTCCGACAATATCATCTTTTCTAAATCCAATACATCTTCGTTTGAAAGAGCAATCCCCAATTTATCGCCTACCTTAGTAGTAGCATGAAGTTCGCTGAGAATCGGATCATGTTGTTGTCCCTGTGATATGAAATTTAGTGTATTTTCAACAAACTCACTAGCTTCTTGACTCATGGAGCTTTCACGAATTCTCTTCCTTAATGCTTTCCTAGCTTCCTTCGGATTCAAATCCACTTGTAAATTGACGGTTGGAAGTTGGGATGCTCGGATGCTATTATCAGATCCAATGACAATTGGCCCATCTAAGCATAAAGTTTTCCTACCACTATTCTTGTAAGAAAACTCTTGATTCACCCTCTCTGTTAAATGAGCTTTAGATCCTATGGCTTGGTCTTCAAAATCCTCAACAATAGTTTCCAACTCAAAGGAGAAATTTGAAGCCAATGCTAGAGCCAAGGAGTCACCTTGCATTTGGGTGCTAAGAGACCGCTCATTATGACCACCCTTAACTGTATCGGATTGGGCATCCAACTCAGCAGGTTTTGCTATAAGAAAATCCTTGACACCTGCCAAAACAGCTTGTTCATCTTCCACCAAATCGCTTGTAAGAAGATCCTTGACACCTTCCAAATTTTCTCCATAGCAAAAGTTGTTGTTTTTATCCTGAGAGTGACTCATGGAGTCCAAAGAGGCCCCGGTTTGTACCCCAGTGTTGACCTGGGTTTTGAAAATAACTGCAAACGGATCATCACATGGTTCTTCCCAAACTCTAACCCTGTAATTTCTCCCATTAATAAGAATGTTAATCCACTCATCAATAGGAAGTTCATAGTCCGTGGTAATAAGCATTCTACCAATGTCGTAAGAAAGTTCTTTCATGGTTTCTTCGTCTAAGTTAATGAATTCACCCCAGGATTCTCCAATTCGTTTAAAGTTAGAAGCATTCCATGCTTGAATAGGAACACTCCTACATTTTAGCCAAACAAATCTTGACATACTAGCAAGTTCTCCGTTCCATGGCTTAAAATACGCAAACCATTCCTTGAGTGTGGGATTAGAGAGGGCATTATTCCTTTCATCTTTAGATATAAAAATAAAAAGCATATAGAGGCCTCCCATGGATTTAACTTCAACATTAGAAATACCTGCCGTCAAGAGAGCATTCATAATCATCTCAGGAGTGGAAGGGTTTTTGAGTTTGACCACAGCGCAGTTTGACAGCCATGAAGATGCAATGGGCCGAACTTTGATTGTGATCCTTTTCTCAGAAGAATTATTGAGAATCTCAGCCAATGATTTGGGGTTGGAAGTATGTTGGGGTTGGGGATTGGAGAAGACTTGGGGAATGGAAAACTGGTGATTGAAGATGGAGGGTTTTAAATGGGAGAAAGGTTGTGATTGGGTAGGTTGAGGATTGGGGATCTTGGTTGAAAGAGGGTGAGGGTTAAGAGAGAAACTAGCCTTCTTAACAAGTAGGCTTCTATTATCGATCCATAAACCGTTGGACTTTGCAATTGCCAACTCTGCCTCTTCTCTGTTACCAAAAGTGACGAAACCAAATCTGTATCCGGATCTCCTACTAACCTTGTTAGGGATGAAAGATCTCTTGACTACACCGAAGTTGGAGAAGAAACTTCTAAACCATTTAGGGCGTACATCATGAGGGAGATAATCCACGAACAGGGTGAAAGATGGAAAATCAAAGGAATTGAAACTCCTCTCCATCCCAAAACGCGTGTTCATCTTCCACGCCATCATACTAGATCTGAAACTCAAGAACCAACATTGAAGGAAAGCTCCACTGTAGTGACAGAGTTCGTAGGGGAATTTTTACAAA
Organism: Vaccinium darrowii; assembly: GCA_020921065.1. NCBI lineage: Eukaryota > Viridiplantae > Streptophyta > Magnoliopsida > Ericales > Ericaceae > Vaccinium > Vaccinium darrowii. The sequence goes on from CM037151.1 coordinate 28,451,831, forward strand.
CACCTGGCGTACAAAACTCCAGTCGAAACCCAGAAAACTTGTCTTAACCAACTACACAGCACCCAGATAATAATCACACCTTGCAATCCCAGAAACAGCGGAGGCACCCTGAATCGTCTGCGATACAGATTCAAATATCCGAACATGAAACAAAGCTTCAACTAGGAAGTACAGGCATTATACAAGCGAGAAAGGGAGAGATAAGTAGAAGGCTAGAGGTATGACTGGGGAAAGGGGGAGGGGGGTGGGGCAGAAACGGCCGACAAAGGCCGCCGGAGGGGCGGCGCAACAGGGGGGATAGTGAAAGGTCTTCTAAATCAACTGCTAATTTTAGGAGATTTTATAAAATGAAAAACTCACCATAAAACCCTTCAAAATTGGTTTCAAATCCACATGATATACAAATTAAATCATTAATGAGCATTTTCTAGGTTTAATGATCTCTCTCTCTCTCTCTCTTTTCTCCGAAAACCCTAGCCACCACTAATATTACTCTTCCTCCTTCCCCCTAGGGTTTCAACACCCATGGTGATGGGAGGGGAGGGTCATGGTACTATTTATTTTCTTCGTTCGCTCTTTCTTTTTCTCTTGTCTCTCCAGATCAACGACTTGTCGTCTGATCTGAGAGGGTTATGTCTCTCGCTTTGTGAGAGTTGTTAGTTTCGTCTTCGGACGAATTTTCGTCTACAGATCGGGTACTTCAGGCGTGGTTGCTTTACAATGGTAACTGTGGCAAGAGTGGTATTACCCTATATGATATCGCTGGCAGGGCAACTCGTGGTGGCTTTGAAGATCTGTAGTTTTGGGAGTTCATTGGTGCGAGCATGTTTGGTTGGAGTCCATCCGATCGTCTGGGTATTCTTTATCTTTTATCTTTAACTAGCACTAAGTCTCTTCAGAGATGCTGATTCTAGGTATGAATCTTGTAAGTGCCGCTGTTTGCGTGAGGCCATGCTTGGGTAAGGGTGAAACACATCGATTGTCTTGTGCGTTTCTTGTTCTCTATTAAGATGATTAGTTTGGCTTTGTCCAAGATCTTTGTAATGAATTCCGTTTTTGTAAGTGCCGTTGGGCGTTCACTAATATAATCTTCTTATTTCCGTGTCAAAAAAAAAAAAGAGCATTTTCTATACCTTGATTTCAGGGAGGATAAAAGATGACATAAACACAACACATCACCAATGTGGTCAATTCTTGGACCCCACTTTCTTTGATCATTATCTTTAGTGTTTCACTAGATCTCCTCTTATTTCTCATGCATCACTTGTTACTTGCCCATAAATACGAGAAGATTTTGGGTACGGGGTGGGTAGCATGTGGTACACTCTCAACACATTTGGGTTGTTCAACAATACGATCTTGGTATGAAACGAGTAGTTTGGTGGTTTACTTTGTCCTTGGTCAATAAGAACCGATGATATACAAAATCATTAATTAATGGGCATTTTTTATACCGTGATTTCGCTGGGACAACCTCAATAACATAAAAGATGACATAAGACAACATATCACCACCCCCCAACGTGGTCAATTCTTGGACCTCACTTTCTTTGATTGTTATCTTCAGTGGTTCACTAGATCTCCTCTTATTTCTCATGCATCACTTGTTAGTTGCCCATAATTAAATACAAGATGATTTTGGGTACGGGGTGGGTAGCACGTGGTACACTCCCAGCATATTTAGGCTGTTCAACAATGCAATCGACAGTCTAGATTGAAAGTGCTGTCCGGATTAAAATAAAAAATAAAAGCGTAAATAAATAGTGTATTTCAATCCGGACTGTCTGATGCATTTTTAGAAGGTCCGGATATGCCGAAGGTGTACCACTGTTTACATATAAAGTTAACAAATCCAATAATTGATTGACACGTAATCAGAAATGCCAAACGTTGGCAATTATTTGTTGATGAGGATACACTGGATTAAAGGGATATATTTGAATAAATACGATGTCGTATGGTTTCTCAGATTTGAAAAGCGGTTATTGGCAGTTACAAGTCAAGGATCAAATAAAATTGACTTCGAAGCCATGGTATTAACTGCTAAATACATAAACTCCACGTGTAAACTTGTGAAACAGAGCAGTTGGCAGATAGAACACGAGGAGTCCTTCTTGAAAGGCAGTTATCTCCTTAACTCGTAATCATTTGAGTTAGTTCAAGCAACTGTGTAGATTCAAAATCAAAGCTTCTGGAGGAAGAATTAGAAGAATTCAAATTCAGACGTGGAGGAGGGAAGAAACTGCCAATTCGAAGAGTAGAAGTTGGAGTTCGAAGCAAGCCAAGTTCAAATTCAGTGAGCGGGAAGTTCAACTGCAAGCAGCGTCTATAAATAGAAGAAATTGAAGAGTGAAAAGCCCCCGGACAAATCTTCAACAAACAGCTATCAAAAACCTGATGCTTGGTTTGTTCATTGCCAAAGTAGTTTAGGATTTCGAACTCAGTTCGAAGTAGATTAGGAAGTAGATAGGATTAATCTCGATTGTTCTTGCAACAATCACCTATTTGAAGTTCTTGTATTTGAAGTTGGAGACAATTTCAAAGTAAGTTTACCTTTGATTTATCAATCGAAGTATCTTGTTTCTTTTTTGTTCTTTGATTTCCTAAGTATATTGGTTTGCATTTCTTCACTAATTAAGAAAAATCCTCTTAATTGAGGTAATTGAACCAATAAAACACAATCGCCTGATTAGATTTGGTTTTTCCAAAGTTAATCTGAGGGAGGAGATTGAAACTCTCTCTGGCACGCTCGCATACAATCATTTTCCATTGCAAAGAAGTAAAAGAACCAAACAACCACGTCACCCATACCCTATTTGCACCAAAAATTTTCTCCATAAATACAGTGTACATGCAATGGAGAACATCCCATTTAACTGAAACATGGTTAAAAACAGGAAACTGCAGAGGCAAACCAATGACTAATGAATTCGAAGCTCCACCCTCTTGGGGCAGTTTCCCTCTCCTTACTAATGCTATCAATACTAAGCCCAAGCATGTCTCTGAAAATAAAAACTAGTCTAAGCTATCTCCTCCAGTTGAATCAGCAATGCTACGCACACGCGCATCCTTGTGCGAATTTGGATACAGATATCTTGGTATTGTTCGATATACGTGGGTCTCACACAACATACATTATCTACTCTTATGTATTTAACTCAAGTTGAAAGAAAATTACTGGGTGTGAAGATATCTTGGCATTGCATGAGAAATAGGAAGAGATCCAGTGAGCCACCGAAGCTAATGATCAAAGAAAGTGTGGTCCAACTTCCAAGAATTGACCACATTGGTGATGTGTTTTGTTATGTCATCTTTTATGTTATTGAGGTTGTCCTAACTGAAAAATGAAGGTATAGGAAATGTTCATTAATGATTTTGTATATCACGTGGATTTGAAACCAAATTGGGAGGCTTTTAGGGTGAGTTTCTCATTTGATAAAATTTCTTAAAATCAATATTTGTTAAAATCAGCAGTTGATTTTAGCAAATGAGAAATAATATTTGCTAAAATCAAAGATTCTTGTGAGAGATAAAGTAAAAGATTTTAGCAAATGACTTCCTCATTTGTTAAAATCAACTAATAAATTTTATAAAATAGGAAATGCACTTTTAATTATTCTATACGTTTTCGGACAAGGGGAATGACTACAATACACACTCATTAAAATTGTGTATCATATGCACCCATTGTATGGTCTATGTTACAATCATAACAATTTTGGTGTCTCGTTACTTTTATATTTAAACTTTGTAACTTTCTCAAAAATATGATTCATAACATTTTCCTATGATTTATAACATTTTGGTGTGTTTTGTAACTTTTGTACATAGAAACGTAATTTTTTATTCACAAGAGGTAATCAATTCATAATATTTTTAAGGGTGTACATACCCAAATAGAAATGTGTATACAGCCCTTTCCCTTTGGAGAAATATGCAAGTTGTAATTGTATTCACATGTGGTTTGAGTCTGGCATGATAGGAATGAAGATAATATTATTACTTATAACAAATTAAGAGTAACAAAGCAATTTCACATGGTAAATATCGTGAGAGCTAGTACTCAATAATTAGTCCATACAAAATAACTGTTTCCACGGTGTAGATTCTAAATACCTAATAAATACTCAATCTGCCCAACTTTGTTTGCCTTTTCTTTAAGTTGTGGTATTTTTGACATTTTTAAACCCTAAAGACTTTTCCCATTGAAAAATTGATTCAAACCCTTAACCCTCCCCCACACACCTGAACTCCCTGAACCTAATATATATAGGAAACATTTCTAGTGAGGGAACCCTCACAAATAAAATGCGGGAAAAGCATTTCTGGCCGTTGGATCGCGCACAGCCATCAAACGGCTGAGATTTAAAAAACCACTCGCGGTCACGGTTGGGTTAAAATAGGTTCGCGGGTCAGGATCCGGGTTTAAACCCCATCCGGATCCCTCCCCTCCCATTTCACGCTATTCCACAGAGAGAGAGAGCGAAGAGGCGATTTCCAGACGAACCTGACGAAGAACGATGAAGAACGATCGAAATCGTGAATAAACCCGAACAAAATCTCGGTAATAATCACTCTCCCTTCTCTTCTCTCGATTTCTGGTTTGTATTTCTTCGATCTGAACTAAAATCGTATTTTGGGTTTTTAGGGTTTCAACCACAATCGATTTCTGGGTATCTCTCTCATCTGGTTCCTTTGAAATCGAGGTATCTCTCTCTTCTCTCTCTTCCCTCGCTCTATCTCATTCGTGACCTCGATTTTGGAAGAGGGTTTTTAAGATTTTAGGGTTTCAAGAGAACACAAATCGAAGAAGAGGAAGTTGATCCATTGATTGATCAAATGTTGTGAATGTAGGAGAAACGACATATATTTCTTTGCGAATGTTTTTTTGATCAATCAATGGATTTGTATATTTTATCCCCAGCTTAAGTCATCGGTCTAAGACATGCACTTGATTTGTCGCACGCATGGGATTTGTATAAAGAAACATTGTTGTTGAATCTTGTAAATTATAGAAATACAAAAAACAATAGAAAAAATAGAAGAATGTTGCTTGCTGAACATAGTGTAAATACTGTGGTTCGGTACCATGACTCGTTCACTGTGTGACTTAGTTGTTTTGTGCTCCTTGTTGTTTTGATTCTTTTACTAATGTCAAATGATGTTTTGAGCCCTGACCCACAAGGGGGAGTAGAATTAGATGCTTATTATCATTCATTTGAGAATATGTCACCTTTATGTTTCTATCTATTATCCTGTTTTGTGTATTTAGGCTAGTCTTTTACTGGTTACTATCCTGAGTATCACTGCATCCGCGTTCGATGTGTTAATGGAGTTGTATTTCGTAAGATGTTAACGAGCGGCTGAGAAGCTCAAGTTAGTCGCCTTCTTCTCCAGCTTGAACTTATCCATCTGTAAGTAAATACACTCTCTTGTGTATTTAAATAAATGGGTACCTTGTTCAGCCAAGTACAAGTCCTAATCTCCACTCTCTTACTCTCTTGCCCTCTCTAACTTGTCTTATGAACTGTTTGTTGGTGCAAAAATCCGGGAGTCTTCGGGAAACTGAACTTGTTGATGATGGAACTTGCTTCGAGGCACGTTACTGAGTCGCTTTCCGAAAACAGTATTCGCCCCCACCGTTAGGTGTGCACCGGGTTGATAGCGAATCTGTCCGAGGATACAACGAAGCCCGATCAATTCAATGATCTTCTGCCTGCGTCCGCACAAACGAAGGACAGACAGAATACCGAGTCGAAAAAGAATCAAAAGAACCAAGGAATTGCTGGCACCGTTTCTGCAGAGTAACGGTACAGCAAAACTAGAAAGCAATCTGTAGTAATTTTGGCAGAGTAACAAGGCTAGAATTCGGTGTCAAATGAAAGTAATTTGGGTGTTATAAATAGACCCAAATGTACCCTTTCACTTTAGGACACGTCCTTTAGTGAGTAGACTTGAGTTTGGGTTATACCCCTCCGTTTAGAGCTGCACCCGTACACGAACTAGTGTCTGAAACCCGCGAGCTAATGAACCGGTATCGATACCAATCCGTTCCGACCCGTGTGCGCCACGTCAGCGACATCTTACCGCCAAGTGGCAATAAGAAAGGGCGCCTACAAGGCGCCGATGTGCTAAGTGCAAAGTGCGCCATCAAAGCGCCACACAGCCCACTGCCACGCTCACGCAGGCGCGCGCGCGGGTGCGTATGAGTGTGTTCCATCACCGGCTACGCCGGTAATGCGCGCAACACCATAGGTGCCTTGCTATTTAACATTATGTGAACATTATAGAAATGTTCCCACACTACGCCAATTTTAAGCATTACCGGCATTAGAAAACTGCTGGGAAAAGCTCAAAACCGCCGGGAATTCCTATTACCGGCGGTAATCACAACCGCCGTCTGTACGGCCGTCGAAAATACTATTACCGCCGGGAAAAGTCATACTACCGCCGGTAAAAGTAGAGGCCATTAGCGGCAATTTTAAAACTGCCGGGAATGCTAATAACGTACATTTAAAATAAATTACACGTGGCGCCCATGTGGCACCCTTTGACCGCGCGCGTGGCACCCTTTGACCACCCGCGTGGCACGCATTCTTCATTTATAATTCATGCTTCGCCCAAGTCTCGAACACGAGACCTCGCGCCGCGCGCGCCATGCGCTACCAACTGAACTAGCATGCGCGTTGTGTCATTTGAACCAAAAAAAATATTTATAGTTTACCATAATTTTTTTCTGGAATTTTTTTTTTACCGGCATTTTCAGGAAAACCGCCGGGAATGTTACTTTTGCCGGCGGTAATTTATAAAACCGCTGGTAAAAGTCACTTTTTCCGGCATTTGTTAAACCGCCGGAAAAAGTGGCTTTTTCCGGCATTAATAGGCCCGCCGGTAAAAAAACCGCCGGCAAAAGCAATATTTGGCGTAGTGCCATATATAAACCACTCAAACTTTTCCTCACTAGCCAATGTGGGACAAAACCAAAAACACAACAAAAAGCTTTCTAAAAGGCACAAGGAATATTTTGATAAAACCCAAATAAAAAACCCATTTATTTTGATAATTTCCAACACTGTTAAATTTCAGTGTGTGAGCTTTTGGGAAATCTCTCTCTCTCTCTCTCTGTGCTCTGTTTTACGTATAAGGTATATCTCCTGAACCCATCTTTTAATTTCAACAAAGCTTTCTCACTCCCTCTGTTTTTTTTTTTCCTACTATATATGTTAATATTCTACAGAAGTATATTTCATTTTACCCATTTTAGCTCACATGTTAATTGTAATAATTTTAGCTTGGGTTTTTCTACCATTTGTTGAGATGGGAATCAGCAAACAGACAAATTATAAAATTCCAAAATGTTAAAATTGACTTAATGTGCTTCTCTTCTTCGATCACCACAGCGGTGGTTTACATGTTTTAGAAAGAGTAGTGTAGTCTAAATAGCCAATCTAATGAATTGAAAGTTAGCCAAGTTATTGTAGCTGTTCGAGCAGTGTGGTTGTAAGTCTTCTCTACCAAAAAGTCGAATATTTTTTATTAATTCTCTTGAAACTCGTTATGCAAGGGCTCATACATATTTTTTTCCTCGGAGCTCATACAGCCATGCTTGGTTGAAATGCCATGCTTGGTTGAAAGGGCCAAGACTGCTGGTTCGGATGGATGACCAGTCAGCATTGAATGTCGACTCCTCATTGTTCTGGGTAGTCTTGGCCCTTTTCACTTGCTTTATTTTGTTTTTTCCAGTTTGATCTCTATTTGCCTACTACTGTTGAAGTTAGATTGGGATTGTGTATATTTAAAAAAAATATTGAGATCCCAGCAGATTCAGAGTTTTCTGAAGTTACAATTCATGTCTCAGTGATGTTTCATCTTTGCAGACATTAGGGTAGATAGTTTCCCCCTTTATTGCATTTTTCCTTATATATTTAATTGTATAACAAATTCACATTTGTTGTTCGTGATTAGCCCTGCAAGCGGTGGATTGGTTGGTGCGATGAGCACATTGAGAATGTTGCACATTCGGGAGATAATCAGTCACGCAAATCGACTGGGCCTTGCGGCGATTTACAAGTTGACCTACACAGTTTAACAGAACGCATGTTAGCCATAGAAAATGGAGGCCGTGTCATGATTGTTATTGGGATTGTAATTTGTGTACTCCAATTGATCCTTGTAATTTGTGTGCTCCAACTATTCCTAAATCTTCGTATGTAATTATCTTGAACTTGTCAGTGCAAAGAAAATGTACTGCCCAAGTTGTATTTGTCCATCGAAGTGATGCCTTATTTTGTATGAACAATATTGTTATTGCTAGGTAGCATTTGGGCAACAATATTTTGCTATTGTCGAGTTTGAGTAACATTGTTATTGCTCTGCGTAGCATTTGGGCAACAATATTTTGCTATTGAATGTAATACTATTTTTGTTCCATTTAATTTCAAAATCATATGTTTGATATCTGTGCATGATTAAGGAAGTTTTTTAATCAGAGGTCCTAATAACCTCAGGAGCATACATAAAACAGAATCAGTTCATATGAAGCACTTATTATCATTAATGTGCAATTCTTCTTTTTGTTTCTCCTTATACAGTGAAGAATGAATAACTGCGTACATCAATTTCCACACGAGGAATATGGTACCCAAGATGACAGATTGCCATGTAAATGTGAAACACAAGGAACAGACCCAAACCATTGTGTAGCTCCGGTACATATACCACAGAATGTCAAAGCTTCTATCAAGTAATTGATGAGGGCTGCTGCTACACCTCAACCTCAAGCAAACACAAAAAAAAAAAAAAAAAGAATAAGAAACCAATAAATCATAGGTAAACCAACTAAACATGCAGAAACAGTTTCTAACATCCAGTTTCTAACATCCAGGTAACCTGCAAGTGCCCTATAACAAACTTCCAGTTTGTAACATCCGGTTACAAAATTCCAGATTCAAACTTCAGAAACAGATTCAGTTACACATTCCAGATTCAAACTTCAGAAACAGATTCAGTTACACCAAACATACACAAATTCAGTTACACCATTCCAGATTGAGACTTCCAAGTTGTATTTTAAACACCATCCCATACACCATTCCAGATTCATCCACCTTGAAAGTTCATCCACAGAATCAGACAGAGCAGCTCGAAAGTTCATCCACAGAATTCCTAATACACAAGCACCAAGCATACAGAAACATCATCAAATTAAACCTGTAAACACTTAACCAGGTTCATAATATCAACAACATAAAGCACAAATCGGTTCAAAACCATTATAAAAGACTTACAATCATCGTCAGAGTAAGAATCATCGTCTCCATCGTCATCGTCATTATCATCGCCATCAGTCAAGACAACATCTTGTGAAGACCTAAAAAAGTAAACACAACAGTTTGAATATGGAGAGAGACAGGGAGAGAATAGTGTAGTATAGATCACGAGAACGTGGGAACAATACGGTAAAAATGTACAAACAATTTCATCACTCTGCTTATGGTTCAAGAAATCTCAAGATTACCTATACTTCACTACACAGCATAAAATAAGTAGTTGGTGCTGCCAAAGATGAACATGGATTTCCAACCAAACACTAACAATAACTTCACTCATATAAAACAACTACATGGAGTCGAAGAAGATGTCAAATGATTCACGCCAATAAATTAAGACCCAAAAAACAGTAGCAATAACCATGGTATGCAAATGATTGAATCAATCAAATGTTTCCCATGTTAGGTGGAAGTAACAATGAACTATTCTTTGAAGTCAAAAGTTACATTGAACATAACATGGTAATCAGATCAGATCTATAAAAGTGAAATGTAATGACAGACTAACTTGACAACTCCAAAATTTCAGAATGATAATATACGCAGTTAACAAAGTCGTACCAACACCCAAATTTATGGTGGAAACCTAAAAATATTACCCCAAATTTAACCCAAAAAAAACCGTAACTTGAAAAAAACCTAAGAAAATCAGGTATGTGTGAGTGAAGGGATGATTATAAACGGATTAGGGTTTAAAAATTAAAATTTTGAAAAAAAAAAAAGGTTTAAAAATTCAAATTTCAAATTCACGGAAACCCTAGAAAATTTGAAAAACCGACTTCAAATTTCGAGGAGATGAACCAGATAGAGCGAGGGAAGAGAGAGGAGAGAGATATACCTGAGATTTGTTGTTCTTCGACCTCTTCTTCTTCGATTTATGTTCGTGCAAACCCTAAAAATAAACCAAAAACGATTTCATTTGTGATGGAGCTTCAAAAACGAAGAGAGAAGTACGAGAATCGAACGACAGAAGAGGTGAATACCTTCGATTAGGATCGGATCGAGCTGGGTTTCGTGCGTTTTTCCTCTCTCTCTCTCTCTTCTCTCTCTGTCGACTGGAAGCAAATGGAAGGGGAGGGATCCGGGATGGGGACTTAACCCGGATCCTGACCCGCGAGATGTTTTAAACCGGCCATATGACCCGCGACTAGAGTTTTTAATCTCAGCCGTTCGTGTACTGTGCGCCATCCAACGGCCAATAACGTTTTTCCCTCATTTTATTTGTGAGAGAACCCTCACTAGAAATTTCTCCTATATATATATATATATATATTTTTTCAAGAAAACAAGAATCAGCATTGATTGTTGTCCCAAATTAAGTACTGTAGTTTTGGTGGGTGTATCAGCTCAATTGAGTTGCGATCTTGGTATGAAACGAGTGGTTTGGTGGTTTACTTTATCCTTGGTCAATAAGAACCGATGATATACAAAATCATTAATGACCATTTTTTATACCGTGATTTCTGTGGGACAACCTCAATAACATAAATGACATAAGACTCAGACCACATGTCCATACAACTAGGAGTACTTTTAGAGTCTCTCTCCAGAATACGATATAAAAATGATAAAGTCGTAAAGGCAAACTTCTAGAACAAAGAAGGCATGCATTTCCTCTAGAACACCACGACCTAGCTACTACACATTGATTTGGGAAACAATGTGGTGAACTCTTGGACCCCTGGCTCTCTCAACATTATTTTCCAGTGCTTTACTAGATGTATTCCTATACCTCTTGTTCCCCACAAATACAGTGTACATTGGGGAATCTCTCACTAAGCAAATAAACATGGAAAACAGGATTGAGCCAGAGGAGGAGAGAGAGTTTGGAGGGATCAAAACAATGCCATTTATCCTCAGTAAGTTTTGGGCTTTCCATGTTCAAATTAGTTGGTAATTCTTTTTTTTTTTTTAAATTTGTTTTAATTAGTCATTTAGTATCAAGTCTTTATGATTCAAAGGTGTATGAGCAAGATGCGAGCACATCGACTAATTCTTCCAGATTAATTTCTTTCACTGGGAGTCCCATCAAAACTTGGGCAAATTCCCGTATGTAATAGCTTCAAAAGAGTTGAGATGTTACCGAGAAAATTTCTAACGTGAAATCTTAAGAGCATCTCTAACAATGGAGTTGTTATTTGGATATTTATTGTTGTTGTACATCAACAAATAATGTCAAATTGCTATTGTATAGCAATGTTGCTCCAACATTGGATATGCTTTTTTTTTTTTTTTTTTCCCTTCACAAAATGTCAATTTGAATTATCATTTGTGTGTCGCATGATGAGAGAGATAAAAAAACAAACGGACATGCTAGATTATAGCAATAGTTATATCTTTTGCTATATTTACACGAGAGGAACGAATCTGAGTACGTAATAGTTTACAAAGTAAGGAAAGGCAGTATATTTTCAGAAACCAAGGGAGGTCAGATGTGGAATGGAAAGAAAGAGAGAATGCAGTGAGAACCACATGTACTATATATATATATATATATATATATATATATATATATATATATATATATATATATATATATGATCAACTTCTAATGAGGGATCCCTCATTTTAAATAAAATGAGGACCTCATGCTTCCCGACCAAATTTCGACGATCCGAACCGTTAGATGTGTTTAAAATGTGTTTTTAAGATCCAACGCGAGGATTCGTCCAAAAAAAATACCCGTAAGGGCTTCATCCGATCATTTTGTGGTAAAAACGCTATGTATAACGTTTTTAACAAAAACTGATCTGATGAAGCCCTTACGGGTATTTTTTTTGGATGAATCCTCGCGGTGGACCTTAAAAACACATTTAAAACACATCTAGCGGTTCGGATTGTCAAAATTCAGTTCGGAAAGTGAAAAAATTGCTTGGTCCTCATTTTATTTAAAATGAGGGATCCCTCATTAGAAGTTGATCCTATATATATATATATATATATATTTTTTTTTTTACAGAAGGACCACATGAACTATATAACATACTATTAGTTTACGGTTTACATGATCGTACCTTTACCGATATTAGTACTATTAGAGTACTCATTCTATCCAAATAAGTACTCCAGTACAGTCTAAACAAACAAAATCGGAACCCACTTTATATATTCCATCCGTACCTTTTTTATGTTTTAGTTATTTTTTTTGAACTGTCCCACACAAAAAGTCAGTCTTTTGAGTAGATTTATTTTTCAAAAAATTTGTGCAAAAAAGTTTAATGCTGATGTCCACATAAAGGATAATTGTGAAAACTATAAATATTTGAAGTGAAACAATATAAACGGATTTAAATAATACATTAGAGGACGCGAATAGTAAAAAGGGACAGAGGAAGTAGCTTCTAGGAAAATTCTAATAGTAAAATGGTAAATTCGGATTTGACCACAAATCTAGTCCTGACAAAAAGTGCATATAGTATACACCTTTAATGAGTATGTATTGTAGCCATTTCCCACAAAAATTGTTAACCTTTCACTTGCAAAATTTATCGTCACACAAATTTTTTTATAGGCCAACCACATATTTGCTAGGAATAATACGGAGGAATGGCACACATCACCTCGGCAATTTTAATTAAACTTAAATTTATTTTTACCGGTAAAAAATTCAAAGCACATCCGGACCGTTCAAAACACGATCGGACGGCTGAAAGGCGCACAGCTGTGCACATCAACCCCCAATTAAATTTGTTCTGTAGTAATAATATCTTCATTCCAATCACGTAAGACTCAGACCACAGGTCAATACGATTACAACTGGCATCTCTCTCCAAAAACCTACTGAATGGTTAAAACCATCCAAAATTGCCTTCAAATCCAAATGACATACAAAAATCATAAAATGAATATTTTTTCTACCATGATTTCAGCGAAGACAACCTCAATAACATACATGATGACATAAGACAACACATCACCCCCCAATGTGGTCAAGCCTTGGACCCCACTTTCTTTGATCATTTATCTTCAGTGGTTCACTCTTTTCCTATCTCCCATGCCCATAAATACAGGGTACAATGGAAAACCTCCCATTTAACTGTAACATGGACAAGAAGACGGAGCCAGAGGAAAAGATGGCTGAAAATGGTGGGGGAGAGAATCATGAGATCGAGAACACTTCCAAGAAGAAGAAGAAGGATGTTGGAGGGATGAAAACAATGCCATTCATCCTCGGTGAGTTTTGGTCTTTTCGTGTTCAAATCAACAAATCATTTATTTAAGTTTTCACACGGATAGAACAAACATTGGCTCATGTGTGTTTGTCACAGCTTCTGCGTTTGGTGTTAGCCGAAAACTTTGTTACTAGTAGTTCATTACGATTTATAGCTATGAATCTTTCAAAGGTTCCTTGATGTGCTATTTATCGAGTTTTAATGAATCTGATCACGATGTGTGATATTGACAGCCAGTGAAATATGCGACAGATTTGCAAGCACTGGCTCACATGCAAACATGATAACGTACCTGACAAACGAGCTAAACATGCCCTTGGTTAAGGCTTCCAACACCCTCACCAACTTTGGTGGCACTGCCACATCTTGTAGAAATACTCAATTGTACCTGAATCAACTGGAGATCAAGGAGAGCAGTAGCTGTAGAAGTGAAGCAGTGATAACAGTAGAATCTTCTAGAGATCGATAGGTGCTGCACCTGTAGAAGTTAAACAACATTTGCTGATGTGTGTTGTGTTTTTCACAGCTTCTGCGGTTGGAATTAGCCAAAAACAACTTTTAAATGCTAGAAAAAAAGTCAAATTCTTGAAAAAATGAGGGGATGCTCCATGCATGTGACCCAAGGTCTTCAACCCCTAGAATACATGTATTATTTTCAGGTTGGCTTTTTTTTTTAACACCCAATCTAAAAATAGACCCAGTCCAAAAGTAATTGAACATGCATCTAGTACACAAATCCTTGAACGCGTGACCCAAAAAATCACCCCATGAAATGCAATCCAATATGAACAACCCAATCACAACTCATAACAAAACCTAGAAAGAAAATAGACGAAGAAAAAAAAACTAGGGTTTTGATTTAGAGAATAATCTCTTTGTAACAAAGGAAGAACACAAGTTCTCTCTCTCCGCAGGTCAACTGTTCGCCTCTCTCTCTCCGCCCAACGGTGGTTGGAAAGCTAAACACCCTAATATAGATATATAAAACATATGTAATTTTATTTCTTAATAAAGCTAGTACAGTTAATTAAGGAATGTAATTCTTAAACAGTCCATTGAAAATCTCTATAGCCACCACCAGAGAAAATCCATCTTGAACTAGCTCCTGAATTATGCTTCTGTTAATAAGATTTTCTTAGAAGTTAAGCGCTTAAGTTACAAGAAAAACTAGTACTGACTATTGTTCCAGAACAAAGCACTTTGGCTAATTAAATGAAAAAAAAAAGTTGAAAAAAACATTTATAAACAGTTAAAAAAAACTATTACTGTATTTGATTTTTGTGGTTTTTTTCCAAGTAAAAAAGTAAAAAGCAACAATTGTTGGAGATACTGGCAATTTTATCTTGTGATGGTGCTAGAGAGGGTTGGATAGGTGTCACCTGGATTTTTCAACACATAAATATTTTCTGTAGACTAAAATCAATGGTTTGACTAGTTATTTACGGGTATACAAAATAATAACTAATACTTTGTTCAAGAAATGAAAAAATTACAATTTAGAGCATTGTCGGTTGGGATCAAGAAAAATTAATATCGTAATGTCTTGTATTTGAATACCATAAGAGAGTTTGAGAAAGCCTTTATTATTTTTGACCAAAGAAAAAAACCGATGACAAAACTTAATTATATAACTTCCTAACTAATTTTCTTCTTTATATTTTGCATAACATGTAACTTGTTTTTCATTGAATGGTGCCACCCCCGTGACCAAATCCTGGCTCCGTCCCTCTCACTAGCTATTCATTTCAAAAAGTCAGTGGGTAAAAGATAGTAAATTTTCCATTTGGCCCTTTAGAGTAGATTCATTTTTCAAATAAATTAGTGCAAAAAAAGGGTAATGCTGATGTCCACATAAAGGATAATTATGAAAAGTATAAATATTTGAAGTGTAACAATATAAACGGATTTGTAAATAATACATTAGAGGATGCGAATACGTGACTAGTAAAAAGGGACGGAGGAAGTAGCTTCTAGGAAAATTCCAATAGTAAAATGGTAAATTCTGATTTGGATGATTCATTACGATTTTAGTTTTTTCCCCTGATTTTCCAGATTAAATTATCTGTGGTTTGTGTGAAGAAAGTGTGAAGGAGCTAATGAATCTGACGTTGATTGTGTGAAATTGGCAGCAAATGACGCATGCGACAGGTTAGCGTCCAGTGGTTCACACGCGAACATGGTAACATACTTGACCAATGAGCTGAACATGCCTCTTGTTAAGGCTTCCAAAACCATCAGCATTTTCCGTCTAGTTTCCAGTTTAACGCAGTTGAGTGGTGCTCTGATTGCTGACTCCTATGCTGGACGATTTTGGACCATCGTCGACGTTGGTTCCATCATTTTTGAGCTGGTGATATATCTCTGCCTCTCTCTTTGAGAAAATACAAACTATTTTGTTTATAATGTACAGTAGTACGTTCCATTTTGTTTATTGGAAATCGCTTGCATCCAATCACTCTTTCTTTCATAATAAAAATAAATAGTAAAAATTTCTAAATACACTAACCTTTCGTACCAAAATCACACATAGATACCTGACCTTTGAAAAACATCACATAAACACCTATCCTATTATACAAGTCATCAATTTAGGCCCCGGCATCATCCTCTATCACAGAACAAACGTCATGGACTACAAGTGGCCATACTATGGTGATATTCATACATGTCATGTAGGAGTAAAAATTGGCGCCCAAAAGGAAGTGGCCCCTTATAAATCCTAATCATACTAGGGTTTTCCTCTTTCACTAGTGAAAAAGATTAGGGATTACAGAAACTTCTTTCCATTTAGCTAAATTAGGGTTCTTGTGTGGAAATCAAAGGAATTTGAGGCTAGATTTGTGCTAAGATGGTGGTGTGGTGTTTGAGGGAGAGTTATTTCTATTGATTACCGTTATTAATTTTCTCCATCAACTTTTATAGCTTCCATCATATTTGTTATATTTTTTGGGTGAATTTCTTGTCAAATATTTCAATCTACTCCACTATGATCCATGGTTCACCTTCACTGTGATATATCACTAGTTTAAAAGGTTTTAAATAACTTCAATATATCCATCATATTGATATTGCAACTTATGTTTTTCTTTTTCATTACAATGATACTAAGTCGAACCCGAAGACCATTAAGGGAACGAGTAATTAAACAAACTAAAACTAAATCGGTTGTTATAATTTGCCGCAGGGATTGGTGACTATGACCCTATCAGCAATTCTGCCACACTTTCGCCCCCCTCCCTGCCCAACACAAGAAAATTGCAAGGAAGCCTCCTGCAAACAGCTATGGATCCTCTACCTCTCTCTCCTCCTCTCATCCCTCGGCTCGAATGTAATTAGGCCGTGCGTGGTCACATTTGCAGCTGATCAGTTTGACATGTCCAAATCCAAGGTCAAGTCCAGAAAGTGGAACTTCTTCAACTGGTACCATTTCTGCACGGAAGTGGCATCGCTATTTGCTCTGACGGTTGTGGTTTACATCCAAGACAACGTCGGATGGGGACTTGGTCGTGGGATCCTGGCCATTATCATGGCTATTTCTATAGTAGCATTTATTTTTGGTTCACCTCTATACAGGAGGGTGAAACCAGGGGGGAGTCCTTTGGTTAGATTTACTCAGGTCATTGTTGCTGCTGGGAAGAAGAGAAAAGCAGTTGCACCAGAAGATCCAGCACTGTTGTACGAAAATAGAGAGCTTGATGCTGATATTTCTTCCACTGGAAGACTTCTTCATTCAGACCAATACAAGTAAGACACTTTGAATTTAATTGAGATATGCTCTTTCAAAGTTTATAATGACCAGGAATAAATTATTTGGTGGTCTTGGTAGTACCCCAATGGCCCAACCTTCTTCACAATGACCCATTCATGTGGGTCCATAGTCCATACACTTAGTCCTAGGTGTATGGGTCCACGTGACGTGAATGTGTGGTTTTGAAAGAAGTTTCGGCCCTGCTAATGGGTTAAGAATCACAAGCAGATAAAATTTTGTTAATAGTTACTAGTTACTACGCCCTCTGTTTTATTTTTGTTTCTGTATTCGGCAGTTGTATATGCCCTTCAACCTGACTAACAAAAAGTAATTTTCCAGGAAAAACAATAAACAAAATATCTTACTTAAGTTGTTGAAAAAATTAAGTTTTCATAATTGTCTAGACCAAATCAAAACTGATAGTGGAGACAGACAGACAGTATTTGGGATATACCCGGAATAATGAAA
Source organism: Vaccinium darrowii (assembly GCA_020921065.1). NCBI lineage: Eukaryota > Viridiplantae > Streptophyta > Magnoliopsida > Ericales > Ericaceae > Vaccinium > Vaccinium darrowii. The sequence continues at coordinate 28,469,548 of CM037151.1, forward strand.
ATGGACACAGATAATGTTGGATGGAGGGAGGTTTTTTTCCACTAAAAGATGTTGCAGGATTGATTGATCATTTGTCCCTAAGATTCCTATCCCTTGTTTCAAATGCACTTCATCCCGCGGTTTGAAATAAATCTTGAAATCCAAGAATCTCAAGCTACGATTGTGTGACTGGAAATGCATTGAGACCTCCTTTGCTTTGCTCAATCTTATTCCTTTTTTTTTTTGGTGCAATGGAAGATCAGCTTTGCTCAATCTTCTGATATGAAGATAGATGCAGAGGATCCTCTGGATTAAAATATGAAGACTGTTGCTAGTAAGCTTCAGCTTGAAAGTTGGCTCCTCTGCATCTATTCTATCCAGGATAAAAGCCTTGTCATTTTCTCCGGGATGTAAGATGACCAAACCCAAACACCTGAAGCTAAGAAAATCACTGAAAAATCCAAAAGCATCTATATATCTTTGTTGCCAAACATGGTTTCTTTTTGTTTCACCTTTCAAGCTTGGATATGTTTTTTTTGCTGACTGTTGAAGGTGGTTAGATCGAGCTGCTATTGTGACTGAAGATGATGACAACGATCCAAACTCCCCAAACCTCTGGAGACTAGCCACAGTCCACCGCGTCGAGGAACTAAAGTGCATAATCCGGATGCTGCCCATTTGGGCAGCCGGAATACTCCTCATAGCAACAAATTCCCATGTACACAGCTTTGTCATAGTACAAGCTGGATCAATGGACCGTCACCTCTCTCCGTCCTTCCAGATCCCTCCAGCTTCTATGTCAGTCTTCAGTACCCTTACAGTTCTAATTGGACTCATCCTATACGAACGCCTATTTGTTCCTTTTGCTCGTCGGTTCACAAAAAATCCCACAGGCATCGCCTATTTACAGAGGATGGGGATAGGCTTTGCAGTCAACATTCTTGCCACTATAGTCTCAGCCTTTGTTGAGATGAAGAGGAAACAAGTGGCTGCACATCATGGGTTACTCAACAAGCCTACTGCCATCATACCTATCAGTGTTTTTTGGTTGCTCCCTCAGTTTTGCCTTCACGGAATAGCTGAGGTTTTCATGTACGTTGGTCGCTTGGAATTTCTCTACGACCAATCACCCGAGAGCATGAGGAGCACGGTCGTGGCACTTTTTTGGATAGCGACATCAATCGGGAGCTACGTTGGTACCTTGGTGGTGTCATTGGTTCACCAATGTACTGAAAAAAGGGGGAATTGGTTGCCTGATAGGAATCTCAACAGGGGGAAATTGGAGAACTATTATTGGCTTGTGAGTGTAATACAAGTGGTGAATTTGGTCTATTATGTAATTTGTGCTTGGTTTTATAGGTATAAGCCACTGGAACAGGCAAGTGAAAGCAATGGAGAAGGTGATGTTGAATTAGCTAGAAGTGGTGCCCTCGCCCCTGACCCTCCTAAACATAAGCTAATGCCTTGGTGCCCTCCCCCTTCAGGAACTATCAAGCTAAACACAGATGGCTGCAAGTACTATGACAACAAGAAAGCGGGATTCGGTGGCATATTCCGGGATGAGCAAGGTGCATGGATTCTTAGATACTACGGCAAAATGGCGGCTAATTCCAGCTTAGAAACGGAGATTTGGGCCATCTACAAAGGGCTCACAATCATCTTGGAGAAAGGGCTATCTAACATTCACATTGAATCAAATTCCCAAACGGCAATTCTCTTGTTCAATGAAGGAGCTTCTCCCAATCACCCCCAAAGCACGATCGTAAACGACGGGAGGTATCTACTCAACTGTGGGAGCTGCACACTCACACATATCTATCGCTCTGCTAACCAATGTGCTGATCATCTCGCACATCTTGGAACAGAACAAGAGGAAGAGCTGATTGTTTCTCCTACTCCACCGCTGTCCATTAGGGAGTTTATGCTGAGGGATAACAACAATGTTAGGCAGTATCTTGATTAGTGCTATGGCTGTTTCCTTTTGTGTCTTTATGTGTAATCAACTTAATGCACCTCTGATGCAGACTACCTCTATTCTCTAAGTTTTAATATAATTCCGGATTACCAAAAAAAAAGTATTAGCTAGAAGTACAGAAGAACAAACATTGAATGATGCTAATGGAAATGGGGAGGTAGGGGAGAGTTGTTAGGAATTATTAAACTTAATTATTACTTGCATGTGTGTCTATCTTGGAGATAGAGAGGCAGAGAGAAGGTTAGAGAATTGTGTGAAATGTGTACGTGAGTTATGTAATTTGTATTTTTATTCGAGATTAATACAAAGATGAGTGTTTGTGTGTGAATTTCTCTTATTTCCCATCAAGACTAAGGTGAGACAAATAATGGTGGTTGATTAGAGTGTGTGCTTGTGATATGTACAGTTTTGTATGAGAAAGGAAAAAAGTTGGTTCTAAGATTTATTTTTGTCTCTCTAATCAGTTGGCAGCTCGGAAAAAGATGAAAGAACCAAAAATCTATGAAATAGTAATGTGTGGAGTTTTGTATATAGCAACATTGAGAGTTGGGAAGTAATCTATTGAGAGAAAAGGATCCTTTTGAATTTTGTTGGTGAGTTGCAGCAGTGTTCTGGTGTGGCAAGGGTTGAATTAGGTTGTTTGGGTTGGCATGAGCAGGCATAAAGGGGATGATCTTCGCGTGGCTCTTGTGGTGGCTGTTTTGGATTTGGTTCCCTTGGGTGTTTTTTCACTTAGGCTGCATAGAGGATCTGGGTGTTTTCATGCTGTAATCTTTTGCTTTGTATGTTTCTTTTCCTTTCTTTTTTCTTTCATTCAACCTCGGTTGGATGTCCCCTCCCCCTCCCCTTTCTCGGTGTACCCTTATTGAGTTTCTTTTATAAAACTTCTTATTCCGTTCAAAAAAATGTGTGGAGTTTTGTATGAGAAGTAAAAATGTTGGTTCTAAGATTTATCTTCGTCTCTCTAACCAAATAGCAGCCCCAAAAATTAAAGATGAAAGAACCTTAAATTTATGTGCTTGTGATGAGTATAGTTTTGTACGAGAAGGAAAAAGTTGCTTCTAATATTTATTTTGGTCTCTCAAATCAATTGGCAGACTAGAAGAGATTTCTGACAAAATCGACCAAGCTTAATTGGTGACGACATGTTGTTGATATTTGATTGGGTTGGCGAAACTTTCGCTTTTCAGAAAGTGAGAGATCAAAAATCTCCTCTGGGTCTTTGACGAGTTTTCAAGAACCTACAAAGCGAATCAAAAATCTCCTCTGGGTCTTTGACGAGTTTCAAGAACCTGTAAAGCCAAAATCGGATTTCCTTTTCGTGCCATATGCGTGGGGAGAATCGTGATGCTTCTTGGTTCAGGTAGGTCGGTACTTTATATGCTTGACTACTTTCCTATTTGGTTGCCTGCCTATCATTTTTACCATGTTTTGTGAAACGAGTAAAAACTCAACTCCTCTTTACATTCCTATTCGACAGCCTGAAAAAGTCAGAGATCGAAATGATAAAATTGGGCCACCTCTGCCATTAGATGAGTAGATTTTCATCGCCAAGATCGGAAACTTGACCTTAATCGGATTTGATTTAACCATTAATTTCCAACTTGAAGGGGTGGTTTTCCATTGTAGTTAAAAGTCTTAGAAGTGTTAAAAATACTAAATGTGAATTTTGAGACAGGTCATTTTCCTTGCATACATTGACTATTTTTTAACACTTTTAATCGTTTTAGTAGTACTTGTGCTAAAAACAGGAAACTGCATTGCCCCTAATGTACTCTCACGAGGCCAACCAATGACCAATGATTTAAAAAAATCTACCCTCAAGGGGCAGTTGCCCTCTCCTCACTAATGCTGCCAACGCTAAGCCCAAGCATGTCTCCGAAAATAAAAAGTTGTCTAAGCTATTTCCTCAAATTATCTATTGAATCAGCAATGCTACGCACACAAATCTTTGTACAAATTCAGATACAAATGTTTTTTGGTAATTGTTCGATGCACGTGGTCTCACTCTCACACAACAGACGTCATCTACTCTCATGAATTTAACTCAAGTTGAAAGACGATCACTCTTCTCATACTTTGCACAAAATCTTACTCTACTATCGGGTACTCATTAACAAAGCTGCTTAATTGACCCAAATCTCTAATTTTTTCTCTTGGCGACAGTCACTAATGTTAGTTCACTCAATTAATGTGTAAAGTAAGAGGAGTGCTTTTCTTTGAACTTGAATGAATTCTCTTCAACCCAATTTTCCTTCCAATCCTGTTCGAAAATTTACTCCGTTCGCAAAATACCTTCATATTCAGCTGAGTTCTAAACTTTAACAAACCCTAATCAGTTGCTATGAAGATTTTCTGCAAAATAATTACAGCTCTAAAGTAAGATCTTAACTAAGAACATAAAGTGCAATAATTGGTGGAAAAGTGTATTCTTATGGTCCCAGATGTTTTGGTACTAGGTTCTTCTTGAGTAGGGATAAAAAAAAAACAACAAAAGTACAAAAGTTCTCGAAGATCACAAACAATTGAACTGATCCATCGACAAAAACTGCTAATCTTGATTTGGGCCAACAACCAAAGCTGATTCTTGTTTTCTGGACAAAACAAATATTTGAATAAATTTAGGGAGGGAGGGAGGGTAGGTGGGGGAGGTTTAAGAGTTAATTGGTGGTGGTTATTGGGTAAGTTTAGATGAAACTTGTTTAAATTGTTTTCAATTTAAAGATGAAGGTACTTTGGTATTGGATTTAGTTGTTAACCGGGAAAAATTCTTTGGGGTACTCCAAAAATGTCGAAAACTTACCCACAAAAATAAATAATATGTGACAGATAGCAAATTTATAGGACAGAGGCATTTGGCTTCTCCATCATGCATGAAAAAAGTTGGCGGTGGGTTTCAATGAAATATATATCACACGCAACATTACATACATGTCACTCCCGACTTATGATGTATTGCAACATGCTATGTGGGTCATCCAACAAGTATAGTTGTTGATTTTTGACACAGAACAAATAGCAGCCCAATTTTATGATCAATTAGATTGATTGAAGCCTAGGAGGCCTAAATAACTTTTAATTGAAATTGCCAATTTTGGTAATTTATCGACGAGCCAGGAATAGGTCCAAACTTGGTGGGCTGAAGCAGAATCGCGCTGCGGTCAATACTCATCACCCTAAGTCGTGAGTGATGGTGGATTTCGGCCAAATTCATTCGTTTAGGCCTTTAATTTAGTAATTTTGTTATTTTAGGTAGTAACGAGTAATTCCGTTTATGTTGTTTCCAACTGAGAATTTCTTATTTTTCTTTCTAGTTTTCAATTTTTGGAGTTTCTTCAATTTTCAGGATATTTTATTTTTTTAGTAGAATTTGCTAGGTTTCCTTATAAAAGAGTATTTATTTTCTATTATTCAGCAGTTTTTAATCAATTATCATTCAGAGTTATTCTCTTTTTTCTTGTGGATTCAAGAACCCTCGTGGATTCGAGACTTATCATCGTTTGAACTAGCACACTAATTAGTTTCTCATGAATTCCGCTATGTCAATTTTATACTCGCAAAATTTATCGCCATATAATTTGTTACAAATACTAGGTGAAAATGCCACATGTTGTCCTCTCATCACTCAGATTATCGCCATTTCTGTATTAATTTTTCTGAAGATTCCTATCCTCCAAGACTCAGACCCACGTGTCAATACAGCTACAGTAGTTTTAGAGTATCTCTCCAGAATACGATATAAAAATGATAACATGGGAAAATAAAACATTTCCTCCTCTACCTCCACTAGAACGCCACCACCTAGCTACACATTGATTTGGGTAAAGACAAATCTCAATAAGAGAGAAGATGACGTAAGACTGTTCATCACCATCGAACAATGTGGTCAACTCTTGGACCCCTGTTTCTCTCAAAATTATTTCCCAGTGGTTTACTAGATATCTATTCCTATATATCTCTCTCCTCTTTCTTCCCCACAAATACAGTGTCCATTGGGGAATCACTCACTGAGCAAATACTAACATGGAAAACAGGATTGAGCCAGAGGAGAAGATGGCCGAAAATGGTGATCAGGGAGAGAAACATGAGCTGGAAAACAAAATTCGCAGGAGGAAGAAGAAGGAGCTTGGAGGGATCAAAACAATGCCATTTATCCTTGGTGAGTTTTGGGCTTTCCATGTTCAATTTAGTTAGAAATTCTTATTTATTTTTTGCTGAATTTGTTTTAAGTAGTCTTTTACTACTATCAAGTCTTTATAATTCAAAGGCGTCGGATTTAGATGCGAGCACGTCGACTAATTCTTGCGGATTAATTCCTTCATCGTTCACTGGGGGTCCCATCAAAACTTGGGTAAAGTCCTGTATGTACTAGCTTCAGAAGAGTTAGATATTACCTAGAAAAAATTCAAGCATGAAATCTTAAGAATGTCTTTAACAATGGAGTAGCAATTTGGATATTTATTGTTGCTATACAACAATAAATAATGTCAAATTGCTATTGCATGGCAATGTTGCTCCAATAGTGGATATGCTATTCCTTCTATTTTTGTTTTAATAAAATGTCAATTTGAATTATCATTTGTGGGTCAGATGAGAGAGGTAGAAACCAAAGTGTATGCTAAATTGTAGCAATAATAATATCTTTTGCAATATTTGACAGAGTCAGTGAGTGAGAGGGGAGAGAGAGAGGTGTAAAAAAAGAGAGAGAGTGCAGCGAGGACCACATGTAGTCATGTACTATAACCTATTTGTTTATTGTTTTACTCAATTAGTTTGTTTGACTCCGTATCATATGTGATCCCACTTCTACCAATGGAAGCCGGGTGTATGCTGTGCAGGCCTTGCACGGCACACTGCTGTGCAGCCAAAACGGCAACGTTTTAGTTGCAATCTAAGTGCTTCGCGAAATGCAATTTTGTAGGACTCGTTTTCGGATTCCAGACAAACGATCCAAACCGTTAAACAATTTTTAAAATAATTATTCAAGTAGTCTTAGAGAAAATCAGACTCATCAGATATTTTTACGTAATTGATCTAATCCGTGGCCGCTACATCTGGGAGTGGCTGGCGTTGCTTAACGGCGAGGTGATGCTCCGGTGGTTTGTGCGGTGGCGGTGGGGTGCGGTGTCTCTGGGGTTAGGGTTTGGTTTGGGTGGGCCGGCCCTTGGTTGGGCTGGAATTGTGGTGTGGGCTTTATTGTTTTATTTGGGTTGCAGATTTGGGCCTTTTTTTTTTTTTTGCTTTTATTGTTTGTATCTGCTTAGACCCTAGGGTGAGCTGGGCTTCGGCCTTTGTGGTGTTTCTATCCAACTATTGGTTGGATTCCCCTTTCCTTTCCCCCGTTTTAATAAATTTTATTGCCGATCAAAAAAAAAATAATACAAAAGAATTTTCAAGAAATGTTATACAACTGTGCGCTTCGTTACCCATTGATTTGAACCGTAGGTTTCGTAGGACTCATTTAGAAGAGCATCCATTAAAAAAATTATCTTGGTCAAACATCGACAGGTATCAAAACAATCTGCCTCTTAGGGCATCCTCATCAGACTCAACAAAAAAAACACCAAATTTAACTTCAAAAACACATTTTATAAATTAGCAAGCCACTTATCCAAAAATTCGCAAAATCAGACTCTCTATCCAAACTTTACTATTCCCCTCAAGTTTGATAAAAAAAAAAAAAAGATTTGTTAAACTATTACTTTCCCCAGCTGGGGAGTGGGGCAGCCTTGCCCACCTAGGCACGGAAAGGTGGGAGAGAATTATTAAAAATTTGGTAGCCCTTGAACAGTGACTTTGTGGGAATATTGAGTCACTGTAGCAAAGGTTAAACTTTTGCAATTTGACCATTCATTTGTTGAGGCTGGTTTGGGAGAGGTTTTCACGGTTTTGCTCACTAATTTGTCAAAAACAGTGTTTTACAATACCAGATGAGGATGCTCTTATAGATTCAAAACTTTATCTGCCCGACAAATAAGCCGCTATGGGTTCACGGGCACTGGCGATATCTTCCAAACTATCAGGTAGCATGAAGCGGCATAGATTATCTCTGCAATAAGAATCATTTTACTATTTTGATCCGTCACATTTGGCATGGACCATCAAGTAGCACAACGTGTCTTATAGTAGTATAATCTATCACAATCAATTATCACGAATTTAATAAAAAAACTGTTCGTATGAAAATTATTGGAAACCGCGGAGAACAGTATCCATTTGCCAATTGGACTTGACCGATTGTTTTGAAACCACGGGTAACAATTCCACCTTTTTCTAGTCCTGGCCTAGTAGGCCCAAGAATATCCACCTTCCCACTTGGACTTGACCGATTGACACAAATCCCCTTTTGCTTCAACCGGTGCATGTTGAATCCAAGAGTTGACCAATTTCTTCACAAGAAAAATAAAATTGAACAGTCTGCAAACTCCTGAACCAACTTCGCACTGATCAAATTTATGTGAAGTTTATTATGTGTTAAGGGCATCCGCAGTCGTGGAGTTAAAAATGTGTTGTTATATGACACAAAAGTGTAAAAAATAGGTCTTATTTATGTGTTGTTATGACAAAATGTATTGTTAGTGTAAGAAGTGTTACAGTGGTGGTGTTAAAGTGTTGATAAAATGTAAAAAAAAGTACACATGCATATATAAATACAAATAAAGGTGGACCCCAAATTTTGACACCCAAACAGCACACCACCACAGATAGCTGTCTCCTCTTTCACTCGGTCAGAGGTCCTCACTCTCTCTCCTCCCTTTCTACATTTTCTTCCATTTTTTAACTGCAGGCCCCAGTTAATATTTATTTAGCCGTACCACCACAGATATTAACCTGTCTATTTCTGCCACCCATTTTTCTGATGTTAACTTTTCCCTAATCATACCATTGGGTGCAAAAAAAGAACAAAAGTTAACTACCTGATCTTATTTCTTACACAAATCGGGGCTTAACTACAGTATTGGGGATGCCCTTAAGCTTCCAAATACCTACAATTAACAAAAAAAATTAAGCGCTACACTCTAAGCAACAATATAAATGGATCTGTAAGTAACATATTAGGGTCGCTAATACGTGACTCTTAAAAAGGGTCGAGGGAGTAGCTTCTAGAAAAATTCTATTAAAATGGTAAATTCCGATTTGGAAGGTTTATTACTATTTTTAGTTTTTGCCCTGATTTCTAGATCAAACTATATGTGGTTTGTGTGAAGAGAGTGAACTGATGAGGAGCTGACGAATGTGATGATTGTGTGAAATTGGCAGCAAATGATGCATGCGACAGGTTTGCGTCGGGTGGTTCACATGCAAATATGATAACATACCTGACCAATGTGCTGAACATGCCTCTGGTTAAGGCTTCCAACACCATCACCAACTTTGGTGGCACTTCCAGTTTAACGCCATTGATCGGTGCTCTGATTGCTGACTCCTTTGCTGGACGATTTTGGACCATCGTCGTTGGTTCCATCATTTATGAACTGGTGATCTATCTATGTCTCTCAATCTCTAAGCAGCTATGAACTAAATAGTTATTAATGTTCCATGCTATAATTATCTCTTTTGCTAGGCAAAATCAAATTTATTAATCTCTGAAAAGAAAACAAAGATTAAAAAGAACAAGGGCAAACAAAGCTACCCGAGACCTAAGGAAGAGGTTGGCAAGATACCAACAAAAAAGAACAACGCCACACACTACGGCTATAGCTATTAATGCATGTTTAATGTTATAGTTATTAAGGTTACATGCTGATATCTGAATTGCATCAAACAGGGCATAAGCTAAGAATCATACTAAGTTCAACTAAAAGGCCATTAAGAGAACAAATAACCCATTCAACGAAAGAAACAACCAGTTATGTTAGAAATTACAAGGACAAAAGCAGTTATTGTATGGCATAATTATCTACAATTTGCCACAGGGATTGGTGAGTATGACCCTATCAGCAACGCTGCCACACCTTCGCCCTCCTCCTTGCCCATCTCAAGAGCATTGCAAGGAAGCCTCCTCCAAACAGCTATGGATCCTCTACCTCTCTCTCCTCCTCTCATCTGTTGGCTCGGGTGGAATCAGGCCGTGCGTGGTCACATTCGCAGCCGATCAATTCGACATGTCCAAATCCAAGGTCGAGTCTAGAAAGTGGAACTTCTTCAACTGGTACTATTTCTGCACGGGAGTGGCATCGCTAATGGCTCTAACGGTTGTGGTTTACATCCAAGACAACGTCGGATGGGGACTTGGTCTCGGGATCCCAACCATTGTCATGGCTGTATCTGTAGTAGCATTTCTTTTGGGTTCTCCTCTATATAAGAGGGTGAAACCAAGCGGGAGTCCTTTGGTTAGATTGGTTCAGGTAATTGTTGCTGCTGTGAAGAAGTGGAAAGCAGTTGTACCTGAAGATCCAACACTGTTGTATGAAAATAGAGAGCTTGATGCTGGTATTTCTTCGACTGGAAGGCTTCTTCATTCAAACCAATACAAGTAAGACAATATGTGAAATTAATAGACAGATGCTCTTAGAAGTTCAGAACGAATAGAGTTAATTATTTAATAGTCTTGGCGATGCCCCAACCTTCTTCACAACGATACATTCAAGTGGGCCATACACTTAGTCCTGAGTGCACTGTGTATGTGTCCGCGTGAATGTGCCGTTGTAAAGGAAGTTAGGACATGAATCTACCCTTGGGCTAACCCATCACACACACACACACACACACAGATACATATAGGAACCAAAACGAGTTCGACAAACTTGTACATAAAACTTAAACTCGTCTAATTGTATCACGTTGATCAACGGAATGTTACCATATTGGAGAATGTAACCTCAGATTCTGTACAAGAAAAGTATCATCAAATTTGACTCGTTGAATTTTTAGAGGAGGTTGCTCATTGGTAATTGGATTATCAACACTCGACCGAGAAGGAGTATCACTTTCTAAGACAACGTTAGCTGCTCTTGGTCTGAAGAACAACAAGAGGGTTTTCCACCCTCATTTTTTTTTGGTTGATGTTCCATTATAATTTAACCCTAAAAGAAAATATAAATTAACCCCAAAAGATTGCAAGAACCAACATTTTAAACTAGTCTGACCTACCTCTTCGAGGAGTAGGCAAAAAGCGATGGTCGAATGAACGGCAACAGGAAGAGTATAGGATGGCCATGGCCGATGGGTTCACTGCTCCTTGATCTCATCTCTTTCGTTTTGTATTTATAGAGAGTTGAGAGTCCAAAAATAGACTTCATTTTCAGTTTAGATCCGTCCTCCACCCCTTTTTATTTTTTGTTAACTGCAATTTTTTTTTTTGATTAGTTACAAATAAGTCCTTGGATTATGGGTTGGGCTAAGTTTGGACCAAGACTTGAATGGGTTGAGCTAAAATATATTGGGCTAAAATTTACATATAATATATATATATATATATACACGGGAGATCCTGTCAAGGATCCCGGATTTCCCGGATTGAAGCATTTTGAAGCCCTTCCCGATATTTTTTTGACGATCCGAGCCGTCCAATGTGTTCAAAAGGTGTTTTCCAAGGCCCACGCGGGAAATCTTCAAAAAAAAATACCGGGAAGGGCTTGATCCATGCAATTTTTCGCAAAAACTGCATATTTACAAAATTGCGTGGATCAAGCCCTTCCCGGTATTTTTTTTTGAAGATTTTTCGCGTGGGCCTTGGAAAACACCTTTTGAACACATTGGACGGTTCGGATCGTCAAAATTTGATCCGAAACTATGAGATCCGGACCCAAGGGTCCCGGACTAGAGAGTTCCTCTATATATATATATATATATATATATTTAGGTCTTTTTGGGTCCACCTGGGCTGGGACCCACCTTAGCCCAACCATAGTGGTGCTAATAGTTACTACATTCTTCTATTTTGTTTGTCTGTTATCGAAAGTTGTACATGCCTTTCAAGCGGACCCACAAATAGTATATTTTCCTGAAAAAACACCTATCAAAATATCTTACTTTCATGTCTTTTTTTCTCTCACTGCATTTTTTTTATAATTGGGTGGTCCGGGTCAGCGTACTCGCTCCTATTCTAATCCTAGGGTCTTTGTATCCTTTGCCACACACATAGGTTGGACAAAGCCAATATCCATGAGAACCATGTGATCTTGTGTTGAGAACCATGAGATCTTGGGCAGGTGGCCCAAGAAATTAAGAAGAATTGAACCCAAGATCTCCACTTCCTTAGGAGGAGTCCTTACCAACTCCCTCGGGGTTTTTTTCTCACTACATTCGAAGAAGTTCCGGGATTGATTGATCATCCGTAGCTAAAATTCCTAACTCTGGTCTCAAATGCACTTTCGCTCGAAAGAAATCTTGAAATCTACGAGTCTCAAGGTCTGATTCTGTGACTGGAAATTCATTGAGACCACGTTTGCCTTGATCAATCTTCCTTTTCTGATTGAGATTATCAAGCAAAGAGGAACATGAAGTTTGAGGCTGAGGATCCACTGGCTTCAAATATGAAGTTTTTTGCTAGTTAGCCTCTTCAGCTTGAAACTTGGCTCCTCTGCATCTATTCTATTACCAAGCAAAAAATCCTTGCCAGTTTTTCTCCGGCTTGTAAGAGGGCCAAAGAAATTAGCCCAAACACCTAAAGCTAAGAAAATCATTGCAAAAATCAAAAGAAGTTAAAAATCTTTGTTCCATGGTTTCTTTTTGTTGCCTCTTATTATGCTGTCAAAAAGAAAAAGGCCACTTCTCAAGCTTGGATGTTTGATTTGCTTATTTTCGAAGGTGGTTTGATCGAGCTGCTATTGTGACCGAAGACGATGACAAAGATCTAAACTCCCCAAACCTCTGGAGACTAGCCACAGTCCACCGCGTCGAGGAACTAAAGTGCATAATCCGGATGCTGCCCATTTGGGCAGCCGGAATACTCCTCATAGCATCAAATTCCCATGTGCACAGCTTCGTCGTAGTACAAGCTCGATCAATGGACCGTCACCTCTCTCCGTCCTTCCAGATCCCTCCAGCTACCATGTCAGTCTTCAGTACCATTACGGTTCTGATTGGACTCGTCCTATACGAGCGCCTATTTGTTCCCTTTGCTCGTCGGTTCACAAAAAAACCCACAGGCATCACCTGTTTACAGAGGATGGGGATAGGCTATGCAGTCAACATTCTAACCACTATAGTTTCAGCCTTTGTTGAGATCAAGAGGAAACAAGTGGCTGCAGATCACGGGTTGCTCGACAAGCCTACTGCCACAATACCCATTAGTGTTTTTTGGTTGGTCCCTCAGTTTTGCCTTCAAGGAATAGCAGAGGTTTTCACGTCCGTCGGTCACTTGGAATTTCTCTACGATCAATCTCCCGAGAGCATGAGAAGCACGGCCGTGGCGCTATATTGGATAGCAACATCGATCGGGAACTATGTCGGTACCCTGATGGTGTCATTGGTTCATGAATATACTGGAAAAGGAGGAAAAGGAAATTGGTTGCCAGATAGAAATCTCAATAGGGGGAAATTGGAGGACTACTATTGGCTTGTGAGTGTTATACAAGTGGTGAATCTGGTTTATTATGTAATTTGTGCTTGGTTTTATAGGTATAAGCCACTCGAACGGGTAAGTGAAAGCAATGAAGAAGGGGATGTTGAATTAGCCAAGGGAAGTACAAAAGAACAAACATTGATTGATGCTAATGGAAATGGGGAGGTAGGGGAGACTAAGGTGAGGCAAATGAGGGTGGTTGATTAGAGTCTTGTATCAGAAGGAAAAAAGTTGGTTTTAAGATTTCCCCGTCTCTCTTATTTCTATTTTCCCATGCATTTGAATGTTGAAAATGTTATCTTCTTCAGCTGTTTCTTTTCCCCCACAAACTGTTATGAACACACATTGTCTCTCCTATAGAATAAAGGACTCAGGTGTCTGAAACTCAACCGAATATTTGACACGTCTCTAACAACGTCTGATTCTGGTAACACTCATTTGAAAGAGGGTGATTATTATGTTTACTTTGATTGGTGGAAATTGACTAGGGTTCACGGGATCAATGCAATTTTTGTTCACAATGGGTTTAGTTTGTGGTTAGACCCAAACTCTTTTTCGTTAATGAGAGTGAGCGTAACGTTCACTATCTTTTAATGAGGGTGAACAAAATCATTCTTCAACATCATTATTTACACTGTTTTGCGCTTAGACTTTAACCAAACACACACCAACGCACAAATTGAGAGAATTTTTTTTTAGAGGTAATTAAATATCCATCCATTTTTTGGACGCGACGTAGATTTTCATCCCCCTTGTTTTACGGGGTTTTCATCTTCTTGTAATGTGATTTACCATTATTATCCTTTAATTTTTTTTTATCTGTATCAAGATATATAGCCAAAAAATATAGGGACTTTCAAATTTCTTTGTAGAGACTAAGGAATTTGATATGCATGGCAGTTTCTTCCTTCTTTTTAGGGATTGCTCGAAATTTGAATTGTATGTTAGTTACTTATTTTTTTAGATTATCTTGCCTAAAATTAAGGAAGTTTTGAAATGGTGTATGATTCACTTATCTAAAATAAAGGAATTTTTGAAATTGTGGAGATTCAAAATTGGGGAATGATATTCTTTCCAAATTTGATTCCAGGGAACACCGAATTTTAGCTAAAAATGTAGTCATTGTAAAATCATGTTCACATAGTCACGGTAAATTAAAAATAGTCATGGTAAAATCATGTTCACATAATTAAGTCATTATGGTAAAAACTGAATGGAGATAAAAAAACATGGTAAAAATCAAACCCAACACAATGAACATGGTAAAATTAAAAGGCTTACAAAATTGAATCATAGTCAAATATATGTCCAAAAAAGTATATCGATATTTATGGTAAATTGATACAACTGGTTATCTTGGTTTAGCAAGCATACACTTCAACCTCTACCAAATTGTCATGGTAAAAATGCTTCAATGACATTGTAAATTAATACTTGTTACATTGAATCATGGTAAAATAATTGTTCACATCATATTTCATTGATTATGGCAAAAAAAAAAAAATGGTAAATTTGGACAAGTATGGTAAATCAATATATATATATATATATATATATATATATATATATATATATATATATATATATATATATATATATATATATATATATATATATATACCAATGGGGGGCGGAAGCACTGACACAGTAGAAGAGCATGAACAGAGTAGCACAGAAGCTTATTACGTTATGGAAAAGTTAAATAAACGTAATGATTAAAAAAATAATAATCATTAAAGGAAAAGCATGAATAGTAATTATGAATAGTGACTTGTGAATAGTGAATAGTAAAACTTGAAAATGTGAATAGTGCACATGAATAGTGATACAGAATTCGAAAAGTTGAAAACTTTCACTTACTTCAAACTGAACTGATACTGATGACTTTTATTCAGCTCATGGTGGTAGGAGAATTATAAGTAGTGGGTGGAAGACAATGACTATGCTCAAAGGAGCTTTCAGTGGACTTGAGAAAATCGAGAGAATGAAAAACAGACTGACTTTTCAAACTCACTCTGAAAACTACTCTCGAACTAACTCCGCTTATTACAAACTAAAAGGATCCTTTTATAACCAAAGGTCCTGATGCAATTATTTTTACAAGTGCGGGATGACTCAGCCATAAGGACTATAATTATTTTACTTTTGACTAAAGTGGTAACTTTTGTCCAACTTTCGGTTGAGACATGACTGAAATTTGTTGTTGTCTTCACTTTCGGTGGAGAGGTGACTGGGCAGTGACTGAAAAGCAGATGCTCCTTGATTAAAAGCCAAAAGCAACTTTCGGTGATTCTTCAAAATTTGGTTCTGACTTGTTGATGACTTGTCGTGACTAAAACTATTCTCTAAATAACTTTTCTGACTTCAAAGCTTTATACTTCAACACTCCATCATGTTGTTGATGTTGTGCATTTCTTCTTCTGACAAATTGTGCCAAAAATCTTGCCCATCATCTTGTGCAAAATCCTCTTGATCTGATAATTCATGGATATATATCCAACTATGATAGTATTCCACCAACCTTTTGTATCTGGTATGAAAAATAAATGGGACTTCTTGAATAAAATCAATGGACCTAATTTTCTGAATTGGGTCTTCACAAATTAATTTAGGAATGCTTCCAAAGAGGGGCTCATCAACATCTCCAAGGTGACTTGCTATTGAGTAGGCAAGGTGATGTCTGATTTGCTTTCTGATTGACTGAGAACATATCCAAGTAGGAAATTCATGTCTAATTAACACAATTGGGTCATGGAGATTGTTGAATGGCCAATTTGCGAAGATGTACATAACATGTTGTGTTGGTACTGTGCTTCCAAAATTTGTCCATTCAGGCATTTTACTTCTTATTGAAACTTGGCATCTCAATGCTCCATACTTGGCGAAGATATTGTTGATGCATACTGCCATTTTCCTAGTGACTCTGTCAGTTTGCTCAGGGGAAGTAATAATTAATTGTCTAAGGAATCCTTGGTCTACCAAGGTCATTGGGGTAATTTGAACTTCTTCTCCCTTATAGGTTAAAGAAAGGTCTTGGAAATTTGTAAGATTAATGCAGGCTTTGGGATACTAAAGATTAAATTACACTTGCAATCCATACGCTCTAATGGTATTTCTCTGCAAAGGGGATCAATTTTTGGCCACTCTACCCGATCTTGATTTTTGTAGTAGAGGGTATCCCAATTGATTGATAAACCAAGAATTGTTTGACTGGCAAGGTCGACTAGGCTTTCAAACAGGAATTCTTGAAAGTAGTGACCTTTTTGTCTAGCTAAATGTTGAATGTCAAAGACTATTTCAGGGAGAATTGACTAAGGAATAAGGGATAAAGTCTTGGGTAAAGCTAAAATTTTACTTGCTTTCTTTTGGAAAGACACACTCACGCTTTCACCATCATCCAGTGGGGATGACTGTTTTTTCTCTGCTTTTGCCAGTGGGGCAAAAGAGGCTAGATAAACTTGTATCTGATGTTCTTCTTTTGTTGCTTTTAATTGTTGATGGTGCAAGATATCAACCTCATCCTTGTTTTGTTGACACCTGTCATCTAAAATTTTACTTCGAGGCATTGGTTTGCAATGCTCGCAAGATAAGTTAATATTTGAACTGCTTGCTAGAGATGGGTTTAAAGAAACTCCACCTGAAGATCTAGAGAGAATAATTTCTCTAGTCTGCTTAATGTTTTGCTCATGAAAATAAATACTTAAACTATTTAAGCTTCTTAAAAACTTTTGATTATCCCCACGTGTACTCCAGATGTTGTCTAAGAGACATTGTTGGGTTCCATCAATTCTGTCTAGATAACTTAACTTTCTAAACTTGGAACTTGTTCCATTAGGAATCACTGGTAGAGTGATCCATCCGAAAGTCATTTTTTGCTGGTTTGAAGCCATCTGTAAAACAATCAAGCAGAATATTAGTAGGGTAAATATTTTTACTCGGGGAAACAGAGTAATTTTTTAACTGTCTTAATTTTTCTTGTTCAGGTTTTGCTAAAAATTTAAAAATTACTTTTTGACCAAAAGGTTTAGTGGTGATTCCTTCATTATTGGTGGTAAAAGGATAAAGTAAACAAATGAAAGGTACTCCTAAAATTACTTTATCAGTTAAATTTTGTACTAGGACAAATGATGTTTTAAAACAAACTTTATCTTGACAAACCTGGACTTTTGATAATTTATACTTAATACGCATTCTACTACCATTTGCCGAACTTAATTGTTCAATTGTTTTTTCATAATATCTAGCGGGTATTAAACTTTCTTGGATGCAGTTTAAATCTGCTCCAATATCAATAAGGGCAGTGACTTCAATCTCAAAACCATTAATTATTAACTTGACTTTAGCATGCCATTTTTGGATGTTTATTTGATTTATTATATTTAATCTATTATTTTCTAAATTATTTTCCTGGTGCTCATTTTCTTCATGAGCACTATTTGACTCATCTTTGTGTAAAAGTTTACTATTTGATTCTGGAGTTTCGTCAGATGACTGATTATGTATTTCTTCTTCAAAATTTTCAAAACTTTCTTTTAGCTGCAATACGGCTATCCTATCTTTTAATTTTTTACCATTTTCTTTTATCTTGATAATGTCTTGTTTAATTTGATTTATTTCATGTTGTAAATCTTGTAAAGTAATTTCTTTTTGTTTTCTACTAAATCTATCTATAGTAGCATTAAGGCTTACTACTGGTTTGGTATATTGGGGTTTTTTACTTTGTTGTACTAAAAGTTGTTTGAGTTTTTTAACATATTGTTGTTTTAACTCAGAATCCTCTATTTTACCAATTAAATCAATTAACAAATCTTCTTCTGGTATTTCTTAGTGAGTACATTAATTCTTTTACAACAATTATCAGTACATCCTATTCCTATTTGATTTTTACTTGAATTGTCACTGAAAGAATGATAATCTGAGGAAGTACTAATTTTCTCTTCTTCTGAATTGCTATCAGAATTACTCAAATTTTCTATTCTAAAAATTTCAAGTATGTGTTTTTTATCACAATCAGATAATTTTTAATTGATTGATTTTTTCTTTAACTTTACACTCATTTTTATAATGACCTTTTTTGCCACAATTGTGACATGTAATATTACTTTTGTCATATTGTTTTGTATATTGTTTTTTACTATGTTGGTACTTTGGCTTTTCATAATATTTATCATTGGACAATTGTTTTTTACTTTTTTTAGAATACTTGTTATTTCTATTAAAATCCTTAATTTGTTTGTGCTTTCTCCTAGATGGTGCTACTGGAGGTAGACCATATTGTTCGCAAAAATTTCCTAATTCATATTTAGCTTTATTTCTATCTTTTTGGGCTTGTTTACTAATTTTCATATCTATGCACATTCTTAGTCCTTCTTTTGAATAGTACTAATTATATCTCCATAAGTTAACTTATCATATTCAATTACTCCTGTTGCTTGACTAAGAACGTCTCTAATTTTATGAGCAAATAAATTTGGGAGTCCGTTAATGAATTTTTCTTTCCAAAATGATTTAGTACAATCATCACGGAGCATTACTCTAGATGTGAAAACATCTTTATACCATCTAAAATCACTTAGTGTTGGGCAGTGTAGGTTGCTTAGTTGATCATGTATTCTAGAGGTAATATTACTAGCTGTACCGACAAAATGTTTAATTATGGTATAAATTAAAGTATTTATTCCGTCAGGTTCTCCCATACCAATTTCTTCATTAAATATTGGGAAACCATTTTCATCCATTTGAATAGAATTTCGGATTTCATCACGAGACTCAATGGTGAGGTATTTATCCCACCAAGATTTTAACATTCCAGTGAAACCAGAAGTTAATAAGTCTACAATTTCTGGTTGAGTATAATCAAAATTACTTAGGTAACTATTAGCAACCATTGTCATATGATTTAATTTTTCTAATATTTGGTGTTCACTTAAACCATCAATATTCCATTCGTATAATTTATTTGAAGAAGCAGAAAATTGATTATCTAAATTTCGTTCTTCATATTGAAGATCAGGGGGAGTTGGACGGGAGTACCAATTTTTTGTAAGGCTTGCAGGGTTTGGCTTACTTGGTTTAGGATTATAGATACGATTAATTTCTTGGGTTGAGAATTGTTTTTCTAATTGTGTGATTTCCTCATCAGATGATGTATTACTATCTTGACTACTAGAATCTGTGCTAAGATTTTTTCCTTTTGAAATTGCTGTTACTTGAGATTCTTGTTTAAATTTTACTAGTTGGGAGGATGTTGATTCATATTCCTTTTTAAGGGCTAACTTGGCTAGCAATTCTTCAATTTGTTTAATACTTTGGTTCTGATTTTTTGTGGTGTTGATTGCCTTAATTCTTTTTTCAGGAAGACGTATAAGGGGTTTTTCTATGGTTTTACTAGAAGAGGGAGTATTGCTAAGAGACCCATCATCAATTTTAGTTTCTATTTTATCTAATTGTTTTCTTATAGTTTTAAGACATTGATTGGTATAATTATTTTGTTCCATTATTTTTTTAAATTCAGCTTCTCCACTTGGTAACTTAAATCGGGATGCTGTAATAGATGATCCTTTGTAATCAATAAGAATTGAATCTAAAGGAGGGTGACTAGTAGAAATCATACTATTGTCTGATGTTCTCCATTTAATTTTTGTTATAGTGCTAACTTTCTTATAATATTTTTCTAAATAATCAAAAAACTGAATTTCTGTTCTTGTATCGTTCATGAATTGTCTCCAATTTTTTACTATTTCAGATGTTTGATTAGGATTATATTTATTGTGAAATTCTTTTCTTTTTACTGCATTATTTCTTGATTTAAATTCTCGGAACAACTTTTCTACATCTATAGTAAAATCTCTATGTATAGTTAATAAACTTTTATCTATGGGATGGGGGGTTATTTCCTCGAAATCAGTTTGGGTTGGTGATCCTTGGGATGTTTCTTCATCCTCAAATTTTGACTGTGTTGAGTAACATGGTTTACTAACCTGTGAAGTTGTTTCAATTCCTTTTAACCTAACTTTTGGATCTAGCAAATTCCTATCTTGCCTAGGTATACTGGTTGAACTTTCTGACCTACTAAGTTCTCTAATTTTAAGGGGAGTGTTAACTCATTGTTGATCAAAACTAATTCTAACAGTGC
Source organism: Vaccinium darrowii (assembly GCA_020921065.1). NCBI lineage: Eukaryota > Viridiplantae > Streptophyta > Magnoliopsida > Ericales > Ericaceae > Vaccinium > Vaccinium darrowii. Next base: position 28,490,146 of record CM037151.1, read on the forward strand.
CATCTAAGTATTGTTGGATATAATCCAAATCTACCGTATCATTTTGTATTCTTTGTGGGTAACTTTCATTTTCACTAAGCCAACTAGTTGGTAACTGGACATCATTCCATTGAATTATTTTTGGTACTTGGACATTAGCATCAGCAGCGCTACTTTGTATAAGTACAGTTTTGTCTCTTGGACTTTTGACTAAGGCATGAATATTTAAATTAGTTTTCATAGACTTGTAATAAATACGATAAATTAAAGCAATTGAGTGACTTCCTTCGAGCATATTGGTAATTGCTCCTGCAGTTTGAATATTTATAGTTAATGTTTTCAGGATATTTTTGTCTCTTAAACTAAATGGTAAATCAGGAAAACAATTAAAATATACTGGACCATTGTGTAGGCTAGATTCCATTAAGCCTAACAAACTATCACTGTATACTGTGAATCTACTATCTCTTAAAGCTAGCAAAATTGAGGAATTAAGTCCTCTTCGTGTTGGGGGTTTAACTGCAACTTGTACTAATCCTACATGAATAAAATTATAACCTTTTTCTACATGTTTTTTAACTGATTCTTTACTTAAAAGAGCACATCTTTCTTGTTGTTTTGTAATTGCATAAACTTGTTCTACAGTTTTTGCTACTTGATCAGTCTTAAAAGTATCTTCTAAAAAACTAGTTTTATAAATTTCCTTTACTGGGAATTTTGGTATATTCCAATTTCCTAAGTCTGTAGTACAATCTTGATATTCATGTTCTTCTTCGTTTACTATGTCTGGTATGGACGACATCGAAGCCATTGAGCTAGTTGAAGAGCTGCACCTAAATAATCTATTCATTGTCTTTTTCACTTAAAAATTTCTCTTAATATTTTTTTCTGGAGTTATCTTTTTTGAGACCTAGCCTGTATACACTCATACCCAATTGGTGACCCTATCCTCACGACTGCCTCACTCTTAGAACTTACATATCTAACAGGGCTTCAAGCTTGGGTGGCTAGAGACAGGATGCTCAAATGCAGATAAACTAGGACAAAATACTAATTGAATTTTCTAAGTTTCAAAAATAATTTACAGATTATATATATATAGAGGCCCGATCTAGCCCGGGAGTCCCGGATCCGGGACTCCACCTTCTCGATATTTTTTTGACGATTCGAACCGTCCAATGTGTTCAAAAGGTGTTTTCAAGGGTCCACGCGAGAAATCTTCAAAAAAAAATACCGGGAAGGGCTTGATCCAAGCAGTTTTTCGCAAAACTATAAATGTACAATTTTTGCGAAAAACTGCTTGGATCAAGCCCTTCCCGGTATTTTTTTTTTGAAGATTTCTCGCGTGGACCCTTGAAAACACCATTTGAACACATTGGACGGCTCGGATTTCCCAAAAACAATTTTTAAAAGCATCAAAACGCCGAAAAACCCTCAATCCGGGATCCATGACGGGATAATTCGTGTGTGTGTGTATATATATATATATTCCTTGATTTTAGGCAAGAGAATCATGGTAAAATACTTGTTCTCAAAATATTTTAATGATCAATTAAAAAAAAAAAAAAAACATGTTTCAATAATTGTGGTAAAATGGTTAGCCAAAAATATAGAAATAATGGTAAAATTTGCCGATGAAGCACCTAATAACTATGATCTCCATTTAGCAACCTAACAAGCCCAAAATAATGACAATATTCAGCTTGAGACTACTGTAAATATATCTCAAAACATGCTCTACTAATTAACCCACTTCTAATCAACCCAAAAGCATAAACATAAAATAGTCATTTTTTCAAACATGTCGACAAAAAGACCCAAGTGGTGTCTGTGTAATAAAAAATATATATATTTCCTAATTTAAATTAGTCTTCCGATCCTTTCACGCAACCTTGATTGCAAATTTTTCTTCAAGCTGCAAGAATTTATTCCGTCATTGAGAAAATCATGCACCATGTCGGCTCTCAATCGCCGGCATTCTGTATTATATACAAATCTGCACGAGGAAAAAATGAATAACCACGAACTGATTAAAAGTGAATAACGACGAATGAAACAAAATGAAATGTACACTAGAAGTCTAGTAATCATGGTAAATATGAAGTATCAAATATGGTAACTAATAAACTGATTAACACTGCCGTAAGGTATATGAATATAAATCATGGTACACATGAATATTTGTTTTTCATGATAAATTGATTCAAAGTCCATGGTAAATAGAAAGAGACATAATGGTACGGTGATCATGGTAAATTAATTAGGCCATTCTTCAGAAATCATGGTAAATGCTTTCAGGTTAGACTTTTTCCAAGCTAAACCTATAAATAGATAATTAAGTGGGCATATTATAAAGAAAATCTATCATGGTAAATCTGAAAACATTTCAAACCTTTCATTGTACACTTACCCCGTGTTCATGAATCATGGTAAGTCAACGAACCCACGTATAAGGAGAAATATTGCAAGGAATAGAACAAGCGTACAACACATCCGGTAACAGAGAATAAGGAAACATGCCATGTTGTGTTAAAATGATAATTGAAGATGATTTGTTGTAGTAGTGCTCAACCCAACACCCTAGTTTGGAGAAACTCAATTTCAGTAATGAAAACACCATAAAGTTCAATTTTTTTTTTCTCTCAAACAAATCAAATCCCAAATTAGTACCGTAAGGACTTTTACTTGCACCTGAGGCTTATTCTCAAATAACCTTTGGCATTAATTGTCGTTTTGAGTTGGGAAGTCAACGGGTGAAGATCTGGGGGAGCCGATTTGGGACGACGAGGGACTTGGGACTGCAAGAGCGGACGATTTGGTACGGTGAGGAGACGACACCGATCTAGTCGGGAGCGAGGATTGCCAACGGCAACTTTGGACTACAAGGACTGATGGTCTGGGACGTCGATTTGGGATAGCCTGGGTGAGAATTTTGTCCCAAACTCTGGGTTTTCATAATTTTTTCTCCAGGTATAAAAATGGGATGACGACTAATTGCTTAAATATGGGGATTGGATTTTATCCCCAATCCCTAAATTACGGGGATGGTCCTCCATATTTTTAAATTCGTCCAAATTTCTATATATTATCCCAATCCCATAATTGTAGTGGAGGACCTCTTAATTTTGAAATTGGTCCACTTCCTATCTCTCCTATATGCAACTTTTAATTTAGTCCCCAATCCGCTAATATGTTATATATAAAGGACATTTTAGGGTTTATTTAAATCTCAGGATGGAAACATAACTCTTAAAAAGGCTCAGGATGATTTTCTAATTTCAAGTGAGTAAAAGGATGATTATTTAAGTGCCCCCTTTTTTTTATATATATTATGATCACTAACCCAAGATTACAAAAAAGAAAATTCACTTTGACCCCTTGTGGTTTGGTTCGGGTGAGGATACACCCCCTCACTTTCAAATATTTGCACATAACCACCATGTGGTTTTTGGACCAATGTGCAAAACTGACTCAGTTAATGGAAAAGGGTAAAATACCATTTTACCCTTATATATATACAGTCCCGATCCAGTCAGGGATCCCGAATCCGGGACTCATAGTTTCAGATCAAATTTTCATGATCCGAACCGTCCAATGTGTTTAAAACGTGTTTTTAAGGGTCCCTCTGAAAAATCATAAAAAAAAATACCGGGAAGGGCTTGATCTGAGCAGTTTTTCATAAAAATGTACATCTACAGTTTTTGTGAAAAACTGCTCGGATCAAGCCCTTCATGGTCTTTTTTTTTTTTTTTTATGATTTCTCGCGGGGACCATTGAAAACACGTTTTAAACACATTGGATGGTTCGGATTATGAAAAACAATTTTTAAAACCTCAAAAACACCATCTCAATCCGGGATCCTTGACTGGATCACCGGTGTATATATATATATATATATATATATATATATATATATATATATATATATATATATGCTCCCTTTACCCTTTTCTCATTTAGTTTCACGAAGAGGGTGAGAGAGAGAGTGGGTAAGAAAGAAACCCAAACCTAGGTTTCTTTCTCAAACACAATCGATCAAGCTTACGATATCCATACACAGCGATCAATCAAGCTTACAATTTCCATACACGACGATCAATCAAGGTTCAAAGCTGGCTCGCGACGGTGAAAGAGTTGAAGGATCTATTGCGTGAAGACGTTGAAGGATCTTCTGTTGAAAAAGGTAAAAAACCATTTTTCCAGTTGCCATTGTTGATTTCTGAAGTCTATATATACTTACCCATACTTATATACCTATCGATTGTGAGTTGGGATGTGGTTCCCCACTGTTTTCTTCCTAAAAAAAAATGTGCGAAAAGAGTCAATTTTTTTCTTTTTTTTTGTTAGTTGTCAAATTTTCCATTTATTTAATGGTACTGGTGTCGGTGGTGTCGGTGGTTGGCTATTTTCCTTTATATAAAAAGTGCGGTTGAGTTTTATTTTGTTCATTTGTTATGGTTGTTGACAGACATGGGGGACCACTACTTTAGCTTTGAAGTGCACTATGGGGGACACTTTGTTTAGACACCACAAGTGACCTATGTGGGTGGTCAGATAGAGTATGTGGGTGAATTTGACCCTACTAGGCTGTCTTTGCTTGACATTAGGAATGTGCATTACAAGGGGTTAGGTGGGAGTGGAGGTGCAATTGACATATATTATAGGTGGCCTAGGTATAGTCTTGAAATAGGTTTAACATTGATAAATGGTGATGCTGATGTGTTAAACATGATAGAGATGTATAAGGTTACAAAGTCGTAGTTATTTATGTGGAGAAGGTAATGGACCCCCTTTTAGTTATGTCATCCAATGGTGAGATTGTACAACCAAGCAATGGTTTGGGAGATGGTAGTGGCTTCCTTGAGGCAATAGACTTGTCTGTAAATGGTAAGGGAAATGATAATGTGGCTAAAAATGTGATTGGGCTTGATGATATTGGGCCTCAAAATGTTGGTGAAAATTATGATATTGGGCTTGGTGACAATGATGATATTGGGCTTGATGACATTGAGGATGGGCTTTAGGATGGGAATGAGGAAGAGGAAGGGACTGAGGAAGATGGGATTGAGGAGGATGGGAATTAGTAGGATGGGACTAAAGGGATTACATGGGACCTTAGTGATGGTGATTTTGAAGACCTAGATTATATTGGCAATGAGGAAGGGGATGATATTAGTGATGATGAAGATAGTGATGCTAGCTGGATGTATGAGGATTTGGAAGGTCCAAATGATGACATCTTTGACACAACCTCCCATATGAGGGTACCGAATGAACCAGCACCAACAACTAATGTTGAAGTAAACACTGATGAGAAATGGTACTCTAACCCAGAGGATTCTGAGGATTTAAGTCTTAGGGGTTCATCAGATGAAGAGGGGGATGGATAACCTGAATTTAGAAAGGTCCACATGGCCAACCCTAAATTGGTAGAAGGGATGAAGTTTAGTGGACCAAGGCAGTTTAGGGAGTTTCTTAAAGAGTGGAATGTGGCCAATGGGTATGACATAAAATACACGAAAAATGAGTCTAGTAGGATAACATCAGTTTGTAAGTATGACATCAAGTACAAGAAAAATGGTTGCACTTGGAAGATTCATGCCTCTCCTATTGGGAGGATTACCACATTTCAGATAAAGACAATAAAAAGGAAACATAAGTGTGGTATGCAGTATGATAACAAACAGGCCAATTCCAGTTACTTAGGTAAGAAGTTGGTGAATGAAATCAAGCACAATCCAACTATTAACATATCCAGCTTAAAGAACAAGATTAGGAGGAATATTATGGTGGATGCAAGTAGGTACCAAGTTTATAGAGCAAAGAGGAAAGCAAGGGAAGTCTCGGCTGGTGATGTGAGAGAACAATACCTAAGGATATGGGATTATGCTGAGACAGTAAGAAAACACAACCTAGGGAGCCATATCATCATCAAAACAGATCTAGATACACCAGAACCTACCTTACAGAGGATGTATTTCAGGGTTTCAGCAATGAAAGATGGATTCTTGGCAGGGTGTAGGCTTACCATTGGCCTAGATGGATGTCACTTGAAAGGAATATTTGGGGGACAAATGTTGACTGGGACAAATGTTGACTGCTGTTGGGAGGGATGGGAATGATAAAATGTTCCCAATTGCTGTGGCCTTGGTGGAGATTGAATCAAAGGACTCTCGGTCTTGGTTTTTAGAGATTTTGCAGGAAGACTATGGCAGTTATCAAGAGAAGGGGTGGACCTTTATTTCAGACAGACAGAAGGGGTTGGTTGAAGCATTTAATGACTTGTTACCTAACTGTGAGCACATGTATTATCTTAGGCATATGTATAACAACTTTAAAGTGAAATTTCCTGGTATCGAGATGAAAGAGTTATTTCGGAAAGCAGCATCTGTATGTAGTATTAATGGGTTCAATTATTGGATGACGAAAATTGAAGAAGATGACCTCAAATGGAATGATAGGAGGCAAACAGCTACAGAGTGGTTGAGGGCAGTTGGTCCTTCATTGTGGGCAAGGTCACACTTCAGTACAAGGAGCAAGTGTGATGCGGTTGTCAACAACATCTCTAAGTCATTCAATTCTTACATCATGGAAGCAAGGGACCTACCAATTATTTCAATGTTTGAGTGGATAAGGAAGAAACTGATGCAAAGGATTCAAGTGGAGAAGGCAGGGATGTAGAAGTATACAGGTGAAATTTGTCCTAACATACATGACAAGATAAAGAAGTTAAAGATAGAGAGCAGGGGTTGTATATCAACTTGGTGTGGTGAGTTGGAATTTGAGGTTCATAACTTTGACAAGACTTACATAGTCAATCTAAGTGTCAAAACCTGTAGTTGTAGGAAATAGGACCTAACAGGTATTCCATGCTGTCATGGAATTGCAGCCATTTAGAAGAACAATGAAGATGTGGAGCATGATGTGGATCCCTATTTCAGAAAGTCTGGGTATCTTGCAACATATTCATGCATGATCCACTCAGTTCTAGATATTCATGACTTTGTAGAAACAGGATTTCAGCAATTGAACCCACCAAATTCAAGGAAGCCAAGTGGTAGGCCAAGGAAACTGAGGTAAAGGTCTACAAATGAACCCAAAGTACCAGGGAAATGGACAAAGAAAGGTCTGAATGTTTCATGTGCCAAATGTTTACAAACTGGACACAAAAAAAGATCATGCAAAAATAGGATCCATCCCAAATCCAAGCTACTTGAGGTAAGAACAAGATATAAACTGGTGGTTTCTATACTTGTTGCTATACTTGTGTCATAACCCATTATAACAACTTGTTTGTGTCAGAGGTCACACACTGGTGATGAGACTTCCAATGCGGCATTGTAGACACCCCAATTTGGGCCCACGAAAATCCGTAGCATTCCCGATGATGAAATGAACTTTCAAACACTTTTTAGAACTTAAAATGGATGATTGGAATTTAACCAAAACCTACCAAACACTTCCAAACCAAAAACCAAAAGAAGCCGTTGAATCCATTCCATACACCTGAAGCGCATCTACATGCACCTGAACCATTCCCCTTCAGGCACCTGAACCTTTCTCATGCACCTGAACCACTCCCCTTCAGGCGCCTGAACCTCTTTCATGCACCTGAACCATCTCCCTTCAGGCGCCTGAAGCCATTGCATGCACCTGAAGTCATCCCTTTAGGCGCCTGAAGCAGTTTTCTAGAATTTCAAAATTTAAGCGGGAATATATTGGATGCAATGATTATGATTCGTTTTTGCAGAATATCATCAGGGAGAAGCGTCTATACCTAAACCAACCCCTAAAATGGCCCCTAGGGGACCTTAACCAACCTTTGGAGCCTTATTTAAACCCCCACACCCCTCCTTTGAAGGCGTTCCACCATTTTCTGAAAAAAAATGCACAAAAACCAGCCACTTCTCTCTCATAAAAACCACAAAACAAGTCCAAAATCACTTCCAACTCACTTAGACTCCACCAAAAACCCCATTTCACTTGAGTTTTGCCACTCTCTTCTCAAGAAATCTCCCAAAATCAGTTTATAATATGATCTCAACCTCTATCACCCACCCAAAAACCCTTTTCCATCATTCAAATCATCCATTTCAAGCTAAAAAAGGTAGTGGTTCTACCAAATCAATGTGATAAAGTTCTTATTGAGGGAAGTCAGTAGGTCCATGTCGGTTCTTGATACCAATAATGGGCTTATCATGACTTAAACACATCAAAAGGGCATTTTTGCTCGACACCTGAAGCAGCAGCTTCAGGCCTTGTTTACTTCCATCTTTTTCCATCTTAAAATGTTTTCTCCTGGTCTATTTTTATGAGGATGATGGTTTAAATCCCAGGAACAAACTGTTTGCTTTCTGTTTTCCACTCCAAGAGGTGAAAATCATATTTTTTAAGGAGGAAAATGACCATCAATGTAGTTTAAACCATGTTTTTTTCACAAAATCTCCATTGAAGGTCATTTTCTTTGCATGCAAGAGTGGAAAGTCTCTGTTTTGCTATTTGAATGGATGAAAAACATGCTTTTATGAGATATAAATGGTGTTTTATGGTACGAATGAGTTGTTAGATGAAGCTTTCCAGTTTGTTTGTCTCTCAAAAGAGTTTTAACATCATTATTTTACCTGTTCCAGTAGCAAAACAGAGGTGAAAGTTGGTTTGATCAAGCACCTGAAGCAGTAGCTTCAGGCGCCTGAAGCCCCTTTCAGGCACCTGATCCTTTCAGCTTCAGGCCTTTGAAACATATCTTTAGGTGCATGAAGAAAAGTTCAAATATCAGGTTGTATTTTCCAAAAATGGTCTCAAATGGTTTATGCTACCAGTTTCAAAGCCAAAATAGTGGTAAAAATGAGTTTTAAGCAAGCACCAAAAGCATTGGCCCCCGGCACCTGACCTGCCTGAAGCCCTTTTCAGGCGCCTAATCCTCTCAGCTTCAGGCGTTTGAAGCATTCCTTCAAGTGCTTGAAAGAAAAGAGAAAGGTTGATCTAATCTTGCAAAAAGGGTCTCAAAAAGCTTTTGTTTCATTTATTCACAGTTTATGGTCACTATTATCTGTGTATATGTCATTCTATCATTACGTTATCTCATCCACACGATCACAAGCATACACCTTCATATGATTAACTGTGATGATCTCTACATTCTTGTTTATGTGGTTTGAGTTTAAGAAACGAATGTTTTCTAAATATCCCTTAAATACTTAGTAGAGACCGGTTTTCATAATCGGGCGAGGGGGGTGCCTTAAAAACCTTCCTCCCTCATAACTTAGCTCCCGAACCCGAGAAATTTTGGTATCGACGTGCCGGTAAAAACTTTTTCCAAAGTAAGGGCAAAAGAGTCATTTTTAAAAAACCGGTTTCTCGGGTACGGTCCTTAAACCCGGGTGGCGACTCTAAAATCAAAATCACATTTTTTAAATCATTTTCGAAGCCATTCGGAGAATTTTTGCGGGGTGTCCACAGGCATCTCAACAAAGGGCAACACAGACGACTTAACAACAAAACACAAACACAGTATTCCTATAGCCATTCTCTCATTTCATGTTGTATTGTTAAACATAAACACAGCTATTTTATGTTGTACCTTTCAACGTCTTGTCAGGCCATTACAAGTGGTGGAAGAGGTCGTGGAAGGGGTAGTGGCAGAGGTTGTGGAAGGGGTGGCTTTGGAAAAGGTGGCTTTGGAAGAGGCAGTGGCAAAGGTTCATCATCACAGCCCATTGGTTATGCTGGAATAGGTGATAATGCTGTCGGAGGAGCTTCATCATCACAACCAATTGGAAGGGCTGGAAGAGGTTCATCATCACAACCCATTGGTTATGCTGGAATAGGTGATAATGCTGTTGGAGGAGCATCATCATCACAACCAATTGGAAGGGCTGGAAGAGGTATTGGCAGGGCTGGAAGAGGTATTGGAAGGGCTAGAAGAGGTGGACCTGTGATTGGAAGAGGTGGACTTAGGATGTAGTTGATTTAATCTAGTTTCAGAACTTGTTAACTTAACTAGGATGTTATGGTTATGGTTTGTTCTGACATTACTTATGCTATGGTGTATGACAGTTTTTTGGACATTAGTATTGTGATTGCTAATGTTTTTGACTTTGTAGAGTGGTAAGGAAGTAAGTAACTGCACTCTTTAGAAGTTGACCACTGTTAGGAATGGAACTTGGTATTACGGTTATGGTTTGCTTTGAAAATGATTAGGGAAATGCCAACTTATGCTATGTTATGGTTTGTTTTCACTCTGCATGTTATTGCCTATGTTTTGTACTTTGATATTGCCAATGTTTTGTGTAATCTGCTATGTTATGGTTTGTTACAACTGATGTGGTTTCAACATCCATTCATTCCTATGTGTAAGTGGTAGGTAGTATGTATGTGTGCAGTTTTTAGGGAATCAAAATTAGGTTAAACAACTTCCATTTCATTACAAACAAAACAAGCCAGTCTTCCATTTCATTTCATTATAAAAAAAAAGTAGGCTAACAACTGCCATTGCATCCTATTTCCATCACATATTACTCCCTCCCTACCTCTTTCTAAACCCTACCCCCCAGCTTCATTTGTTTGCCAACAACATTAGCATGCAAAGGATGCACAAAATAGAGGTAATGCACACCAACTTCTTCATTCCTGCAACACTGGCTTCCACCATCACTAGTCTACCCAGGAAATGTGTCTTCAGGAACCACCCTTGGCCACTGTTGAGGAAGCACCCTTGACCTCTCTTCCACAAACTCCTCTTTCACATGATTGATTTTAACAGGTTTGCACCAAGCCCAAAAGTCACAACCCCAAGGTGCAGATTCACAAGCATAATACAGTTTCCCCTTTGATGGCTTGTCAGACTCCGTCGCTCGAATTGCAGCTCACTTCCCACATAGACACTTCTTTGAAACGTACCTCAAGTCTAAAGCATCACCACCCCCACCACTCGTTGCAGATGAAGAATCCATGGCTGGGTTGTGGGAGATGAATAGAGAGAGAGAGAGAGAGAGAGAGGGAGGAGAGAGAGAGGCAATAATGTAAAATTCAACTAGAGAATGAAAGGAGAAAAAGTAAGAGGAATGAGATCTTACCTTACGATGGATGTAGAGGAGAGTCGTTGAGAGGATATCTGCATCGGTCTGAGGGAAGAGTGAGAGGAAGAAGCAGATCTAAGGAAGAGAGGAAGAGAGCTTGTATTAAAACCCTTAGGGGCCTTTTGGTCATCCACATCTGCTTGCGACCTTGGATTGTATTGCAAATGTTGTTTCCCCAAGCGTAGGGCTAGGTCGGTTGTAGCATAATAACTCGGAAGTCCGAGGTCGAATCCATAGGGAAGGGTCGGAGCTAGTGAAGGGTTTACTTTACGGTAGGTGTTTCAGCGTTAGGACAGCCAACCTTTTGGTTTGGTTTGGTTTGGTTTGTTTGTGGGATTCTCTCTATCTCTAGTGACTAGAAAATAAAGTTTTAACAATAAATTAAAGGCGACATGGTCTAGAGGTTCATACCACCCATGACTCGGGGTAGTCAATGGCTCTCGATTATAACTCAAGTGAGAGACAAAGTCTCTTACTCTCACTCAGAAGATTTAACAATGAAGATCATTTTGATTCTAGAAAATGAGTTTAACAATGTGATAAATTCTTTAAGGCATTTTTACAAACACTTGGAGTGACATAGCTTCAAGCATTATATGTGGCAAGGTACAAAGCCTTGCCTACACATAATCAAAGAGGTTAACAACCCTTAGTTTTGGTACGTAAAATTGAACTTACCCAATGAAAATCAATCTTTATCACATGAATGAGGTTTGTAAATGGAAAGAATCTCTCTTAGACATTTTGTTCAACCAAAGTGACATAGCTCAGAGCAGTGTGTGTGCCAAATGATTTGTCAACACCCAATCAATGAGGTTAACAACTCTAAGTTTAGACCGAAAATATGAGTGATACGTCCATTCACAAACTCACAATAAGCATAAAAACGTGAGAAGCCATTAAAACACCGAAGTCATAGAGTGGTATTCACCTCATGACCAAGCCTAATCTACTACTCAAACTAGCTTAAAGTACACAACAAGGAGAAAAACGTGACTAAGAAAAACATGACGAAAATGAAAATAAACACAAGATTTAGATAGATTAAGGTGAGTACTACAACATTAAAACACGAAAAATTAAACGAAACACGATACTTACATGAGTTTTCTAGAGAGAGAGAGCTTGAAACCCTCTCCAATGGAGAAGAGAGGGGAGAGCTAACAAAAGACTTAAAGTAAAATGAAAGATAAGAGAGAGAGAGAGAGAGAGAGAGAGAGAGAGAGAGAGAGGAGAGGAGAGTTATATTCAAGTGTCTTTCTCTCTCTTCAAAAAGATCTAAAAAACACTCTCAAGAGCTCAAACATGCCGTAAATAGAAAGTCCAAAAAGTGGCCAAAATTTGCTGCCGGGACATATGGGTGGATCGATCCAGAAGGCTCTGATGGGCATTTGAACTTAATTGGATAGATCCACATGAAGCCTGGATCGATCCAGAAGTGTCTGTTCAGGCAGGTTTTTGACCCAACTTCGCGGGCACGCCCCGGCTTCATCCAAACTCGGAATGAGGCGATTCTTGAACCGTCGTTGGAAAGCTCTATGAGTCTACTTTCAAACCCAATTGATCTCATATTCATAGCCTTTTTATTTTGAGAGAAATGAGCCTTTTCCTATTAGTGTGTCAGATTTCCTCGAGGCTCATAGCTCCATTTTCATGTTCCTTTGCTCCGGGCCTTCATTGGACCTTCCAAAGCTCCTCGAATTGACTTCTAAGCTTTGGTAAATGTCCTCCAAGCCATTGAGGGTCCTTGGGTACTTCCGGATACAACCGAGAATTATTTGGAGCTCTAGACACGTCTTTTAGCTCCTATTTCTTGAAACTCATAAAAAACACACATCACACAAAATCAATTGTATAAAGCCAAATATGCAAAATATTAGGGGCTTATCAACATCCAATTCTTTACGATCCGCTCACACATTTAGGGCGTGCACACCACACACAGTTACTTTGGATGGTAATGCTCACTATGCACATTGGTCCAAAATCCATATGGTGGTTATGTGCAAATATCTGAAAGTGAGGGGGCGTATCCGCACCCAAACCAAACCACAGGGGTTCAAAGTGAATTTTTCCCTTACAAAAAAGCTCTCTCGGATGAGTAGGTGCTCCCATATCCAAATCCAAGATCAACTCAACTCCCTCTCTCTGTCTGACCTCTGTGACTTTTGTATATTATGATCACATTGTAATTTTATATAGAAAATAGTAACTTTTTAAAGGTAATTGAGTGGTAAAAATTTTAAAGGTGTGTAAGATATACATCCAAATAGGAATTTGTATGGTAGCGTTCCCCGCGAATAATATAGTACACAAAGGTGAAAACACGACAATGGACTTTGTTACGCCACACTTGGATAGACTGTCTGATACGACATCCTATTTGAAGAAGATGAGATCAAATATATACTAGAAGACTCAAAGTAACTCATTTCACCAGCCTATCCTTTGTATGGCCCTTACATGGTAGTTGGAACAAAGACGCATTTGGTTATTAATTCCAATGTAGTAGATATAAATAAGGGCATTTATCTGCACGGCCCAATCAATCGTTTAAGTCAGAATTTAAAATGAAATTATGAAAAACCTTTTGGAATATGTTCAGAAATTACATCTTTCACTTCATGAATGTGTTGGGAAAAAATGCAGAAATTCAGAGAACATATTCCGTTATATATATATATAAGAAGTCTCCTATGAGGGCTCCCTCACAAAAAAAGTGCAGGAAAACAGTTGTGGGTCGTTGGATCACGTGAAGGGCATAGAATCCAACGGCCCACAACTGTTTTCCCGCACTTTTTTTTGTGAGAGAGCCCTCATAGGAAACTTCTTGTATATATATATATATATATATATAGGGGCCGGATCCGTAGACACACAATTTGCACACTCATTTCGACACTCCATCTCAGCCATTGAAATGGAGGGGTGAGATTAAAAATGAAATAGACAGCCCCTCAACCCCCTTTCTCTCTCCCCCAAAAAAACAACTGCACTGTCTCTCTCTCTCTCTCTCTCTCTCTCCCTCCAAGCCCAAGTCCCAACAACAAGCCAACTCCGCCGCCGCCAAAACCTGCTCCGGGATCTTATTAAATAAATCATTATTATCCTTTGATGGGTGATCTACGCACAAATTTTTCTTGTTTCTTATAGGAGTTCATTCAAACACTTGGTAGGCAACGGAAAAAATCTTCAAGCCCCCAAATTTGCAATGGAAAGAATCTTCAAATATTTGTAAATATGGCTCGTTGTCCCCCATAAGTTGTTCCAAACTACCAAAAAGCTCAGTCAGAAATTCAATCAAACACTTGGTAACATTTTGAAGGTGGGCAGAGTGTGCCTTTTTCTAGTTTCTTCCGGGAATTCAATTGGTAGAAAATCCCTAGTTATACTTTTGAAATTCCAATCCACAACTAGCAAAACACAAACACAGTACTGGCCTTGTTCGTTTCTCAGTTTAGTTTTAGTTTTAGTTTTAGTTTTGATTACATCATCATTTCCCTCATTTCTCTCTCTATTTCTCTCCACTCATTACACCTGATCGATGACATCATCAAAACTAAACTAAACTATCTAACCAAACACAGCCAGTACAATTTCAGCTCCTTCACTATTAAAATATACAGAGGGAGGGAAAAAGAGTATAACATTTTCTCTGGTTAAGAAATTGAAGTACACAACCATGGGGACAGAAGCAAAGCCAAAACCAAAATTTATCAAACCCCCAATTGATTCCACATGGCTTTGTCGTCTTTGTCATCAAACCCCTAGTCTTGAACGTTACAAATCATCTTCGTCTTCGTCAGGAGCAAGAGAACAAAGGTTAGCATTAATGGGTGTGGCAAAAAGAGAGGGGAGAGGATGGTCATCGTCTGAGGAGGAGGAAAGCTTCATCGGCATCGGCAGGTTGTCGTCGGGAGTCAAAGGACTGGAGGGAGATAGAGAGAACAGTGAGGTAAATCATCCAACGTTATGGCCTTTTGGGGAGAGAGGGGAAGAGAGAGGGTTCAACGTGGGTGAGAACACATGTGGGGCTTGTCTATTTAAGTTTTCATCTTAGCCCTCCATCTCAACGGCTGAGATGGAGTGTCAAAAAGAGTGTGCAAATTGTGTGTCCACGGATCCAGCTCCATATATATATATGGACGGTTTGGATCATCAAAATTCAACCGAGAAATGCGATGTCCTGACTTTAAACAAAGTCAGGAATCCCTGACTAGAAGATTAACATATATATATATATCCACACCACTAAAATCCGACTGAAAGTTTTTGGTTCCGGTCAAGATTTTTCAACTTTTTACTCAAAAATCTTCGGAATTTTCTGAACTTGTTTTTGCTCTCCAAATCTATACCAAATATATCCCAGGGTCCCTTGGCTGCTAGTTGTCAACTTTGGTCGAGATTTTTCAATTTTTTTCTACGGACTTATTAATAGTCTTTGTAACCCATCTTCGCCATTGTGACCAGTCAAAAGCATCGCGGGACCACCCGTCAGCTATCTTTTTTCAATTCTACTAGATGAGTAAAATCGACACAACAATAAATATACCACAAATGTTTCCAAAAAAAAAAAGAAAAATAAAAAACTGGTTGACTTTTTTTTCTTTTTTTTTTTTTTTCTAGATTTGGATGTTTTTATTTTTATTTTTCTCGCCAAGCCAAACTAAAAAGGGAAAACAAATCTGTAAGAGGGGAAAAACTCACGAAGTTCTTTCCTTACTCTTGTGAGATCAAACCCTCTTCGAATGGAGCGACCTCGATCCTGCAATACGAGCAAACAGTCAGAGCACCCCTGCCTCTAGGCGGCAAGGGCCCTCCGATGCTTAAGTTAGTGTTGACGATCTAGAGTATAAGCAAAACGAGTGTGTATGTATGAGAATGGGTGATAAGCCCCAAATGTTGTATATATTCGGGCTTATCTCGCTCGTTGTGATCACACACATGTGCATTTTGTGCCTTTATACGATTGATTTTGCGCGGGTTGTGTTTTTGACGAGTTACAGAAAATCGGAGCTAAAAGGTGTGTCCAAAGCTCCAAATAATCCCCGGTTGTATCCGGAAGTACCCAAGGCCCGAGGCCACGTGGCACGCCGTTACGGTGCCGAGGAATTCATGAGGAAAGTCAAGGAAGAAGGCCAAGAACGCCCGAGCAAAGGCCCAAGCCAAGACGAGGTCGAACAGGCGAAGTACATGTTTTGAACAAGTCCTATGGATAGGAGAATTTGTCCTATGGATAAGACCATGATCAGATTGGCCATCATTTGCAAGCAACAAAGTCCTATGGATAGGAGAATTTCGCCCTATGGATAGAACAAGGATCAGTCTGGCCAATTCTTGTGAAGAATGAAGTCCTATGGATAGAAGAAATCAGCCCTATGGATAGGACAGTGATCAGATTGGCCAGTCGCGCGAGCAAGGGAAGTCCTATGGATAGGAGAATTTCGTCCTATCCATAGGACCTGGGTTTTTCAGCAAATTTTGCACCCGACCAAGGAAAGTCTTGGGGGCTTTTTGGACCTTTTACTTGTAATTTTGGGGACTATAAAAGGCCTCAAACATCAGATTATTAGGGTATCTTACATTTTCACCTTCTCTCTCTACCTCCTTCTTCTTCCCCACCCATTTTCTCCACCTTCTCTCTAGAAATTAGGCATTACTCTTCAAGAACCAAGGTTTTCTCCTTCATTAATGTTGTAAGCACTTCTCTAAACTTTATAAATTTGTAGTTTATTTTCATTTTTGTTATGTTTCACGTTTTCTTAGTATTTCTACGTAGTATGTTCATTCCCTCTTCGATTATGTGTGAGTAGTGTAGCAAGGCTTGGTCATGGGGTGATTAGCACCCCATGACTTGGGTTATTTTTGTTCTTCTCTCAAAATGAGCATTAAAAGTGTTTGTTTAAGAGTTAGGGTTCGATTTTATGTATCAAAATTTAGTCTTGTTAATCTCTTTGATCTTGTGTAGGCAAGGGCTTGACTACTTGCCACACATGATGCTTTGAGCTATGGCATTCTAAGTGTTTGTAAAAATGCCTCAATGAACCCTACTCTTGATCAAACCCATTTTCTAGAATCCAAATGTGCTATAATGTTGAATCTTCCGGTTAAGCATGTTTGACTACGTGGTTTAACCGAGTAATCTTGAGAAGAACAATGTAATTCAAGTCATGGGTGTTTTGAACCCCTTGACTTTGCCTTTAGTGTTAAATTAGTAAAACCTTCATTTTCTAGCCATTTAGAGGTAGAGAGAGAACCACCCAACAAAACCACCTTATAAGTTGGCCGTCTTAACGCCAAAACTCTCATCGCAAGTCAATCTCATGCCGGTCGCATTTGGTCCCTGTGGAAATCGACCCCGGTCTTGCCGGGTTACTATGCTTTCAACGACCTAGCCCTACGCTTGGGGCGACGCTAACTACAACAACGCTAGGTTGCAAGCAATGGGTTTTTTGCATACCTCTAGTGTTTCGGTGTCATCTCATTATATAGTCAATTCACATGTATTTACATTCCTTGTGGAATTCTTCTCTGTATGGAATCCTTCCGAGCCTAGGATTCTTCCTTATTGGGCAGCTTATTCTGCATGATTCTATATCCTTATCTGATAAGGATACTTGCCAAGTTGGCCGCATATTGCTCGTTCGGAACTTTGCCCTACATGGGAGTTTGTTCCTTACGTTTGGTAAGCTGACTGGCTTTCCATCTCTGAGTAGATTTGTGCTTATCTTTGCAAGCTCGACCGATTCTGGGAATATCTTCGAATATGCCTTCCTTTTATCTTTATAAGGCAAGTCTGCTACTAGGGTTCGTCCGCATTGGGCCGTTCCATCCGCGTTATCTGACGAACAGGTATATCCGAGTTATTGCTGGATTATGGGCTTAGCGATCGTCGGCGTATTATTTCGTGTTACTTTCCTCGTGTATGTCACGTGGCAGCTCTGGACGAGCTATTCTGTTCGTCTTCCGTAGCCTTTGGAAAATACCCCACACAAAATCATTTGTATATATTTTCACGGCAAGGTTTATGTGGTATTTGTCATTGGTGACACATGACATGGTACTTGTGTCATGGTCATGGTCATGTTTGTAGGACATAGTAATGTGTTATATTGCTTATAACGAGCAATGTTTGATGGCCTTGACCACAATCAGATAATCGTATTGGGATATGTTCAGGGATATAGTACTATGGGACACGTAGTCGGTAGTTAACCAAATCAGTGGCAATTTAAATCATATTGGATGTTTTGATTTATGTAAATGCTAGATATGTAGTTTTAATATTCTTGATTTAAAATGCACATTACATCATATGTTTGTAAATTTTTTTATGCTAGTTATTTGCATAAGGTTAACATAGGACACATTTGTATATACATGAAATGAAACTTTAACATGAAAGGACACTTTAATGTAAGACACATTTGTATGCTAGTTATTTGTGTTAGGGAAATACTTTATTACATGAAAGGACACTTTAACATAAGACACATTTGTATATACATGTTGAGTAATACATGTAGAGGTTAAAGATTTGACTAGTGGGTGTAACCCATAAGCATGGCTATTAAGTCAGATGGTCTCCTGGACAATTTGAAGAGTTAACAAAAGTGTGGAATGGTTAGTTCTTATTATTTTAATTTCTTAGTTGCTCTAGACAACTATCTCCCACAAGTTATGTTTTAAATTATTTTATTTAGTGGACTGGGTCTATGTGCTTGAAATGGTATCCATAAGTTATAATGGATACAAAGGCGCCTGATATATTAAGCATAGAATCCATGACAAAGAGTAAGTCTTCTCTTGGTGGGATTTTCTCTCTTGATCTAAAGTGGAGATTTTACAATGAGAAGGGGTGACATGGTATTCCGTCACAGATATTTCTCAAGAAATTGCTTAAAGAGAATGTTAATAGTTATGACTGTGGTGGTAGTCCGGACATAGTGTATCACATCATAAACTATGGTGAATATAGCTATGGAAAATATTAATTACTCAAGAAATAATTGCTAAAACCTTCTTGCAAGGATAAAATGTGGAAAACATTGAATAGGGATGTGGCTAAGTCCAATTAATTTGATCACTCCTGGTGGAAACTTAACTAAACCGGTTGATGCTTTCAATCTCTTGGGTTCAATGAGAAATTACACCATATGTCGTGATTGCAAGCACTTTAAATGTTATTTTATACATCCCAAGGTAAAGTGCTTGGTACCTGTAATGTGGAAACAAAAGAAGGTGAGCTATTTAGCTCAGGGTGAGTTTCCGAATGGATTTTATCAAAATCTGATAAAATTAAGCCTTTGATTTTATCCATTCGCGAGGAGAGTTGATAAAATCTTAGATTTTTGCATTCAAAAATCTAAGATTTTATCAACTCTCTGCATGAATGGATAAAATCAAGACTTGATTTTATCAGATTTTGATAAAATCTAGATAAAATCCATTCGGAAACTCACCCTAATAGATTTTTGGTGTTTTCGTTATAGGGCACTAGCAAAAAATCTACCTATGTGAATGTGGAGGTGGTGCCGCTTCCTATAGGTCACAGAGGCTAGACTTTAGAGCGCTCATGAAATCAAGATACCGACCCATGACCAGTGCATGGGTCACCCAATTAGAATATCTGCACTTACGAGGATTATGTGTAACGTGTCCGGTTAGTCACTAGAGGACAACTAATTCAAAGATACGTCTACTATGCTACTCTGACTAGCATTGATGTGTTTCACTAAGTGAATGGTTAAAGTCGTGAGACACTATCATGTATGCATAAGCCTTGTTAAAAGATAATCAAGAATTCTTCTTCTTGATTTTGAAAATAGTGGGGGATTGTTTGATATTTTCAAAATAATAAATGATTTTAGTTTGGGGGTTTTTTTTGAAAAGATATTGAGAGAGGTATGTGTGAAAGGTTGAAACACCTTTTCACATAAGTTGTGACTATATGAAATGGTTAAAACACCTATTAGATTGGGATGTGATTGTTATGAATGGATGTGAAATTTGGGGAGTCTCGAAGAGGCATAACTCTTCTTAATTGAAATTAAAGTTTACTAGAGATGTTGACACTCACGAAATGGTGCCTAGAAAGAGGTATGACTTTTCATAGTTAATTGTCTTCAAAAGACATGACTATTCCTAATGTGTGTCTACTAAAGACAATCTTTCATGAAAGAGTGTCTATAAGTCTATAAATAGACCATTTGTAAAGTCATTCAATATACCAAAAATTGAGTAGTGAATTGCTCTCTCTTTACACACTTTATTCCTAGAATTTTAGGCATACTGATATTTTGTTATTCTAGAAACAAAATATCAGTTCTTGGTTCTGATATTCTAAAAAATTGAAGAGGAGACTGTTGTGTTGGTTTTGAAATATCAATCCTTTTCTTGGGTGGACCTTAAGTCGTGGAATGATCTGATGCTCCGTTTTTCAGAGGTGGATTTTGTTATTGTCACCAACAAAAAAAAAAAAAAAATTTAATTTTGATATTAGAATATCTTCCATATAAAACTGTGTTAAATTTGGATTGGGTACAAAGTCATTGATACTTCGAATCGGAACATATTTTTAGAAGTCATACGAGAATACAAATGGTTGGTGAGCTAACTCACTTGGCTTTTTATTTTATTTTTTTGGTGCAACGGAAGCTCTCTTGTCAGTTGGCTTTTGGAACATGCATAAGTTTGTTTATTTTACATAATAATACTAACTTAGGTTTGGAATAAGATATTCAATCTTGCATTAATGATTTTGCATTTAATATTTAATTCCAACAATTTCATACCTCTTGACCAAATGATCCAAGCCGTCCATTACTTTTAAAATGTTTTTATTGAGTAACTCCTAAAAAATCAGCTTATTCGGAAAACTATAAGTGGTTGATCCATCTGGTAATTATTCATTCACTATTTAGGATCCTAAATTTTGATAGAAATTTGAAAGAAAGTTAGACAACTGGATCAAATACTTAATTTTTTTTTCAGATTACTCAAACAATAATTTTAGAACTAATGGACGGCTTGGATCATTTGTATGAGTCTTCAAAGTGGATCCCATGGACCCATCTCGAACAATGTGTGCACTAGAGTTGTGTTCCAAAAAATATAGATGAGAGCGAAAACATTAGATTGGCTTTAAGGGGCCTGCATAAAAAAGTGAAAACCGGGTTAATTTGCAAAACCCAAACCGAACAAGGTCTCTGGGTTCTTCTCATGAAATTAATACTACATAGTAGTAATGTTATTCCGATCATTTCATGCCATTTGGCTCCATAGCCTCTTCTTCTGAACACGCTTATTAGGATATGTAAAAATAAAAGCATTTTTTTTAATATTGTTTACTCATACAAACAGAGTAACATCCACACCTGTCATATTATTTACGACGACTTTCACAAGGTAAAGATATCCTCATGTATCCATGATTCCATAGATCTTCTTTCATTGAGAAGGTAAAGATACGAATTTCTATAGTTAGTATATATTTTCTCTCTGCTTGACCGTTCGGGTGATTAAAAATTAACTAAGATTTCGTCCCAAGCGTAGGACTATCGACCAGTGCAGCACAATAAATCCGGAAGTACCGGAGTCGAACCACAGAGACGGTCTACGGTGTTTCACTCAACCTATGTCAGCTCTATGTTTGTAATCGGCTCTCAGGTAGCCACCCCTTGCTCAATTTGTTTAATTAACTAACTAAGTTGGACTAATTTAATTATTGGACTCTAAATTTAAAAGGAGAGCACAGCCGAGGGCACTACGGTGCCCGCAACTAGTCTGATCCACATTCACTCGGGCCACAATGATTTAATTAATAGGTTTAAAAATATGGAAACAGTTTCTAACAAGTGCACACCACTTGTCACCAATTCCTGTGCGCATTTGGAACGGGCGATGCCCGGGTTCTGTTTGCTAGAAAAATTCCGTACTAAAAAACTGCGCATTAATTAAAGTAATTCGGCGCCGAAGTGAAATATAAATCAGCCTAGCCACGGGACACCTTCGTCCCGCGGCCGCACCCTAAACGACTACTCACACATATTGACGTAAATCACAGAAGATGAATTGAAACTAAAACTAAGCATGCTTTTGATAATTAAAATATAGAATCAATAAAAATCAATACCGTAATTGCAAAGGCAAAGTTAATCTTGACAAACAATCTACGAAACAAATCCTGGAACTCTGGAAATCGAACTTGAAAACGTAACTACGAACGAAGAACGGAGATCTGTAGCCGAAAGCTTGCAACCTTAAACCCTAGGTAAAATTCGTGGACCCTAATTAATGATTAGAAAAACGCTTATATAGTAGACACCCTTAGAATACATTAAAACGCCTTCGTTTCCCTTCCCGTAAGCCCTCGGTATCGATACCCCTTATACTAGTATCGATACCGAGCTGCTATGTTTGACTCGTTGACTCCGTAAGCCGTAGGTATCGATACCAGTATAAGGGGTATCGATACCTAACCTTCTGGACCAAAACTTGCACCTCTTAAGCAATTAGTATCGATACTGCCTACAGGGGTATCGATACCGAACTCCTTCGACTGCATTCTTCAAAATCCAACTTCCAAGCCTTGTTTCCCACGCTTCCACTTCAAGCCATGCACACACACACGAGCCAAAAACCAAAATACCTGAAAAACTCACAGAAATAACAGGAATACCACTGTGCACGCATTAAACGAAAAATAATCATTAACCCGCACGTTTAACATTCTAAACCACCCTACTTAGGCGCTCAAAAGCAAGCTTTCCAAGCGCCTATCACTCTCTCTTCACATTTTAAGAAATATGCAACTCCGCATATCCATGTATCTTCCCTTGTAGAAAATGCTAAACATATGACATATTATATGCATATCAGCATATCACGTTCCCTTTCTCTCCCTCATCATCACATTAATCTTCACCCGTTTTCTTTTCATGCTTTATGACACTGTCTCTCGTTTATTTTATTTTATTTTATTTTTATTTATGAAGAAAACAGACGCTTTTTTTTTATTTTTTTAATGAAGAAAACAGTTCGATCCCGCCAGCGGTGGAAGTTGGATGCAGATCTCTCTTCTCTGGAACCCAGTCTTGATTGGCTTTGGCTTGATTGCTGCGTTGCTGCTCTTCGATTTTGGTTGTATGTTGTATTTTGTTATTTGCTTTCCGACAGACCCAAAAAAAAAAATTGTGTACTGTTAGGATTGTTATAATCTAGGTTTACTGCCAGTTGTAGATTGAAATGTAAATTCAAATGAACATTTTCATTTGTATTGTCTCTCTTAATTAGGAAGGTGTCTTGGGGTAAAGTTTTGGAAGACAGAGGGAGTCTCGTGGTAGGTACGTAAAATTTTTGTAGGGGCGTCCGGTAAAAAATGTGAACTTACAAGGGATGTCTCGGTAAGTTACCGATAGGACTCATGGGGTCATGAATACAGTATAAAATATACTGTTCCATTTCTATGGAACGTGTCTGGGGTAGTATTGTAAGCCAAAACTTATCACCGATTTACCATTACCATGTACATAGAAAGGGCTTTGAAAATTTTATACATGCTTTGAAGAAGTATAATTTTTCTTACCTTGTAGGTCAAAATGTTGAACTTAACGTAGGCTCTTCACCTAAATTCCTTAGCCAGATATAATTGCTTAGAGAATATATTTGAATAGCTTTGTTTTTTTTAATACATTGCTACACTTAAACGTGTTTAAAAAATCAAATTTTGAAACTTGAAAGGTTTTGGTTAGTCTAAATAGTCAATAGTATCATTAGATTGTGCTCGAATCCTATTATATATGATATGTTGTACGTGTAGACACGCACATTAATTTGTTAGTACCATACAATATAGATTTCATGTTGATATTAGTTACTTTTAAATTACAATTATATAGAAAAACTTGAACGGGGTAGGAAATCTCAGAAAGTTTAAATTTTGGAATATACTTGGGTCAGATACTTATTTATAATAAATTATTAGAACTGGAATACGTCAATCTTTCATTATTGATTTTGCATTGTAAATTTTATTTCAACCATTGTGTGCCGTTGTTATGATTATTTACAGAAAAAAACCATCCTGTAATACTTGATAATTCATTGTACAAATTTTGAAACATACGCCATGCAATACTTTAATATGTATTCACATTACGTGTTCTTCATATCATTTCATGCCACTCAATGCTATCAGGACTGTCTTCATGAAAAGAAGTGTATATAAATAGGTATAGATAGGTTGATTAATCGCCCGCCGATCAGCAGCTGTGAACTGAAAAGCAAGATGGAGACAGATAAGATTATGACTGAAAAATCGGATGGAGAGAAACATGAGCTTGAAAACAACTTCAAGAACAAGAAGCTTGGAGGGATCAAAGCATTGCCATTTATCCTCGGTTAGTTTTGGCATTTTCATTTTCCTATTACTACGTCAAATACCGGTCTTTTTTCTTTTTGACAAGAGGTTTAAGAATTTATGTTACCAATTTACCTCAACATCCTCTCTAAAGCATTGAACTTAACAATATTTAAGTGCAATTACACAATCATTAAATTGGACCAAATGCCCTAGTTACTCTTTATCCTTTGCTGCTAGTGTGCTTGTCTTCTAATTTTTCTTTTAGCTAGAAACAACTTCAAAACCCCTAAGAAACTCCATATTTGAGTGTTTCGATTATGCTTTCAATAATCAGGTTTCACCCCAAGTTATGTTTTCTTCTTAACTCTTTTCTTGTAATTGCAGATATAATATTTGTTGTAACTTTGATATTCTTTTAATTCACATGAACGTAGACAAAAGATATATTTCTTGTAACTGTCATCCGATATTCTACTAATTGACAATATATTATTTGTTACTATCATCTGATATTCTGCTAATATCACACAAACATGTTTTTTGTTTGTCACTATCATCTGACATTCTTCTTATTACACAAACTTAGAAAGCACCGCAAAAATTGGTTTCTTATAACAAATTTGTTCATTTAATCAACATCGTTCTTATAGTCTTCATCAGCCTCTATGTTAGCATCACGATAACAAAACGTTGCTTGCAAAGAGAAGAAAACAAAACAGGATTCGACCAAATAATTAACCCGCTAGAAATGCTCTAATAGAAAGCTATAATTTTAAAAAACAGATTTAAATTAGGTCTGATTTAATATTTTTGTACAACCTTACCGAAATAAATTAACCTTCGCTTCTCGTGTGCTTGTTGCAACATCTGCAATTGTTACTAGGCAAAGCCAACTTGAAAATGCTGGAAAAAGCTAACTCCTGAGAAACTACAGTGCTATTTGATAAAGCTGAAAACTAAAAATTAAGTACTGAAAACTGAATACTGAATTTGTTAAGTTGATAAATTGTTTAATATGAATTGAATTTTAAGCGCTGAAAAATAAGCTGTTTGATGTGTACAAGGAGCTGAAGTATTGAATTCACTAATTTTTCTACTTTGCCTTCTATACATCAATAGTGGAATGCAAAAATCAAATCAATAAATGAAAAAAACGTATAGTTATCTAGCTAAAAAAATATACACAATATTGACAAGATGATTAAAGGGTGGAGATGTTATTAATAGTCACCATGGGTTTGCGATAATGGTGATTATGGTGGCTGGAGAGTGGAGTGGTGATTGGTGGGGAAGTGGTGGTGGTGGAATACTGATGGGAGTTGTGGCAGCTGTGGTGGCAGTAGAGTGATAGTGGGAGTGCTGGTGGAGTAACAGTGGTGGTGGTGGCATCGGGTGGTTGGAGTGGTGGAATAACAGTGGCGGTGGATGAGGGAGTGATGGTGAAGTGATGATGGGAGTAGCTGTGGTGGAGAAGTGATGGTGATGGTGGTGTAGTGGCGGCAGTGGTGATGGTCATTGTGGTGGTGGTATTGGTGGTGTAGTGGTGGTGGTGGTAGTTGTGGCGGGAGTGGGTAAAGTGGTGGTGGGTAATGGTGGCGGGATGGTGGTGGGAGTGGTGGTGTAGGCGGCGGAAGAGTATTTGTGGTAGTGGTGGAGTGGTGATGGAAGTGGTAGAGTAGTGGTGGTAAAAGTGGTGGTGGAGATTGGTGGTGGTAGAGTGGTGGTGATAGTGGTGGAGTGGTGGCATAGTGACGGTGGTGGAGTGATGGTGGGAGTACTGGTAGTGGTGGTGGGAGTTGATGGTGGTGTTAGTGGCGCAGTGGTGGTGGTGGAGTGAGTGGTGGTAGTTGTGGTGGGAATAGTGGGAGTGAATAGTGGTGGAAACAGTTATGGGGCCCGCCTCGATTCCCATTATATAATCTAAACCATTCATTTTATGTAGTTTGTAATTTCTATCAAAATTCAAGTTGATCAACACATGTAACTCTTTAATACGTGAGAATTTGTTTCGTTAAAAAAGTCACTTACAGTTGTTTCTTATTGAAGAAAAATGCATTTTTGAAATAAAGTTACTGTTGTACAATTAACCTGAACTTTTTACATGGCCTTCATACCTAACAAGAGAAACAAAAATAACGTCTCAGATAAAAAAACCGGACCTGGGTGTGCCCCAAAACGGACGCACAACACACCGTTTTGGGACAGATCTATTTCAGTTTTTTGCCCTGAATTCCACATCAAA
Source organism: Vaccinium darrowii (assembly GCA_020921065.1). Taxonomy (NCBI): domain Eukaryota; kingdom Viridiplantae; phylum Streptophyta; class Magnoliopsida; order Ericales; family Ericaceae; genus Vaccinium; species Vaccinium darrowii. Next base: position 28,516,808 of record CM037151.1, read on the forward strand.
TTATCCGTAGTTTGTGTGGAGAGTGAAATGAGGGAGCTAATGAATGTGATGTTGATTATGTGAAATTGGCAGCAAATGACGCATGTGACAGGTTTGTGTCGAGTGGTGCACATGCAAACTTGATAACATACTTGACCAATGTGCTAAACATGCCTCTGGTTAAGGCTTCCAACACCAACACCAACTTTAGTGGAGCTTCCAGCTTAACGCCGTTGATCGGTGCTCTGATTGCTGACTCCTTTGCTGGACGATTTTGGACCATCGTCGCTGGTTCCATCATTTATGAACTGGTATCTATCTATATCTCTCAATCTCTGAGCAGCAATGAACTATTAAGTTATTATTGTTATATGCCAACTATTTTGTTTTTTGGAAATTTCTTAAATTCAGTCACTCTTTCATTTATATTACAAATAGTGGAAATGTCAAAATACTCTCGAGCCTTTAGCCAAACTTAAACATATAGCACCTGACCTTTGAAAAGCATCACATAAACACCTATCCTATTATACAAAAGTATCAATTTAGCCTCAGGCGTTATCCTCTGTCACAAAACATATAGAATGGGTTGAATACACGCAGCCTTATTGTGGTGATATTGATGCAATGTGGATTCATACATGTCATGCAAGAGAGAAAATTGGTGCCCAAAAGGAATTGGCCCCTGATTAAACCTAATCATACTAGGGTTCTCCTCATTCACTAGTGAGAGATTAGGGATTACAAAAACTTCCTCTCATTTAGCTAAATTGGGGTTTTTGTGTGCAAATCAAAGGAGTTTCAAGCTAGTTTTTGTGCACAGACGTCGTTGTGGTGTTCGGGGGAGAGTTATGGTAGAGCCCCCACTACAGTGTCTTCTTCTCTCTTGCTATGTTATTTGGTTGGATGCAAAGATGCCATTTTTGTGCTCTTACTTCAATCAAAGATGCTGCAATTGTGAGAGGTGTAACATAGGGGAAGGAGCACTGATCACGTACCGTATAATCTGAGTAGGGCTGCAATTTTGGCTTGTATTTGACAAGAGAAGATGTGATTTCCCGATGAAATACAAGTCCAATTTTGTTCACCCTCCCTACCAGAGTGTGAACAAAACTCTCTCTCCTATTGGCTAAGAGGGGATGAGAGGACCACTTTTAACCAAACCAAACCAACCCATGTTAGTTTCAACCTTAATTTCACCAAAACCCCATGATCTTTTCCTTCCACAATTACTTGCACCCCCAAAGTTAAAAAACTGAGCACCGACCCTCTCTTCTATTAAAACCAATACTAAACTTTAATAATTTTTTTTGTAGATCACTTTCAACCCTTAACCTTAAAACAAGTACTAAAATTTAATAATTTTTTTTTGATATTTTTTACTTTATTAATTTCTTTTATCGATACGAACTACCAATCCAAAAAAAAAAAAAAAAACAGATGAAAAAATTTGAAATATTGTTAAACTAGCTATCAATTGTAGATCAAACTATCACCCAAAACTAGATCTCACTTCAAGTCAACAATACCTAGTCAAAAAAACTTCGCAAACATGTTTGTCCACTGAAGACCCCTCTCAGGAATGCATATACAAACTTCGAATAAGCAATCGTTGCCATTCTAGCTTGAAAGCAACCGTTTGCATAGGGAAATGCCCAAGACGTCTGGAGTGAAAAGAGTAATGCCATGTGTTTGTCTGAACTAATTCCGTATTGACCAACCAATTGATTGATTCCATCAAAATTCAAAATCCTCAGCACTATCTAGAGGATATAATGCCTCAAACTCAGTTCTAAATTCTGCATAGTTGGGTCCAAGTGGGAGAGCGAACCAACAGGATAGCTTGGGAAGAATGTTCCGAAAAGATATTACATGTTTAGAAGTTGGTAGTTCACTTCTTATGTCTTCCCTAAGCCAAGGGTCCAGAATCAGATCAATAATGATCACAAATTACCCCAACTACAAGGGCAGACATGATACAGTGGTCAGCCATGAACCATAACCTTCTTTGTCCAACCATCACAATAGCAAGGAAATAGATATCACAAATAGCAACACCATGACATGCATCCATCATTCAATTTCATCGGGGACACAAGATTACGGCTGTGTTTTTAGGGGAGAGAGAGAGAGAGAGAGAGAGAGAGAGAGAGAATATAAGATAGATTAGGGGTTTTAGTGAAATTAAGGTTGAAACTAACCTGGGTTGGGTTGGTTTGGTTAAAAGTGGTCCCCTCATCCCCTCTTAGCCAATAGGAGAGAGGGTTTTGTTCACCCTCTTTTGGGGAGGGTGAACAAAATTGGACTCATGAAATACGTAGTTGGTTTCTCTCCATAACACAGGTGTAGTCCATGCCACTCATTCTATTTGTTTATTTTATGGACGGTAATCCTGGGGACTAAATTACTGAGTTGTTTAATAGGGGAGGTGTTTATGTGATGCTTTTCAAAGGTCAGGTGTCGATCTGTATGTAATTTTGGTGGGGTTATTTTAGAATTATCCCTTAAATAAGCATAAGGTGTTCAGGTACTTAAGTATACCTCGACTAACTCTTAATGCTTAACGACTGCACCTTCATGCACACTCTTTCTTCGGGCTGTTCCTGGGCTTATAACAATGATCCGTCGTCGTTATTTGTCAAATCTCGTCAAGAACATTACCTGTGTCGATTGGCTATCAGTAGAGTTTAGGAAAAAAGACATGTTGACATACATGATCGAACCTCATGCATGTCAACATAAATTGATTCCAAAATCATCTCTATGGATATTCAATCATGATGATTTTTGGCATGATAGATGTTCTCAATAAAATATAATCTAAATATAAATGGTTTCGTCAATCCATAAAAGGCCCCACGGCTCAGTCTCTTTTTTGTTCATATATAAGCGAATTGATTTCCAAGAGAAAAACATTAGTAAATAAATTGTTGAGCGGGGTGAAACAAATTTTTTGGAAATAAATATGTTAGGGATGAGTATTTATTGACACTTGATCAATGATTATTGTTTCTTGAAGGGTTATTGAAGATGAAAAATCCTAATCATCAACATAAAACTAAACTGAACCCCAAAGTTGAATGTTCTAGATTCTTTTAGGATATTAGCGCATGTGATTTTTAACGGTCATCAAATCTAATTAAAAATTATCATCAATTTGTTTCCAAGAAATATGTCGTACATATAATCATGTTAAATTATTAATGCAGATAGTATAATGATTGTCCACGTTTAATTGTTGTTTGTGTGACGATGTCCTCCATATTCTCGACCATTGCCTACTTGACAATTACTGGTCTTCCGTCATTTACATTATTGACAATTAGGAGAGAGAATAATGTACATCTGATTGCGACTAATTAAAATCAGCGAAATCACCGCAAACATAATTTTTCACTAATTGCGGCTATACATAATCTTTGAATATTAAAATCATCATTCTTATCATTTACTATTATTGTTGTCCTATTCTTTATAGTTTCAAATCTTTTTTCCTTAAACAATCTACAACACCAGTTTAGTTGCACTATTTCTATTGATTAACATTATTAATTTTCTCCATCAACTTTATAATTTCCACCATACTCTTTGTGTGTGTATATATATATATATATATATTTAGTGAATTTCCTGTCAAATATTTCAATCTGAGATATCACAAAGTTTGCCTTCACTCTGAGATATCACAATTTTATAAAGTTTTTAAATAACTTCCATACATCCATTTATTGATCTCCAAAGTAAAATTTTATGAGTAATAAAACGGGATTCGGGAGGCCTATATATAGCTAGCTTGCTCACTACATCCCTATAGTGAGCAATCACAACCATTCATTTGGCAATCAACGGTCCAGATTAAATGAAATTATAATACATGTAAAATATTCATTTTTTGTGTAAGATAATATGGAACATTGATTGCTGAACGAACGACTATGATAGCTCACTATAGAGGTGTAGTCCAATGAAACCATACTTAAAACTAATAGGAAAATTTTCAAAAAAGCCCCTAAACTTCCAGCCAATTCTTAAAAAAACACCTGTACTTCAACTGTTAACAAAACAACACCTGAACTATTATTCCGTCAACCAAAAAACCCATGTCATATCATTCCGTCAATTTTTTGACAGATGGTGCTTAACGGTAACTGTTAAAGAGTTAAACTACATGTTTTAGAATCCGACAACTATGTTCACAAATCTCTTGTGTACAGATATATCTGTGGGGCCCATTTGCGTGTCCCACACAAAAAATTCAACTGTTCACTAACTTTAAAATAATTTTTCAATTGTGCTCATCAAAAAATCAGCCCAATCCAAAATTCTAAATGAAAAATTGAAACAATGGATCAAGCACTTACGGGCATGCGATTGAGCTGATTTTCATGAACCCCTTAAAAAGTTATTTTAAAACTAGTGAACGGTGTGGATTTTTCGAGTGAGACCCATTAATGGACCCCCTAGACCCGTCTGTGCACAATGGGACTTAATTTAATCAATTGGGTCTTTGTGACCCATTTACGAGTCCAACACAAAAAAAATTATTTTAAAACTAGTGAATGGTTAAGATTTTTCGTGTGAGACCCGTTAATGGGCCCCCTAGACCCATCTGTGCACAATGGGACCTAATTTAATCAATTGGGTCTTTGGGATCCATTTACGGGGGTCCTACACGAAAAATCCGAACCGCTTACTAATTTTAAAATAATTTTTTAAGTGGGCTGTGAAAAATCAGCTCTATCGGCCGATAACAATAACTGCTTGATCCATTATGCCATTGGATCATGATTTTATCCATAAGTTACCATTAAGCACCATCCATCAAGAAATTGACGGAATGAGACGGCAGGAATTTTTTTTGTTGACCGAGCAAAAGTTGAGGTGTTGTTTTATTAATGGCTGAAGTCAGGTGTTTTTTTCGAGAATAGGCTGAAAATTCAGGGACTTTTTTGAATTTTTTCCAAACTGATATTGCATCTATGTTTTTCTGTTTCATTACAAACAGTAAAAAGACTATAAGTATTTGAATTACACCACACTAGACATAAGTTTACAATGATACTAAGCCAAACCCGAAGAACACTAAGGGAGCAAATAATTAAACAAAGAACCCCATTTAGGGGAAGAAATAACCTGTTATGGTAGAATTTTTATTTTTATTTTTATAGGCACAGTTATGGTGGAAAAAACAAGGACTAAATCAGTTATTGTTATAATTTGCAACAGGGATTGGTGACTATGACCCTGTCAGCAACTTTGCCACACCTTCGCCCCCCTCCCTGCCCAACACAAAAAAATTGCAAGGAAGCCTCCTCCATACTGCTATGGATCCTCTACCTCGCTCTCCTCCTCTCATCCCTTGGCTCGGGCGGAATTAGGCCATGCGTGGTCACATTCGCAGCTGATCAGTTTGACATGTCCAAATCCAAGGTCGAGTCCAGAAAGTGGAACTTCTTCAACTGGTACTATTTCTGCACGGGAGTTGCCACACTATTTGCTCTGACGGTTGTGGTTTATATCCAAGACAATGTCGGATGGGAACTTGGTTTTGGGATCCCGGCCATTGTCATGGCTATTTCTGTAGTAGCATTTATTTTGGGTTCTCCTCTATACAGGAGGGTGAAACCAGGGGGGAGTCCTTTGGTTAGATTGGTTCAGGTAATTGTTGCTGCTGTGAAGAAGAGAAAAACAGTTGCACCGGAAGATCCAGCACTGTTGTACGAAAATAGAGAGCTTGATGCTGGTATTTCTTCCACTGGAAGGCTTCTTCATTCAGACCAATACAAGTAAGACACTGTGTGAAATTAATTGAGATATAATCTTCAAAGTTTATAATGAAAAGGAGTAATTATTTAGTGGCCTTGGTAGTGCCCCAACCTTCTTCACAACAACCCATTAACGTGGGTCCATGCACTTAGTCCTAGGTGTATGGGTCCACGTGAATGTGTGGTTCTGAAAGAAGTTCGGGCACTGCCAATGGGTTACAACTCACACAAAGATAAGATTTTGAATGAATACCCTCTGACATGGTGGTGTTAATAGTTACCTATGTAGCATGGACACCGACACGGATATGGACATTGACACGGGTACGGACACGGGACACGGAAATTCTAAAAAATGGACACAGACACGGCGCGAGACACGGCAAAAATAAATAATTAATTAATTAATTAATTATATGTATAAATAAATCATATATGCATTGCAATAACAATATATATACATAGATATATACACTTTTCTTTTGATACGTAAAATATCTACACTGTTATTACTAGTATATATAGTTGTACACACATAATGTAAGATATACACGCTCAATGGAAATATATATACCAGTACATACATCCATATATATACATATACACAACGATAGAGTGTGTATATGGGGGACACGTGTGTCTATGCCGTGTCCCCCGAGTGTCCCCCGACAAAAAATAATTTAATTTAAGGGACACGCCATGTGGCGTGTCCAATACGTGTCCCCACGTGGGACACGCGTGTCCCCATGTCCAATATGTGGACACGGCGACCTCTAGAAGTGTCGGTGCCTCATAGATAGTTACTACACCCTCTCTTTTATTGTTGTTCGTCTATATTCGGCAGTTGTATATGCCATTCAACCTGACTAACAAATTGTACATTTTCCTGAAAAAACACTTAACAAAATATCTTACTTGGTCTTTCTAAATGTAAATTTTTCATAATTGCCTAGAACAAATTAAAACTGGACAGACCATGTTGGATGTGGGGAGTTTTTGTTCCACTAAAGATGTTGCAGGATTGATTGATCATCTGTTCCTGAGATTCCTATCCCTTGTTTCAAATGCACTTCATTCCACGGTTTGAAATAAATCTCGAAATCCATGAATCTCAAGCTACGATTGAGACTGGAAATGCATTGACACCACCTTTGCTTTGCTCAATCATTTTTTTTTTTTTTTTTTGGTGCAAGCAGGGGCGGCTGCACCCTATGTCTTCAATGGTCACATGACCACCCAAAGAAAAAAATTTCCCTTAGAATACATGTAGAATTTTTTTGGATGGTCCATTGTTGAACACCCTACCAAAATTAAATTGAACACCCAAACTCCAATAAATTGAACATCATGCCAAAAAAAAAGCCTAAGTATTGAACACTTCGGCCAATAAAAAAAAGCCCAAGTTCAATTCAAATTGAAACCCAAATAATTAAAGCCCAAATAAAAATAAGGCAGGTAAAGTACCAAAAAAGCTAAAGGCCAAAAGGCATACCCTGGTCTGATGCCCAAACAAATCAGTTATTCGACTTTCACTTACAAAAAATAAACTTCTTTTGGAGTCTCTGGTTGACCGACTGAGGGCAGCGGAGTTCAAGTCCCTACCCCTTTCTCTCTTCCAACTTCCAAGATTTCTTCTCAGTGACTCAGTCTCCAAGCCCACCTCACTCACTCACTCTCTCTCTCTCTCTCATAGGTAATGTGATAAACTAATAATGTATTGTAATGAACCCTAGGTTTTGTTGTTCGGTTTTTATGAATTATTGGGCTTAAATAATTGATTTATCAATTCCTTCAATGTTCAGCTACCAGTCAAGATGAGATAAGCATGTCATATATAGATTGATCTATTTGCTCGTGACAATGGTGTTGACTCTTCACCACTGTATTGGTTGAAAGAAGTTTTTCAGCGATGAAGTATATAAAGAGCAATTTGCGCAATCGAATGGGAGATCAGTTGATGAATGATTGCTTAGTTACTTAATATTGAGAGTGATGTATTTGATACTCTTAATTGATAACGAGGCTATTATGCAGCGGTTTCAAAATATAAAAACTCGTCGAGGGCTATTGTAATAAACTTTATGTCTTTATCCGTTGTTTTTGGGTAGCATTATCGATATTAATGGAATTTTTTTTTGTCAATATTAAGTTGTGATTTATAGAGGTAGTAGACCATAAGAATTTATGAACACCCTTAGAAAAATTCCTAGAGCCGCCACTGGGTGCAAGGGAAGATCATCTTCGCTCAATCTTCTGATATGAAGATTGTTTGATGCAGAGGATACTCTGGCTTCAAATATGAGGATTGTTGCTAGTTAGCTTCAGCTTGAGAGTTGGCTCCTCTGCATCTGTTCTATCAAGGATAAAAGCCTTGTCGGTTTTTCTCCGCCTTGTATGATGACCAAAGAAATTAGCCCGAACACCTGAAGCAAGAAAATCATTGAACTTACCCAAAAAAAATAAATAAATAAATAAATCATTGAATAAACCAAAAGCATCTAAAAATTTTTGTTGCCAAACATGGTTTCTGTTTGTGGATCTTTGTATGTTGTCAAAAAGAAAAAAGCCACCTTTTAAGTTTGGATGTTTTATTTGCTGACTGTTGAAGGTGGTTTGATCAAGCTGCTATTGTGACTGAAGACGATGACAAAGATCCAAAACACCCAAACCTCTGGAGACTAGCCACAGTCCACCGTGTCGAGGAGCTAAAGTGCATAATCCGAATGCTGCCCATCTGGGCAGCCGGAATACTCCTCATAGCATCAAATTCCCATCTGCAAAGCTTCGTCATAAAACAAGCTCAATCAATGGACCGTTACCTCTCTTCGTCCTTCCAGATCCCTCCAGCTTCTATGTCAGTCTTCAGTACCCTTACGGTTCTAATTGGACTCGTCCTATACGAGCGCCTATTTGTTCCCTTTGCTCGTCGGTTCACAAAAAATCCCACAGGCATCACCTATTTACAGAGGATGGGGATAGGCTTTGCAGTCAACATTCTTGCCACTATAGTCTCAGCCTTTGTTGAGATCAAGAGGAAGCAAGTGGCTGCACATCACAGGTTACTCGACAAGCCTACCGCCATCATACCCATCAGTGTTTTTTGGTTGGTCCCTCAGTTTTGCCTTCACGGAATAGCTGAGCTTTTCATGTATGTCGGTCACTTGGAATTTCTCTACGACCAATCGCCCGAGAGCATGAGGAGCACGGTCGTGGCGCTCTTTTGGATAGCGATGTCAATCGGGAGCTACGTTGGTACCCTACTGGTGACATTGGTTCACGATTGTACAGAGAAAAATGGGAATTGGTTGCCTGATAGGAACCTCAATAGGGGGAAATTGGAGAACTACTATTGGCTTGTGAGTGTTATACAGGTGGTGAATCTGGTTTATTATGCAATTTGTGCTTGGTTTTATAGGTATAAGCCACTGGAACAAGTCAGTGAAAGCAATGGAGAAGAGGATGCTGAATTAGCCAAGGAAAGTACAAAAGAATGTACATTGAATGTGGCTCATGAAAATGGGGAGGAAGGGGAGACTAAGGTGTGACAAATGAGGCTTATGAGGGTGGTTGATTAGAGTGTGTGCTTGTGATAGTGAGTTTTGTATCAGAAATTAAGGAAAAAAAGTAAGTTCTAAGATTTATCTTTGTCTCTCTAATCAATTGGCAGCCCTGAAAAGATGAAAGAACCTAAAATCTATGTTCATTTGGAGCTTTCCAAACTCAATTTTTGCAGAATCTCAAAGGTTGCGCGAAATGAAGTTGTGAGAGCGCATGTCCTAGCTAAAAAAGCTCTCTCTTCCTTCATGTATCATCCAGATACAGGGACGGAAGGCTGCCTACTTAGGAGTAGGCTAGTGTTTGCGTTTTGTGTTGTAGTTGCTGTCTTTATGTATTTTGCTTTGTTGTTGTTTGTTTCCTTGTATACTGCCTTTATTTATTATAATGCACTTCTCTATTTCTTCAAAAAAAGAAGAAAAAATCTCTGTTCTCGTGATGGCTATAGTTTTGTATGACAAGGAAAAAGTTGCTTCCAAAATTTATTTTGGTCTCTCAAATCAATTGGCAGCCCGGAAAAGATGAAATAACCTAAATCTATGGTATATAGCCTTGGATATTTATTTGTTGTCGGTGTATAGTCAATTTAAATACTTTTTTAAGTTGAAAGACTACCTCGGTCCCATTTTATTTGCTTTCTATGAGAGACTGTGTCATTTTGACCTCAAAAAATAAACTATTTCTCAAAGATTTTTTTGAATTTAAATTTTTACCTCAAGTACTCGCCAATATCCAGCAATACTACCCCCTGTCCTCGTGAGCCTACGCCAAGAAAGGTGTACAATATAGACAGTCCAACACCGCCCCAGTCATATCTAGAGGCCGATCTTAGGTCTCGCAAGGCTACTAAGAAAGAATGCTGCACATGATTTTGCCTACTTGGAAACAAAGTCGCACCAAAAAGATATAATAGGTAAGCCCTAGCCATTTGCTCGGCCTCCGTGTCAGTCGCCGGTTCGTTATCCCAGTATTCCACAAACTGACCATATAATGCCATGTCACCATCCCTTTTTGGCTCCCTTCCCAGAATCCAAGTTAAAGCTGCCGTGTCATTTGCTATACCTGAATCAAACGGAATCGGGGCACCACCCACTCTCAAGCCCGTGCGCTGCAAAATCTAAAGGTGTAACCGTCATTTCCCCGAAGCCAAAGTGAAATGTGTTTGTAGTGTCCCACCACCTCTCCAACAAAGAAATCAACAACTGGTGATCGACCTTGGTTTTTATTAAAAGGGTGACAAATGTACCAAAACCGGCCGCGCATAGTTGTCAAAGGCGAAAGGCGCACCGAGGTGCAAAATCCTGTGGGGACTAAGGCGAGAGGCGAGAGGCGAGGCGCGCGCCTTTTTGAAGCGAGGCGCACCTATGTAAAAAAAATTAGAAAAAATAGTATATAGCAATACTTTAACTAATAACACTAAGCCAATGAGTTTTAGATAGCATACCATCCAAAAGATGCATAAAAACACCTACCAAATTGCACATAGTTTACGGTTCTCGCATAGAGTAGAACTAATACATCGAAATCAATAAAACACAAGTGTCCACTATTTGAAATAAAATTAAAGCAAGTAGTTATCCCAATTTAAAGCAAGTAGCCAAGTACTAATCATCGTCAACTTCAATCCCAAGTAAATCCACATCTTCTTCATCTTCATCAGCGGATTTGTATCCCTCCTCATCTTCCTCTTCTTTCGTCCCTTCAGAATTTGCCTCTTCTTCATCTATTACATCAATTGGATTTGTTGCCCTTGCTCGTGCCCTTGTTGTTGATCTTGTTGCATTGCTACTTTCTCCCGCTCCTGAAGCTCTAGCCACATCACCCCAAGTTAAACTAGTATCCCCAAACACCGCCTCATTATCTTCATCCAATTCTCCATCCAGCACCCCACGCAACCATTCATTACTCTCATCAACATTTGTCAAAGAAATAGGATCAATTGTATCTCGCATATCGTATCGGCGTTTTAATGCCCTGTTATACTTGACAAACACCAAGTCATTGAGGCGTTTTTGCTGGAGCCTATTTCTTTTTTTGCTATGGAGCTGCAAGAATGATAATCAAATACTATTTTATACAAGGATGTTAAAAAACCTAATAGAAAATAGGAATACATGCGTCTTCAGGTAGATACTTACATGTTCAAATACACTCCAATTTCGTTCACAACCGGAAGAACTACACGTGAGGCTAAGAACCTTTATCGCAAACTTTTGCAACTGAGGAGTTGTAGAACCATATGCAACCCACCAATCAGCTGTGGATTTGAACTAATTAGGCATAAATACTAGAAATTTTAAAGAAACTAAAAAGTTTCTAGTTTGCTTTAAATTACCTGGTGCCCTTGTAGTTCTTTGCCTAATTGCTAGTGGCATTGAAAAAAGTCCCTCAGCTTTCATGTAAATAGTCATCTGAGAAGTGATTTGATTTTTGGTCTCTTCATCTGCAACTAGCTTTGTTATGCAATTATATATCCCTGTCATAACCTCAACATCTTGCTCAACTTGTGGGTTTGAGTAAAAGAACTCCGGATTCAAAAAATGCCCCGCGGCATGCAAAGGACGATGCAACTGGATTGACCACCTATTGTCAATAATCCTAAAGAATTCTTCGTATTTCTCAACCTTTTCACCAAATGATTGGGCTATGGCTTCTTTCGCCCTATCCATAGCCTCATAGATGTATCCCATGGGAGGCTTCCTCTCACTATCAACCAATCTCAACACCTTAACAAGAGGGCCCGCGATCTTAAGAGCATACATAATATTATTCCAAAATGAGGGCATCATTAGATATCGGTGCACTTGTTTACCTACCTGCTCTTTTGCCCATTTGCTTTTTGTCCATTCTTCTGAAAGGAACATCTTCCTCAAATTGTTCTTTTGCAGATGAATCCTAGATAAAGTGAGGAAAGCAGTTGCGAATCTTGTTTTTGCATGCCTGACCATTTCCTTTTCTCGGGTATAACGCCTCATCATATTAAGTACGCCGGGACGAGCATAAATGTAGCCATTCATTCTAACGGCCCTTTCGAAAACCTACTTAAATTGTGGTATCTTGAAAATATCTTCCAACATCAAGTCAATGCAATGGGCCGCACATGGTGTCCAATAAAGATTCGGTCGCTTTGCTTCCAAAAACTTTCCTATTAGAAGTTTAAACCAAAAGAAATTATTAATACAAAGTACAACTACAAACTATAAATTTGTAACCATAAAAACAAACTATAAACTTTTTTTTTTAATAATGAAGTAAGATATAAGATTCTTAGTTCTTACCGGCCAATACATTAGTTGAGGCGCTGTCCGTGACAATTTGAACTACATTGGCTTCACCGACGAGGTCCACATATTTGTCAAGAAGCTCAAACAATTTTTGGCCATCCTTAACAAAGCTCGATGCATCGATGGACTCAATAAACATTGTTCCTTTTGGACAATTCACTAAAAAATTGATCAAGGTCCTTTGATTCCTATCACTCCATCCATCAGCCATTATAGAGCATCCATATTTCACCCAATCCTCTTTGTGATCCTTCATCAAATTTTTTGTATTAACCACCTCCTTGTTCAAATAGGTGACCCGTGTCTCATGGTAACTTGGTGGTTTCATGCCCGGACCATATTGCCCGATAGCTTCAACCGCGGGCCCAAAGCTTTTGTATTTAACTGCATTAAAAGCAATACCGGCATCATACATCCACCTTGCGAATTTTGTAACTGCACGATCTCTTAGTTCTTTCTTGTATGGGTCATTCACATCAATAGTTGGCTGCTTCCCTTTCCGATTTTGCACCACAACATCCGCATCGGGAGTGAAGTATACATCAATAGGCCCTTTCCTCTTTGGCTTTTTCGGCCAAGGTTTAGAAACGGAGCCTTGACTGCTCCCCGTTGCAACAGATTTACCTCGACCTCTGGCAGTCGCAATCTCCACAACATCGTCATCATCCTCATCAAAACCATAATCATCAATATCCGGCATCATTTGCATTTGCTCGTTCAATGATTTTTTGTTTCCCATATACGCTCGAATCTCTTCTTTCACATCGGCTGGGCATTTTGGACAAGCTGTCACATCTCTATAACCTCCCACAAGGTGTTTCTTTGCCCGACTAACCCCTCCATTGGTTACTTTGTTACAAAAATTACACTTCATTTTGTTAGTGTTTACGGGATCCGGCAAATGATGATACTTCCATGCGGGATCCGTTCTAGTATTAACTTTATCTCCTCCGCTTGACATCTAAAAACAAAACAAACAGAGTCTAATTTATTAAATTTAATTTATGCTAGACTAGAGTCACTTTTAACAGTAAGATACTAAGATAAGATCTTAAATTTCTAATTTTTTTAAAAATGAAACACCAAATACTACCTCTGAGTCTCTGTCTCTCTGACCTCTCTTTTTTTTAAAATGAAACACCATAGCCAAGTCAGATGTAGTTCACGCTGAAATTCTAATTAAAATTGGACTACAGCAGCCTACGTACCTTCCTAGCTTGGACAGAATCACGAATCAAGGTCTGATCGAGTTCTTTCACGCTGTCTGATCGAGTTCTTTCACGCTGAATAAGCCAGAAGACTTCTGTCACGCTGTCTGATCGAGTTCGAGTTCGAAAGCCACCTCTGTGGGTCTTCTTTCACGCTGAAATCAAGGTCGGTCTGTCTTCTTCTTGATCGAATCCTTCTTTTCTTGACTTCTTGATCTTGATCAAAGACTCTGTCTTCGTTTTGACTTCTTGCTGATCGTGAGAGAGAGAGAGAGAGAGAGAGAGAGAGAGAGAGAGAGAGAGAGAGAGAGAGATGATCGTTGGTTAGAGACAGAGAGAGAGAGAGATGTTCGAGAGAGAGAGAGAGAGAGATTAGATATGTTGGACGGCTGCTGAGGGCAGAGGGCTTTTATTTCTGAGATTCGAAATCAACGGCCAAGGAGAGTTTTTTTAACCTAATTCACAAAATCAACGGTTATTATTAAAATTGAAAGAGGTGCGCCTTTTTGTCGCCTCTCGCCTTTGCGCCTTTTGCGCCTTGGCGCGCCTTTTCGTCGCCTCTTTCAACTCGCCTCGCCTGGGTGTACCCCAGGCGCAGAGGGTGCGCCTCGCTGTGCCTCTCACCTAGGCGAGCGCCTGAGCGCGCCTTTGACAACTATGGGCCGCGTCAACTAACTCTCTCACACGTTGTGGAAGCTTCTGGTAATGTGCGTAAGAATGAGCCGTTGCTCCATGTAGATCGAGCTCCGCGCTTCTCTGTTTCAAAAAAAAAAAAAATTCATGTCACAATTTAAGTGTTTATTCACAGAACACATCAAGTCAATATCCACCATTAAGTAACAAAAGCAAATGTCTATACCTCCATGTTACTCGATAAATGACTCGAGCGATCACGTAGAACTAGCTCAGCGTCATAATCAACATTTTGTGGTGTGCATCCATCCAGCCCGCAAGGTACAAATAAATGCAATGGTGGGTCATATGTCTCGGCATTAAATGTCGGACGTCTTGCAAGCGCTAGGCTAGCCTCTTCCACCACTGTCACATGTGGCCCCTCCAAGATGTCTTCCGCCTCCATATCCCTCAATATTGTGTCATTGGATAACCTCGCCTCTATCACTGCATCTAAAACCCCAGGTTCTTCTCGAGCCACCGAAAGTACAATGCCCTCATTGGCTACCTCTCCAAAGTCATTCAAGGTTATGACAGGTTCCCGCGATGTACCCACCGCGCCAAGAAAAGCTAGAACAACTCTCGAGCTCGCCATTTCCAACCTCGCTGCCATTTCAACCTCACTCACTAGTGCTTTCTCCGCGGCTGCTTTCCTCAAACGTTCAATTTTGGTGAGCTTGTCTGCCGATTCCTCTCCCTCACTCTCAACTACATCTTCCACAATCACACTTTCCGTCTCAAAAGCCATGCTTCTAGTACCATCACCTATATCAACTTCACTGCTGCCTATAGTTCTATTCACTCTTACTGCGGACCACTCAATTGCCACTTCGATTCCAGCCCAATCCACCATTGTATCACCTATGCTTGGAGTCTCTGGGACCCCCGTACCAATCATACTACTACTATCTCTAGCCTCTTCCATTCTCCCGCCACTCGCTGATCCACTCGCTGATTCGCCCGCCGCTGTCCTAGCGTTCCGTTGTATCTCGAGAAATCCAGAATCTCTCAATTTGGCTATGCAAACAGCCCATCGCATTTTTGTCAACATGTCACATTCCGGAGCTTCATCCTCACTTGTGTAACCTGTGTCCGGTAATGGTGCTTCTGGTGAAGAAGTCCGTTGCTCGTCAAAATTCGCCATGACCACTGTATCAAATCAAGCAAAGGAGAAAATCAAGATTCAACCAAATTTTCAAACTAGAATCCAATTTCTAAAATGCCCAAGAACAAAGTATACAAAGTCACATTCAAGCTCAATCACAATCTTCTTCTTTGAATCAAACTCAATCAAGTTGTCCAGCCATACTTCATAAAAATAAAAAAAAATGAAAAAAAAAAAGGAGAGAGAGAGAGAGAGAGAGAGAGAGAGAGAGAGAGGGCGTTTTAGAATCCAGCAGGGTCAAACTCAATTAAAGGTCTCAAAGTATCAAGTTTCATTATCAAGCCCTGAAACAAAATTATATCCAAGGTGATCAACTTCAAAGTCAAATAGCCTTAGGAGCACCAAATGAACTTGAGTTAAAAAGTTAGATTTGCACGTACCTTCTTGAACAAATTCGCTCCTAAACGAACCCAGACAGGTTCAATCGAACCGCTAAAACCCTAGTCGAAGTCAACCTTGAATAAAGCCCTCAATCAAATCACCCTGAGTATAAACGGTTCCTAATCGGACTGAGCCGCGTTGGAATCAAGTCAATCTAGGTCGGCATACGGTCGAAATCTGCACCCATTGTCGAAGCTGTACAAAACCGAAATGGTGTTCGTTGATGTTTCAAACAAGAGAATAGAGAAGAAGAAAATTACAATAAGAAAAAAGAGAATAAAGAAGAAGAAAATTACAGTAAGAGAGGTACTGTTTTCAAGTGAAAAAGAGGGGAAATCCTTGAAGCCCTACAACTTGTGCGACAGAGAATCAGTACTACGCAGGAGTAGTGTTCAAAGAAAGGAATAGTAAAGGAAAAAAAAAAAGGAAGATGGAGTAAGAACAATGATACATACACACCCACTCAGACGCACTTTGCCACATCCGTAATCATTGTTCCTAAAACCCTTATCCTCATTTAAACCATCAAAGTCTGGTTCGAAAGGGACATTAGTGTTTTGTTTAAACACTTTCTTAGATTTAGGAGTTTGATAATCATAAGTCTTTGCAGGTTCATACCAAGATTCTGGTATATCATCTACATTTATAGGCTCTTTTCTAGGCCTTGACTTAAATTTGCTTGTACTAGCTTCTCCTTTATCTTTCTCAAATGAAGGTAAAGGATCATGCCTAAGTCCTGATTGCTCTTCCAATTTTTGTAACATAAGCTTCTGGGTCTGAGCCAGTTCCTTAAATGTAGCAATCATTTCAGCAAATTGACTAAATGACACGCTTCCTCCAATTTCTAGATTCTTTGGGTCATCAATATGTACAGTTTTATTATTTCTGGTATTCATTCGAGAAGTCTAGCCAATTCCCACATTTAAGTCTTGACCAGTACGAGTTTCTGGGCCTGTTTGAAGGCCTTCCACTAGTTCATTCTCTTTAGAATTACCATTATTCTCATCTTCTGGCGTTTGGCCAACCTGAGAATCATCTGCTTGCTTCCTAAGTTTTGGAGCCATTCAACACTTTCAAGTGTCCCACCGGGCGTGCAAAAAAATGTGTTTGGTTCTTTTACTTCTTTGCAATGGAAAATAATTGTGTGCGAGCGTGCCAGAGAGAGTTTCAATCTCCTCCCTCATATTAACTTTGGAAAAACCAAATCTAATCAGGCGATTGTGTTTTATTGGTTCAATTACCTCAACTAAGAGAATTTTTCTCAACAAGTGAAGAAATGTAAATCAATATACTTAGGAAATCAAAGAACACCAAAGAAACAAGATACTTCGATTGATAAATCAAAGGTAAACTTACTTCGAAATTGTCTCCAACTTCAAAAACAAGAACTTCGAACAGGTGATTGTTACAAGAACAATCGAGATTAATCCTAACTGCTTCCTAATCTACTTCCTAATCTACTTCGAACTGAGTTCGAGATCCTAAACTACTTTGCCAATGAACAAATCAAGCATCAGTTTTTTGATAGCTGTTTGTTGAAGATTTGTTCGGGGGTTTTTCATTCTTCAATTTCTTCTATTTTATAGACGCTGCTTGCAGTTTGAACTTCCCGCTCAATGAATTTGAACTTGGCTTGCTTCGAACTCTAACTTCTACTCTTTGAATTGGCAGTTTCTTCTCTCCTCCACGTCTGAATTTGAATTCTTCTAATTCTTCCTCCAGAAACTTTGATTTTGAATCTGCACGGTTGCTTGAACTAAACTCAAATGATTATATGTTAAGGAGAATAACTGCCTTTCAATAGGCACTCCACGTGTTCTAACTGCCAATTTGCCTGTTTCACAAGTTTACACGTGGAGTTTATGTATTTAGCAGTTAATACCATGGCTTCGAAGTCAATTTTTATTTTATTCTTGACTTGTAACTGCCAATAACTGCTTTTCAAATCTGAGAAACCATACGACATCGTATTTACTCAAATATGTCCCTTTAATCCAGTGTGTCTTCATCAATAAGTAATTGCCAACATTTGGCATTTTGATTTGTGTCAATTGATTATTGGATTTGTTAATTTTATATGTAAACACCGAGTGGGTATGTCTGTATCATTTTTGATGGAGTAATTGGGTTTGGGGCCGAAACGTGGGCCTGTGCGCACAAATGCACACTTGGACGAATTAGGGAGAGTTAATTAGGTATCTTGTACAAAAAAAAAATCATTATGATTCCATCCTATGAGATTTGAATACTTATGATTCCATCCTGAAATTCAAATAAACCCCAAAACACCCTTTCTCTTTCCTAAGTTTCCTAATATTTTTCTCATGATTTTCCTAATAATTCTCTCTTCTACTCTCCTAAAATTTCTTTCTCCTAATCTTTCCTAATTTATCTCAATCTCTATCCCTCTCCTATCTTGAAAAATCTCTCTTTTCTAATCTTAGAATTTTCTCTCCTAATCTTCTCACAGAATCTCACCCTTAAAATATCAAATAAAAAAATTGAAAATGCGATAAATAAATAAACAATGCAAAAAAAAAAAAAAGACAAAAATCACCAAAAATTCCTTATATAACAACGAATACAAAAAAAAACATGATAAATTAACAAATCATGTTCACTGTACCAATCTTCGAATATGGAAAACAAATTAACCATGATTGAATCCCGAATGTAGCGAATTGATAACCGTGATCATTGCATGAACATGGTTTATTGATTTTTCATTTTTATTGTGTCCAATCTATTAATATGGTGGATCAATGAACCATGTTCACTGATCAATAACCTATTTTTAAAAGACATGAGAACATGGTTTATTGATTTTCCACCAATATGGTGGATCAATGGACCATATTTACTATATGAAATAACTAAAGTGTCAAAAAAAAAAAAAAAAAAAAAAACCACGATTGATTGAAATTGATGAGGATGAAATGTAAGCGAGAAATATAATTTAGTGTACCACAGACAACCACCCATTTTTGTTGTATCGAATACACCAGTATGGTGAATCAATGAACCATGTTAAAAAAAAAAACGTGGGAACATGATTTATTGAAGAATCATTTTTCCTATACCAAATATGTGAATGAATCATGAAAATTACAAATCTTTTGTCCTGGAAAAAAAATACTCTCTATACAAATCCACAACAAATCTCACAAAAACATCAAAACTCACAAATCTTTGGTTCGAAAAATACTTGCTCTGGTCCCTATCACCAACCCAACGAACAACACATACCAAATTGAGGCCTCATCTACGTCGTCATTACTATTCTTCAAATTGAATACCAGTATGAGGTCATAGGCAACCAAGGAGGCATGCAAAAATTCATCCACAAATTGCCGTCTTCGTGTATATCTGGATCATTACGTTTTTTTTTGCTTGATCACACACACACACACACACACACACAGAGAATTAGATTGAAACAGTTATGGGATAAATCCGCCCATTAGGGATGTGATAAATGTCCCCATTTAGGAATAAATTGAAACAGTTATGGGATATGAAATATCCGGATATTTCGGAAACCTTGTACGAGGAAATACCAAACTTATTACGGAAATAAAATTAATACATTACTATTGTTGTAGATAATATTACATGGAAACACTATTGCCGTAGATAATTAATACTTATGAAAAAAAGTCATATTTTTAGTATTTTGATACCTATCGATGTCCGAACAAGATAATTTTTTTATTGGATGCTCTTCTCAATGAGCCCTACGACTCTTATGGTTCAGATCGATGAGTTTTCGAGCCCACAATTTTATAACTTTTTCCAAAGATTCGTTCAAATTGGTAGGGTTCTGAATTTTGAATGAAAATCAAAGTTTTAGATGAATAACGTAAAAATATTCTATCGGCCTGATTTTCTCCAAGACCACGTTAATAATTATTTTAAAATTATTCAACGGTTCGGATCGTTTGTGTGAGATCCGGAAGTAGGCCCCACAAAATTGCATTTTGCAAAGGTTTGGAGTTTGCACCAAAACAGTGCCGTTTTGGGTTGGGACAGGGATGGGGACAGCAAAGGTTGGGACGGCTGATCGGGAGCCTCAAGAAACTGGCGCTGGTTTTACAGTGGATTTAGCCGCTGTGGCGTTTCGTAGGTTTGGGTGGTGGTCTTTTTCTCTTGTACCAAAAAGTAGTTGTAAAGCCCCGATTTTTTTCGAAAACGTTAAAATAAATTTAAACGGCAATTTCACAAAAGATTCCATAATCCATCATAAAACCGTACCGAAAGCAATTGTTATAGTTTTACAACCATATCGAATTAAAGTTAAACTGTCAAAATATTACAATTTTCAATAAGACTTGAAGCTTTCAAAATGTAGTCGACTAAATTTGTTCAGAGCGACTAAGCATACGGAAACAAATGCTCGTTGGTTTCCTCCTCAGCAGTATTGATATTTGTCTGCTTGTACGGCCCTTCAGCTCCGTCTTCATTTCCTGGTGATAAATCACCGCGGTACAAGTACCCGTGAGCTTAAAAGCCTAATAGGAATATCCTACTCTACTTAACCCCACATAGCTAACAGATAAACATGCATAATAAATAAATAACAGGAGATAGCTAAAAAATAACATTTCTGATTAATTACTAGCCATTTACCTAAGTGCCATCTAGGATTCTCAACCACGAGATCCATCCTACCCTCCAACCTCTAGCATAGGGCAACTGGTGTGATTCGACTCCCCCTTGCGAAGATCCGGACAGAGAACCTGGGTTATATACCCGAGTACCACTTCCATGACCCCAAGGCACGATAAATAAGAGTCACCGGGAGTGCGGCCCCACAACTCATCCCCGGGCTGCGACGCAAGCACAGTGCCACCTTCATAGCCCGACCATTCTTGAGAGTCAATCACCACCATGTCCTATCTAGGGTTTCGTATTCAAGATGTTCATCCGTCCGGGGCCCACTCCGGTCACCCCCGGAACCACAGCTCGTCAGTTCAACAATATTTCCACACATTTCTATTTTTCATTACTTTTCAATTTACATCTACACGTAAATCTCCAAACCATAAACCCAACCATGAAGCAAATGTCCATCTAATTTATTGGGATATGAAAAATTTGCATAACAACATTACTATAAAAAGATAGTCTAAACCATGCGTTAAGAACTCGAGTGCAAAATAATAATACAACATGATCAGAAATAACAGAGTAATGACATAAGCTAAACTTTCATAAATTATTCCACAACGTATTATATCCAAATGCTAATTAACACTTCTAATAAATGGTGATTCTAATATGCTCAAAACTGGTTGAAGGTGTGTAGGATAGGTCAGCGCGTCTGGTGACGTGGTAATTGACCAACCTGTAATGGGCAGCCCCGTGGCTTGAGTGAGATTACAAGAGACACGTCAGACAGCAGCCGAACTTAGCAATCAGTAAATGGACACCGCGAAGAGCAAGTCTCGCGGTATAATATGCCCAAAACTTCTATTACTCCCAGAGAGGGAGGCCCTCAATAAGGGAAACATCACCAGAAAGAGATTCACCCCTCGCGAGACCCTCGGCGAAGGGGATTGACGCGACGGGAAAGAGTGAACACTCCCGCGAACATGCGAACTAGGCTCGCGACGGCACCTGACCAAAAGGCAGGGAAAGGGAAGTCGATATGAGCTCGAAAGAGGTCTTGGCGCGAGCCAAAGGGCTCGCGACCATGGCTAACACAGCGGGAATAGGGGAGAAACAAGTGGCTTGGTGGCTTTAAGGGATTAAGGGTGGCCACGAGGGAAAACGATGCACTGGAATGACCTAAAGGAAGCTTCCTAACGGCCAGTGACATCACCCACGTCGCCCAGGTATACGGAGAGAGCACGTGTCACCATATTATTGGGGAAAACGTCTGCTGCCCCATGATTGGGTGCAGACCCTTATAAATATGGGACATTCCTTCACAAATTCCAAGAGAGATCTTCTGATTCATCCTTAAGCACGGAAATTCTAGAGAGAGAAATTGACCCTGAGCTTTGGAAACAAGAGCATTGGTTCTTGCTAGAGCTCGCAAGCTCATATTTTTAATCTAGAACTGTGATTATGAGGATGATGACGATCTTAAGGGGAATGAACTGAACGTTGCTGCCTTCTCTTTCTGTATACTTGGCTTAATCCTTCACCCCTACTCTCCCTCTCTTATTCTCGTTTGATCACTTGTTATTAATTCAGTCATTAGCTATTGTTTGCCTCTCCGAAGTTGATTTTATTTTGACTTGAACAAAGAACCTATCCTACATAAGGCGACTCCGCTGGGGAGGCTTTCATAGCTGATGGTTGATACAAGAAGCCGCTTGAATACTCAACGAAGCGGTCCCCCAATACAGGGTTCTTCATCCCAAAATCTTTTGAGTGCAATCGAGACTATCCGCAAACGAGCAATGGAGAACCAACCTCCAGTAATAGAAGACGTTCAGGAAGCGGATACTACCCAACTGTTGGCTGCTAACGCTGACACGCTTCAGGCCATTCGAGATGGTCAGCAGCAGATGCAGCAGGGCCAAACTCAACTACTCATGGCTATAACCTAACTAACTCAGGCTGTGTTGGCTGCGACAGCACAAGCGGCCCCACCAGTGCCCCCACCAAATGATGTGGAGGGAAACCTGGTGGGCCAGCCCCCACAAGTGATAAATCCACCCATCGCACCACCAGCTTTGCCACAAAATGGCCACAATCCTAACCCAGTGATACCTCCTGTCTTCGCACCGGGAACACCAGCAGCAGGGGGTGTGGTCCAGCAACCACAGCCACAAGCATTTCTCACTTTGGCTGATGTCCAGGCTTTGCTACAGCAAGAAAAGGCTAGAGCCACACTCCCAACACTCCCTAGTCCTGAAATACAGCCGCCGTACCCTGCCGTAATCACGGCTATGCCATACCCAGACGGTTATGTACCCCCCAAGTTTATCAAATTCGACGGTAAAGAAGGAAGTGCCCAAGAGCATGTCCACCGTTTCATTGAAACCTTAGGGGTTCATTCACAAGACACCAATCTTCGTTTGAGGGAATTTTCTAAGTCCCTCACAGCTCGCGCCTATACTTGGTATGTCAATCTCGAGCCACACTCTGTAAACACTTGGGAAGAAATGGTGAATTTGTTTTACACCAAATTCTTCCAAGTGACGGAGAAAATAACATCATTAAATTTGGTGAACGAGAAGCAAAAATTGACTGAAGATATCGTTGATTTTATCAAACGATTCCAAGACAAAGCTGTCCAGTGTCACGAACCAGTCCCCGAGAAACGCTTGGTGGAAATCTGCCTCCTCGGCATGATCAAAGAATACAAGAAGCACTTGATCAATGGCAAGTATCAAACGTTCTCAGCCTTGATGGAGGCAGCGTTTAACATTCGCGGTACTGTCGATGTAGAGATACCAAAGACTATGTGGAAGAAGAGTGGAGGGATTGCTACTGCGGCCTCCGCGCAAGCCTCGCGGAAGCCACAGGGGGGTGATGGCAACCCCAAGAGAAGGAATGGCAAGCCATTCAAAGATTACAAGGAGAGAGCAAAGGATGCACCTCCATATCCCTGCAGCATGGAAGAGGTTGTGGACCTCGTTAATGCGTGGGTCGCGGATGGATGTCTAAAGCTACCAGAGGTTGAAGTTCAACCAACCCCCCATGACCGTGTGAACCCGAGGTACTGTATCTTTCACAGGAGAGTCCAGCATCCAACGAGTGATTGTTGGACACTCAAAGAAATTTTCAAGAAAAAGCAAGACAATAACGAATTGAGGATTGGCATAAATAGAGATGTCCGCGACAGGCCATACCCCCAGCACGGGGAAGGGGTCGCGATGGCGGAATGCCACAATGGTGGGTATTATGATTTTATGTACGAAATGGAAGATGAAGATGAAGAAGTGTATATGACCTCCTTCTATGATCACATTGAAGAGATCGCGAGCTATGATCAACCAACGGTGGAAGTAAGCGAGGAAGAAAGGCATAGGATCTTGTCCTGCAGCCATAAATTCAAAACCTTTTATGATGGGTTAGGCTTTTCCCCCAGCTCGCGAGTACAGATGACCAAGGCCATCTTGGGGATAGCTAACCAGAGCCAAGAGGCGTGCGTGGTGGAGGGAGGCTCCGTCGCGAGGACCATCCGCGAGGACTCCAACACCATAGCATTCTCGGATGCAGACAAGAAGGTCCCATTTTCTCACAACAGACCTTTGTTTGTCACTGCTTACATCAATGGTATGGAGTTTAAACGGGCATTTCTGGATGGGGGGGCATCAATCAACATTATGCCCCTCGAGACGTTGAAGAAGCTGGACATCCCAGAGCCACGAATTGTTAAGTCATTAGTGGGGATAGTTGGTTTTGGTGGAGAGAAAAAACCTTCCCTAGGATACATCGTGCTCGATCTTGCTGTTGGACCTATTCGCTCACCAACAAAGTTCCACATAATCGAAGGGCCAACCAATTACCATATAATCTTGGGACGGTCATGGATGCACAAGTACGCGGTGGTCCCATCGAGCTATCACCAGTGCCTCAAGGGCATTTGGGCTGGAAAGAAGGTAACTGTACCTGCCACCGAGAGGCCCTTTGAGGCCTGTGAAGCTCACCTTTCAGACGCTGTGTACTTTTCTGAGGTGGAAGAAGCTTGTGAGGCTATCACCGCGAGGCCCGTTGGGATAAAAATCCCAAAATGGGAAGACATCAAAGATGAATCATCAGAGCCAAGCCCCGCAAAGCGTTCCACGGTGTTCGACAGATTGACCCCTCGCAAAATCATAAAGACTAGCGAAGGGGGGAAGACTGTGTACCACTTATGACGGTCGCAGGGGTCAGAAGGCGTTTGTGAGGCTTCTGACCCCCGCGACGTAGAAGGAGAGGGCGAAGAGCTCGAGATTGTTGACAAACCTGAGCCAGCCCCTGAGTACATGCAAGACGAACCAAAACCCCAGTTAGAACAGCTCGAGGAGGTAAACTTGAGAGAGGGAGTGGGCGCCGCGAGGCCTGTGTTTGTTAGTAAGTCGATGGAGCCCACTGCTCGAGCTAATCTGATCGCTTTGCTTCGCAAGTACAGCGATGTATTTGCTTGGCACTACGACGAGATGCCTGGTTTGGATCCAGAGCTCGTGACTCACCACCTCGACGTATTCCCAAACTCTAAGCCAGTGAAGCAGCCACAGAGGAAGTACCACCCAGATTTGGAGGAAAAGATTAAAGAAGAGGTAGAGAAGCTCAGAAGTGCAGGGTTCATCCGACCTATCCAATACCCAACTTGGTTGTGCAACATCGTACCAGTAAAGAAGAAGAATGGTCAAATCAGGGTCTGCGAGGACTTCCGCGACCTCAACAAAGCTTGCCCAAAGGATGAAATGCCATTGCCTCACATTGACACCTTGGTTGATACCACTGCCGGCCATGAAATGTTCTCTTTCATGGATGGATTCAGTGGATACAATCAAATCAAAATGGCACCTGAGGATGCAGAAAAGACTGCTTTCAGAACCCCTTTGGGAAATTTCTACTATACCGTGATGCCATTTGGGCTTAAGAACGCTGGCGCGACGTATCAAAGGGCTATGACAGCAATTTTCCACGATATGATTCATCACTCGGTGGAGGTCTACGTTGATGACCTCGTCGCGAAGTCAAAGTATAAAACGGAACACCTGCGAGACCTTGAAGGAGTGTTCAAGAGATGCAGAAGATTCAACATGAGGATGAACCCACTTAAGTGTGCCTTTGGAGTCACAGCAGGAAAGTTTCTGGGATTCTTGGTGCACAGACATGGCATTGATGCTGATGAATCCAAGATTCACTCTATCTCAAGCATGCCTCCACCCCATTCTCAGCGATCCCTTAAAGGATTCTTGGGGAAGGTGTCCTACCTAAGAAGATTTATCCCTGCCCTAGCAGAAATCACTGCACCGTTAGGTGATTTGCTGAAGGGAAAAGTCAAATTTGAATGGAAAGATAAGCACCAGCTGGCCTTCGAGCAGGTAAAAAACGTTTTAACCTCACCTCAGACGATGGTTTCGCCGCAGAAGGGGAAGCCATTGATTTTATACCTCACCTCCACCGCGAGGTCAATTGGGGCATTGTTGGCTCAAGAAGTTGAAGGAATTGAAAGACCAGTGTATTACATCAGTCGCAAGGTGCAGGGGGCAGAAGAACGCTATACTCCAATCGAACGTCACTGTCTAGCACTTGTTTTTACAGCACAGAAGCTCAGGCACTACTTTCTTTCATTTAAGGTGCAGCTCGTGACCAAAAATGACCCCATGAGGTATCTTCTTTCTCGCCCTGTGCTTAATGGAAGGGCCGCGAGGTGGCTGTTGGCTCTCGCGGAGTTCGATATAGAGTGTATAGCCCCGCGAGCGATCAAATGTCAGGCTCTCGCAGACCTGTTGGCCCAATTTCCTAGTGGAGAATGTGAGCCTTTAAGCGACTCATTGCCAGGAGATGATTTCGAAGCATTAGCAGCCAGCTCTGAGCAAGAAAGCTGGACTCTAAGCTTCGATGGGGCAACAGGAGGACATTCAGCTGGTGCAGGAGTCACACTTCAAAGCGATAGCGGCGCAAAGCAGTACCTATCATACAAGTTAGCATTCCAATGCTCCAACAACGAAGCAGAATATGAGGCACTCATCCTAGGACTGCTCGCGGCCAGAGAAAAGGGAATTAAAAGACTCAGAATCGTAGGGGACTCAAAGCTAATAATCTTGCAAAGTGAGGGTGTTTATGCCCTAAAAGAAGCTAACCTCGCGCCATATAGGGCAACCGTTCAAAGGCTCAGGAAAGATTTTGAATTTATTAGCATCGTTCACAAGCCAAGGTCTGAGAACAGGTTCCCTGACGCTTTGGCTACTTTGGGGGCCAAGACAGAGTTTGAAGGGGATGCGGTGGCCATCGAAATCACGAGAAAGACTGAACCATCATTTATTGAGGAATACAAGAGTCCCAAAGATCAGGATTGGCGCGAACCCATCAAATTACAGATCGCGACGGGCAGCGGTGAAATCCCTATGATGACTCTATCACAATTCACCATTCTAAAAGGGGAGCTGTACTTTCGCGGCCCACAAGGATGGCTCGCGAGATGCATGGATAGCACGGAGGCTAAGGAATTACTGAGCCAGATTCACAAAGAAACATGTGGTGAAAACGACATCGCGCTGTACAGAAGGGTCCAGCGGCAAGGTTATTATTGGCCTACGATGAAGGACGATGCCGCGAGCATACTTAGAGGGTGCCCCGACTGCTCACTTCACGAAATCAAGCACGAGTGCAACTTCTCGAGTGAAGAAACAGATTGGAGGCAGAAGTACATTGATTATCTGAAAGAAGGAGCCCTGCCCATGGACCGCGGTGGTATCCGAGAAGTGCAACGTTGCGAGAAGAGGTTTTTCATAAAAGACAATCAGCTTTATAGAAGGGCCCTTGACCACATCCCTCTCAAATGCTTATCAAACAATGAGGCAGAGGAGGTTTTGGCTAAGGTACACGAGATGGAACACCCTGGGGGAAGGAAGTTGTACGAACAGATCACACATCTTGGTTACTACTGGCCTAGAATGGAGGGAGACTGTAAAAGTTATGTTCGCAGATGCCACGCATGCCAGAAACACGGAGATAGGGTGAATGCACCCTCCGTTGAGCTCCATCACATTCGAGCGCCCTACCCTTTCCATACGTGGGCGATGGACCTGATTGGCCCTATCCATCCCTCCTCGCGAGGAAATCAATGGATTTTAGTGGCAACAGAAATCACCACGAAATGGGTAGAGGCAGTTCCCCTAAAACGTGCAACGGGTGATGTGGTGGCCAACTTCATCAAAGAGCACATAATCTGCAGATTTGGAATTCCCAAGATAATCCTCTCTGATAACGGAACCCCCTTTGTAAACAGACAAGTAAAGCAGCTGTTCGCATCCTATGGCATAAAGCAGAAAACTTCAACTCCCCATTACCCTCAAGGAAATGGGCAGGCGGAAGCTACCAACAAATCTATTGTCAGGATTCTGAGCAAACACCTGGACGAGAAAGGAGGATCTTGGGCGGAGCACCTCCCAATTGCTCTATGGGCTTACAGAACGGCTAAGAGGAAGTCTACGCGTATGAGTCCCTTCAGTTTGGTTTATGGGGCTGAAACAGTGTTGCCCGCAGAGATAAGTGTGCCATCTGCACGTCTCGCGCTATCCACGGAGGTAACTGAAGGAGAAAGAAGAGCTGACCTCGAAGCCTTGGAAGAAAGAAGGGAGGTCGCGGCTGAAAACCAAGAGAAGTACTGGCGGTCTGTGGCCAAGTACTATAATAAGAATGTGCTCGCGAGAGAATTCAAAGTAGGGGACCTAGTGTGGAAGTCAGTCCCTGGGGTCATGCAGAACCTGAAGTTACCAAAGTTCACACCAAAGTGGGAAGGTCCCTACGAGGTGATCAAAGCTGCAGAAAGTGGGTACTACAGGCTCGCAAGGGTCAGCGACGGATTTCTCACAGGACCAATCAACGCGAGGTACATCAAGAAGTATTACCCTTAGCTTGTGCAAAGTTTTAGGTTGTCTTTTAATATCTTGTCTTTGATTACTTATTCACGATCAGATGTAACCCAGGGACGATGATTTGACACGTCCCTTGGGAAGAACTATATCGATTGAAATGATGAATGAGAAATACTATCCCTTTGTTTCAAAAAACTTATGCTTCATTAATTATTTGAACATGTTAGAAGCAGAGGAAGGCGATAGAATAAAGTGGTGACCTCGCGGCATAAATTTATGTTAGCACAAGGGGAAAATTCACCATTCGCGAAGAGAAAAAGGAGTGCAAAGATGTTGTGCTTACTCATACGCGAGGCCTTTAAATGTTGCGAAATAAATGGGAACCAAAAGTGATTCTGCACTTTGGAATACTAACTTAATTGTTGGAATGCCCTCGCGACGGCCATAAATTTTAGGCTTTTATGTGTTGCGAAATAAATGGGAGCCACAAGTGATTCTTCACTTTGGAATACTAACTTAATTGTTGGAATACCCTCGCGACGGCCATCCCCCGCAAATGAATGGGAACCAAAGTGAAAATATCTCTTTGGAATAACTAACGTTGAAGGTTGAAAACACCCTCAAGTCTGTGAAGTGTTGCAAATAAAAGGGAAATGCAAAGCAAATAAAAAGCATACAAGAGGAGACTTGTTATTTGCTACCCTTTATGACCATACAACGAGTTGTAAACAGCAGTGAATTCATAGACAAATTGCTAAAAGGGATTCTATTGATATCAATGTTACGAGTACAAAGTTTGCTGCCCCAGGAAAGGGGCTTAAAAAAAAAAAAAAAAAAAACGACTATGTTAGGAGTTCCTGCGAGAACGAATCCAAGGGTGGGAGAACAGGTGCTACGTCACTTAGCGTGGTCTTTGGTTGAGCCTCCAAAGCTTGGTGATGCTGGACCAGCACTTTGTGGTTTGCCTCCAGGACAGCAGCCTTTTCCTCAGCCTCCGCGAGCAGTTGCCTATGCTTCTCGCACGTCTCTTTCGCCTCGGCGATCTGAGCTGCACTGGCCTGGACTTTGAAAAGGCTCGAGAATAACATCTTCGTGGTACGGACTTTGCTCAGGTAGTCACGAAGCCACTTGAGGTCAAGGCCAAACCTTTCCATGTCTATGATCGAAGAAGCCATGTCCTCATACTCTTCGTCAGAAAAGTCCCTCACCCTTATCCTCTGCAGAGACAACACCATCTCGCCAAGGATGTCAAGAAGTGATCCACCTACGACACGGCTGGCAGAAAAGTTTGTGAAGGTAGAGGGGAATTGCTTCTCCAGAACGTGAAGGACTGGGGCATTTGATGCTTTAACATTCCATCGAGAGCTGCCTAGTGTATCAGAAAAAAGAGAATGATGGGGAAGTCCAGGGCCAGATGCCTCTGCTTCAGTCTGGGAACCATTTAAGTCCTTTTGTTTCTCTGACAGCTGCTCTCCCTGGTCTTCACCTTCTGAAGCCTTCTCTTTCGAGGGCTGCTCTCTCTGATCTTCACCTTCTGAAGCCTTCTCTTTCAAGAGCTGCTTTCCCTGATCATCTCCTTCGCGAGTGGGCTCTGAGCGATAAGAATGGCTTGGCGTTAGCAATTTAGAAGGGGTAAAAGAGGGAAGATGAAAAATGTCCTCCATCCCTGCAAAAATGTCACTGCTGCACTTACCTTGGGAGTCTCCAGAGACCTCCTCACAATCATCCCCACTTTCGCCGAGATCGTCCATGTCTGAGCTCTCACTGATAACTGACCCGGGGACGGGTTTGGAGCCAACTGTGCTCTTATCTGTAGAAGAAGGAATCTGCACCACGTCCTCATCATGAGGCGGCGAAGGAGTTCTATCTCGCGAAGGAGAAGAAGGAGGTTTGACTATCTTCTTCCTCAACTTCTTCTTCTTTTTCATCGAGACTGAGTCACCCACGACCGGACTTTGATTTAGAAGGAAAGGATCAGCCCCATGGGAGCTCGCTGGTGATTCAGTTTCTTGTGCAGGCTCTGCTTTTGTGATCGCAGTACCTTCCCCAGAGCCTCCAGCTTCCTCTGTTCGCATCGCTACCTCCAATTTATCACTCGGCCCACCAACCTCCTGCACGATCACCTTCGCGATGTTACTCGCGATGTCCATAGCATTGAATTCATCAACCTCTGGGGTGCCCTGACCTCGCCCCTCAGTAAGCTGCGAGGTGCCCCCCTCCTTCTCAGGAACGTCCTCTTTTGAAACCCCCTCCTGAGGGGGAGCAGTGGAAGAAGTTGATTGAGCAACATCGCGAGCGGGAGAGTTCGCGAGAGGCACGTTCTTGGCATCTGTAGTGACCTTGGGCGATTGAGCCTTCTCATCTGAAAGATAATACGCAAATATCGTAAGTACACAAAAAGGAGAGAGTTGCAGAAAGCTGGGGAAGCACCATTCAGGGATGTTACCTTGATCAATTAGAATCATTGGCCCGGCCTGGGATGGGGGCTCCGCGGTCGAGAAGGAGGACCCCACCATTGTTCGACCCTTCCGCGAAGGGCCCTGAAAGATTGAGGAACAGTAACAAGTCAGTAAGAGCGTGAAGGGCTCTCTAAGGAAAGAAGGGACAAAGAAAGGAGTAAAAGGTCTTACCCTTGCCCTCTTTGGGGCATGCTCTAGCTGCAGAGGGGATCGCTTCTTGGTCTTCCTCTTGTCTTGAACAGTGAGGTGCTGTGGTGTAGGAACTACCATGTGCTCCGCAGGGCGGATCTTCTGAAGGGGGATGGCATTAATCACGTCCAGAGGAATCATGGTGCCTTTTACCCAACAGGAATAGGGACCACGCCAGTCAGAATCTTTCCCGGGCTTGAAAGTCCGGAGAGTTAAGTCCTTCTTCGAAATGGGCTCCGCAGAAGGCGCCACCGCCGGAGTCAACACAAAGTCCATAAAGGACTGCAGGTTTCTTGCCCAATAAACCCTATTCTCGGGAGTAAATGCTGCTTTACGTTTGGAGCTGGGAATAATCCTATCTCCTCCATAATCCGCAGTAAGCTCGTGGTTGAATGGCTTGAGAAGGCGACGAATCCCAGTAAAGAAATCCTTGGGTGGGGAAGGAGGCCCGCGAGGAACGCCTTGGTCATACCCAAATTGTATTTGAAGCCTATCAGCCCTGTACAGCACCAGAACAGGACCCTCGGCGGATAAAGTCGGTAGATAGCCGGGAGTGACCCACGCGAGGAGATCCAGCTTATGAGAGCGGATGTTTTTGCTCTGGAAATCCACGACGGTGTCCTCCAAAAAGACAGCTGGGCCTAGCGCGCCATCGGCAGGTTGCTCGTAGGGACGAGGGTTAAAAGAGGTTATCTCGTCGCACCAGTCCTCGAACAGGCGGTTTGGGGAGGTCTTGCTCCACCTCATGATCCTTGGCACCCTTTCGCTCAGTCGCAAGATGGGCTTGCCCTTGCCATCACGAATGATCTCTCCGGCGGCATTCCTCTCCTGGACAGACTTCAAAGGAGGGAGATCGTGGGGAGAAGGGGCAGCCTTTGGAAAATATTCATAAAAGAAGGCAAGAAGGAAGGGGATGTGAACCATGGAAGTAATCTCATACCTCCCCATCGATCGCTCAAAATCTTGTACGGTACGATCCAGCTGACGATAGAAGTGGCCCAAGAACATGGGACCCATGGGGAGCTTCTTCCCAGACGCGAGGACCGCCGCGAGAGGAATCATCTCACGACGGGGACCTTCGTGTGGGAGGTCAGGAAAGAGGAAGAGGGATAGGAATTGAACCAGAAAAACCGCCAGGGACAACGGACCTCCATGATAGGTGCTCACCGTCATCGCGAGCTTCCCATCCACCTCGACAGGGGCAACATCGCGGAACCAGTACCGCTGCCAAGAACCCCAGGTTGTCTTGTTGGCTTTCGGAGGAGCTCGGAGTTTCCCCGCGTTATCATAACGCGAACCATACTCGCCAGCAGCTTTGAACTCATTTTCTATGAATTCGATCGCCGTCTCAGCGTCGGAGGGATATTTGGAGGGATCGTAGTGGTATTCGCCGCGAGTGGGGAGGCCCATTAGGGTTTCTGTGTCTAGAAGAGTTGGGCTGGCCTCTCCAAAAGGGAATATGAAGGAATGACTGGTGGGGCTCCAGCGAGACACCGCGAAATCAAGGTCGCGTTGAGGGCGGCTCGCGACGAGGTACCGCGAGAGTTGTACGGTCTTCAATAAACCCACTCTGTCTAAAATTACTCTGTATTCAAAATTTTCAAGGATGGTGGCCACCCAGTCGCCCCAATCCCTTGGGGGTTGAATACTGGCCTTATACTGAACCTGCGAGAAAGGGTAGTCACCCCTCTCGATCCTCAGCCTCACCAGCGAAGATGGGTCGACCATGTCTGCCTCTGAAGCACTAACCTCATCAGAAAACAACAGGCGCTGAGCATTAGGGTTACCTCGAAGGGGAACGTAGTTCTGGATGTTGGCCCAGAAAGTGTCACCCTCTGACCTCAGATACGGAGCCCTTCTCCATTCGCTAGCAGGAGGAAGGGAAGTCTTTGCCAGGAGTGCCTCAGTGTCAGGTTCATGTCTGCCTGATCGAGTCATGGTTGCAGAGAAAAAGGTAAACTAGGGTTTCGAAGAGCAAGAAATTTGAGGAAGGCGAAAGACTCAAGAGATTTGATGAGAGAAGAAGTAAAAGAGTTCCTTCTATCCCGTAGGGATATTTATAGACACGGCGTAGCTGTCGTCATTTGAATAAACGGTCGAAAAGGGATCAGCAGTCCAATCGGCCTGCAACTTCGAAATTGGGAACAGCTACCTTTTAGAGGGAAATGCTAAAACGACAGACTCTGCTGACATCGCACGCGCGCGATTCAACGCGTTAAGAGACACGCGCCGCGAAATCACGCTCGCACGAGGGGCTTATGTAGGATAGGTCAGCGCGTCTGGTGACGTGGTAATTGACCAACCTGTAATGGGCAACCCCGTGGCTTGAGTGAGATTACAAGAGACACGTCAGACAGCAGCCGAACTTAGCAATCAGTAAATGGACACCGCGAAGAGCAAGTCTCGCGGTATAATATGCCCAAAACTTCTATTACTCCCAGAGAGGGAGGCCCTCAATAAGGGAAACATCACCAGAAAGAGATTCACCCCTCGCGAGACCCTCGGCGAAGGGGATTGACGCGACGGGAAAGAGTGAACACTCCCGCGAACATGCGAACTAGGCTCGCGACGGCACCTGACCAAAAGGCAGGGAAAGGGAAGTCGATATGAGCTCGAAAGAGGTCTTGGCGCGAGCCAAAGGGCTCGCGACCATGGCTAACACAGCGGGAATAGGGGAGAAACAAGTGGCTTGGTGGCTTTAAGGGATTAAGGGTGGCCACGAGGGAAAACGATGCACTGGAATGACCTAAAGGAAGCTTCCTAACGGCCAGTGACATCACCCACGTCGCCCAGGTATACGGAGAGAGCACGTGTCACCATATTATTGGGGAAAACGTCTGCTGCCCCATGATTGGGTGCAGACCCTTATAAATATGGGACATTCCTTCACAAATTCCAAGAGAGATCTTCTGATTCATCCTTAAGCACGGAAATTCTAGAGAGAGAAATTGACCCTGAGCTTTGGAAACAAGAGCATTGGTTCTTGCTAGAGCTCGCGAGCTCATATTTTTAATCTAGAACTGTGATTATGAGGATGATGACGATCTTAAGGGGAATGAACTGAACGTTGCTGCCTTCTCTTTCTGTATACTTGGCTTAATCCTTCACCCCTACTCTCCCTCTCTTATTCTCGTTTGATCACTTGTTATTAATTCAGTCATTAGCTATTGTTTGCCTCTCCGAAGTTGATTTTATTTTGACTTGAACAAAGAACCTATCCTACAAGGTGCAATAGTTTTTATCAAATGCTCGCCTAATTCCTTGAACACAAAGATAAATTTATAGGGGTAAGAATAAAGTGGGGCCAGAGGTCGACTTGGTTTAGCTTTCTGAAAATTTTCCAAACTACTTATTCACTTGATTACAAGTCGGTGTACTATACCGAGTGGGGTGGTAGTCATATACTCCCCCAATCGAAACGTCCGGGTTTTGTTTATACACGATGAAAATTAACAAATAATATATCAAAATGTTCGTTGGAACATGAACTACACTTATATCACAGAAAAAGTTGAATTTGAAATGGTTTGGACGTGACCCAGTAACTCGGAAAGTCAAAAACGCATATACACTACTTTTCAACGATTGAAACGCTCAGGTTTTGTTTCTACTTAACGAAAATCAACATATTATATATCAAAACGTTCGTTATGAAATGAACTACATTTCTATCACGGAAAAAGTTGGGGTCAGATTGTTTTGGACGGGACCCAGTAGCTCAGAAGTTTAAAAGCGCATAGACACTGCTGCTCAACGATCGAAACGCTTGTGTTTTGTTTCTACTCAACGAAAATTAACGTATTATATATCAAAACGTTCGTTATGAAATGAACTACAACTCTATCATGGAAAAAGTCGGGTTCAGATTGTTTTGGACAGGACCCAATACCTCAGAAGTTCAAAAACGCATAGACACTGCTCCTCAACGATCGAAACGCTTGGGTTTTGTTTCTACTCAACGAAAATTAACGTATTATATATCAAAACGTTCGTTATGAAATTAACTACAGCTCTATCATGGAAAAAGTCGGGTTCAGATTGTTTTGGACAGGACCCAATAGCTCAGAAGTTCAAAAACGCATAGACACTGCTCCTCAACGATCGAAACGCTTGGGTTTTGTTTCTACTCAACGAAAATTAACGTATTATATATCAAAACGTTCGTTATGAAATGAACTATATTTCTATCACGGAAAAAGTTGGGGTCAGATTGTTTTGGACGGGACCCAGTAGCTCAGAATGTCGAAAACGAATTTACACTACCTTGCAACTAACGAAATGCTCGGGTTTTGTTTCTACGCAACGAAAATCGACTTATTATATACCGATGGGTTCAGTAGGATGTAACCTACCTTTCTTCCGAAGATTAAGCTAAACCGAAGTGATTTGGATGGGCCTCGGTCGCGTCGAACGGTCCGAACTTCTTCTTCTTCCTTCTTTTTCTTTCCTACCCAGCTATCTCTCTCTCTGTCGGAATGTCTTTTTTTCTCTCCTGTCTTTGTCTTTCTTCTTTCCAAAATGTGAAGGGAGGAAAAGAGTTTAAAGAGGGTTAAGTTTAAGACTTAATCTCTTGGATAGAAGGAAGTTTGGAGGAAACCTTTTGTTTAGGAGATAAGGGAAAGTATTAGAGGGGTGTGTTGGTTCCTTATTGGTTGGGGAAAGTGGGAGCCAAAAATAGCTAAACAAATTTGATGGTGGAATGATGGGTGAGGTGATATTTAGTTGGGGACAAAATATAGTTTAGGATTTTTGGTTAGAGTA
Source organism: Vaccinium darrowii (assembly GCA_020921065.1). Lineage (NCBI taxonomy): Eukaryota > Viridiplantae > Streptophyta > Magnoliopsida > Ericales > Ericaceae > Vaccinium > Vaccinium darrowii. Next base: position 28,552,717 of record CM037151.1, read on the forward strand.
ACCGGGTAGTGTAATGGGATTAGGATCATCTAGTCTAGATTAGGACCACTAAATCACAAAAATAAATTCAATCATTACAAAATTTTTATTAATAAGACCATTTAATATATAAGAAAAATAGGGCTAAAAATCCGGGTCGTTACAATCTATGCCCCTTAAAATAATTTCGTGCTCGAAATTTGGTCGTTCCTCCAGTTACGAGCCGTTGCTGACTGTTGTCGTTTGTTGTCTTTAGATCGATTCTTCTTGCTTGGTTGTCATTAGAGAATATTGACAAAAAAAAATTCTCTTTCATCCCATGTTCTCCTTTTCATAATTTGAAATGAGATTTGACTGCTAATACGTCATTAGTCGTGCTCCCTTGATTATCGAGTCATTGTTGATGTGTAGTTCCGTCTATCCCCCCTTAAATTTGAAACATGTCCCTTTCGGAGAGTAAGTTGTCACTACCTTCCCATGACAATCGATTACAACCTGGTAGGCAGATAACCAATCCGTTCTCAAAATTACTTCAAAGTTAGCCATCTCAATGACGCGGAGGTCGCAGGTAAAACAAAATCCTAATACCACTAACTCGCACGATTACATACTAGGCCTACTAAAATCTAACCTCCTAACGGTGAGTTGACCTTCATTGTCGACCTTATGCGTTCAACTTCTAGTCCTATTATACGCACATATGCAATAGATATAAACGGTTGCAATGCTCTTAGAATCAACCAACGAGGAGATTACCTTGGATCACCGCAGGATTATAAGCTTCCTCCTCTCCTTGGAATGCGAACAGTATGCCTCCAACAGCAGGTTTTGCTGGGTTCCATTGTAGCTTCTGTTGATTTGTATTCCCTGAGAATTGATTTCCCATTCCTGTCTTGTTTCCCTGTGGCTGCTGCTGCTGTCCATATCCCGAACTTCCAGGTCCGACTAACTGTGGGCAGAGGCGTTTGATATGGCCTTCTTGACCACATTGGTAACATCCTCCACCTGATGCCTGCTTCTGTCCTTGGTTTTGGTATGGTCCTTGATTCGACCCACGGTTCTGGCCCTGGTTGTTGTTCCTCCACTGCTGGTTGTTTTGTGGTTGAGACTGGTTGTAGTTCTGAGCATACAGCTTGGGTGCGGAGTACCCCTGGTTGTTGTTGCGAATTGGCCCTCTTGATGCCTGGTTGCCCTTCGATCTGTTCTTGAAGTCAATGCTTTCTCGTTCCATCATGAGTGCGCATTTCACCACTTGTGCATACGTGGGGTATTCTAGTGCCATCACTGATCGACGCGTCTCTCCAAGTCCCCACTCAAACTTCCTTGCTTTCGCTTCATCTGTCGGCACGAGAGTTTTGGCATATCGTGACAGTTCCTCGAACTTGGCAGTGTATTGAGTGACAGTCATAGAGCCTTGCTTCAAGCTCATGAACTCCTGAATCATCGCTTGCTTGATTGGAGTGGGAAAATATTTGTCGAGAAAGATTGTCTCAAAGTTTTCAAATGTCATTGTTGTCACGTCGTGGAGCGTCTCCGTCATTTTCCACCAGTGTTGAGCTTCTCCTTGCATCTGGTACGTAGCCAATGCAATGCAATCTTCATCTATCGTGATTTCTAGTGTTTTGAGCACCTTCTTGATTTCTTCAAGCCAAGTTTCAGCAGCGGTCGGGTTAGGCTCGCCATGGAAGGTTGGTGGTCGGCGCCTGCAGAACTCGTTTAAGGCCTGACTACGAGTTAAAGGGCCCTGAGGTGTATGAGCTAGTGGTTATCGGGGGATGTTGGTGGCTGCAGCTATGAAAGCTTGAAACATCTGAGCGAGGTCTTTTACACTGATCTGTCTATTGTTCCTCTCATCATTTTGGTTGTTGTTGTTGTTGCCATTGTGACCATTCCTTGTGTTCGCCATCTACATCGTTAATTTTAAGTTAAGAAAGGGGTTTTCTAACTATCGAAACCTCAAAATAAAATCGCGAGAAAATATTGGGGTCGCAGGAATGAAACGTGGTTACATTAGTGGTTTTGAAAAGGTGCAAGCGATTGCAGTCTCTCATATTCTACTAGCATATATTTCAATACAGAAGCTAACACGCAGCAGTACATGTAATACAAACGACCTAGTCGCTAGTCAAACATGTAGGCCTATGTTTTCTCACCGTATATTCTCGCTCTGTCTCTACCCTTTTCCTTGGGGAATGAGAGTTCTTTGTTAGCAGGTTCTCAAAGTTGTTTCGTTTCAGACTCGAACCCCTCTTCTCGGTTGATCGGGTGCCCAGTTACAAAGTGAACGGTTCTTCTACTTCCTCTTTCGGGTCGGAGTTAACATCAGTCGCTTATCTCATCGGGGACGGAGTCGTGAGAGGCTACACTTAAGTGAAACGCTATGTAGTAAATAAGAATACGCTTGACTACCCCGGTTTATACTCTCGAAAAGTGATCTACCCAATCTACCCAAGGCCGAGGGTTTGAACCTATAGCTCTGATACCAAGTTGTAATGCCCCGATTTTTTTCAGAAACGTTAAAATAAATTTAAACGGCAATTTCACAAAAGATTCCATAATCCATCATAAAACCGTACCGAAAGCAATTGTTATAGTTTTACAACCATATCGAATTAAAGTTAAACTGTCAAAATATTACAATTTTCAATAAGACTTGAAGCTTTCAAAATGTGGTCGACTAAATTTGTTCAGAGCGACTAAGCATACGGAAACAAATGCTCGTTGGCTTCCTCCTCAGCAGTATTGATATTTGTCTGCTTGTACGGCCCTTCAGCTCCGTCTTCATTTCCTGGTGATAAATCACCGCGGTACAAGTACCCGTGAGCTTAAAAGCCCAATAGGAATATCCTACTCTACTTAACCCCACATAGCTAACAGATAAACATGCATAATAAATAAATAACAGGAGATAGCTAAAAAATAACATTTCTGATTAATTACTAGCCATTTACCTAAGTGTCATCTAGGATTCTCAACCACGAGATCCATCCTACCCTCCAACCTCTAGCATAGGGCAATTGGTGTGATTCGACTCCCCCTTGTGAAGATCCGGACAGAGAACCTGGGTTATATACCCGAGTACCACTTCCATGACCCCAAGGCACGATAAATAAGATTTACCGGGAGTGCGGCCCACAACTCATCCCCGGGCTGCGACGCAAGCACAGTGCCACCCTTATAGCCCGACCATTCTTGAGAGTCAATCACCACCATGTCCTATCTAGGGTTTCGTATTCAAGATGTTCATCCGTCCGGGGCCCACTCTGGTCACCCCCGGAACCACTGCTCGTCAGCTCAACAATATTTCCACACATTTCTATTTTTCATTACTTTTCAATTTACATCTACATGTAAATCTCCAAACCATAAACCCACCCATGAAGCAAATATCCGTCTAAGTTATTGGGATATAAAAAATTTGCATAACAACATTACTATAAAAAGATAGTCTAAAACATGCGTTAAGAACTCGAGTGCAAAATAATAATACAACATGATCAGAAATAACAGAGTAATGACATAAGCTAAACTTTCATAAATTATTCCACAACGTATTATATCCAAATGCTAATTAACACTTCTAATAAATGGTGATTCTAATATGCTCAAAACTGGTTGAAGGTGCAACAGTTTTTATCAAATGCTCGCCTAATTCCTTGAACACAAAGATAAATTTATAGGGGTAAGAATAAAGTGGGGCCAGAGGTCGACTTGGTTTAGCTTTCTGAAAATTTTCCAAACTACTTATTCACTTGATTACAAGTCGGTGTACTATACCAAGTGGGGTGGTAGTCATATACTCCCCCGATCGAAACATCCGGGTTTTGTTTATACACGATGAAAATTAACAAATAATATATCAAAATGTTCGTTGGAACATGAACTACACTTATATCACAGAAAAAGTTGAATTTGAAATGGTTTGGACGTGACCCAGTAACTCGGAAAGTCAAAAACGCATATACACTACTTTTCAACGATCAAAACGCTCGGGTTTTGTTTCTACTTAACGAAAATCAACATATTATATATCAAAACGTTCGTTATGAAATGAACTACATTTCTATCACGGAAAAAGTTGGGGTCAGATTGTTTTGGACGGGACCCAGTAGCTCAGAAGTTCAAAAGCGCATAGACACTGCTGCTCAACGATCGAAACGCTTGGGTTTTGTTTCTACTCAACGAAAATTAACGTATTATATATCAAAACGTTCGTTATGAAATGAAATACAACTCTATCATGGAAAAAGTCGGGTTCAGATTGTTTTGGACAGGACCCAATAGCTCAGAAGTTCAAAAACGCATAGACACTGCTCCTCAACGATCGAAACGCTTGGGTTTTGTTTCTACTCAACGAAAATTAACGTATTAGATATCAAAACGATCGTTATGAAATGAACTACATTTCTATCACGGAAAAAGTTGGGGTCAGATTGTTTTGGACGGGACCCAGTAGCTCAGAATGTCGAAAACGAATTTACACTACCTTGCAACTAACGAAATGCTCAGGTTTTGTTTCTACGCAACGAAAATCGACTTATTATATACCGATGGGTTCAGTAGGATGTAAGAGCATCTCCAACTGTTGGGCCTCTCCATCTCCATCTTGGAGAGAAAAAGGTGCTTTGGTTTGGTCCAAATGAGTGCAAGAACCTAGCAGCCTAGCCATTAGGCTCACCAAAAAAAAACCCAGCAACGTCGTCTTCTACTCACACGGGCGCGTACACGCCACGCACTGCGAGTGCATCTCACTCTCTTGCACGCGCCGCCTTTGACCGGCGCGTGCGGTCGCCACGAGACTCCGTCGGCGACGGGTCGTGGACCAATGTGTTCGTCTCGACGAGATATATACTCTTCTGTTCTCCAAACAATTTTAGGACTCCTTTCCGGCGACTGGTTTTTCCGGCGACTGGTTTATTAACGGTGACTAGAGCTACAGCCCACGTCCAGCCGTTCTCCGTCGTCGATTTTCTGGGAGAAGAGAGAGACAACAGCACGAGAGAGAGAGGAGGAGGAGAGAGAAGGGCAGGCGAGCCTCACCAAGCCTCGCCCACTGTGACGAGGCACTGTAGACGATTCCAAGAAAGCGAGGCCGATAGCTAGGCTGCTGGGCGTCGATTTTGGAGGGTTTTCTGGGCAAGCTCGCCAGCGGTGGCGAGGGAGGGGAGGATGGTGAGGCTGCTGGAGATGGTCTAACCTACCTTTCTTCCGAAGATTAAGCTAAACCGGAGTGATTTGGATGGGCCTCGGTCGCGTCGAACGGTCCGAACTTCTTCTTCTTCCTTCTTTTTCTTTCCTACCCAGCTATCTCTCTCTCTGTTGAAATGTCTTTCTTTCTCTCCTGTCTTTGTCTTTCTTCTTTCCAAAATGTGATGGGAGGAAAAGAGTTTAAAGAGGGTTAAGTTTAAGACTTAATCTCTTGGATAGAAGGAAGTTTGGAGGAAACCTTTTGTTTAGGAGATAAGGGAAAGTATTAGAGGGGTGTGTTGGTTTCTTATTGGTTGGGGAAAGTGGGAGCCAAAAATAGCTAAACAAATTTGATGGTGGAATGATGGGTGAGGTGATATTTAGTTGGGGACAAAATATAGTTTAGAATTTTTGGTTAGAGTAACCGGGTAGTGTAATGGGATTAGGATCATCTAGTCTAGATTAGGACCACTAAATCACAAAAATAAATTCAATCATTACAAAATTTTTATTAATAAGACCATTTAATATATAAAAAAAATAGGGCTAAAAATCCGGGTCGTTACAGTAGTCGGGGAAAACATTTGATTCATGTACTTCCAAATTATACCCATTTAACATCTACTATCTACCAACCACCAGAGAATAACGCCTTGAGTGCATAGGAACAAAAAAAGAGAACTACCGTCAAATTTGGTTTATTTAATTTTTCGTTAGTTTTGTGCAAGGATAATATCCAAGCCGTTCCGTGGAGAGTTGAGGAAGGCTCGCGCCACAGGTCTCCAATTTTTTTTAAAAAATTAGGGCCCCTAGCTTTAATAGGGTGTTATAGTAGGTATGGAAAATAGGTCCATTATATATGTTGGTGAATTTCCGCAAACATGCAAGAAGAGCTAGAGTGATATTAAAGTGACACTTTATATTCTTGAAATGATTACTAATTTCGATAATTCAATCTACCTTCTTACATTTTTTTTTTCATTTTTGGATTAAAAAATTAGGGGCCCTTAGATTTTATAGAGTGTTATAGAAGGTATGGAAAATAAGTCCATTATGTTTGGCGAACTTTCGCAAAAATGCAAGAAACTAGAGTGATATTAAAGTGACACTTTTATATTCTTGAAATGATCACCAATTTCAACAATTTGATCTACCTTATTACATTTTTTATTGGATTAATGTACCGTTTATTTTGTTTGCTAGTAAATATAAATGTATGTAGGGGACCCGTCTTAAAATTCGCCTTGGACAACAAAATGCCATTGACAGCGCTGATGATATCACAACCTAAAATATATATATTTATATATATCAACCGCCAAAATCTTGATAGAATTGAAGATGAGGTGAATCTCAACATGATATGCTGGTAATTAATAAAGTCAAAATTCGAGTCTTTTTCTCATCACCATTCTCCCTTTGTATCAAATAAAAAGTCCCTATTCTCACTGTTAAACTTAACTTCTCAAATAGATGATTTTCACACTCTATTTCTTAGTGTCTCACTTTTTTGAGAATTTTCGGATAAAGTTGAAACGTGAGAGGTTAAAAGACCTATGGAAAGGCTTGCATATATATATATATATATATATATATATATATATATATATATATATATATATATATATATATATATATATATATATATATATATACCCCGTACCATTAATTTGTTGCCTATTTGGTCCCTCTGTCATAAATTTCTAGTTCTGCGTGCCCCTCATCGGATCCACAGTTACCCATAAATTTGTTTAGTATCAACCTGGTATTAATTGAGAAGAAGAAGAAGAAGAAGAAGAAGAAGAAGAAGAAGATGGTGATGGAGAAAAACAGGAGGGTGAATGGAGAGGAGGAGAGTTCTGGGAATAAGGAGAAGAAGAAAAGGGAACTCGGAGGTGTCAAAACACTTCCATTCATTATCGGTGAGACTTTGAATTTTGGTACTTTGCGATTTCTTGAAAATGCTTTTGTTTTTCTTGGACAAGTTTTAAAATGGTGTTTTTGTTGACAATGTCAAACTAATGTTTACTTCTTAATTCCAAAATATTGCTTTAATATTTTTGTTGCTTTGGCTTGTTAGTTTTGGAACCAGTTCCAGATAGTGTCAGTTAATGTCCTCAAGTAGGAAAAGATGTGACATAATTCACAAAAATAAAGGATGATAAATAATCAATCAATTCGAGACCTGATTTATAATGAGACATTTTTATGATTGAAATAGTTTTGATGTTCTTTTTATGATGAATTTAGTTCCCGTGTATAATGCATGATGGGAGAGATTATTCAGTGCTCTGTGGCCACCGCCATGTGTTGCCCCTAGTCTCTTTTGTACCACACATTTAGATGATACCTACACATTTGTCTTGGGGTCCACACTAAACATGATAAAGAAGGGGCATGGGGCACCCCATGGGCATTGGATAATTTCATGGGGCACCCCATAGGTAGGGCTGCAAATGAACCGGTTAGTTCGCAAACTATTCGAAACTCGGTTCAGTAAGGGTTCGTTCTAATTTGACTCGTCTATTAAATGAGTCAAAACCTGAACTCAATTTTAGGCTCGTTCCGTAAATGAGTCAAACCTGAATGTGACAATATTCAAATCGGTTAGGCTCTCAAACCCAGAGTATGTACATATATCTTATAAAAATTTTCATATAACATTCAATATGTATAAACTTTGAGCACCGCTATGGGTACGGACAGAATGCAAATGCCAAATGTACGCAACCATCTCAACTGTTCATCTCATAAATCAATTGTCCAGATTTTAAATAAACTATTTGCGCGAATAAATAAACTATTCGCACAAATAGTTTATTTAAAATCCGGACCATTGATTTCATGCACGGCGTAGGATTAAGTTTCACCGTCCGTACATATTGCGTATACACGCCTGCATACGTGAAGTAATTTTGATAAACTTTTACATGCATATTATGAAAATTCTACTACTTCTAAAAATCTTTAAAATAAACGTACACTTTAATATGTTTTTTTATAATTTTGTGTATGTATAAACATGTTTATGTATAAAAATAAAAATTATATTTGCAATTTTAGACCTATATGAGGGCAAAAATAATATTTTTGACTTGTCAAAGACTCGTGGATAAGTTTGAATTTGACTCAAATCTAGGAAAACTCTGCTCGAGCTCAGTTCGTCAAATTTTCATAGGGTTCGGCTCGTTTGCAGCCCTACCCACTATCATTGGATCATTTCTGAGGCTGGGAACGCCCTGAATGCTTTTCAGACTTTAATATTTCTTCTTTTATAAAGTTCTATTTTTTCGGCCTTTTCATGTTTGGGATGTGTGAGGATGGGAGCTAAATTAGAGAGGAAAAAAAAAGGACGACTAGTTGACTCTCAAATAAAAAATAGTGGAGGATAAAAATAAAAAATGAAAAATAGCGTGCGTAAAAACGTAGTCAAAACACGTTTTTTTTTTTTTTGAACTCCGTAGTCAAAACACGTTAATCTCTATAAAAATAGCTAGTCTTTGTTCTCTCCTTTTTTTTTTTTTTTTGTAAACTTCATTGACCTCCCTGAGATTTCTAACAAAAGCAAGGACCTCCCCTTAGGTTTCTAAAATATCACAGACCTCCTTTATTTTTCCTACAACATCAATATTCCCCCTCCCATTAAATTAACCTAAACTCTATTAGATAATTTAGATTTAGACATGCAATGACAAATTTACCCCCGCCTCTCTTTCTCTTCTCCCTCTCCCTTCTCATCCAGATCAAAACTTTGAAAAAAAAAATCTACCACTATCAAAATCCTAATTGGCTGCCACAAACCCATCCAAACCCGTTATTCTGACCCCAACAACAAATCCAATCATGAAAAATTGTACTAATTGACAAATAAAAATGGCAAAGAACTGCTAGAAATATTGCCGATCAAAATACAGAAGAGTTGATTATCTTTTTTTTCTTTCTTTGTATTGTACTAAAAAGTATTAATAAAGGGAAAATTTCCTCAAGTTTTTCCTAATAACAGATATCCTATTCACGTATGAGAAACGACAATCAGCCCCCTATGGGTTTTTTGGTGCGTTTCCTCGATACCCCAACTCGACAATTGATATGTCCAGACATGTGATGGAATAAGTCGAAAGTGACTTATATAAAAGAATTCACCTTTTCTGATAATAATAAGTGATAACAAACTATCTAACTCTTACGTATTTTGAACTAAAATGATTTTTTTTTTCTCGTTGGAAGAGCTATTTTGATCAAAAAGGGTAAATGTATTACTAGTTCATCATTTTTCGTTGTTGAAAAAACCGTAAGTTTATTACTTTTTAGAGTTTTTATCATTTATTTGGTTAAAGAAAATGATTAACTTGTCAATATAAGCCACTTTTGGCTAGCTTTATCACTTTTTGGTTGAATGGTTGGGCATAGGTGAAATGTACATTGATACCACATAGGGTTTTAGTAATTTCTCATACGCAAAGGGTGTATCTCTTATTAAATATACCTTAGGGGTAGTAGTGAAATTTACTAAAAAAGAATTGATTTTGCACTCCTCTTTTTACCATCCACACTCCTCTTTTTGTTGTTGTTCATGTGAATTTACTGCATATTATCCCTTGTTGTGTGAAAAAAGAAAGTAATGAAAGCATAAAATGTTAATTTGACGGGAACAAAAAAAAAAAAAAAAAGTAGCGCAGATAGTAAAAATTGGAGTGCAAAATTTACTACCCTAAAAAAACGACATTTCTAATCTGGGATACATATTTGACAGCAAATGAAATCTCAGAAAGATTTGCAACGGTGGGTTTTCATGGGAACATGATAACGTACCTAACGCAAGAGCTCAACTTGCCATTGGTGAAGGCATCCAACATCCTCACCAATTTTAAAGGACTTGCTTCTTTCACTCCCCTCATCGGTGCTCTCATTGCGGACTCTTTTGCCGGCCGCTTTTGGATTATCATTGCCGGTTCCATTCTTTATGAATTGGTACTTATCTCTGTCTTTCCTCTCTAGCGCCCCTCTATACCATATATTTGCAATGCTTTCTTTCTTTGGGGATTTTATACTTTGGGAGAGTTGGTAAGCAATTTTATGTTTTTTAATGTTGAGTGCACACAGGGTGGCGTGTAAGGTGATCATGTGTATGTGATTGAGAGTGGAAGGAAATGAGAGACTGGGGAGAGATGGAAATAGAAAACTCTTTTATAGTATAAATTAAGAATATTAAATATTAAAATTGACTCAACAGGTCAACAAGCCAACAACGTAAAATTCTAAACTATAAAATTTTTCAATTTTTTGTATTGAATGAAAGATCCCTATTAGTAGTTTAATTTAGTGAAAAAAAATAAAAAATTATATGCGGAAGTACTTTATTTTTTTATCTGAAAGATATTGCAAAGCAACTTAACAAGCCAACAATGTAAAATTCTAAAGTATGATTTTTTCAAATTGTTTTGTATCGAATTAAAGATCTCTATTAGTAGTTTAATTTGGTGCAAAAATAAATAAAAAATTAGGAGCGGAAGTACTTTATTTTTTAATCTGAAAGAAACTGCATGGGGGTAGAGAGGTAAAATGGGGAGATAATCTCCCATGAATAAACATAGACACCCCCTCCCCCTACTTATAAATAGTCAGGGAGGGCCATGACTAATGAAACCAAGGACTAATTAGTCATGGAGTGTTTTGGGTCGCCAAAGGAGGTATATGGAGGGGAAGGAGGACTAATTAACCCAACCCCACTCATCCCTCTTGCCAATACTGCATCCAAACAAGGCCTAAGGGTGGTTTCAACAGGGACTTATCTGACAAAGGTGGCTACTATGATTTTAGAGAGTATGAGGGTGTGTAATGTGATCTTAATAAAATTGAGGGGCTGCTAGTGAAATTTACCCTTAGTTTTATTCTACATTTTCAAAAAACAAATAGAGTACATTTCTGTGCTTATTTTTTAAACGGCAATGCGATATTGTACTCGACAACAATTCAAAGATCCATGTGAGTATATGGAGTTTGTTAAAATAATTTAAGTGTAAATAATATAAGTTAATTTGATATCGAAAGAAACAAGATCGAACCACGAAATCTATTTGCTTGGTTTGACTATTGTAGATTTGTCTAAAATGAAATGTGATCAGTAGCTATCGATCTCAAAATAACTTTTTGCAAGCATAATTTGTTGCTCCAAAAATGATACACGTACAACCAAATGCTCCAACAAACTTTTCCAACAGCTAAAACGATGTCGTTTTTGCTGTTCTGAAAAAAAAAAAAAAAAACAGATTGGGACTCCCTCCCCCCGCTCCCAATTTCACTCGAACAAACACAGAGACAGACCTCCACCACTACCGACCCACCTCCTCCCTCTCCTCCTCCTCCCTCCCTCTCCACCTCCGGCGACCACCGCCGCCGCCGTCTCTCAGAGTCACAAAAGGTTACTCTCTCTATCAGAGTCACGCACACATCCACACAGGCACAAATGCACATTATTGTGTTGATTGATGGTGCAAATTGATTTGTTCTTCTTTAAATTGATACCCTTTTCACTTTGAAATTAGATTTGTGTATCCATTTTATTCTTTCATTGTCTGTAAAGTTTATTGAATCATTTGGTTCTTTTAGATCATTGTTATTGGCATGTGTTTTGAAAACTCCTAATCCCAACTCAAATCCCTAATTAGATGAAAAAACTAGGGTTCCAATTTGAGAATTTGAAAATCCTCTTTGAAAACCCCTAATTCGAACCACCTAATTTGAAAACCCCCAACAGTTCAAAATTATCAAATCATGACATATTGCTCAACAAACTGTTTCAAAGTCGTAGTAGAAGTAATGTATCCATCAAAATATGCATTCATATTCTCACTTCTTTGTGTAATGACATTCCAGCCCAAAATATGTCCTTCAAATATGCACGCACCCACCGATTTCTCTCCAAATACAACCCATATAACCATGTGTTATTTTGAAGCTCGTACTTTGTGATGAAATTTTTCCAAGCATCCCCAAATTCTTGAATTGATAGAGATTCATAAACTGCATGGCGCAAACCCCAACTAATTGAATCATATTTCTCGTACCCACCCAACTTTTCTGGCACTTAAATCATTATATACCAAATGCACCACTGATGTCGTGTATCAGGGAACACAATTTCAATAGCATTCTTCATGGCCATACATTGATCAGTAATAATTGCGTTCGGAGCATGACCCGACATGCATGTCTTCCAAGTCTCGAATAACCACACAAATGACTCTGTGTCTTCATGAGAGATGAGCCCATAGCCCAATAAAATTGACTTACCATGATGATTGACATCTACAAATGGAGCAAAAGGCATGTCATACTTGTTTACCAAGTAAGTTGTGTCAAATGTCACAACTTCACCGAACTTCTGACATGCTGCCCTACTCCTTACATCAGCCCAAAATACATTCCTTAGTCGACCCTTTCCATTCAAATCCAATGCAAAGAAGAATTCAGAATTGTCGGCTCTCATTCTCATGAAATAACTATGCATTGGTTCGACATCTCCTTCTTTAAGTTGAAAACGCCGAAGTTTGTCCCTATAATTTCTGCAATCCCTCTCAAGATATGTAACCTTATCTGGTCCCCCAGCCTCAATCCGGAGTGAGTCATAAGTCCTATTCATTTTGATCTCAGCTTTGTCATTCATTTCAATCTTCCTTTTTACGTGTTTATCAAGCACCCTATTGCTCTTAAAAAAACCTTACCTTTCTTGGGCTTTGTTCGTGATTGTGCTCCAAAACAACCCGGCTTTACCACCACTTCCATCCTTTTGACATATACCAACTGTAATGTGAGCTTGACAACCAATTCTTGATTGTGGCCTTGGTTTGACTGGGTTGCTTATTGTCACCTTTGCCTATCCTGCACGACTGCATGAAAAAGTATCATCCCTCAACTTTCCATCTTTTCCCTTTCTCAATGTTCTTTTAACTATAGCAAACCCCTTTTGTTTAGCATATCTTGAGTAATATAAATAAGCTTCATCTGATGTGTTGAATGTCATTCCGACCTTCGATTCCTCAACCGTATCTTCACAATTCTTTGTTGCCTCATTTCCATTCTCGTTAGTATCTATCTCATATATCTTATCACCTTCTTCGTTCGAAGGACCACTCCACACCTCTACTTCGTCTTCACTGTCTTGAGTCCATCCTTCTTCTTCTACTACTGGAGGAGGACAAGGCATTGTCGATGGTACAGACTCCGGCGACATCATCTATTGGTTCAAGAACAAATAACAATACAATTAGTTATATGGGACATGCATGTAATACACAAGCAACTAAGGTAAATATTTACAGGAGAAAGATACTAAAATCAACTGTTTAGAATCCTTTAGAAGATGTACGGGGATAAATCCGCGTAACCCTGGATCACGTGCTTCCTTGAGTCAACCCTGAATCTGCAAGACAGAGAAAGGGTTAGAGCACCTTAATTTGCCTCTTGTTGGCAAAGGCCCTCCGATGCCTAAGTTAGTCTCACGTACTTTGAATGCTTAAATCACGATGCACATGAAAATAGGTTTCACAGCGTACCTTTTGTCATGGTTATCGTCTTGTATTTATATGGGTAGATGCTCTTCACTTTAGGCATCTCATGCCCCTGTTTCCTATCCTCTTTAGGAATTCTTTTCTTAATAGGACTTTCCTATATGGGGCGTACTCCTAATCACATCAGGATTTCCCATATCTGTCCCTTATCTCACGGGATTGCTTCCTTATCACTTAAGGAACTGATTAAGAATATTCTGGAATGTCTCACCGCCTTACCCGTGGCGGTGCCGTGCTTCCACGGAGCTCGGCATGACTCGTACATAACTCAGCTACTCATACCGTCCTGAGTCTATGTATCCCAGAATGCTACTTAAGCTTTACCCGTAGCTCCCCCAGCTCGGCCGTACCAGGGGCATCCCCTTATGACTTACACCGAGCTGGCACATCCTGGTATGTTAGTTCATTCCTGTCGTTCTGGCCTTACTCATGGCCAAGATAGCTCGGCACAGGGCCCACGAATACCCTATGTGGCGCCGAGCTTTTCACCCTTTCGTGGTGACTGCCACAGGCACGTGTTTATGCCTAGTAGTAGGGTAATCAGACTTTACCCACTCCAATTGCTCCCCAGCTCTGTCACTGCTGTTACTCGTCAGGGGTGTGCAGAGCTTCAACGGCTCCTGATGCATCCCCTTGCACGTCTTCCCTCCACGTGGGTAGCAACGTTGCTTTCGTATTAAATGCGAAATGACTCGTTGGTGGCTCGGATAAGCCCAAAGGACGATTCCGCTGACGTTTTTTGTGCGTCACGTTCCACTTTTATGGGGTTTCGGGCGGGATAATCATTATTTTTCCCTCCCAAATCCCCCTAAACCCAGAAAACCTCTCCCCTTCCCTTTCACTTCATATTCGTCAAAAGCAAAGAAGAGAGAGAAAAGAGTTCCGTTCTCCATTGTCGCTGTTCCAAGCTCCCTGCAATCACACCACCGGTTTCTCGTCGGAAAGCACCGTCACCTTCCGTTTTTCGTCGGAAAGCACCCTGTTAAGTTCACTTTCTCTTGTAAGTGCCCCTTCCTTAGACTTTTCCGTTTGCACGTCGAAATTCTGTTTCGTGTTTGTCCAAGTCGCTCCTTCTAGCGTCTGTTCATCTTCTTCCCTGGGTTTCAACTGCGAAACCCTAATTTCCAAAATCAAATGGGTAGACATAGGGTCCTTCTGAGTACCCCTGAGAAAGTAATAGAATTTCGTAGGAAGTATGAAATCCCTGCCGACGTTCGATTCCGGCTAAATGGGTCCGAAGACTTAGAGGAGGAGGGTCAGGATGAAGTTAAGATCCACATTCCTTTGATCTTCATAGTAGAGGGCGGCTTGAGATTCCCCCTGCACCCATTCTTCAGAGAGGTCTGTTACAGGTGCCAGCTGAACCCCATGCAGCTCTGCCCCAATTTCGTTAGGGTAGTTATGGGCACCATTGCCTTAAATAGGCTGCTCGGCCTACGCCTCGACTGGTGGGACTTACATTATCTTTATAGCGTAGTCCCCACGAATGACAACAACTACTACTTCAAGGCCAGGGACCCCAATCAGAAGCTCATCACCGACCTGCCAAATTCCTCAAAGGGAGAGGCAGATGACTACCTCATAGTCACCGGCAACTGGGAGCCCAGAGATGCCAAGGGGAGGCCCATTGGCTTCGGCTGCCCTACTGCAACAGGCAGATTACGTTAGTATTTTTTCCGAGCTGTCTTACTCTTTATCTTTCCAAAACTCGTAGCTGATCATCCTTTCATAATGTTTGTTTTGCAGCGGACAATCTTAATCACGGTGGACGTTTGATACACGGCAAACTTCACTGTGAGGACATTGCCAAAGTTCTTTACTTCGACGGCCTTACTCCAACTCCAGTCGGCCTTGGCCGTGCTGCTCACCTGCTGTTGGGCTACACCCCGTCCTACTGGGGAGGGATTCGCAGAAACGGCGAGCCGCGTTCAAGACATCCCTGGCCGCCAGCTGTCCCATTGACCATCACAGGCCGACCTTTCGACCGAGAGAGGACTCGTGCTCGCAGGGGCCGAGCTAGAAGGGGATCTGCACGCTCTCGAGCCCCAGTGGACCTTCAGCAGCAGGTGACTTTTGCTCATATCGAGGAGATTCCCACTGCCATCCCGATTCTTGTCCGCACTGATCTTGAGCCGAGCACTTCCGGCAGAGCAGCAAGGGAAGAAGAAGAAGAAGAAGAAAACGAAGCGGGTGGAGTGGACTACCGTGCAATCGTCCGAGAGATTGCCGAGCAATCCTCCCACCTAGCAGACTCAGACGACTCACCGGGATACTCTCCTTCACCAGATCGTTCAGAGATGCCTCTGCAGCCGATCAAC
This sequence comes from Vaccinium darrowii, assembly GCA_020921065.1. Classification (NCBI taxonomy): domain Eukaryota; kingdom Viridiplantae; phylum Streptophyta; class Magnoliopsida; order Ericales; family Ericaceae; genus Vaccinium; species Vaccinium darrowii. The sequence continues at coordinate 28,568,771 of CM037151.1, forward strand.
CTCCTGGATCAGCTGACCCTCGGCGGAGCCTCCTGTGCTCCTCCGGCCACTCGAACCACCCAACCCCCTCAATCACCATCTCCTGCCCTCACCGACCGTCAGAGGGAGAAGAGACCAGCGGGGAGTCCCCAACAAGTCCAGCCTCCCGCACAGAGGAGAAGAACTGGGGATACCAGCTTACCCTCGTCTGAACTTCAGCCGTTGGCCCAGCCCTGGGCCCCAACACTTGCTCGCCCCGACGACACCCCTATCAATGATACCGACAAAATCTCTTCAACCGAGGTGGCGTTCGGCATGTCTAGAGCTGCCCTTCTCCCCCTTGACATGGAAAGGGAGAGGAGTAGCTCATATGACACTCTGATGAAGTCCATCTTTCAGTCAAGCGCCAAGGTACGGAGTTTGGTTTCCGCTTTGTTTTTGAGTACTGGAATTCTCTTTTCCTCCCTGCCTTTAGCTATCCTCTTGCAAATTGTAGATTATGCAGAAAGCCTCCGCCGGTTTCGACCGAGCAAAAGAGGCCGAAAAAGAACTGAAGAAGGAGCAGAAGAGGGCGGACAAAGCCGAGAAGGAGAATGCTCAGTCTTCTCAATCTCTAAAGGAAGCCCAAGCTGAGGTGGAGACGCTGAAAGAAGAGCTTGCTGATCTGAGGAAGAGGTCGGAGGAAGTGGAGCATGGCCTGAGCGATCAGCTAACTGCGGCAGAGGCAAAGGCGGAGGCAGAGTATGACCGAGCCGTCCTGGAGGTCACAGAGAATTACAAGGCCCAGATGCCAGCTGTGCAGGATGCCATTTGGGGGGCTGCGTGGAAAAGATGCCTTACCAAACTTGATGTGGATCCTACCTCCCCCCTCTGGACAAATATGGAACTTCCAAGCGGTGCCAATGCTGCCGAAGCCGATCTGGACGCCGGAGCTCTGCCCAACTCGGAAGCCCCTGCTGAGCCACCCCAGATAGACGAGACTGGTGCTGCCGATGGCACTGCTGCGAGCAATGTTGCTGATCCAACTCCTGCCACTGTTGCCAATGAGCACAGTGAAGAGGCTTGATGCCTTTTATTATCTTCTGAAACTCCTTTCTTGACCCTGCGTGGTCTTTGCTCGGTCGTCTGAGGCCTGTTTAATACTTTGGTTTGTTATACTTTGCTTTAAGTTTTGCTGATAGCTGGTCCTGCGTGACCGGTTTTGGCCGTATGTGGCTGGTGACATTTTGACATTTACTCTTTAATTGTGCATTTAGGGATTTGGCTGCCCTGTTCACTGCTTTTCCTTCGTTGCTTCTTATTGCAATATTTGTTGCCGAGCTGAGTTTCTTCTTACTTTGCAGTCTAAGTTTCTTTAGCATTCTATTACAGTACTAAGTTTCTTCATACTTAGCATTTTGTTGCAATGCTCGTTGCAAACTAAGTTTCTTCACACTTAGAATTTTATTGCGATACTAAGTTTCTTCATACTTAGCTTTTTGTTGCAATGCTCGTTGCAAACTAAGTTTCTTCATACTTAGAGTTTTATTGCAATATTAAGTTTCTTCATACTTAGCTTTTTATTGCAGTGGTCGTTGCAAACTAAGTTTCTTCATACTTAGAATTTTATTGCAATACTAAGTTTCTTCATACTTAGCTTTCTATTGCAATACTAAGTTTCTTCATACTTAGCAATAATTGCTGCAATGTTCGCTGCAAACATACACATTCTCTGCAGATATACATATCCTCTGCTCCCCAATAGGAATCCAATTTTTGAAGTGGAAATTTCGGTTCATATTAATCAAAATCATGATAAAATTCTATTAATGCCAGAAATATCAAGAATAAAATCTGAATAACTAATGTTGGTGATTTTACTCTTAATCCCAACTAGGTATTAAAAACAAATGCGAATTTATTCATATTCACTAAAAGAAATGTGATTGTATTCGTAATCACATAAACAAGTTACTGGAAGAATTTTCTAAGGTTCTGGACATTCCATGGTCGTGGAACTGGGTCTCCATCCAGGTCGGCCAAGCGGTAGGCCCCAACGCCAGCAATCCCCACGATCTTGTATGGGCCTTCCCAGTTCGGTCCAAGTTTTCCATCAGTGGATATTTTGGTGTTGGCCAAGACTTTCCTTAGGACTAGATCTCCAACTTTGAATTCCCTTGGCTGCACCTTCTTGTTGTAGCTTCTTCGTAGCTGTTCCTGATATGCTGCTAAGGTGATGAGTGCACGCTCTCTTTTCTCCTCAGCAAGGTCGAGCTGCTCGACAAGGGCTTTATCGTTGCCTCCTGATTCGACGAGAGCAGTGCGAATGGTTGGCAAACCAATTTCCAAAGGAATCACTGCCTCTGTCCCATAAGCAAGGGAGTACGACGTCTCTCCCGTAGATCGCCGGGGGGTGGTCCTGTATGCCCAGAGCACGGCTGGAAGCTCGTCGGGCCATTTCCCCTTCTTCTTCTCCAATCTCTTCTTGAGACTCTTTAGGATAGTCTTATTTGAGGCCTCTGCCTGGCCATTGCTCTGCGGGTAAGCAGGGGTTGAATAATAGTTTCTGATGCCGTACTGGGCACAGAAAGCTTTGAACTTTTTGCCAAACTGGGACCCATTATCTGAGATAATGGAGTAAGGTACTCCAAACCTGGTGATTATCTTATTCCACACAAATTTTTCCACCATAGCTTCTGTGATTTTGGCGAGAGTTTCCCCCTCTATCCATTTGGTGAAGTAGTCAGTGCCAATGAGTAGGAATTTTCGTTTCCCTGTTGCCATAGGGAGAGGACCCACGATATCCAATCCCCATTGGGCAAATGGCCATGGACTGGTCAGAGGTAGCAAATCCTCTGCTGGAGCTCGGATAAGTGGGGAATATCTCTGGCACTTTTCGCACTTCTTGAGAAAAGCCTTTGCGTCCTCCTGCATGTAGGGCCACCAATATCCCTGGGATATTGCTCGGTGGGCTATGGAGCTGCCACCAGTGTGTCCCCCACGAGATCCGTGCTGGAACTTGTGGAGGAACTTTTGAACAAGGGCTGGGTGCACGCATAATAAATATGGACCAAGGAAAGATTTTCTGTAAAGCTTACCTTTTGGGGAGAGCCAAAAACGTACTGACTTGGTTTTAATTTTGTGTGCTTCCCTCTTATCTTCTGGCAATGTCCCATCTCGAAGGTGTGCTACTATTGGGTCCATCTAGCTCGGCCCAAACTTTGTTTCCATCACGATCTCAACAGATCGGCCAATGCTTGGTTCGCTCAGGTAATCCACCGCCACCGTGCGGCGATATTCCGTCCTAACTGCTGATCCTAAGCAAGCCAGTGAATCTGCATGTGCATTCTGGCCCGAGCTGATCTGCTGGATGTGTACCTCATCAAGTCTGTCAAGTAGATCTTTGGCCGCCTCTGAGCACGCGGCCATCTTCTCGCTTTTCGTAGCATATTCCCCTGAAAGTTGGTTAACCACTAACTGTGAGTCACAAAATATCCTCAACTTTGTTACCTTGAGTTCCAGGGCACTCCTTAATCCAGCGATCAGGGCTTCATATTCTGCCACATTGTTAGTTGCACTAAACCCAAGTCGTAGTGCTTGTTCCAGGACCAATCCTTCTGGAGAAAAAAGTACTATTCCTGCCCCAGACCCTTTGTTGCAGGCTGATCCATCAACGTAAAGCCTCCATTCGTCTGGATCTAACTTGGCTATTTTCGTTGGCTGCTCGGGATTGTTGACTTGCTCCTTCTCGTAGAGAGCTGGTGGTGGTGGAGCCACTGTTGGGGTAAACTCTGCTACAAAATCAGCCAGAATTTGCCCTTTGATTGTCGTTCTAGGCTGATAATCAAGGTCAAATTGGCTCAGCTCTATAGACCATTTTGAGATCCTGCCGGAAAAATCTGCCTTCCTAAGCAAAGCCTTCAATGGATGCTCGGTGAACACAGTTATGGGGTGCTGCAAAAAATAATGGGGCAATTTCCTTGATACGACAACGAGAGCGTATACCAACTTCTCTAATGGTAGGTAACGTGTCTCAGCATCTAACAATGTCTTGCTTACAAAATGAATTGGAGCTTGCTCTGTTCCCTTTATTCGTAGGAGAACCGAGCTGACCGCATGTTCAGATACTACTAAATATAATATCAACCGCTCCCCAGCTTCTGGAGTAGAGAGTAAAGGAGGTGATGACAAGTAAATTTTCAATTCCTGGAAAGCCTGCTCCTGCTCGGCTCCCCACTCATATCCTTCTCTCTTCTTCAGAAGCTGAAAGAAAGGTCTGCACCGGTCTGAGGACTTACTGATGAAGCGATTTAGAGCTGCTACCATCCCTGTTAACCTTTGGACCTCCTTCGTGGTCCTTGGGCTTTGAAGGCCTTGCAGGGTCGTGATTTGGTCCGGATTGGCTTCGATCCCCCTTTCAGTTACTAGATGCCCAAGGAACTTCCCCAAGCTGACTCCAAAGGCACATTTGGAAGCGTTTAACTTTAGCATGTATCTTCTCAGAATGTTGAAAGTTATCTTTAGATCGGCAAGGTGATCAGGCTTCAACTTGCTTTTGACTACCATGTCGTCGATGTAAACCTCCATAGTATTGCCGAGCTGTTCCTTGAACATCTTAGTCACCAATCTCTGATAGGTTGCTCCAGCATTCCTTAGCCCAAACGGCATAACCTTGTAGCAGTAGAGCCCTCTAGGAGAGATAAAAGATGTCTTCTCCTGATCGGGTTTGTACATAGCTATTTGATGGTATCCTCGATATGCGTCAAGGAAACTCATCCTCTCATAGCCGGATGTAGCATCCACAAGTTGATCAATCCTAGGGAGTGGGAAGCTATCCTTGGGACATGCTTTGTTGAGACTGGTGAAGTCCACACAGACCCTCCACTTCCCATTTTTCTTTTTGACTACAACCGTGTTGGCCAACCAATCTGGATAATTCACCTCTCGTATGGCATCTGCTTCTAGTAGCCGTTCTACCTCCTCAATTACAGCGTCCGCATGCTGTGGTGCCGACCTTCTTGCCTTCTACACAACTGGCTTGTGCTGAGGGTCCACGTTCAAGTGGTGGTAGATGACTTCAGGATCTATCCCAGGCATCTCCTGGGGGGTCCAAGCAAACACATCGATGTGGTCTTTAAGAAAAGTGACCAAGTTTCTTTCCTCTAGCTCGGAGAGGGTCTCGCCGATCAGGAAGTACTTTTCTGCATCGTCCTCCTGAATCTGAATTTTCTTCAGTCCTTCCACCATCTTCTTGGTGGGATCGCCTCTGACGTCTTCCAAAGTTGGTTGGTCTGGAACTTCAACCGTTTGTACCAGCTCGGCCCTTGGGGATTTTTTCAAGACCATGGCGAAACATTGATCAGCCACCTTTTGGTTTCCTTTGATGCACTCTATTCCATCTGCTCCGGGGTATTTGATCTTCTGGTGGTATGTTGAAGATACTGCCTTCATCTTGTGCATCCATGTTCTTCCTATAATCACATTATAGGAGGAAGGGATGTCCACTACAAGGAAATCGGTTTTCAATACTACTGATCCTGCTCGGACGGGCAGTGTGACCTTTCCCATAGGCCATATTGTCTGCGCGCTAAAGCCAACCAGGGGGACAAGACACTTTTGCAGCGAGTTTGTTGGGAGTTCCATCCTTTTGAAGGTATCATAGTACATGATTTCTGTGCTAGCCCCCTGATCCACAAGGATCTTTTCCATGTCATACTCCCCTATTCGTAGGGTGATTACTAACGCGTCGTTATGGGGTACTGATACCCCATCCAGGTCATCATCAGTGAACGTGATCGGGGTCTCCGTGGCCCCTTCCGCCCTCGGCCTCTTCATGCCGAGCTTCATGACTTGTTTTGCCTGCCCGTTGACCCTTTGGATGTGCCTTATCTCATTATTCGTGTATGGAGCAACTAATCCATGTATCATATGGATTGCTCCCTTTGGACCTTTCTCGTAGTCCATCTCCTCTACCAGCTCGGCATCATTCTTGCTATCAGCCAAAAATTCTTTGAGATGTCCCTCTGCCACCTTCTCCTTTGCCAATCTCTGTGGTAGCTGCAGTGCTGGTTAGTGGCTCTCCTTTTTTCTGGGTTCCCAGTCATCTTTGGGGGTCTCCTGAACCATTGTTCATTCTTGATTCTGTACAGCATTTTGTAGATGGGTATATTGAAAGTTGCCATAACACTGAAATATGACTTGGGGTCTGGATCAGATTTGTCCTTCCTCTGCTGTGTATAGTCCTTCCTTCCCGTCGTGAAGTCCTTCTTGTATATCTTTGACTCCATTGCCCTCTTCTCTAGCAGCTGAGGCTGTCCTGCTACGATCTTTCCTCCAGCCTGAAGGATATCATCTTCTACCCGTGCATGCTCCTGAATCCTTTCCATCAATTTAGCCACAGTTTTGACAGGGTGCATGGTAAGCGATTCTCGTAGCTTACTATGCACGGGCAGACTGGTTTTGAACGTTGCCAGGGCATACTCCTTACTACAATTTTCAATCTCATTGAAAGTTTCCCAGTAGCGCTTTGAGTACTGACGCAGGTGTAGACACCCCAATTTGGACCCATGAAAGTCCTTAGCATCCCCGATGATGAAAATGCCTGTTAGAGCACGCGAAGCTTGATTGTGAACTTGGAAACCCCTCCTAAACCTCTCCAAAATAAACCCAATCCTTCACCATCTTCTAGTACACTCAAAACCCTCTTTTTTAATATATAACTTGTCTCAATCCATTTTGAAATGAGGGAGATGTGCCCGTTTTACCAAAATCACTTGTTTTCTCGACCTTCTGAGGGTAAAATGGTCACACATTTTGATGTACAAATCATCTTGGGTCCAAACCACTTGGGTTAGAAAGTAGACCTTTCAAGCTTTCCAACGCTTCAAACCATGCGCAAAACGGAGTTCGGTAGCACCCGGAATGGCCCCGCGAAGTTTCATATTTTGTGTTGTTTCGCCATCCAGGCGCCCGGATTGACCCTTTCCAGGCGCCTGAACCCAATTCAGGCGCCTAAACCAACCTCCTCCAAGCGCCTGAACCCCTTCCAGACACTTTCTGCCCAAAGACAAGAGAGTGGGGAGCAACGTCTTGGGAGATTCTTCTGGGGTTTTGCTGCAGAATATATGGGGGACATCCCAGCACATGCTTCTTCCCTCTCCCTAGGTGAACCCTCACCCTTTTGAAGGGTTCAAATGGCCCATTTTGAGCCCTCCTTTGCCTATATATATCCCCTCCCCTCCTCCATTTGAAGAGGACCAGCTCTCTCCCTCTCTTCCTTACTGTTATGCTGCCCGAATACCCCCAGAAACTCATCCCCAACTGATCTCTATCAATTCCATCCATCAAAACTCCATTTTCCTCCATCATAACCCCCCCACAAACTCACTTGATTCTACCCATCTTTCATCATCCATCATCAAATCCCCAATCAAACCACCTATAACCAGTTAGATACACTTCCAACAACCAAAATCCAACCTACTCAAACATCATAAATCACCCAAACCAACCATCCAAAGTTCATCCATCAAGCTTTTCAAGGTAGTTTATCTACCAAATTTTCTCAACAAGCCCCTGAGGGGAATCCATTCAAGTTCTTTCTGGTCATCCATACCAGTAAGGAGCTTGAAAATGGTTTGAAAATCATCAAAACAGGAAAACACTTCGAGTATCAGATTCTGGTCCAGGCGCCTGAACCATCCTCCTTCAGGCGCCTGAACCCAATCCAGGCGCCTGGACCCTATTCTGATGCACATTTCATAATCAATCTCTGGGCCATTTTGAGACATTTTGGTGGTATTTTAGTGTAAACTCCGTATTTCCAGTACATAAGCCATCCATTTACAGTGTTTTGCATGAGCATGTTCACCTATTTCGTTAATCTTTTCGATACATTTGTCGTGTTTTCTGCATGAGTTTGTGTTTGAAGTCCGTTTAAACAATAGTTTCAAAATCCTTTAAACATTTAGTAGAGACCGGTGTTCACACCGGGCGAGAGGGGTGCTTTAAATTCCTTCCCCTCTCGTAACCTAGCTCCCGGACCCGAGAAATCTCATTTTGGAGACCGGTAAAGCATTTTCCATATCAAGGGTAAAAGAGTCATTTTTCAATGGTTTCTCGGGTATGGTCCTCAAATCCGGGTGGCGACTCCATTCAATCAATCAAACCAAATCGATCAATCAAAACCATTTTTCAAATTAAACAAGCCAATTTTCGTGGACAATAAGTCGCGCGTTTTACCCGGGGTGTTCACAAGCTGGCGACTCCGCTGGGGACTCTAATTAATATGTATTTTAGTATTATTACACTTATGTGTGATTTTATTAAAATATGTATTAATTGTAGAGAGCTAAGCTTGAAAAATGTTTAAAAGATTTTGAAAATGTTGCTTTTATGGACTTTTTGCATTGCACGTGCATGGTTACTAGCCTCCGCTGGCGTGTTTCGGCAATCCCACCCGGCTTGCCGGTGACGGGGAATCCCGAAATGCCCAGCACCCCCCGACCGTGATGAGTCACAATTGTTGTTATTACCATCGCCTTGCGGGATCCTTGGCGGTGGGAGACAACTTTGGCTTTGAGTCCGGGGTACCCTCTCAAACCAAAACCGACCTTTGCATATAGTTAACCATAGAACCCCATGTTAGTTAACCAACCCATGTATTAGGAGTATGTGCTCCATCCTGTTTTGTGCCATGTGTTACCGTCTTTTCAAGCATGCCATATTGCATACATGCATACACTTGCATCTGTACATATTTTGTCTTTTATGTTGTCAGTATAGCATAAATTAGGTTCCCGGCAGTTAGTAGAAGGTTGCTTTGGCCCGATGATGAGTCGTGTATCCCACATACGCGTTGTTCTTATGAGTTGGCCTTTAGGACAATCGGACATGGGAAAATTTGAATCAACAGTTTCCTAACAACGATCTAAACGGGTTTAAGGGACCTTGACTCGAAAGTGGGTTAATCGCCTTAGGCATCCAATTCTAGATCGTTGTCAGAATTCGTGTGAATCATAATTTCCCAAATCCGATTATCCAACATCAAGGGCATGTCACTTAAAAGAAAACTTGAGGATTGGGGCAACCTTCCAAAAACTGTCAAATTTAGTCTAGGAGACTTTAAATCCATGGAGTTTGAGAAACCTCCAGTGTTGATCGTGCTCGAACGGTCACCCGTGATTCAAACTAGCCTTAAGATCATTAGTATCTGGATTACAACACCCAAATTGCTCTGTCTCGGATGGCCCGGAAAAGCGATTGGCCCTGATTTCAACAAGATTGGAATTTAACCTGCCGAGTAATGGCCTACCCGGGGTGTTGGAAAATCATCTGTGCAATGGTCTTAAGTGAGATTTGAAACCGGTAGACTAACCATAGGTTAACCTTAGCATAATCCTTAGGATAGATGTCAGTCTAGGAGACTTTAAATCTATGGAGTTTGAGATACCTCCAGTGTTCGCCGTGCTCGAACGGCTCCCCGCGTCTCGGGCTAGCCTTAAGTGCATTTGTATCCGGATTTCAACAACCTTATTGCTCTGTCTCGGATGGTCTACAAGGAGAATGGCTCTGATTCCACGACGATTGGAATTTAACCTGCCTGTCACGACCTACCCGTGGTTGTTGTTCTGTACATCCATGCAATGTCTTAAGTGAGACCGAGACCGGTAGTTTGCATCTTAGACACGACATGACAACGACGCACGCACGACATTTCCTTCAATAAAACCAGGGGCACAATCTGAAGTTTGACCTTTTTGCTTTACTGTCAGTTCCGAGCCCTTACCCGAAGACTGTCTCGACCTTCATCGCCAAAAGTTTGAAACAAGCATGTCGGGCGATCAAGAACAAAATTCCCCGAATGAGATAGAGCGACTGAGGAAGGAACTGCAAGATGAGAGGGCCCGGAATGACACTCAAATCACCCAACTCGTGGCGATAATGGTAAACATCCAAAGCCGGTTGCCTCCGCCTCGGCAGCAAATACCCGATGGCGGGGCCCGAAATCATGAGATCCCTAATGATGAGCGTCAAGAACAGCCACCTCCGGTTGACAATCCCCAATTGGCCGAGATGTTAGCCAAAATTGCTAGACTCGAAGAATCTGTGACCAAGAACGAGCAGCGGGCCATCACCGGGTTTGACATGGACAAACTCTGCCTTTTCCCGGGTGCCAAACTCCCTAAGAAGTTCAAACATGTGAACTTTGAGAAGTTCGATGGTACCAGAGATCCAAGGGGACACATTCAAGCATACGTGAGCTCCCTTTCATTGCAAGATGTTGATGAGCCCACTATGGCCCAGATGTTCCATGAAACTCTCACAGGGCCTGCACTTCAATGGCTCTTGTCTCTTGACATCTCGAAGAGGAAAACTTGGGAAGAAATGGTGGCTGCTTTCATAAAGCAGTATGAGTACAATGTGCAGATCAAGGTCACTATTCGTGAGCTTGAAAGCATCAAGATGAAAGAGAATGAGTCCTTTGCAGAGTTTGTAAAAAGGTGGAGGGCGAAGGCCGCACAAATGACCAATCGCCCTAGTGATAAGGATCAAATGAGGATCATAACCAAGAATCTACAACCCGACTTGGCCCAGTACATGGTGATGGCCCAGGCACATAACTTTGAGACCTACTTTGAGACAGGCTTGTCAATTGAGGAAGCAATACGGGATGGCATTCTTAAAAAAGATGGTCCCACTCCAAAAACCAAGAACATCAACTCTACGGATGACAACGCCCTATATGCAAACACCTCATCCAGCTCCACAAAACCCAACTCTAACCAATCAGCACCCATCAACAGAATCACAGTCCAAACCCACCGCTCTCAAAAACCACAAAGAACTCTCTCACAGTTCTCCACACCTCTATCCTTGGTGTATAAGGAGCTCTACGAAGCCGGTCTTCTCAAACCACTTCAACCAACTCCTTTACCTCAAAAGCTCCCAGCTTACCACAACCCAAATGCCTTCTGTGCCTTCCATCAAATGCCTGGTCATGCTACCGATGAGTGTCACCGTCTCCGCCACAGGATTCAAGATCTCATTGACAACGGGTCCATCCCTGCTACACTGGCGAAACTGAATACCTCACCGAATCAATGAACCATCAATGGCCATTCAATAATTCAATCTTCCACGAGTCTTGGAAATCTTCAAGTGTCAAGTCAAGTTCCCACTTCTGATTGAGTCAGTTTGTATTTCGAGTCTGCTTATGGTTTTTGCTTTCCTCGTCTATGTGTTTTCATCCTTAAATCTGTAGTGTCTTGTTGTTATTGTCAAAAAAAAAAAAAAATCCAAAAAATAGGGTCAACCTTTGTAGTCCCGAACTACGCATGACCTGATTCCTTACAAAGGGATACGTAGGCAACCATTCATGGTTCGGTCGTAACTATCAAAAATCAATGTCGCGCTGTTGTGTTGAAATTGTCATCATAAACTTGGGTTTTCCCTAAACTTGGAATTGTTTCACACCATCATTTGAGAAACGTGATAATCACTTTGAGACGTAAGATGAACCTTGATTGAACCCCCACCCCATACAAGGAGGATTTCCAGTGGACCATTCCCTGATGTCATCAAGAAGCGATGCTTTGACACAAGAAAAGCCTGCTAGGTCGAAAACCCGCAAGGGCGGCCTAGGCAAAAGTTAAGGCAAAAAGCTCGCTAGATCAAACTTCAAAATGAGATCTAGGCCAAAGTTAGAGCATGCATGAGTTCTCTCCATCAAGTTGCACAAGTCAAAATGAAGAAAGGCATTCTTTGTTTTTTTTTTTTATTCCCCACATAAATATCCATTGCAAAGCCCTTTTGAGCCTGAATCAATTTTTTTGAAAAAGAACCTAGCTAGGCAGCTATCCCCCACACTGGGGTGAAAGGAAAGAATAACAAAGAAAAGTGCCAAATTGCATCAAGATGAGGAGCACAGAAGAAATAATCAGAAAAATCGAATGAAAGGAAGTGCTCATTTAAAGCAAGAAGAGGCACATGAAAGCACCCATCAGAAGCAAACATGGCACAAGAAGTCCGAGATAGCTGCTAGCTCAAATAACCCTGACGAAAAGTGAGATTTTTGAGCTTATTATCCTTCCTTTGTTAAGCCCATAACCTTGGCCCCGTCATAACCTAGATAAAAGTCCTTTCAGATTGGAAAGTGCAACTTGATAGTAAGAATTCAAGTCAAAAGGGAACAGTCTAATCTCCCTTGAAAATCAAAAGTCAAAGCATTGTGCAAATGCTGGCGTCATGCAAGCAAAAATCCAAACTGGGGCAAATCAATAGGTCTTCATCAGCAGCCCTCTAAACTGGGGCATTTTGAAAGAAAATCAATGGGGCATCATCAGCAATCTGGGGCATGGATTCATGATAAGAAATCTTGTGTTCTGATAAAAATAAGTAGATTTGAATGAACATCACTTGATGGAGTGAAACAATCACAAAATAAAAATTCAATTTTATCATGACAATTTCGACATTAATGGTGAGACATGTTTCCCATCTTTCAGGACTTCGAGTAAACATAGTCTTCCATATCTTTCGAATCAACACATTCTTGCTCCTATCTGTCAGGTCAACATGGCCAATCAAAATTCCTTGGCCTTGTCGGTCTCATCAAAGTCCATCCCCTTGTCAAAAAGGCCAATCAAATTCCTTGGCCTTGTCGGTCTCATCAATGTCTTTGTCAAGCAGTCAATCGTGTAGTCTTAGTCTTGTCTATCCTTGACTCGTGGAAATGATTTCAACGCATCAAAGAACTCGTGTTTGAGTACATGGTCAATTGGGTGTCAAAACTATCAGCAGAGCCGAGAAGGAAAATCAGAATTGAGGTTCATCATCTATGAAGGCGTCAACTCGAAATTGGGGCATGTCAGTCTATTGCCATTTCTGGGGGAAGTATACACCCAAATCCAAGACTGGGGCATCGAAGCCTAAAAGTCTAAAACCAATCCAAAACCCAAGCCCTGTCAAACTCAAACTCAAACCTTGGCTAAAAGGAAAGACAGTAAAGCAAAAGAGGCCCCCTATTATGCAACCTACTTTTTAAGAAGGAATGTTGCTGTTGTTTTTGTTGTCGTCGAGTGTCGATGCATGAGTCACGCGTAATCGTCCTGCGGGATAGTTTTTCAATCAATCGTCCTAAGGGACAACTTTTAAATCAATCGTCCTGCAGGACAGTTTTCAATCAATCGTCCTGCGGGATAGTTTTTCAATCAATCGTCCTAAGGGACAACTTTTAAATCAATCGTCCTGCGGGACAGTTTTCAATCAATCGTCCTGAGAGACAACTTTTTCAATCAATTTCAAGACCAAAGATGGTCACTTCAATTTCAATCAAAATCAATTTCAAGACCAGAGATGGTCACTTCAAATTCAATCAAAATCAATTTCAAGACCAGAGATGGTCACTTCAAATTCAATCAAATTCAATTTCAAGACCAGAGATGGTCCCTTCAATTTCAATCAAAATCAATTTCAAGACCAGAGATGGTCACTTCAAATTCAATCAAAATCAATTTCAAGACTAGAGATGGTCACTTCAAATTCAATCAAATTCAATTTCAATCACTTTTTTTTATCATGTTATTTGGGATAGTCTTTTCAATCAATTCGGGGATAGATTTGTTAAATGTTGTACCCGCCTAGCTGGCACATTCAATCATTTTAATCCGTTTAAATCATCATTTTGAGGGTTAATTCATTTTAATCCGTTTAAATCATCATTTTGAGGATTAATTTATTTTAATCCGTTTAAATCATCATTTTGAGGGTTAATTTATTTTAATCCGTTTAAATCATCACTTTGAGGGTTAATTTATTTTAATCCGTTTAAATCATCATTTTGAGGGTTAATTCATTTTAATCCGTTTAAATCATCATTTTGAGGGTTAATTCATTTTAATCCGTTTAAATCATCACTTTGAGGGTTAATTTATTTTAATCCGTTTAAATCATCACTTTGAGGGTTAATTTATTTTAATCCGTTTAAATCATCACTTTGAGGGTTAATTCATTTTAATCCGTTTAAATCATCATTTTGAGGGTTAATTCATTTTAATCCGTTTAAATCATCACTTTGAGGGTTAATTCATTTTAATCCGTTTAAATCATCACTTTGAGGGTTAATTCATTTTAATCCGTTTAAATCATCATTTTGAGGGTTAATTCATTTTAATCCGTTTAAATCATCATTTTGAGGGTTAATTCATTTTAATCCGTTTAAATCATCACTTTGAGGATTAATTTATTTTAATCCGTTTAAATCATCACTTTGAGGATTAATTTATTTTAATCCGTTTAAATCATCACTTTGAGGGTTAATTCATTTTAATCCGTTTAAATCATCATTTTGAGGGTTAATTTATTTTAATCCGTTTAAATCATCACTTTGAGGGTTAATTCATTTTAATCCGTTTAAATCATCATTTTGAGGATTAATTTATTTTAATCCGTTTAAATCATCACTTTGAGGGAACCAAACTTTCAATCAATCGTCCTGAGGGACCAAACTTTTTTTAATTAATTGTCCTGAGGGACAGGAGAACCCGTTGCATTTGTTTGCTTATGCCCCCAGGAACTACACCGGTCTGATCCCTACAATGGGGTACGTAGGCAGCTCGTCGAGCACGACCACGTGATTTCAATGTTTGTGTTTGTGGCTTTGGAAATTCTTGGGCAACAGACTGGGCTGTCTAGGTCTTTGACGATACTCACATCAAATCAATGATGTCAAGTCTCGTCAAAGAGGGGCAATTGTAGACACCCCAATTTGGACCCATGAAAGTCCTTAGCATCCCCGATGATGAAAATGCCTGTTAGAGCACGCGAAGCTTGATTGTGAACTTGGAAACCCCTCTTAAACCTCTCCAAAATAAACCCAATCCTTCACCATCTTCTAGTACACTCAAAACCCTCTTTTTCGATATATAACTTGTCTCAATCCATTTTGAAATGAGGGAGATGTGCCCGTTTTACCAAAATCACTTGTTTTCCCGACCTTCTGAGGGTAAAATGGTCACACATTTTGATGTACAAATCATCTTGGGTCCAAACCACTTGGGTTAGAAAGTAGACCTTTCAAGCTTTCCAACGCTTCAAACCATGCGCAAAACGGAGTTCGGTATCACCCGGAATGGCCCCGCGAAGTTTCATATTTTGTGCTATCTCGCCATCCAGGCGCCCGGATTGACCCTTTCCAGGCGCCTGAACCCAATTCAGGCGCCTAAACCAACCTCCTCCAGGCGCCTGAACCCCTTCCAGACACTTTCTGCCCAAAGACAAGAGAGTGGGGAGCAACGTCTTGGGAGATTCTTCTGGGGTTTTGCTGCAGAATATATGGGGGACATCCCAGCACATGCTTCTTCCCTCTCCCTAGGTGAACCCTCACCCTTTTGAAGGGTTCAAATGGCCCATTTTGAGCCCTCCTTTGCCTATATATATCCCCTCCCCTCCTCCATTTGAAGAGGACCAGCTCTCTCCCTCTCTTCCTTACTGTTATGCTGCCCGAATACCCCCCGAAACTCATCCCCAACTGATCTCTATCAATTCCATCCATCAAAACTCCATTTTCCTCCATCATAACCCCCCCCACAAACTCACCTGATTGTACCCATCTTTCATCATCCATCATCAAATCCCCAATCAAACCACCTATAACCAGTTAGATACACTTCCAACAATCAAAATCCAACCTACTCAAACATCATAAAGCACCCAAACCAACCATCCAAAGTTCATCCATCAAGCTTTTCAAGGTAGTTTATCTACCAAATTTTCTCAACAAGCCCCTGAGGGGAATCCATTCAAGTTCTTTCTGGTCATCCATACCAGTAAGGAGCTTGAAAATGGTTTGAAAATCATCAAAACAGGAAAACACTTCGAGTATCAGATTCTGGTCCAGGCGCCTGAAGCATCCTCCTTCAGGCGCCTGAACCCAATCCAGGCGCCTGAACCATCCTCCTTCAGGCGCCTGGACCCTATTCTGATGCACATTTCATAATCAATCTCTGGGCCATTTTGAGACATTTTGGTGGTATTTTAGTGTAAACTCCGTATTTCCAGTACATAAGCCATCCATTTACAGTGTTTTGCATGAGCATGTTCACCTATTTCGTTAATCTTTTCGATACATTTGTCGTGTTTTCTGCATGAGTTTGTGTTTGAAGTCCGTTTAAACAATAGTTTCAAAATCCTTTAAACATTTAGTAGAGACCGGTGTTCACACCGGGCGAGAGGGGTGCTTTAAATTCCTTCCCCTCTCGTAACCTAGCTCCCGGACCCGAGAAATCTCATTTTGGAGACCGGTAAAGCATTTTCCATATCAAGGGTAAAAGAGTCATTTTTCAATGGTTTCTCGGGTATGGTCCTCAAATCCGGGTGGCGACTCCATTCAATCAATCAAACCAAATCGATCAATCAAAACCATTTTTCAAATTAAACAAGCCAATTTTCGTGGACAATAAGTCGCGCGTTTTACCCGGGGTGTTCACAGCAGGGTCTCATCATCCCTCTGTCTCATAAAGGTCAATGCGTCAAAGGTTTTTGCAGCTGCTCGGCTTGTGAGGAACCGAGCAGTGAACTCCTCGGCCAGTTGGGTCCAGCATAGGATTGATCCTTCTGGGAGCTTATGGTACCAACTCAGGGCCACTTTCCCTAGGCTGGACGGGAACATTTTGCATAGCAGTGCATCATCCTGCTCATGCATAAACATGGCCTGCTGGTAGTGTTGGATGTGGGCCACGGGGTCCGTGCTAGTTTCATAAGGAATGAATGCTGAGTGTTTTACTCGGCTCGGCGTCTTTTCCGCGCGAATCCAATGAGCCAGTGGTGATTTGGAGATCTGGCCTAGAGCTTCTTTAGCTGCCTCTCGTGCAGTTTTAGGACCTCCATCAGCTCGGCCGTCGTCCCTCCTCCTCGCGTACTGCTCAGGAATATGCTCGTTGGAACCAGACCTCTTATATCTGTCCCTAGCGTGCTTCCTCCTTTCTCTTTTTTCAACAGAAACGCTCCTATCTCTCCTTTTTCGTGGAGAGGCTGCTCGGTTGGTGAAGATGTTGTCGTGATGGCGACTTTTCTTCTCTCGCACGGATCTCGTCCGTGAACGTAGGTCTTTCTCCTTCTCCTGAAGCTGCTTTTTTAGGTCCTGAATCTCTCGCTCTCGTCGAGTGACTTCACGGGCCAATTCCTCTGCCTCCTGTTCCTTTCTGTCAAGGCTATCTTCCCTTTCTCGATTCCTCATGTGCCTGTTACCCTCCCTCCTTGGGGGGCTTCTTCCCCGTTCTCGTCGGATGGAAGCTTCCCCACCTCTTGGTGGTGTTTTTGAGCGTCCTCGCCTTTCGCCTGTTCTTGGGGAATCGAGATGTATTAAGCGTGTATCCCTGAATTTTGGAATCTCAGGGATATGCCCAATGTTGAACCTCCTGGCTGCTGGTTTTTTCTGTGGTGCTCTTAGTGCCACGGGAGTTTTCTCCACCCTTGAGCCCTTTCTTGTGGTGTACACCAGCGTGGTCCCACCATCGTCCTCCACCTCCTTCCTTCGTGGGGTGCACAGAAGGGGCTCTGAAAGCACCATTGTTGATCTTTTGTCGGAAAGAGATGTACTTTTTGTAAGCTTTCCCACAGACGGCGCCAATTGTACGGGGATAAATCCACGTAACCCTGGATCACGTGCTTCCTTGAGTCAACCCTGAATCTGCAAGACAGAGAAAGGGTTAGAGCACCTTTGCCTCTCGTTGGCAAAGGCCCTCCGATGCCTAAGTTAGTCTCACGTACTTTGAATGCTTAAATCACGATGCACATGAAAATAGGTTTCACAGCGTACCTTTTGTCATGGTTATCGTCTTGTATTTATATGGGTAGATGCTCTTCACTTTAGGCATCTCATGCCCCTGTTTCCTATCCTCTTTAGGAATTCTTTTCTTAATAGGACTTTCCTATATGGGGTGTACTCCTAATCACATCAGGATTTCCCATATCTGTCCCTTATCTCACGGGATTGCTTCCTTATCACTTAAGGAACTGATTAAGAATATTCTGGAATGTCTCACCGCCTTACCCGTGGCGGTGCCGTGCTTCCACGTAGCTCGGCATGACTCGTACATAACTCAGCTACTCATACCGTCCTGAGTCTATGTATCCCAGAATGCTACTTAAGCTTTACCCGTAGCTCCCCCAGCTCGGCCGTACCAGGGGCATCCCCTTATGACTTACACCGAGCTGGCACATCCTGGTATGTTAGTTCATTCCTGTCGTTCTGGCCTTACTCATGGCCAAGACAGCTCGGCACAGGGCCCACGAATGCCCTATGTGGCGCTGAGCTTTTCACCCTTTCGTGGTGACTGCCATAGGCACGTGTTTATGCCTAGTAGTAGGGTAATCAGACTTTACCCACTCCAGAAGACATGAAAAATAATCGAACTTGTAGCGATTCTTTCAATATTAGTAACCGTAGTATAATAAACTAGGCTACACAAGAAGTATCAAAATGTCATGATTTGATAATTTTGAACAGGGGTTTTCAAATTAGGTGGTTCGAATTAGGGGTTTTCAAAGAGGATTTTCAAATTCTCAAATTGGAACCCTAGTTTTTTTCAACTGATTAGGGTTTCGAGTTGGGATTAGGGGTTTTCAAAACATACGCCAATTACAATGATCTAAAAGAACCAAATGATTCAATAAACTTTACAGACAATCAAGGAATAAAATGGATACACAAATCTAATTTCAAAGTGAAAAGGGTATCAATTTAAAGAAGAACAAGTCAAATTGCACCATCAATCAACACAATAATGTGCATTCGTGCCTATGTGGATGTGTGCGTGACTTTGAGAGAGAGAGAGAGAGAGAGAGAGAGAGACTGACCTTCTGTGACTCTAAGAGACGGCGGTGGTAGTCGCCGGAGGTGGAGAGGGATGAAGAAGAGCAAGAGAGGGAGGAGGTGGGTCGGCAGTGGTGGAGGTCTGTCTCTGTGTTGTTCGAGTGAAATTGGGGCGGGGGAGGGAGTCCCGATCTAGTTTTCAAATTTTGAGTTTTTTTTTTATTTTTTCTTTTTTTCTTTTTTTCAGAATAGCCAAAACGACATCGTTTTGGCTGTTGGAGAAGTTTGTTGGAGCATTTGGCTGTACATGTATCATTTTTGCTCTACAATTGCTGGTAAATAATGATCCCTTTGTCATCAAACTCTCAGGGCCACTGGGAGTAATGCCCGATCATTCCCTTCAGGGCTCCGGAATTAGTCGAGGTGTGTACAAGCTGGCCTAGAAATCCGGTTATCAAAAAAAAAAAAAATAATGACCCATAATGCCTCCACAACACTATTCATCACCAGGTTGATTTTGGATTAAGTTATCATATTATTTTAAATAGAATTATTTTTCATTGTTGAAGAACTCTTTAAAAATTTTGATCACAACAATTGATTTTTTTAATTGGTCTCGATGAGAGTTATAAATTCTTCAGTCGTCCCATAATATTAGTTCTCTATTGTATTTTGGATGTAGTACAAGTTATTAGTCTTATTTGCAAAATCAAGTAAAAAAAAAAAGTGGATTTTTAAAATTTAACCTTCATAAATAATTAAAAATAACTATATTAGTGGTATTCATGGAATAGTTGTGGAAACCAATGCTCATTTTCAAAAAATAGTGAACTGAAACAAAATGAAGAACTTTAAAAAACCATAATTTTGTATTAAATGGAGGAAAAATGGAATTCATATCAGAAATTTTGTTGACCGACGAGCAAATGTACATAAAATAGTTATTAAAGATAATCTAATTTAAATAAGCTGAAACTGCCTAAACTGCCCTCTCTTCTTGAAACACTAGAGTCGGCCCTAACCGTAGCTCCTCCACCACCAACACAGCTGCCAGCACAGGCGTTCAAGCCCAACTGGATTCACCACTATTCCACACCCAGCCCAACTGTATTTTTGAGGTATGTTGGGTAGCTCCTCCATTATTGCTTGAACGGCTTAGTTTGTGAGTTTGTACAGTTTCCTATTTTTCCATCTCTTAAAGTGACTTACCCTCTTAGTATGAGCTCTGCATTAGGGTTATGTTTTTCACATGGATAGCTCTTTGACACTGATTATAAAGATGGGCAATGGGGAAGAGGAGGAAGATTATTAGATTAAGATGCGTTGTAGTGCTGGAGGTTTGAATGTGGTGGTGGAGTTGGAGACGAGAGGAGTGTCTGGTCTATAAACTGATTGCAGGGTGGGTTATGGGTTGCGGGAAGACGCGGATCCAGAAATCCACTATAGAGGTCCATTCTTAAGCGCAATAGGCCTTATGTTAATGTAATTGTACCACATTGCTTTGGTATGGAATGAGAGATCACTTAATAACATTTGAGACATCTCCACTCATTGCCAAGTGACTTTTGAGTTAGATAAAAAGTTTCTACATGTTATCAGAGTAGGTCCATTACCTCCCAAATTTTATGACAAAAATTAAATCAAGCCCACACCCCAGAATGATAGACCCCAAAAAAGGCTGCACGATGATAGAACCCAAAAATTGGCCACACTTGACAAACCTAAACGCGGCTGCACGTGATGGGGTGTTAAAGTAATGCCACATTGCTTGGGCATGGAATGGGAGATCATTTAATAACATTTGCGACATTACTCATTTCCAATTGGCTTTGAGTTGGATATAAAGTTTCCACAAGACGCAATGGAAGTTCAATAGTTTGTTGGGGCCTAGGCACCAGGAGATGTGTGGGCCTTAGTGGATTGGTGTGCACCACGTGGAGAAAAAAAAATGCCTACACAAATAATCAAAGTTGAATACAGTCATGCTGAACTGTGAAAGAGGTGAAAGAACAACTGATGAAATGGCCAGTATATAAGCTTTGGAAAGTGAGTATAATGGTTCAACAGGATTGGAATTCTTCGGTAAGTTTGAAGTTAGTTTATTAATAAGCCCGTCTTGAATATTGAATATTTGACCGATTCTTCTTTCCTTTCTAAAAGACAAGGTATTTAGAATCTTATTTAGGAAGTCTCAATCTAATATGAACTTTTCTCATCCCATTGCATTGTAGTATATATAATCTTCTTCACATGGCATCAACATGATAGATCGTTTGAAACATATTCTTAGAAAATGTAAATCTTTGGACAGGGATTGGTTAGCATCATCTTATCTGCAATCCTACCAGGGCTCCGGCCCCCGCATTGCCCAACTCAAGAGAACTGCAAAGAAGCCTCTTACTTACAGCTATGGGTCCTCTATACCTCTCTTCTCCTGACTTCTCTAGGATTGGGCGGACTCAGGCCTTGCATAGTTACCTTTGCTGCAGACCAACTCGGTATGAGCAAGAAAGAAATGGAGTCTCGGAGCTGGAATTTCTTCAACTGGTACTTCTTCTGTCTGGAATTAGCATCACTAACCGCTCTAACATTTGTGGTATATGTCCAAGAGCATGTGGGTTGGGGTTGGGGTCTTGGAATTCCTACTCTTGCCATGGCTTTATCAATTGTAGTCTTCATTGTGGGATCTTCTTACTATAAGAAACAGAAGCCAGAAGGCAGTCCATTGATTAGATTGGCTCAGGTTTTTGGTGCTGCTCTGCATAAGAGAAATGCAGTTGCGCCAGCGGATCCAGGTTTGTTGTATGAAAATAACGAACTTGATGGGGCTATTTCGTCCAATGGTAGGCTTCTCCACACCAATCAGTACAAGTAAGTTGTATTTCATATTTAGCACTACAAATTTAGTTAATGCTGAATGATCTCAATTAGTAACAAATCAAACGGTAATGTTTACAGTCTTGAATTGGGAGTTCAAGGGAATGCAGTGAATAAAGTTTAACCTGTCTCTAATAGTTTAAGCTTCTTTAATGAGATGGCAACGACTAATTTAGTAATTTACCATGGTAATAAGACACAATAGTTTCTATTTTGAAATCTCACCGCAAACCCCATAACTATTCATTACACGTGTTTGGTTACCTTATGGAGCAGTGTCTGGCCACAGGAATAGTGGTGTTGGTAATTATAGAGGCAACAACTCTGAGTAGAAGTTGGAATTTAGAGGGGAGTTGGCCGAATTTGTAATTTTTAGTAAATCTTCAGGTAATTGGGATGAGGGTCCTGATCTGATTGAACTCTGGCATTTTCTCTCAGTTACATGTAGTGATTATGAATTTAAGATGTAGTTTTAATAGGGCAATAAAGCTAAACAATTAAGATACAAAAGCTATATGGGAAGGAGGTATTCTGCATCTGTTCTCCATGGCTCTCTTGTGATTGAGTCCAGAGATTGGCGGTTGTTGACAGAGTTCACTAGTTGGCATCTTGCCTACTGATGACGACGTTTTATTTTATGACACTGAAGCTTAGGTGAAGAGCAATGAAAGGGAAGGAGGGGTTTATGCTCTTGTAGTTTGGGGTTGATGTACCTTTCCTTACTATGTTAAATGAAAAATATTATTGACCGTTCTCAACGAATTTTGTACACGCAGGAATGAAATAAATCCAGTCACACAGTTTATAGCATCGCCGTATATTAAGGTTCATCTACCGTTTGATCGCCATACATATATAGAGACACACACCTGCAAAACACCCCATACATTTGTATTTAGATATATAGTAATGAAAAATAATATCCGACTTAACCATGGTCTTAATAGTTATTTTCAGAGAAGGAGCTAATCACATGAGTGTCCAACTAGGCCGTATACAAAAAACCGGAGACATTTCTAAAGTTCATACAGGATGACATGACAGAGTTGTGTGCTTTCAAGTATAAACGGACAACCTACAGAATGATTTTAGTAAGAAACATGACACAATTTCTTCAGATCGGATGTTTATGGGACACAGATTCGAAATTTGAGATATTTAATTGGCAGATTTGATGGAGGTCATTATATCTGCAACCCAAACACACCAGGAACCCTGCGTATGATTCATTAACCCTCTTTATCCTCATGTCTGTAGGTGGTTGGACAAAGCTGCCGTAGTAACATTTACTGATAACCCTGGCTCGAACCCACCTAATCTATGGAGGCTTTCAACTGTCCACCGTGTAGAAGAACTAAAGTCCATTATCCGGATGCTACCCATTTGGGCATCTGGAATCTTACCCATCACCGCCTATTCCCACCAGGAAAGCTTCAGCATCCAACAGGCCCGCACTATGGATCGTTCCCTCTCCCCCTTGTTCACAATCCCTCCAGCAACCATGTCTAGCTTCGAAATCCTCAGCACTCTCATTGGCCTCGTACTATACGAGCGGCTATTCGTCCCCTTTGCTCGTCGTTTCACCAAAAACCCTAACGGAATCACGCCCCTACAGAGAATCGGAGCAGGGTACGCGATCAACGTTTTTGGTACCCTTATTGCAGCTCTGGTGGAGATCAAGCGGAGAGGTGTGGCGGCAAATCACGACTTGATAGGAAATCCTGCTGCTGTTATCCCAATCAGTGTCTTTTGGTTGGTTCCTCAGTACTGGTTCCAGGGGATGGCTTTGGCTCTCATTACTGTCGGGCGAATAGAGTTCTTTTATGATCAGGCACCAGAGAGCATGAGAAGCATTTCTGCGTCCTTCTTTTGGATAGCAATAGCATTGGGGAACTATGCAGGTACGTTTGCTTGTTCTGTGCCTTAGTATTCTCTGCGTAAACTTTCCTTCTTATGATGTGCATGCGTAAACTTTGCTTTTTATCAACAATCTTATGATGTCCGTGCATTTGATTTTTGACCGAAATTTTTTCCTGAAACATATCTTCTAGTATTTGGTACGACGAAGAAGGTAAGTTAAGGGAAAACGTTTTCCCAAGTCAACAGAAATGAGTTGATTTTGGCTCCAAACAATTTTCCTGTTTTTAATGAAGGAAAATGTTTTCGAGATCAGCACCACAACGACGTCACCAACAACTACCACCTCGCCCTACCTTTGTCACCGCCATCACTACCACTTTTATTTTGTTGGGTTGCAATGAAAAACAGTGAACCATTTTACGTGAATTTTCTTTGGGGGAAAACATTTTACATCACAACAATCAGAGCGTGTTCATTGACAAAAAAGGGTGTGTGGTTCCTAACAGGTACCCTGATGGTATCATTAATTCACGACTACACGGGGAAAGGAGGAGCGAGAAACTGGATTCCCAATCGGAACCTTAACATGGGAAGACTGGAGTACTACTACTTGTTTGTGTCTGGACTGCAGGTAGCTAATCTGATATATTATTTGATATGCACCAAATTTTATACTTACAAGGCCTTGGAAGAGGTAAATGAGAGTGGAATGGAAGCAGAAGATGTAGAGCTAACTATGGTTAGAACCCCATCTGGGTCAATGGGGTACTGATGGTATGCCAGTGGAGAAACACTGAAGTAAAGGGGAGCTGGATTGAATTAAAGAGTTCAGTGTGTTTTGGTTAGTTCCCCAGTACTGGTGATGTTCAAATTACATTTTGACCTCTTTTTGGAAAATTCTTCTGGAAAAATTAAGATGTTGTATTTGTGAAGAAAAAATTGGGAAATAAAATGGATAATAATTAAGTATGGAATAATGATGCTCCTGTATTTAATTACTAATCGATCTTCGATCTCCTGTAGATGCAGACAGGCAGACATCTCCGCACTACAAGGTTCTAGTGCGGCATTTGAGCCGTTGATTGCATAATCAATGGTCCTGATTTCATCTTGGCACTTACATGTTACGAGCCCTCCATTACCGAGATAAAAACCCGAGCCATTGATTATCGAGATCAACGGCTCGGATACCGCACTAAAGGTTATAGTGCGGCTGCGCACGACAAGATCTCCATGCGGACTATACCTAACCCACAACTTTCTTAATGGTACTTTTAAGTCAAGTAGTTAAGACCTTAGAAATTGAGGATCTTATTCATTCTTATATTTTTCTACTGGAAGTAGTTGAGTTCATTGGGGTCAATGAAAGATGCTTTTAGCGTTCCAATCCTACTCATGAATATGTCGAAAATTTTATGGCCGTCAGATTGTCCACCTCAATTACTCTCTCTGGCCCTTTTTTATAGACGACTATTTCATTTTTTGTTATCCGTTAATAAGTGTGTGTTTTGATAAGTTAATGAGTGAAGTTTGTACAATTGGGACATTTCAAAATAAAAAAAGATGGAGGAAGTATTTGTTTTGGGATATCTCAAAATGAAAAAGATGAACCAAAAAAATGGGACGGACGGAGTAATAATTGCCATCTTCAATGAAGTGGGGAACACAATGGTTTTTTCGAGTATTTTTTGTGATAGTGGTGCTGTCTCCCTCGGACTTATTTCACTTCCTTGCAAATATGTAGTACAAATTCCATTACCTAACCATTATGAAAATAATAAGTGATGAACAACTTGATTACACAGCAACAAAAACAGAGGACTATTCTAGTTCTAATAGCAACCTTAATTTATGTTATTTAAGACGACTTCAAAAATTGGTTCTACTAGCTTCAAATAAGAGTCTAGTATTCTATGGACCTTGCTACATGTACAGAAGAATGAGGAATAGAAAAAGTACAGATCACCACGGGGACCCACTTTTAGGTCCCAAACAAACGATTTGATCCGTTCATTCATCTTAAAATGATTTTCCGAATGGGTCTTGTGAGAAATCAGCTCAATCGGACGTGCGTAAGTGCTTGATCCAAAACCCCTTCATTTCATTAAAAAAATTTGAATGAAACGGAGGGGTTTTGGATCAAGCACTTAAGCACGTCCGATTGAATGAGCGGCTTGCGTTGTTTGTTTGGGACCCAAAAGTGGGTCCTCGAGGCGATCTGTACGTTTTTTGTTCCTCTTCATCTATACCCTTAGAATTATCCGTACTCTTTTGAGTTTTTCCTTAATAAGTGTCCATTTTAAAACGTTGATGGGTAAAAGTTTGTACAATTATCATTTTGAAGAGTTAATGGGCAAAGAATTCAACAACAACGATAACATAACCCATTTAGCCCCCAATAATTTGGGGTATGGGCGGGGGATGGATAGGAGACAGACCTAACTTTTGGCAATAAACTCACAAAGTGGCTGCTCCCAGAATACCACTGAAACAGATGGATTTGAGACAGACCTAATATTTAACAATATATGCATAAAGTGGTTGCTCACAGAATATCACTGAAACAGTGGTCCCCCTATACTGTCGTGTTTGTTGTGGAATCATGCCCTCAAATCAAAGCCAAAAGGCATCAGAGAGGGCGGACCCAAGAATCATTTTGATGTAGAAAAAAGTTGGCGTGAACAGTATAATGATGATGTCTACCTAATAAGTTAAAATTACGCAACTATATACTTAAAAAGAGAGAGAGGAGAGAGAGAGTATATCTCAGGGTGATGTGATCAAAAGCCAAAATAGCATGCTTACATGATATATCTAAGTACTGCTCAAGTGGTCCCTTCGGGGACATCTGATAAGTACTGCTCAAGTGAAGGATTAGATGAGATGAAGATGGAGTTGGAGGGGAGCATGGCTGTCATTGAGGAGGAGGGGAGGAGAGAGATTGAGAAGAAGAAGAATGAGGAAGAACTTGGAGGAGTCAAAACACTTCCTTTCATTATTGGTAAGACTCAAATTGAAATTTCCGATCAAAAAAAGAAAATTCAAATTGCTACTTTGTGCTCTACTACTTGGCTACGATCAGAGCATCCCGGGAAAAAAAAAAAAAAATTTGTTCTGTTCAGAATGCCAATAATATTAATTACACACTCTGTTTTTTCCGTATTTTATTGTCGAAGGTCTGAGTAATTTTTTCATAATTTGCTAACCAAAAGATATTAATGAAATTATATAGGTGCTCTACCTTCGTAGGAGTGTTTTCTCTAGCTTACAAAATTTTCTAACCAGCTTCAGAAAGTGTCTGTGGTTGCCTCCAAGTACTTAACCAGTACATGGAGGTGAACCATGGAGCAGAGCTTTTTGGTGCCCCTATTTTTCTCCGGAACTATTTTAAGCAATACAATAAATCGTTTACATTAATAATTTGGTGACCATGGAATTGTACTCGAAATGTGGTCACTGATGTAATTATCAATGTATTATTAAATGAGCAATAGGTAATACTTTAGTTAATTTGTGTATGCATATTTTACAGCAAATGAAATCTCTGAAAGATTTGCGACGGAGGGGTTTCATGGGAACATGATAACGTACCTAACACTAGAGTTGAACTTGCCGCTCTGGTGAATGCATCCAACATCCTCACCAATTTTAATGGTCTAGCTGGTTTCACTCCCCTCATCGGCGCTCTCATTGCTGACACTTTTTCCGGCCGCTTTTGGATGATCATTGCCGGTTCCATTATTTATGTTTTGGTACCCCCCCCCCCTCCCCCCTCTGTTTTTCCAATATATTGCCTGCTTTCCGACAAAGTGCTAAGAGAATTTGTGATGATTGACTCTTAGATTCTAGAATTTTTCGAGTTAACACTCAGTGCTAGGATTTTGTGTTGCTTGCCTTGTTGAGGTCCTTTACTTTTGCTGTTTAGCGTAGTTCAGGGGTATGCCCCGGTGGTTTTTTGTAGCTAGTCTGTTCTTTTTGGTGAAATGAATTTTACTTACCAAAAAAAAAAGTGCTAAGGACAAACTCAAAATCCAACTTCATGTAACAATATTTGGTGGTTGAGAGAATAAAAACTTACTACCTCGGTCACAAGAAATATTTTTCCAGTTGGTAAAATGAGAACTTAAAAAAAAAACACAGTTTTCCCAAGAAAAAAATCAATTTTCTGCCTCTAGTTACTAAATATCAATAAGTACTTTCCATTTATAAAAAAAAATCAGGATAGAATATATTTTAGTTTTATTTATTTTTTCAGACGCTTCTGAGCTTCGTCTCGATTACATATTACGTATAGCTTAGCTACGATCCATTTATGTAATGGAGTTTGTATCCAAATGCAGATAAATATTATTCGTGTGGTTTAAATTATTGACTTTGCAAGGCTTTCCAACGAAATCAACCATACAAAATATCAGGTGGATTCCATATGCTGATAGTATATACAAGTTGATTACATATATGTAAAAACAATAGACCGTTAATTTTCAAATAAGAATTCCGGCCATCCATTTTCTTAAAAACAAGTTAATTGTGCGCATAAGTAGTCTTGAGACTCTCCTGCATACCCAAAAAATGTGGCTAAGTGCCGTCACGTAATTCGCGTAATTAAGCTCCTACACTAATTTTTTGGTGACCTTCCAGCAAGGTCTTTTGTCGTCGATTTTTGTATATTTGTTACTACATTTGAGTATTACTTTTGAATTGCTAAATCGAAAAAGCATAAGAATATTTTTTAGAAAAATGTTACTGCCAAACTGTGTCTACAGCAAGTGACAATGGCCCAAAAGAATCTGAAAAATCCATGACTACGCATCACTCCAGCCATGGACGCACAATCAAAGCCTCACTCGCCACCACGTCCCCAATCACCATTGATACGCAACGCCAATTTCCTCTCGAATCACCAACATTCCACACCCAGTCCAGACATCACCACAAAACCATCTGGAATAACAGAGATTGCATGCTTCTAGGATTGCGAGTTGGATTATGGGAGGGAGGGGTGTAGTGGCGCAACCACAATGAAATTTACTAGACCTAAACCTCCATTAGTAGGCATCGTAGGTATTAAAGGCGTTTGACGCAATGACATGCCAATGGTCTACTCGGGCCTAGGCACAAGGCGAGGCAAGGGCCTTATTGATGTGCAGGGCAACCAACCGAAAAAAAAACCTAACATAAACGAGGAGTCAGAGTTAAATCAATTGAACTGTGCAAGAAATGCTAATGAAATGTCAGCATAAAAAAAAGGTTCAATTCAATGGTTACAATGTTAAATTTTCATTCAGCATAAACTGAGAATTTTCCACAGGGATTGGTTAGCATCATCTTATCAGCAATCCTACCGGGGCTACGGCCCCCACAGTGCCCAACTCAAGAGAACTGCAAGGAAGCCTCTAACTCACAGCTATGGGCCCTCTACACCTCTCTTCTCCTCACCTCTCTTGGATTGGGAGCATTAAGACCTTGCATAGTTACCTTTGCTGCGGATCAACTTGGCATGAGCAAGAACGAAGTAGAGTCTCGGAGCTGGAATTTCTTCAACTGGTACTTTTTCTGTTTGGAAATAGCGGCACTGTCTGCTCTGACATTTGTTGTCTACGTTCAAGACCACGTAGGTTGGGGTTGGGGACTTGGAATTCCTACTATTGCCATGGCTTTATCGATTGTAGTCTTCATTTTTGGATCTCCATATTATAAGAAAAAGAAACCAGAAGGGAGTCCGTTGGTTAGATTGGCTCAGGTTATTGTTGCTGCTATGCATAAGAGGAAAGCAGTTGCACCAGCTGATCCAGGACTGTTGTATGAAAATAAAGAACTTGATGCGGCTATTTCTTCCAATGGAAGGCTTCTACACACCAATCAGTACAAGTAAGTTGCATTTCATAATTTGCGTTGTAACTTAAAAATAATTCTAAATAATCTCAGTTATTGTGCCCTCTAATACTTTGATCTTCTTTAAGTAAGATGGTGGCAAGTAATTTAACATGGCATCAGACACCGGTTTCTATATTAATTGATCTTCTTTACGTAAGATGGTGGCAAGTTATTGTGCCCTCTAATACTAGCGATCTTTGCAAATTGTGTATTTTGTGGTTCGGATATAGAATCTCCAGTCGATTCTCTACTTCTTCGCATCATTTCCTGGAAGATTGTATGTGCCATGGTACAATTGTGGCTAAGACCTGTCCCTGGGGTCTTCTGGAAGGTTGTTTGTTTGAGATACAATGACCTGGAAAAGGAAATGTCTGATACAATGGTATTGGTTTAAACAAACGTCTACAGGAACACCCCTAAGATTTTGTTCATTTTTATTTTTTTTGATAACCGGATAACCGGGCTAGCTTGCGGGCACCTCGACTAATTCTAGGGCCCTGCAGATAATGACCGGACATAACCCCACTGGCCTCAAGATTTTGTTCATATTTAACTGGATGTTTGGACTAAATACATTCTTTCTGCAACCGACATACACCAGTAGCCCTTACATGCATGCGATATATTAACCTTCTTTATGCTCGTGGTTGTAGATGGTTTGACAAAGCTGCAGTTGTAACCGATGCCGACATCCCAGACTCGAAACCACCAAATCTTTGGAGGATCTCCACCGTCCACCGCGTAGAAGAACTAAAGTCCTTAGTCCGAATGCTACCAATTTGGGCCTCTGGAATCTTACCCATTGTTGCCTATTCCCACCAGGGAAGCTTCAGCATCCAACAGGCTCGGACCATGGACCGTTCCCTCTCCCCCTCATTCAAAATACCTCCAGCCACCATGTCTATCTTCCAAATCCTCAGCATTCTCATTGGCCTTGTACTGTACGAGCGGCTATTTGTCCCCTTTGCCCGTCGCTTCACTAGAATTCCTAGTGGAATCATGACCCTACAGAGAATTGGAGTACTACTACTTGTTTGTGTCTGGACTGCAGGTAGTTAATCTGATATATTATTTGATATGCACCAAATTTTACACTTACAAGGCCTTGGAAGAGGTAAGCGAAGGCGGAACAGGAGGAGGAGATGTAGAGTTAGTTAACCACGGATAGAAGAACCCCAGCTAAAGTCAATGGCTGATGGTAATGACAGCTGAGAAACATTGAAACAATGAGGAATGCTATTTGACGTGAATAATTAATGGTATTCAACGGGAATAATTACTGCTGAACGTCAAGTTACGTTCTCCTGATCTAGAGATTACGGTGTAATGGGTATGCCTGGTGTAATAGGATATTGAGACATAACTCAATGGCATGTCTTCTTTACATGCCACGGTTAATTGATTGGGGCTCGTGAATTTTAAAATCATTATAGGAATAATATGCATGAGTTGACTTTAATCCAAATCGAGATTTGGGTAAAGGAAAATTAAAAAGTTTGCGTACAAGCTTAACAAACTTGTGTTATTACCTACTTTAGTTTATTCTTTTCATAATTTAGGTATCGCGGTGAGCTTATGTTACATTAATTAGTCTTTGAAAGTGGACTAAAATTTTGAGAAAGAAAAAGTAACACCTAAGAGCCGAGTTTCAAAATTGAGAACTTGGAGAAAACAAACCCCTAAGTTAAATTTTACATATTGACCATTGGGCCCACCGTTAGAAAATCTGTGTTACTTACTGAAAATGACATCATATGAGAATATAAATATATTGTCCCATGGTTGTCCCATCAAACAGAAACAAGTTTAGACGCTAGATGCTTCTTTTGTCAAACTAGTTTTGTTTTTTATGGCATCGAATGGACCGGCACCTTAATCACATGATCTTTTAAAATGTGGTATCAATCATCACACTGTTCATGCTCTCAATTTTTGTTCTCACATATTCTAGTCATTTGAGATATAATTTAAAGACACAATTGTGTTCACGCTCGTGAAACATGCAACTTTAGGTTGGCACAATGCCAAAACTGATTTCATTCTGTAATGATGAAAATATGACCCACCTAACCCTGCGAGCCTGACGGAACTGAATAGGATTACTACTCTAGAATCCAAACCATGTTAATCGACTTTGAAGTGTTTCTACTAGGAGTGTAATCGGTTCAGTTTTGTAGCATTTTCCCGGATCGAATTGAACATTTCGGTTTCTAAATATATAAACTAAAACCAAAGTGCTTGATATTTGGTTTGGTTTCGGATGGTGTTATTCGTTTTGACCCGTTTTTTTTCGATTTTATCGATTTGGATCGAAAATGTTAACTGGGTCTGGATCACTAGATTTTTTTTTCTTCCTATTATTGGGCCAAAAGATTCAGAAACTTGTATTAAAACATCATAAGCATGTACGATAACTCAAACAACAATCTATATTACAACGGAAAGCGATTTTTTATCTCAGTCATATTTTTTGTCCCAATCATCGTATTACATTTTATCCCTCTCCCTGCCAAGTCATTCCTCTCCCTCTCTCTCTACCATTTTCCTCCACCGGCTCACCCCGCCCAAAATTTCAAACCACATTATCTTTCTCCCATTTTCGAAATTCAAATCACATTCTTTCTCACTACCTCCTCTCTTTCCCCCTCTCTGAAATTCGAAGGACCATAAAAAATGAATACAGACACGTGTGTCAATTGCTCAAGCCGCGCCTTCAGACAAGGGCACGGGCACGGACACGGCATGCACCAGTTGTAGTACAACAATACTCAAACCCAACAATAATTGTAGCTCAAATATGATAGTAAGGGTAAGGAGTTGTTTCAATTTTTTTTAACTCTTTAGGAGTGCAATAAAAACCCATATTCTATTAAAAAATCATATTAGGAGGGTAATAAAAACCCATATATGTCTGATAAAAAAAAAAAAACCCATTTACGTAAACAAGACTACATTCATGCAGCCTGTAATCATCAAACCCCTATAAACTAAGTTTGATTTTTTGAGTTTATTTTAGTTGATGCATAAATAAAGAAAGTGACCTGTCACCCAAGTTGCTAAAGATCAAAAACCAAAGGATCCACATGACCTATGATGATCCACGTTTACACCATACATCTTTCCCTTACCTTCACTGGCAACCCCCCTTTCATCCGAAGAGTCAAAGACAACAAATGCTCTGGACACGTGTCCTTACCCTGTACGTCAAACTCAAATCTCTCCATTACCGAAGCTGCAATCGACTTCATCTGATTATACGCCATATCCTTCCCCAAACACATCCTCGGACCGGCGTGAAAAACCGGGAACCGAAACGGGCTCTCTTGTCTACAAAACCCGGTCTTTTCTAACCACCGGTCCGGCTTGAACTCACAACAGTCACTCCCCCAAATACTCTCCGTTCTCCCCATAGCATATGTGTTGTACGTCACGAACCAATCTTTCCCGATTAAAGTGCCGTCCGGCAGAACGTCATCATTCCGGCAGGATTTTGTGTCGACCGGCACGGGCGGGTAAAGCCGCATTGCCTCCGATATCGCCGCGTGGAGATAATGCATTTCTCGTAACTCGTCGAAACTGTATGTATCCCCGATACGTTTCGCGTTGCGATTTCTGATCGTTTCGAGCTCATTGAGGATTTTCCTCTCCACGTCTGGTTTTGAAGCTAATAGCCAGAAGAACCAGGAGAGAGCGGCCGACGTCGTGTCACGACCGGCGAGAATGAAGCTTATGACGACATCTCGGAGGAGTTCGGGCGACATCTCGTCGGTCCCGATAAACCGGGAAAGCAAATCTTCGTCTTTATTTTCGGATTTCTCTTCCATTCTCGACTTGATGATTTTATCTGCGAACTCGTGAACTGTCGCAATGGATTTCATTAACTTGTGCTCTGAACCCATGTTGAAAAATTTCTTGATTTTGCACAAATGGGGCAGTGCGTACATAAACCTGTTTAGGACATAAGAGAATAAATTAATACAAATAAAATAACAACCACTAATACAAAAAATTTTAAAAGTGATGAAACATTTCCCAATATCTAATTGAGCTGATTTTTTACATAAACCCTTAAAAAAATACTCCCTCCGTCCAGATTTATTTGTCCCTTGTTCTATTGTAACCAGATAAAAAATTAGTGATATCTTTAAATTGGTAAGTAATTATATATCTAATATGGATCTTGTTTGATAAATCTCGATTAGTTCTATAAGATAATATTTTTAAAATTACGTAAAACATTGTAAATTAAATTACAAAATATAATCATTTGAAAAATGGCACGAACTTCTAAAATGGACTAACAAATCCGGATAGAGGGAGTATTTTAAACAAATTGAGCGGTTCCGATTATTCATGCGAGATCTCGAAATAGATCCCACATGAGTGGGTGTGGCAGGTATGTGACCAACTGGGTGTTTGTAGAAGGATTCAAAAGTGAATGATTTCCATGGGATGATCATGTTTGTGCCAAAAAAAAAGTGAATGCTTTTAATGAATACTGCTAGGGGTGCCCCATCTTTTTGCATCGAAAATGCACCCCACGCCTTCGGGGACCCGCTTTTGGATCCCACACGAGTGATCCGAACCGTTCATTGTTCTTAAAACATTTTTCCGAGGGGGCCCACCAAAAATCAGCTCAATCGGACGGTTAAAAATGCTTGAACCAAAGTCTCACCGTTTCAAATTAAAAGTGACCCAAAAGCGGGTCTCCGAAGGCGTGGGGTGCATTTTCGGTGCAAAAAATGGGGTACCCCTAGGTTTTCCGGAAATTTAGTACCTAATTATTAAAAAAAATTAGTGTTAATTATAAATTAATCGAATCTAAACCTATGATAAAAGAGGGAGTGAGCTTCTCCGCAGTCCGTTCCGAAATCCAAAAGGTAATTAAATACGGTTTATTCACATAATCACATCGATGTGTTTGGTTGAAAGTTTTGAGAAGAATATTTGGAGAAATATTTTTAGATAGTGTTTGGATGAGTTTTTGAAAAAAATAATAATTAGAGAGATGTGTAATAATTGGAGAGAGATAGAGACAGAAATGAGAATAATGATTGGATAAAGAGGTATGAGTAGAGAGAGAAATATGATTAATGATTAGAGAGATAAGAGATAGTGAAAAAATCTTTTTAGAAATTTTTTTGGAAATGTGAAGTGAACAAAGTGATTTGCTTGTAAAAATCTATTTTGAAGACAAAATGACAAATTTGATTCAATAAAGTGACAAATTTGATTCAATAAAGTGGGCCACTATGCAATTTGACTGGCCCCACAATTTTTTATGGGTGTTCTACTAACAAAAAAATAGTTTTTTTTTCAAAAATCAAAACATGTCATTCTCTCACAATATATTACATAAAAAAATTGTGAAAACTAGTTTATTTCTTAAATAGTGGAACACCCCCTAGTTTGAAATATGGTGGTGATAGTTGTTTCTGGGCCATATAGTGAGGAGCTCACTATATGGTGTAAGAAGCTTGACTTGGCTGTCCAATAGGCGATCAACGGTCCGAATCATCTTACATTTTAAATATAATTTAAGTATTATTTATCTAGACCGTCGATTATTGATCAGACAGCCGAATCAAACTCACTATACTTTGTACTGAATTCGGATCACTAAAAGCCCTCAATTCCGATTTTAATACTCGAATCTTACGTAGGTGTCCGCGGCTCCACAATTCAAACATTACAACTACCTTGCGTTGCCGACGAAGCCAATCGACTCAAGGGTGCTCCACCATCAAAAAACAGTTTTTTCTAAAAATTAAGATACGTCATCCTCTCACAATACATCACATAAAAAATCATTAAAAGTAAGCTTATTCTAAAAAAATTCTTAGCGAAACACCCCTCAATAAGCGTACCAGCAACATTCTTACACCCTGCTGCTATATTGTATATCCTAATTTCTCGCAACAATTATCCCTCCATTAAACGTCAATTTTTTGGGGTGACATGATAAAATACTAGATACCAGGTTACCATATCCTTCTTTTAAAAATTAAATCAACATAAAATGAATAAATGAATATTCTAAACTCTGACAACAAATATAATCTCAAACCTTCCAGAGCTGAGCGTCGCCGCCTCCTCAAACGCCGCCATGAACTCACCGCCAGCAGTACCATCACCGCCAAGACACCCGGGGTCCACATTAAAAGCAACCTTACATATACTATCAAACGCGAACCGCTCCAACACATCCTGCATATCTAAAACCCGGTCCGATTCCGCCGACTTCTGCAGAATCGGAACCAACCGGGTCCGGATCTCAACCGTCGCGGTATCGATTACGAAGTTCCTGAGCGACTTGGTGTTGAATTCGTAACTAGCGGTTTTACGCTGGACCCGCCAGAGTTCACCGTCGGAGTTGAATATGCCACGGCCGAGGAAGTCTTCCAGGAGGGAAATTAATCTGGTGCCCTTGGGGTAGTTTTCGAAATTGGTCTTGAGTATGTGTTCTACGTTTGCTGGGTTTGCTGTCATGATGCCGCGGACTTTTCCTGGGCGGCGGAAGACGGCGGTGTTGGATGGGGTGGTGGAAAGAACATGGGTGCTCCAGTCGAGGTAGCGGTGGCGGTTTTTGACGAAGTCTGGAAGGGTGCCGAGTAGTGGGTAGGCTTCGAAGCCTGTGATTTTGGGTTGTTTTGGGTTTGGGCGGAGGAGGAAGTAGAGGGAGAGGAGAAAGAGGAGGAGGGTGGTTTGGAGGGAGAATAGATCCATCGTCAGAGACAGAGAGAAGAAAAAAGTAATGAGAGATGGAGTGCGTGGAGGACAGTGTACTTCAAAATGTGGATGAGGGAAGAGTCCTACAAATACCAAAATCAGTACATTAGGAAATTTTTATTTACTGTTTTTTTTTTTTGATAATTTCGGTATCCAAACCAGTTTACGCATACCTCGGCTAATTCTATAGCCAAATTTCACCATCCATTTACAAAAAATAATACGAAGCAAAAACTATGTACAGACTGGACCCAAAACAAATTGATGTGCTCATAATCGAACCTAGGATCTTTAAGTGGAATGATACTCATAAGTCTCACGCCTTGATCAGAAAACAAGTTAAGAGTTGATCTCTCACGAACACTATAGGGGGTGATTAGTAAGTCACTTTTTGCATTTTCAATTTATTATTTTTTAGCTTCTGAGTGTT
Organism: Vaccinium darrowii; assembly: GCA_020921065.1. Taxonomy (NCBI): domain Eukaryota; kingdom Viridiplantae; phylum Streptophyta; class Magnoliopsida; order Ericales; family Ericaceae; genus Vaccinium; species Vaccinium darrowii. Next base: position 28,605,316 of record CM037151.1, read on the forward strand.
TGTGAGCCATCTTCCAATCATTCTCCTTTTCGTCACAAATGTTAATTTACCATTTTACCCTCCCCACATTTTTTTTGAGTTATTTAAATTTGCAGGCGCGGCCGAGTTTCAAACAAAAAATACCGAAAGCCAACTTTCCATAACAGTGTTAAAAGCTAAGTTGGTAAAGGCCAATTTGCAGTTAAGTGGGATGAGGTTCCTGATCTGATTAAACTCTGTGTGGCATTTTCTCTCTGTTGCAGGTAGTGACTATGAATTTATGTAGTTGTTTTATTAAGGGAATAAAGCTATACAATTAGGATGCAAAAGCTATATGGGAAGGAGTTATTCTCCATCTGTTCTCTGTGTTTCTCTTGTGAGTGAGTCCAGAGATTGTTGACAGAGTGCACCAGTTTGCACCTTGCCTACTGATGACGACGTGTTTTCTATGACACTGGAGCTTAGATGGAAAGCAATGAAAGGGAAGGAGGGGTTTATGCTCTTGTAGCTTGGGGTTGATGTACCTTTCCTTATTATCTTGATATGTACAATATTGTTGATTCTCAACGGATTTTGTACAACCAAAAATGAAATAAATCCAGTCGCACAGTTTATAGCATCTCCGTATATTGTTGATTCTCAACGGATTTTGTACGGATTTTGTCCTTCTTTTGGATAGCAATAGCATTGGGGAACTACGCAGGTACGTTTGCTAGTTTTTTGCCTTAATATTCTCTGCATAAACTCTGTGCATAAACTTTGCTTCTTATGATGTGCGTGCGTAAACTTTGCTTTTTATCAACAATCTTATGATGTGCGTGCATTTGATTTTTGGCCGAAAATTTTTCCTGAAACATATCTTCTAGTATTTAGTATGACGAAGAAGGTAAGTTAAGGGAAAATGTTTTCCCTAGTCAACAGAAAATGAGTTGATTTTGGCTCCGAACAATTTTCCTGTTTTAAATGAAGGAAAATGTTTCCGAGATCAGCACCACAACCACGTTACCAATAACTACCACCTCGTCCTACCTTTGTCACCGCCATCACTACCACTTTTATTCAGGGACGGAGTCAGGATTTTACCTCTGTGGTGGCGAAAATATGTACTTAAAAAATAAAAAGACAAACAGCATTACAAAAATTCATCCACTCTATGAAAAACTATAATAACATAAAAATCTAGTGGTGGCGAGTCAATATAATTTGGAGATAAAAATCTATTTTCTATTTAATAATTGCATTTTTTGAAAACCTTGTGGTGGCGGCCGCCACTACTTCTCTCCCCCTGGCTCCATCCTTGCTTTTATTGGGTTGCAATGAAAAACAGTGAACCATTTTACGTGGAATTTCTTTGGGGGAAAACATTTTACATCACAACAATCAAAGCATGTTCATTGACAAAAAAAAGGGTGTGTGGTTCCTAACAGGTACCCTGATGGTATCGTTAATTCACAACTACATGGGGAAAGGAGGAGGGAGAAACTGGATTCCCAATCGGAACCTTAACATGGGAAGACTGGAGTACTACTACTTGTTTGTGTCTGGACTGCAGGTAGCTAATCTGATATATTATTTGATATGCACCAAATTTTATACTTACAAGGCCTTGGAAGAGGTAAATGAGAGTGGAATGGAAGCAGAAGATGTAGAGCTAACTATGGTTAGAACCCCATCTGGGTCAAAGGGGTACTGATGGTATGACAGTGGAGACACATTGAAGTAATAAGGAGCTGGATTGAAGTAAAGACTTTAGTGTGTTTTCGTTGGTTCCTCAGTGGCGATGTTCAAATTACATTTGTTTTCCTCTTTTTGGAAAATTCTTCAGAAAAAATTAAGATGTTGTATTTGTGAAGAAAAAATTGGAAAATAAAATGAATAATAATTAAGTATAGAATATTGATGCTCCTTACTAATCAATCTTCGGTCTCCTATAGATGCAGACAGGCAGACATTTTGTAGTGCGGCATTCAAGCCGTTGATTACACAATCAATGGTCCTGATTTCATGTTGGCACTTGCATGATCCGAGCCCTCCATTGCCGAGATACAAACCCGAGCCATTGATTATCGAGATCAACGGCTCGGATGCCGCACTAAAGGGTTATAGTGCGGCTGCGCACTACAAGATCTCCATGCGGACTATACCTAACCCACAACTTTCTTAATGGTACTTTTAAGTCAAGTAGTTAAGACCTTAGAAATTGAAGATCTTATTCGTTCTTCTATTTTTCCTGGAAGTAGTTGAGTTCATTGGGGTCAATGAAAGATGCTTTTAGCGTTCCAATCTTTCTTATGAATATGTCGAAAATTTTACGGCCGTCAAATTGTCCACCTAAATTACTCTCTCTGGCCCTTTTTTATAGACAACTATTTCATTTTTTTTGTTGTCTGTTAATAAGTGTGTGTTTTGATAAGTTAATGGGTGCAGTCTGTATAATTGGGACATTCCAAAATAAAAAAGATGGAGGAAGTATTTATTTTGGGACATCTCAAAATGATAAAGATGGACCGAAAAATTGGGACGAAGGGAGTAATAATTGCCATATTCGATGAAGTGGGGAACACAATGATTTTTTCGAGTATTTTTTGTGATAATGGTGCTGTCTCCCTCGGACTTATTTCAAGTCCGTCCAAATATATCGTACAAATTCCATTACCTAACCATATGAAAATAATAATTGATGTACAACTTGATTACATAGGAACAAAAACAGAGGACTATTCTAGTTCCAATAGCAACCTTGATTTATGTTATTTAAGACGACTTCAAAAATTGTACTACTAGCTTCAAATAAGAGTATAGTATTCTATGGACCTTGCTACATGTACAGAAAAATGAGAAACAGAAAACGTACATATCATCTCGAGAACCCACTTTTAGGTCCCAAACAAACAATCGGAGTCGTTCATTCATCTTAAAATGAATTTCCGGGGGGTTCCTAAGAAATCAGCTGAATCGGACATGCGTAAGTGCTTGATCCAAAACCCCTTCATTTCATTAAAAAAAATTGAATGAAACGGAGGGGTTTTGGATCAAGCACTTAAGCACGTCCGATTGAGCTGATTTCTTGCGGGGCCCATCGGAAAATCATTCTAAGATGAATGAACGGCTTGCATCGTTTGTTTGGGATCCAAAAGTGGGTCCCCGAGGCGATCTGTACGTTTTTTGTTCCTCTTCATCTGTACCCTTAGAATTATCCATATTCTATTTTGAGTTTTTCCTTAATAAGTGTCCATTTTAAAACGTTGATGGGTAAAAGTTTGTACAATTATCATTTTGAAAAGTTAATGGGTAAAGAGTTAATTAGAAGACGTGAACAGTGTAATGATGATGTCTACCTAATAAGTTAGAATTACGAAACTATATACTTAAAAAGAGAGAGAGTATATCTCAGGGTGATGTGATCAAAAGCCAAAACAGCATGCTTAAGAGTATATCTCAGGGTGATGTGATCAAAAGCCAAAATAGCATGCTTACATGATAAATCTAAGTAGTGCTCAAGTGGAGGATTAGATGAGATGAAGATGGAGTTGGAGGGGAGCATGGCTGTCATTAAGGAGTTAATTACAAAAAAGTTGACGTGAACAGTGTAATGATGATGTCTATGTAATAAGTTACAATTACGAAATTATATATATATATATATATATAGAGAGAGAGAGAGAGATCAAAAGCCAAAATAGCATGCTTACATGATACATCTAAGTAGTGCTCAAGTGGAGGATTAGATGAGATGAAGTTGGAGTTGGAGGGGAGCATGGCTGTCATTGAGGAGAAGGGGAGGAGAGAGACTGAGAAGAAGAAGGAGGAAGAACTTGGAGGAGTCAAAACACTTCCTTTCATTATTGGTAAGACTTAAATTGAAATTTCCGATCAAAAAAGAAAATTGAAATTGCGACTTTGTGCTTTCTTGAAATTGCTACTTTGTGCTCTACCACTTGGCTATGATCGGGGCATCCCGGAAACAAAAATGTTCTGTTGAGAATGCCAATAATATTAATTACGCCCTCCGTTTTTTCCGTATTTTATTTTTGAAGGTCTGAATAATTTTTTTTCATAATTTGCTAACCAAAAGATATGAAGGAAAATATATAGGTCTTCTACCTTCGTAGGAGTACTGTTTTCTCTAGCTCACAAAGTTTTCTAACCAGGCTCGGATAGTTTCTGTGGTTGTAGGGGAGCCAATTAAAAAAAAAACAAAAAACCTGCGATATATTTCCAAGAACTTAACCGGTTCAGGGAGGTGAACCATGGAGCAGAGATTTTTGGTGCCCCTATTTTTCTCCGGAACTATTTTAAAAAATACAACAAAAATCGTTTACATTAATTATTAGAATTAGGTGAAAATATTAGGTGACCACATTTTGGTGGCCATGTAATATGTACTCAAAATGTGGTCACCAAATGTGATTATCAATGTATTATTGAATGGTTAATAGGCAATACTGTAGTTAATTTGTGTATGCATATTTTACAGCAAATGAAATCTCTGAAAGATTTGCGACGGAGGGGTTTCATGGAAACATGATAACGTACCTAACACTAGAGTTGAACTTGCCGCTGGTGAAGGCATCCAACATCCTCACCAATTTTAATGGTCTAGCTGGTTTCACTCCCCTCATTGGCGCTCTCATTGCCGACACTTTTTCCGGCCGCTTTTGGATGATCATCGCCGGTTCCCTTCTCTATGTTTTGGTAACCCCTCCCCCCTCTGTTTTTCCAATATATTGCCTGCTTTCCAATGAAGTGCTAAGAACAAACTCAAAATCCAACTTCCTGACAATATTTGGTGGTTGCCAGAATAGAAGCTTGTTTTTGTATGGTACCACCTCAGTCCTAAAAAATATTTTTCAAGTTGGTAAAAATGAGAACTTAAAAATAACAGGGTTTTTCCGAGAAATAATCTTTTTTTTGGGCCTCTAGTTACTAAATATCAATAAGTACTTTCCACTTACCAAACCAAACCAAACCAAGCCTTATGTCCCAATCAATTGGGGTCGGCTACATGAATCCTTTTTCTCCATTGAGCTCTGTCCAGTGCTGCTTCATCATTTAAACCTAGTGTACTCAGATCTTTGCGTACTACCGCATCTAATGTCAATTTGGGTCTTCTCCTCCCTTGTGCGTTTCTACCCAAAGCTATCCTATCCACTCTCTTAACTACTGCATCCGCTGGTCTACGATAGACATGCCCAAACCACCTTAGCCTATTTTCCCTTAACTTCTCCTCTATAGGTGCTACGCCTACCATCTCGCGAATTGTTTCATTTCTAATCCTATCTCGTCTAGTCTTACCACACATCCACCTCAACATCCTCATTTCCGCTACACTTATCTTGGTCACTTGCTGCTTCTTAATAGGCCAGCATTCTGTCCCGTAAAGCATCGCTGGTCTTATGGCAGTTCTATAAAATTTTCCTTTCAATTTTGTTGGTACCCTCTTGTCACACAGTACACCAGTAGCACTCCTCCACTTGAGCCACCCCACTTGGATCCTATGAGTCACATCATTCGCAATCTCTCCATCTTGACTAATAATAGATCCTAAATACCTAAAATGGTCCCTCTTTGGTATCTTCTGATCTTGGATCCTCACTCTTTCCTCATATGTACTTCTGGTATCACTAAACTTGCAGACCATATACTCAGTTTTACTCCTACTTATCCGAAAGCCCTTAGATTCCAATGCTTCCCGCCAAATTTCTAATTTAGTGTTAACACCACTAGCCGTTTCATCTACAAGGACAATGTCATCTGCAAATAACATACACCATGGGATATCCTCCTGAATGTGCCTAGTCAATTCATCCATAACTAACGCGAAAAGGTACGGGCTCAAGGCAGACCCTTGGTGCAATCCTACTGTAATGGGAAATTCACTCGTTTCTCCTGCTGGTGATCTAATGGCAGTGACTGCCCCTTCATACATGTCTCTAACCACGTCAATATAGCCTCTGGTCACTCCCTTTCTCTCCAGAACTCACCATATAATGTCTCTAGGCACCCTATCATAGGTCTTTTCCAGGTCTATGAAAATCATATGGAGATCCTTCTTCGTTGACCTATGTCTTTCTACCAATCTCCTTAGTAAGTAAATAGCTTCCATAGTTGATCTTCCAGGCATGAACCCAAACTGTTTCTCCGACACCGTAGTCACCTTCCACTTATAAGGAAAATAATAATTTTTTCGTGATAAGAATGTATTTTAGTTTTTTTTTTTTTTAAGATGGTTCTAAGCTTCGTCTCGATTACATATTACGTATAGCTTGGCTACGTTCCATTTATGTAATGGAGTTTGTATACCAAATTATCATGCGAAATGCAAATAAATATTATTGGTGTGGTTTAAATTATTGACTTTGCAAGGCTCTCCAACGAAATCAACCATACAAAATATCAGATGGATTCCCCTACAAACCCCAAAAAATGTGGCTAAGTGCCGTCACCTAATTCACTGGACTTTTCTATAAAGTGAGACCCATATAAGGGTGTTTGGCAAGCTCTTTTTGGCTTTTGGATTTTTCATTTTCTCATTTTGGGTGTTTGGCACCCACCTCCGAAAACTCATTCCCATAAAATGACTTCTTTGTTTTTTAGTTTAGAGTCTAAAAGTTAAAAAGAGGTGGAGAGGAGTTTTTCCATTTCTAGTTTTCCATTCTCATTTTAGGTTTAAGACAAAAAGACTAATTTATCCCTAGCCTTTTATTAATTTGTGTAGTGCACAGTTGTATGGGTTTTTTTTTTTTTTTTTTATGTGACAAAAGCAACCTTAAACATTAATTTATGTAGTGCCTATGTTGTTTTTTTATTGACCTTTAGTTAGTAGTCTTTTTTGTGGGGTTAAATATGCTACAAAGTCTTTTTTATTCCCCCTATTATATTTGACTTAATTTTCCCTGTACATTAACACTTTTTTTTTTTAGCCCTTCGTTGGTTGTAACAGTTAATTCTTCCTAATTAAAAAAAAAAATTAGATGGTGGCAATTATTTCCATTTTACGTTATTCATATTAAGTAGAGACAGATTCAATTAATAAATAAAAAAATGAAGAGCAAAAGCATTTTTCCCAAAAAGAAATTGGACATGATACATTTACAATACCTTAATAAATAAACAAGGGCACAATGATAAACAATCAATCCATAACTCATTCTCATGAATCTCATCATTATTCTCCCAAACACTACGCTTGTTGCAAAATGCATTCTGTACATTTCTCCCAAACACTCCTCTCAGATTCAAAACACATTCTGACCATAATCCAAAAAGCCGAAAAACCAAAAAATTAAAAATGAAAAGCTAAAAAAGAGGCTCTCAAACACCCCCGCCTTGGACTAATTTTTTGGTGACCTTTTGATTTTTCTATATATATATATATATATATATATATATATATATATATATATATATATATATATATATATATATATATATATATATATATATATATATATATATATATATTTTGTCATTCGTTAATCCTAATTTACTCTATCCTAAGGGACTTAGGGAGGGGGATGGGTGTTTACGGGAATCGAACCCTATCCATGTGCATGAGAGTATAAAGGAGGCACCAACTGCACTCCACTCCACTTGTTTTCTATATTTGTTAAGTACTACATTTGAGTATTACTTTTGAATTGCCAAATCGAAAAAGTATACGAATATTTAAAAAATATTGTTACTGCCGAAAAAAAACACTTAAAACTATCTCTACAGCAAGTGACGATGGCCCAAAAGAATCTGAAAGTTCCATGATCGACGCATCACTCCAGCCATCGACGCACAATCAAAGCATAAGAATATTTTTTAGAAAAATGTTACTGCCAAACTGTGTCTACAGCAAGTGACGATGGCCCAAAAGAATCTGAAAAATCCATGACTACGCATGACTCCAGCCATCAATGCACAATCAAAGCCTCACTCGCCACCACGTCCCCAATCGCCGTTGATACGCAACACCAATTTCCTCTCGAATCACCAACATTCCACACCCAGTCCAGTCATCACCACAAAACCATCTGGAATTGCAGAGGTCGCATGCTTGTAGGATTGCGAGTTGGATTATGGGAGGGAGGTGTGTAGTGGCGCAACCACAATGAAATTTACTAGACCTAAACCTCCATTAGTAGGCATCGTAGGTATTAAAGGCGATTTACGCAATGACATGACAATGGTCTACTCGGGCCTAGGCACAAGGCGAGGCAACGGCCTTATTGATGTGCAGGGCAACCAACCGAAAAAAAAACTAACATAAACGAGGAGTCAGAGTTAAATTAATTGAACTGTGCAAGAAATGCTAATGAAATGTCAGCATAAAAAAAGGTTCAATTCAATGGTTACAATGTTAAATTTTCATTCAGCATCAACTGAGAATTTTCCACAGGGACTGGTTAGCATCATCTTATCAGCAATCCTACCAGGGCTACGGCCCCCACAGTGCCCAACTCAAGAGAACTGCAAGGAAGCCTCTAACTCACAGCTATGGGCCCTCTACACCTCTCTTCTCCTCACCTCTCTTGGATTGGGAGGATTAAGACCTTGCATAGTTACCTTTGCTGCGGATCAAATTGGCATGAGCAAGAACGAAGTAGAGTCTCGGAGCTGGAATTTCTTCAACTGGTACTTTTTCTGTTTGGAAATAGCGGCACTGTCTGCTCTGACATTTGTTGTCTACGTTCAAGACCACGTAGGTTGGGGTTGGGGACTTGGAATTCCTACTATTGCCATGGCTTTATCGATTGTAGTCTTCATTTTTGGATCTCCATATTATAAGAAAAAGAAACCAGAAGGGAGTCCGTTGGTTAGATTGGCTCAGGTTATTGTTGCTGCTATGCATAAGAGGAAAGCAGTTGCACCAGCTGATCCAGGACTGTTGTATGAAAATAAAGAACTTGATGCGGCTATTTCTTCCAATGGAAGGCTTCTACACACCAATCAGTACAAGTAAGTTGCATTTCATAATTTGCACTGTAACTTAAAAATAATTGTAAAAAATCTCAGTTATTGTGCCCTCTAATACTTTGATCTTCTTTACGTAAGATGGTGGCAAGTAATTTAACATGGTATCAGACACCAGTTTCTATATTGATCTTCTTTACATAAGATGGTGGCAAGTTATTGTGCCCTCTAATACTAGCGATCTTTGCAAATTGTGTATTTTGTGGTTCGGATATAGAATCTCCAGTCGATTCTCTACTTCTTCGCATCATTTCATGGAAGATTGTATGTGCCATGGTACAATTGTGGCTAAGACCTGTCCCTGGGGTCTTCTGGAAGGTTGTTTGGTTTGAGATACAATGACCTGGAAAAGGAAATGTCTGATACAATGGTATTGGTTTAAACAAACGTCTACAGGAACACCCCTAAGATTTTGTTCATTTTGTTCATTTTTATTTTTTTTGATAACCGGATGACCGGGCTAGCTTGCGGGCACCTCGACTAATTCTAGGGTCCTACAAATAACGACCGGGCATAACCCCCACTGGCCCCAATATTTTGTTCATATTTAACCGGATGTTTGGATTAAATACATTCTTTCTGCAACCGAAATACACCAGTAGACCTTACATGCAATACATTAACCTGCTTTATGTTCGTGGTTGCAGATGGTTTGACAAAGCTGCAGTTGTAACCGATGCCGACATCCCAGACTCGAAACCACCAAATCTTTGGAGGATCTCCACCGTCCACCGTGTAGAAGAACTAAAGTCCTTAGTCCGAATGCTACCAATTTGGGCCTCTGGAATCCTACCCATTGTTGCCTATTCCCACCAGGGAAGCTTCAGCATCCAACAGGCTCGCACCATGGATCGTTCCCTCTCCCCCTCATTCAAAATACCTCCAGCCACCATGTCTATCTTCCAAATCCTCAGCATTCTCATTGGCCTTGTACTGTACGAGCGGCTATTTGTCCCTTTTGCCCGTCGTTTCACTAGAATTCCTAGTGGAATCACGACCCTACAGAGAATCGGAATAGGGTATGTGATCGATGTTTTCGGCACCCTCATTGCAGCTGTGGTGGAGATCAAGCGGAGAGGAGTGGCGGCCAATCACGACTTGACTGGAAAAGCAACTGCTGTTATCCCAATCAGTGTTTTCTGGTTGGTTCCACAGTACTGGGTCCACGGGATGGCTGTGGCTTTCATTAATGTCGGGCGAATCGAGTTCTTTTATGATCAGTCCCCAGAGAGCATTAGAAGCACTTCCGCATCGTTCTTTTGGATAGCAATAGCAGTGGGGAACTACACAGGTACATTTACTAAAATTGGTATCCAATGTGTGAACTTTGCTACACATACTTTCGTAACAATCTTATCATGCACGTACGCTTTCTTTCTGAAAAACATTTCATGAAACATTTCTTTTAGTGTTTGGTGCGACGTAGGAGTTCGATTTACACAAAATTGTTTCCCTTGGCCGATGGAAAATGAGTTGATTTTGGCTTGAAAGGTTTTCTAGGATCACCACCACCTGCACCACCTTCGTTATCACCATCCACCACCATCACTACTTAGTCGCTGCCACTATTTTTGGGTTGCAACCAAAAGCAATAAACCGCTTTACACGGATTTTCTCTTGGGGAAAAACATTTTTGTTTCCAAACAATCAGAGTGTGTAAATTAACAAAATGGGTATGCGTTTCCTAACAGGTACCCTGATGATATCGTTGATTCACGACTACACGGGAAAAGGGGGAGTGAGGAATTGGATTCCCAATCGGAACCTCAACATGGGAAAATTGGAGTACTATTACTTGTTTGTGTCTGGACTGCAGGTAGTTAATCTGATATATTATTTGATATGCACCAAATTTTACACTTACAAGGCCTTGGAAGAGGTAAGCGAAGGCGGAACAGGAGGAGGAGATGTAGAGTTAGTTAACCACGGATAGAAGAACCCCAGCTAAAGTCAATGGCTGATGGTAATGACAGCTGAGAAACATTGAAACAATGAGGAATGCTATTTGATGGTATTCAACGGGAATAATTACTGCTGAACGTCAAGTTACGTTCTCCTGATCTAGAGATTACGGTGTAATGGGTATGCCTGGTGTAATAGGATATTGAGACATAACTCAATGGCATGTCTTCTTTACTTGCCACGGTTGATTGGGGCTCGTGAATTTTAAAACCAGTTAATATGCATGAGTTAACTTTAATCCAAATCGAGATTTGGGTAAAGGAAAATTAAAAAGTTTGCGTACAAGCTTAACAAACTTGTGTTATTACATATTTAATTTTATTCTTTTCATAATTTAGGTGTCGAGGTGAGCTTATGTTACATTAATTAGTCTTTGAAAGTGGACTAACATTTTCAGAAAGAGTAAGTAACACCTAAGAACCGGGTTTCAAAATTAAAAAGTCGGAGGAAGCAAATCTCTAAGGTGTGTTTTGGCCTAATTAGTTAGTTGACTTATTTTTTCGTCTTTATTTGATTTTTTTTTCCTGTTTTTTAGTTTTTCAGCAACTTTTTGTGTATTATTAGTTCGTCTCTGCGAGAGGAATCAAAAAAGTAAAAAATTGTGATCAAATCATAATTTTTTTTAATAAAGACAAATAAGTAAAAAAGATAGTTTTTTACACTTTTTTTTTATCTTATTTAAAAAATTGAGAGTTCTAGTCATAATCTTTTACATCTTTGAATTCCTCTCGTCGAGGCGAACTAATAATACTCAAAAAATCGATGTAAAACTAATAAACGCAAAAAAAATCAAATAAAGACAAAACAAAAAGTTAAGTTGGCTTTTTTAGCCAAAAAACACCCCTAAGTTTTACATATTGACCATTGGGCCCACCGTTAGAAAATCTGTATTACTTACTGAAAATGACATCATATGAGAATATAAATATTTTGTCCTATGGTTGTCCCATCAAACAGAAACAAGTCTAGGGCATCCGCAATCGTGTAGTTAAAAATGTGTTGTTATATGACACAAAAGTGTAAAAAGTGGGTCCTATTTGTGTGTTGTTATGACAAAATGTGTTGTTAAGGTAAGAAGTGTTGCAATGGTATTGTTAGGGTATTGTTAAAGTGTATAAAAAAAAAGTACAAATTTGTACCGGATGGGATTTCCCATTTCCCACCGGATCCACCCTCTCTCTCTCTCTGTCTCCGTATGGGATTACCCAGCAGTTCCCACCCTCTTTCTTCCTCCCTCCCTCCCTCTCTCTCTCTCTCTCTCTCTCTCACTTTAAACCATGGACCCCACTTGAGAAGTGTGGCTGACAGCCACAACTGTAACGTGGCAGTTATTTCTATGACACAAATTCCATCATTTAACTTTCTACTAATTACACTATTGGAACACAAAAAATGAAAAAAGTCAGCTACTTACACTATTTCTTACCTTATTTCTTACACAAACTCCATTACTGGGGATGCCCTTAGACACTAGATGCTTCTTTTGTCAAACTAATTTTGTTTTTTACGGCATCGAATGGACTGGCACCTTAATCACATGATCTTTTAAAATGTGTTATCAATCATCACAATGTTCGTGTTCTCAATTTTTGTTCTCACATATTCTAGTCATTTGAGAAATAATTTAAAGACACAATTGTGTTCACGCTCGTGAAACATGCAACTTTAGGTTGGCACAATGCCAAAATTGATTTCATTCTGTAATGATGAAAATATGACCCACCTAACCCTGCGAGCCTGACGGAACTGCATCAGATTACTACTTTAGAATCCAAACCATGTTGATCGACTTTGAAGTGTTTCTACTAGGAGTGTAATCGGTTCAGTTTTGTAGCATTTTCCTGAACCGAATTGAACATTTCGGTTTCTAAATATATAAACTAAAACAAAAGTGCTTGATATTTGGTTTGGTTTCGGATCATGTTATTCGGTTTGACCCGCTTTTTTTTTTTTTTTTTCGATTTTATCGATTTGGATCGAAAACGTTAACTGGGTCTGGATCACTAGATTTTTTTTTTTTTTCCTATTATTGGGCCACAAGATTTAGAAACTTGTATTAAAACATCATAAGCATGTACGATAACTCAAACAACAATCTATATTACAACGGAGAGCAATTTTTATCTCAATCATATTTTTTGCCCAAATCAGCGTATTACATTTTATCTCTCTTCCTGCCAAGTCATTCCTATCCCCCTCTCTCTACCATTTTCCTCCACCGGCTCACCTCACCCAAAATTTCAAACCACATTTTCTCTCTCTCCCATTTTCGAAATTCAAATCACATTCTCTCTCATTACCTCCTCTCCTTCCCCTCTCTGAAATTCGAAGGACCATAAAAAATAGATACAGACACGTGTGTTGATTGCTCAAGCTGTGCCTTCAGGCACGGGCACGGCATGTACCCGTTGTAGTACAACAATACTTAAACCCAACAATAATTGTAGCTCAAATATGGTAGTAAGGGTAAGGAGTTGTTTCAATTCTTTTAACCCTTTAGGAGTGTAATAAAAACCCATATTCTATTAAAAAACATATTAAGAGTGTAATAAAAACCCATATATGTCTGATCAAAAAAAAAAAAAAAAAAACCATTTACGTAAACAAGACTACATTCATGCAGCCTGTAATCATCAAACCCCTATAAACTAAGGGTGAGTTCTCCAATGAATTTTATCAAAAATTTGATAAAATCAAGCCCTTAATTTTATCTATTGGTGAGGAGAGTTGATAAAATCTGTAGATTTTTGAGATTTTTGAATGCAAAAATTTATAGATTTTATCAACTCTCCTCACCAATGGATAAAATCAAGAGTTTGATTTTATCAAATTTAGATAAAATCCATTGGAAAACTCACCCTAAGTTTGATTTTTTGAGTTTATTTTAGTTGATGCATAAATAAAGAAAGTGACCTGTCACCTAAGTTGCAAAAGACCAAAAACCAAAGGATCCACAGGACCTATAATGATCCACCTTACACCATACATCTTTCCCTTACCTTCACAGGCAACCCCCCTTTCATCCGAAGAGTCAAAGACAACAAATGCTCCGGACACGTGTCCTTACACTGTACGTCAAATTCAAACCTCTCCATTACCGAAGCTGCAATCGACTTCATCTGATTATACGCCATGTCCTTCCCCAAACACATCCTTGGACCGGCGTGAAAAACCGGGAACCGAAACGGGCTCTCTTGTCTAGAAAACCCGGTATTTTCTAACCACCGATCCGGCTTGAACTCACAACAGTCACTCCCCCAAATACTCTCCATTCTCCCCATAGCATATGTGTGGTACGTCACGAACCAATCTTTCCGGATTAAAGTTCCGTCCGGCAGCACGTCATCATTCCGGCAGGATTTTGTGTCGACCGGCACGGGCGGGTAAAGCCGCATTGCCTCCGATATCGCCGCGTGGAGATAATGCATTTCTCGTAACTCGTCAAAACTGTACGTATCCCCGATACGTTTCGCGTTGCGATTTCTGATCGTTTCGAGCTCGTTGAGGATTTTCCTCTCCACGTCTGGTTTTGAAGCTAATAGCCAGAAGAACCAGGAGAGAGCGGCTGACGTGGTGTCACGACCGGCAAGAATGAAGCTTATGACGATGTCTCGGAGGAGTTCGGGCGACATCTCGTCGGTCCCGATAAACCGGGAGAGCAAATCTTCGTCTTTATTTTCGGATTTCTCTTCCATTCTCGACTTGATGATTTTATCTGCGAACTCGTGAACTGTCGCAATGGATTTCATTAACTTGTGCTCTGAACCCATGTTGAAAAATTTCTTGATTTTGAACAAATGGGGCAATGCGTACATAAACCTGTTTAGGACATTAAAGAATAAATTAATACAAATAAAATAGCAATCACTAATACAAAAAAGCAACCAACAAGTAGAAATCACGAAAAAACTTAATTCATATTCACCTCTTTTTGCGGTGACATGATTTTCGAATATACTACATTCATCTCCCAAAAACTTAATTCATTACGGAAAAAATGTTCAATTTTTGAATAAAAGATTAGTTTTTAATCCTGTACCAAAAAATTAGAAAAATTATGTATATATCTAGATACTGTATTTTTTTGTTTGGGAATTGCAAGTTCTTTTTTTATTTTTTATAATGGACTACCTTTCTGGAATGCAAGGAGTAGAATAACATATGTCCTCTGATTTCGTGTGATGAAAGAGGAAATATTAGTAGTTTTTTCTTTGTGTTTTTTTCAAGTCGCCCAAACTAAGATAGGGAGATGTAGATTGTAGACTAACAGCATTCTTATCAGGAGTATCAAATTTTACACCAAATTTAACATCAAAAACATCTTTTATAAATTTAACAAGTTGCTTTCAAAAAATTCCTAAAATCAGACTCTCTATCCTAACTTTACTATATTAAATTACTCCTCTCAAATCCATAAAAATAAAAAAAAAAAAAATTTCCCCTAAAATATTAACTCCCCTGCCTGGGGAGGAGTTGCTTTTGTCAGTGAAGTACAACTTCTCTCTTCGGGGAGGAGTTGTTTGTGTCAGTGAAGCTGGAAACCACACGGAAAAAATGAATAAAGAAAACAAAGTGAGTGAACAGTGTATTAACAAAATTGTGGCGTCAAAGCTACAATGCAAAATATTTGTTAAGCCTAATTTTAGGGGAGTTTGTCACATTTCACGCATCAAATTTAGCTTTCAGGGTAGACTTTCAAGCTATGGAGAAAGAAAAAAAAAAAAGGAGAAATGCAGACAGCCAAACAAATTGAACAATATTTTGTTAACTCGCAAGTCACAAGGCACATCATTATATCGGTGGGAGAGCAATTTTTTACCAACCCAATCCAACTCAGGTTACTTGTACGCCTTAATTACAAAAACAGTCCCAAAACTCTCTCCTCTCTTTTGCCGACAATTTCCCAGAGAAGAATGGGAGGAACGAACTCCTATATAGATCCTAGAAGACAGAATTGAATGCATTAATTCACTGGCAGCCAAACAAACCCATTTCATATGGAGGAAGGTGATAATTTGTTCTAATTGTTCGCAATTGGTTTGATTTCTTTGTACTCGTATGTTTGTCACCTAAAAATGAATGATTGTTATTAAATTCCAATCATGACGCCAAACAATTGCAGAAACCGAAGAAACCCAGACTATGAATCACACGATGTAACAAAAAGAAGAAAAGAGATCGAAATCGATTATTTTGATTGTTCCAAAATTTCGATCATAATAATGTGAAACAGTTGCGAAAACCCGACAATGCCAAGATTCAGAATCATTTTCAATGAAGCGAAAAAAGAGGCAGCTCTCAATTTGAAACAATTCCAGAAACTTAAGAAATCTTAGACTCATAATAACTCGATGCGAACAAAAACGAGGCCGAAATCGACGATTTGTCATCGCTAAGAAGCGTATTGGAGGCCTCTGTTTTGGGTTCTTCGGACTCTAAGAATAGCAGTATCAATAGTGGAAGCAGTAATTTGGCTCGTCCGCGGCGAAGAAATTGCAGGCGAAAGATCTGCCTGTGTTCAATTTTTCAACTTAGACATGAAAGTAATTATAAAGGATGATAGTTCAGGGGTTGCTTTTGTAATGCCAAAAACTAAGAAGTAACCTGGGTTGAGTTAGATTGGTTAAAAGTGGTCCTCATATGCCCTCTTAGCCAATGAGGGAGAGGATTTTGTTCACGCTCTATGAGGGAGGGTGAACAAAATTGCTCTCAGTGGGAGATAGTTATAGGCTTATAGCACATGTCGGACTAATTTCAAGTTTTAAAGTGTCAGTCCTGCGTTCGTTAAAGTTATCATTTTTTTCGTTAAGCATTTTCCAATAGGAATGCAATATTATTAAAAAAAAATCACCATTTACAACTCGTTGTAAAGATTAAAAAATAAGTTAAGTTGGCTTTTCAAGTCAAAACACCACTAAAAGTGAACAGAAAGTCTAGGGGCACACCTTATCAGACACATACCAACCACACCCACTTGTGTGGGACCTACTTTAAGGTTCTAGGCGAGTGATCGGAGCAGCTCAATTTTGTTTAGAATATTTTTCTAAGGGTCCTTGAAAAAAATCAATTCAATCAGATATCGGTAAAAGCTCAATTGATTGATTAAAATTTCAGTTCTTGAATCAAACGGACCAAAAATTTAAAAAAGTTATCAAGCATTTCCCGATATCTAATTGAGCTAATTTTTACATAAGCCATTAACAAAATATTTTAAACAAATTGAGCGGCTCCGATTATTCATGTGAAACCTTAAAATAGGTCTCACACGAGTGGATGTGGCAGGTACGTGACCGAATGGGTGTGTTTGTAGAAGAATTCAAAAATGAATGATTTCCATGGAATGATCATGTTCGTGCCAAAAGGAAAAAAGGTAAATGCTTTTATTGCGATACATACAAGAAGGGCCCACACTGGACATGGACAACACCTCCATCCATCTCAATGACGAAGTATTTTAGTACCTAATTATAAAAAAAAAAATTAGTGTTAATTATAAATTAATCGAATCTAAACCTATGATAAAAGAGGCAGTGACTGTGTTTGGTTAGATAGTTTAGTTTAATTTTGATAATGTCAGCATGTGTAATGAGTGGAGAGAGATAGAGACAGAAATGAGGGAAATGATGATGTCATCAAAACTATAACTAAAACTAAACTGGAAAACGAACAGGGCCAGTGAGTTTCTCCGCAGTCCGTTCCGGAATCCAAAAGGTAATTAAATAAGGTTTATTCATATAACCACATTGGTTGTGAAAATCTAGCTAATTTGAAAAAACTGATTTTTCTGTTTTTCCCGTTTTGTCCTTATTCAATTTTTTTTTACATTTGTTAGTTTTCGGTCGATTTTTTGTGATATCTTGGCTTGTCTCGACGAGAGGAATCTAAAAAATATAAAATTATTAGTCAAACTTAAAGTTTTGTGAATAAAGACAAAAAATAATCCAAAAAACTGGTATAATTTTGGTTTATTTTCGGTTTTATTCAAAAAACTATTACTTTTGATCATAAATTTATACTCTTTGGATTTATCTCAAAATCACAAAATCTTGATGCAAAACTAACAAATGCAAAAAAAAAAATTTGAATAAATACAATGAAAAAAATCAAAAAACCAGTTTTTTCAAATTAGCCAAATCACCCCAAGTTGAGACAAAATGACAAATTTGATTCAATAAAGTGGGCCACTATGCAATCTGATTGGCCCCACAATCTTTTAGGGGGTGTTCCACTAACAAAAAAACAGTTTTTTTCAAAAGCCAAGACACGTCATTCTCTCACAATGAATCACATAAAAAACCGTGAAAAATCAGTTAATTCTAAAAACACGCTTAATGGAACACCCCATAATATACTAATTTGAAATATGGTGGTAATAGTTGTTTCTGGGCCTATAGTGAGGAGCTCACTACATGGTGTAGAGAGCTTGACTCGGCTGTTCGATCGGCGATCAACGGTCCGAACCATCTTATATTTTAAATATAATTTAAGCATTATTTATCTAGACCGTCGATTATTGATCAGACAGTCGAGCCAAACTTACTATACTCTGTACTGAATTCGATTCACTACAAGCCCTCAATTCAGATTGTAATACTCGAATCTCACCTAGGGGTCCACGGCTCCACAACTCAAACATTACAACTACCTTGCATTGTCGACGAAGCCCAATCGACTCAGGGGTGCTCCACTAATAAAAAATAGTTTTTTAAAAAAAATTAAGACAGGTCATTTTCTTACAATATATCACATAAAAAACCGTTACAAGTAAGTTTATTCTAAAAAAACTCTTAGCGAAACACCCCCTCAATACGCGTACTAGCAACATTCTTACGCCCTGCTGTATTGTATATATAACCTAATTTCTCGCAACAATTCTCTCTCATTAAACGTCAATTTTTTGGGCTGACATGATAAATTAGTGGATTAATTTAACATCATTAAACTCTACCGAAAATACTCCCTGCTGCAATAATTGGTGTCAATTCTAGAAGAAAGTGCAGTGGCAAAATCATTACAGTATTTTGAAAACAATGATACTCTAGATTATTACTAGCTTGAAAATATTTCTAAATGAGTTGGCGGCGACTAGCGACAGTCGTAGACGAGATTAATGATTTTGATGTGCTAAGATGATGCATAACAATGTTATATTGTGAATGTATCAATATGTATGATCTCATGATTTATAATATTTTAGGATGTTGGTATGCAAGATATTTTTTATTACTGTAAAAGCTATTCATGATAGGTTAAATAAATATCACGACCGATATTCTACCCGTATAATCGGAGTGCAATTTTGTTCACCCTCCTTAAAAAAGGGTGAACAAAACCCTCTCTCTTATTGGTTGAATTGGTGTGGGTTCCACCACAAAATAATGTCATGCTTACTTCTGCAATACATTTTTTGGTAAGCATGACATCACTTTGATGTGGAACCCACATGTTTTAACCAATACGAGAGGATTTTGCTCACTCTCTTTTAAGGAGGGTGAACAAAATTGCTCTCCGTATAATCGCTAGTTTATTTTAGTAAAATACGTACTAGATACCAGGTTACCATATCCTTCTTCCTATTCGGGTAAGCAGTTTAAAATTTAAATCAACATAAAATGAATATTCTAAACTCGACAACAAATATAATCTCAAACCTTCCAGAGCTGAGCGTCGCCGCCTCCTCAAACGCCGCCATGAACTCAGCGCCACCAGTACCATCACCGCCAAGACACCCGGGGTCCACATTAAACGCAACCTTACATATGCTATCAAACGCGAACCGCTCCAACACATCTTGCATATCTAAAACCCGGTCCGATTGCGCCGACTTCTGCAGAATCGGAACCAACCGGGACCGGATCTCAACCGTCGCCGTATCGATTACGAAGTTCCTGAGCGACTTGGTGTTGAATTCGTAACTAGCGGTTTTACGCTGGACCCGCCAGAGGTCACCGTCGGAGTTGAATATGCCACGGCCGAGGAAGTCTTCCAGGAGGGAAATGAATCTGGTGCCCTTGGGGTAGTTTTCGAAATTGGTCTTGAGTATGTGTTCTACGTTTGCTGGGTTTGCTGTTAGGATGCCGTGGACTTTTCCTGGGCGGCGGAAGACGGCGGTGTTGGATGGGGTGGTGGAAAGAACATGGGTGCTCCAGTCGAGGAAGCGGTGGCGGTTTTTGAGGAAGTCTGGTAGGGTTCCGAGTAGTGGGTAGGCTTTGAAGCCTGTGATTTTGGGTTGTTTAGGGTTTGGGCGGAGGAGGAAGAGGTAGATGTAGAGGGAGAGGAGAAAGAGGAGGAGGGTGGTTTGGAGGGAGAATAGATCCATCGTTAGAGACAGAGAGAAGAAAAAAGTGATGAGAGATGGAGTGCGTGGAGGAGACTGTACTTCGAACTGTGGATGAGGGCAGAGTCCTACAAATACCAAAATCAGGGGTAGTCCAGATTCATTTTTGCTAAAATCTCCTCCTCACTTCACTTGCTAAAATCATCCACTTGATTTTAGCAAATTTCCATTTTATCAAATGGAAAACCAAGCCTCAGTATATTAGGAACACTATAGGGGGTGATTAGTAAGTTCCTTTTTGCATTTTCAATTTATTATTTTTTAGCTTCTGAGTGTTTGTGAGCCATCTTCCAATCATTCTCCTTTTCCCCACAAATATTAATTTACCATTTTACCCTCCCGACATTTTTTTTGAGTTATTTAAATTTGTAGGCGCGGCCGAGTTTCAAACAAAAGATACCGAAAGCCAATTTTCCATAACAGTGTTAAAAGCTAAGTTGGTAAATGCCAATTTGTTTTTAACCGGTTAAAAGCTAAGTTGTTAAAAATCTATTTTCTTTCACATACTCCTTTTAAAAGCAAGTTGTTAAAATCACCTTGGTAGATTTAGAAAATGGGAATTGGGGGTGGTAAAAGCTTTTAGCAAACGGGAAACGCACCCTAATTTCTGTAATTTTAAATTTGTAGGCTTAATTTGCTGTTTTCGTACAGTGTGCAATGTTCTTTAAATGTGTAATGTTGGAATATATATATTCTTAATTTATGTAATGTTCAATGTTTAATTTTTTTTAGGTACAACTCATTTTTTTTCTTAGCAATTACTTCCAATTTTATTTAATCTTTATTAAGTACAAAAAATTACGATGTAATAATGGAGACTTTCAATTACCAAAAATAAAAGAACACAAAAATATATTTTCCAACGACAAAACATTAATCAATATTGGCCGGAACAGTTTAAAAAAATATTTCCCAGTATGATTTTAAAAAAATTGCTAAAAACAATATTCATTCACATTTTTATACCACAATAAAGAAACAAGGGTAAAATAGTAAATAATTAATCCATAATTCATTTTGATCAGTTATAGGACAAGATTGGAACATTATACTAGCTGTTAGAACATGATACACATATATACGCACATAGCACCCACAACAGCCTTTAAAAAAAATATGATATACCGAAAAAGTGATTCATATGCATAAAAAAAATAAGCGACTAAAACTAAGGTTAAAAAGATGATTAGTTAATTTGGAGTAAGAGTTGGGCTCTTAATTATGTTTGGGTTTCTGCTTTCTTGGGCCTAACAATTTAAAACTGAGTCGGGTTACCAATCATTAAGGTACCTAAACTTACCAAGGAATTTATGAACTAACTAGTACAATCACATGACTCACACACATGATTGATGTACGAAATTGTTGCACTTATATATAAATCGAAAAACTTGCTCCTATAAATGTGGCCAAATTAGCACCAGAATGATAACGAATGGGTGGCAGTGCTAGGTCATATCAAACTCTTTCTTGTGATTCCAATCATTCTCCTTTAGGGACAGCATGTATGTTGTTCAATCACAGACGTCCATGCTCAACAATGGATAGTTTAGATCACATCTTGTCTAAATAAATTTGAACCGTCCGCTGCCGATCAAATCTGAGTCATCCATTCCCGAGCACGGATGGCCGTGCTCGGCCCAACATCCTCCATTCCGACATGGCATATAGGGTAATAAAGGGGCATGGAGTTGCTCCTAATTTAAGTCCCAACGGACAAAACAAGAAGATAGATATGGTCCAAGCAAAGCATCCAAGGGCCTAATAAAGATACATATCTGCCACTCACATAAAAAATCTTTTATTAAAATTTTACATTAAGAAAATATATAACAATATTTTAGCTTGTAGTTTCGCATTGGTGAAAGAGTGAGGGTGGTCCACGTGGAGGTTCAGAGGACACGAAATGGTGAGATTGTGAAGCTTTTGGTTTGATGTAGGTGTCCTTCTCTGTCACGGGAAAGAGAAAGATCTGGAGTGGTGATTGAGTGTTGTGGATGTTAGGTTCTGGTTAAGGTTCAGTTCGTTTAGCTGTGTCTAGTCTGGTTCAACTTTCGGTTTTTTGGGCTTATTTTATACCCAAAACAATGGTCGAAGCCATTCATTTAGTGAAGCCCTTAGAAAATTACAATCTTTAAAAAGTCATGTCAATCGAATACCAATCAATACGTAATTGGACTACATTTATATTGAAAAAAAACATTTGGGCATTGTTCACAGGATCAGACCCATTAGATTCGTGGCAAATGTGTTTTGATTAGGCACTCAATTGGTGTCCGCTTGATATAAATTTTAGCTAGGTTGAAGTTCTTAATGAGCTTGAAAAAGTGAATATTTTCGACAATTATTGTGCACCCGCCACCCACATAGCCCTGAAAAATAAAAAAATTGGACCGCGATGAACATAGCTAAGCTGGACTGAACCTTAACCCAGTGGGTCCACTCAGTTGCGGTGTCGTATAATTTGACCGAAGTAAGAGCATCTCTAACGGTCTCGCCATGTTCTCCAGGAAGACCAAAGTGGCGAGGATTCACCCAAAAGCGAGACCCAACAGCCTCGGCAACATCCTTAGCAAATCCCGGGCTGCTACAATACCTCGCCATAGCAGTCGAGGTCGCTAGCCTCTCTCTCTCTCTCTCTCTCTCTCTCTCTCTCTCTCTCTCTCGCTCGAGGGAAAAAATTTATCAGAACAATCACTCTAAAATCGTTTTGAGACACTCAAAATGTAGCCTTCGTTGAGATGACTCGATTGGTGGAAGACCCGTCGCTGATGAAGTTCTGGTGACCTCGTACGTGCCGGTCAATGGTGGCGAGAGAAAAAAAAAGGGTTCATTTTGTGTATCTAAACAAAATTTTGCAATTGTCCAACAATTACCCTTATGGCCTCGTTTGTTTGGTCGGAAATAAATGGATGGGATATGAAATCCCATGGGATATGGGTGGGATATGAAATCCTTAGGATATTGCTCAGGATATCAATGGATGGGAAAAATTCATATCCGGTATTTGTGTTCGACGGAATATTGCTCAGGATATCCGGTTTTTTGCACTAAAATAGGGAAATCTCATCCAAATCCCACCCCCAAATCCCCCCAAACAAACAAGGCCTATGAGTACTCACACTGCCCTCTGTAATGGTGCTTTTTTAGTGGGCATAAGAGACTTTTTGGGGTCTATGTCCACCTATTATTTTTAAGAATGGAAAGGAATATTTTGGGTGCTTTTATTCGGTAAAAAGAAACGGTAAACATATGCGTACAGAGGTTGGGGTACAGAGAATGTACCGACCGTGTTTGGGGACCCACTTTTGGATCCCACACGAGTGATCCGAACCGTTCATTGTTCTTAAAACATTTTTCCGAGGGGCCCCACAAAATTTTAGCTCAATCGGACGGTTAGAAGTGCTAGAACCAAAGTCCCACCGTTTCAATCGAAAAAAATTTGTTTGAAACGGTGGGACTTTGGTTCTAGCACTTCTAACCGTCCAATTGAGCTGAAATTTTGTGGGGCCCCTCGGAAAAATGTTTTAAGAACAATGAACGGTTTGGATCACTCGTGTGGGACCCAAAAGTGGGTCCCCGAACACGGCCGGTACATTCTCTGTACCCCAACCTCTGTACCCGTAGTGGGATCCAAAAAGAAAGGGAAATGTTTGGGTACAGGAAATGAAAGTTTTCGTGCATTGTTTCACGTGTAGTTTTTTTGAACCTTATCAAACTCCGAAAAGATATCATTCCAAGGAAAACCGAAGGGTCCACCATGGAGGTTTAGCTCACGAGAAAAATTGCAAAATCGGTTTTGTCGATTCTGGGCTGGACAGCCCAGACTAATTTTGTCGGACCGGGCAAGCTAAATTTGGTTCGAATAAGTCCAAGCCCAAGGCTTTCTAGGATTGAGTTCTTCTTTCTTTTTAGAAGGGAAACAAAAAAAGTCTCTATGTTACCTTTTGAAAATTTTATGATACATCGACGGTCATTGTAGTTTCCTTTTTTTTGTTTTTACGTTTTGATCGGGAATATTTGTGTTTAGGCCTAGTATTTTTCTACCTTCTAAAAGAACAAACAGATGAGACTGTCGGGCTTTAAGACACATGTCAAGCCCAGTTCTATTGGAGCTGGTGCAACCCACTGTCGGTTTGATCCACCAAATGGCCCTTGGATGCCCAGGCTTGGGTTGACTTATGGGCTACCGAATTAAATTATCAGAGACATGAGAAAATAATGGTGAGGCTACTTTATGCCAAAGTGGTTATGCCTTACCAATAGTCAGCGGACTTGGGATTCCTGTAGTGCGCCAAGTCAAATACATTTCGGTAGTGATCTCAATTTTGGGCCCTTTGAAATCTTCATCTGATAAACGTTCATTTTTTCAAAAAGTTATAATTGACAGAAATTGGTGGACAGACAATTAAGACAAATTTGTCTTGTATTATGTTCTCCAAATGAAATTGTCCACCCATATACATGGTATCTGAATATATGGCTACTAATATCCAATTAATAACATTCCTGACAAATTGTACTGTTTCAATCCCAAATACAGATTATAGAGGATCCACAATTAAGGTTACTACGAAAATGTAGTGATTTGGGTGGCAGCCCCACTTTCCTTTGCATTTCTTTTTTGTTTTTTCTTGGTCACATTTGCATATATTTATTCCATATCCCTACTTATTCCTATATCAAAAGGAAATCCTACAGTTTTTCTTTCGCTTCGAAAGCTTGTTTTGTAGTCACGTTTTCCCCTTATTGTTCCACCCCAACTTTTGGTTCCTTCTTTGTCCTGTTATTGGGTATTTTGTTTTTGGGCCAATCTAGCAGTAAAGGAAAACATGTTCAAATTGAAATCTTCTGGTTATTAGATGTGAATCCCATAAATATTTGAATTCATAGAGAGGACAATCTTTTGTCCTTTTTTTGTCTCTCTCCCTCTCTCCACGAGCACTACCGTTGATTCTTCATAGAGGAGGTGCATTTCTCTCTCATCGCCGCCGCCGATACAAGAAAAGAGCAAAGTCTGTGATTTTGATGGAAAGAGAAAGTAGGGATGCAATCCAATCAATCGGAATTAGGGTTTTCGATGTCTCTGATAACAATCTTGCTATGGACGCTAAGAATTACAGAAATGGTGAATAGATCAAACAAAAGAAAAGACAAGAAATAGAAGAAGGAAATGGAATGGTGTTTATTGATGAATGATGGAACTCTTGTCCAACAAACCCAAATGAACTCTCGTTCTTAGTTACAAATAAAAAAAATAACTAAATACCCTCCTCACTATACCCTCTTCTTATGTAATCAATTAACAACTACAACAGCTTGCATACAACGTGCATACAGAGATAGGAAGTCGTTACACAAATAGTTACAAGATCTAACAAACTTTAGACACTAGAAGTTGTTACTTGAGTGGTGTAGACACCCCAAAAATGAGCGTTCACGTACACTTTAATCCGCAATGATGAACGGAAACGACCGGAAGAACTCTCGGATTGGAACTCTCCAAGTCAACTCAGTCAACAGTACCGCACGGTACTCATCTCTCAACACACGGGACAGCCAGTGTCACGTACAGCAGAGTTTTGGAAATTTGACGGCCAGGTGTGCCGCACGGTACACAAGTTGTGCCGCACGGCACAGTTTGTGTACCGTACGGTACTGTTTACGGGTTCCCAGTTTTCACAGGTTCCCAGCAAGCCGAAAGTGTTGACGAGATTGGTTCCCCCGCCGTGGCCGAAAGGGAAGATCATGGCCGAAAGGAATAGGCTACTCCCTATGCCATTGTCCCCCTGGGCAAGAATCAAGAAAGGATTGGGAACTACATTCGGCTCCCCCATCCTCTATAAAAACCGTTCAAACCCAATGGGAAAAAAAAGACCGAACCCCATACGATTGCTGCGTGAGAAAAGACCGCGAAATTCCATCCTTGAATACCATTTTCTATTGCTTAACCATCACCTCTACTATACAGAAATCAGCATCACTCTCTCTGCCAAAAACCAAAAAAAACAAAGCAGAAACCCATCCCCTGTTCTTGGCTCCAAAGCCGTGAGATAGTCGTTTCAAATCAACCAAAGTTTGAGCCTCCAATCCCTCTTACCACTATACTAGAGTGAAAGTGAGGTCCAGAGAAGGTTCAAGCAGCATTCGGAAGTTCAATCCGACGCTCAATCCGAGAGTTCGAAACCGAAGGTATAAACCCGTTTCGCCAAATTCCTTGAATTTGGTACCCTGAGGGGAAGGGTACCAAGGGTGGAATGATTCCTTGTATCATTTCCATGCTTGATATGCCCAAATTACAGCAAGTTCAGTTTCATTTCACACCTCCCGGTCGCGTCGTACGGTGAAAACATCGCCTCGTACGGAGCAATTCAACGAGGAGGGACATCCCATACTCAATACATTACTTTCTCCCTTTAAAGTAGTTCATTTTGAATGCATTTCATGCCTTGTATGTGCCTCTGATCAATCATTTCGAAAAGCCAAAGTTTCAAACTGTTTTGCAGCCAAGTGTGCCGCACGGTACTCATACTGTGCCGCACGGTACACCTTGAGTTTCGTACGGTACTCATTTGAAAATTTGACCGTTAATTTGAAGAACAGTGCCGCACGGCTCACTGTTTGTGCCGCACGGTGCATCTAGTGTGCCGCACGGCATACTTTTCTGGTAAAAATGTGAAATTTGAACCTCCCCCTGCAGGAACATTTTGAAGCTTGGATTTTCGTTTGATTTCTGTTAATTACAATATCAATCATCTGTTTTTTTCATTATTATCATCTGTTTTGTTTAATTTAAATGTTTATCTGTTAATGTTCAGCAATAAAATTGTTTTCTAATAAAATCCCAAAAATGTTTAGTAGAGACCGATTTTTAATCGGGCGAACGGGGTGCATTAAAACCCTTCCCTGTTCGTAACCTGGCTTCCGGATCCAAAACGAATCTCTGGTTTTCAATTGGTTTTATAAGTCATTCTCTCAAATCATCATTTTCAAATTGGTTTCTCGGGTCCCAAACTACTTTCCCAAAACCCGGGTGGCGACTCTAAAATCTTTTGTTTTTCGAACCGTTTCGAAAAAAACCATCTCCGAGCGCGTGGAGGCCGACCGTCCACAAAATGGCGACTCTGCTGGGGATATTTTAAGTTAATCTTTATTTTGAAGTTTTACACTTGTAAAATGACCATTCGAAGGCTTGACACCAAGTACGTGCTTTACGCTGTACTAGAAAGGATTGATGTCAGGGTGAAAGCCCGATCAGTCTGGACTGGAGCTTTCTCGGTTGTTCGCATGAGTAGAATTTCAAAATTTTGATTAATTTAAAGAGCGAGCCAAGCTTGAAAAACATTTGTGGGATTTTTGAAAACAATTTTATTGCTGAACTTTTGCATCACTTGCATCGATGTTGGATAAACCCCGCTGCTGCGTCTTGGTTACCCTACCCAGCTCGCTGGTGTTAGGACATCCCCGGATGCTCAGCAACCTTGGACCGTGATGAGTCAGCCTGCCGCTTGACCTTTGCCATGCAGTACACTTGGCACTGGGAGGCAAATATTGGCTCTAGTCTGGAGAACCCCCTAAACCAAACCGGCCTTTGCATATAATTAACCTAGAACTTTCCAAACTAGGACAGGGACCCACAGGTTAAGATTATGTGATATGCCTTGTTAACTGTTTAACCGCTTGTCATCTACCTGTATTGCATGCGCATACATGATAGCTTTTACCTTAGGTTGTCACATCCTCACTTCCACAGTAATAAGAAGGGTTGTCCCGATAATCAAAGGCTCTGTCCAATAAAATAAACTCTTTTTAAAGAAAATTCTGCGATTGGCTCTCTTCCTCGCGGTAATTAGAATGTTGTATTTCTTTTATCAGAGTCTGTAACCCAAAAATGAGCAATCGATCCGGAAACAAAAAGCTCAAGTCCACCTTTACCACCCATCATGGGGCACCGGTGTGGATACTTGAAGAGATAGATAATGAAGAGATAGGGAATGAGGTACCAGATAAAGACAAGCTTGAAGGGTTGCTTCACCAACTAGTCACATCTGATCAGCCAGGTTTAACTCTTCAATGGGACAACTCTGAACATGCGAATGATCAAGGTTGGAAATTCCACCTCCCTGCAGACAACGGAGCCAAGGACGTCCCCGACAAAATCACTGTCAGGGTGGAGCGAGAAAGTGATAATGAAGAAGTGGACATCATGCCGCCAGTCAAAAACTTCCAACCAGACGGCACACCAGTCTACTACTTCCAAGACCCAGTGACGGGACACAAATACTGGGATGAGTGTGATTGCGAAGGCTGCATTAAAAATGGTCTCCTTCTGAATGATAATCTGTCTCCCAAGCAACTCAAGGAGAACCAAGTCCGGAATGCTCCCCGAGCAAATCCAACAACCGAGTCGGACTAAGAATCGGCAGCCAGCCAGTGGTCAGCAGATCAAGCCAACAAGGCCCTTTTTGAGAATGCCAAGTCTGTATTTTGCTTATCGAGTCTGTATTTTGTTTGTATTTTGCTTACCAAGTTTGTACTTTGCTTTATTGAGTCAGTTTGTACTTTGTTTTATGGAGTTGGTACTTTTCCTATGTTAAAGAAAAGAGCCGATCGTAGTCCCGAACTACGTCATGGCCTGATTCCTCCGAAATGAGGATACGTAGGCAACCCCTAAAGGTTCGGCCTTCATTTTGCAAATCCAAAAATTCAGATATATTGAACAGAGCACTGAAAATTGGGGCAATCCTTTCCAAAGCTGTGGTTGCATTGCACATCATGCATCATTCTTTCATTTGTACATAAATTCCTGCACATAGCATCTCTTTGGCACCAGTCACTAAGTTCATTTTTCCGCTATCAGTTTCAATCATTGGTAAGGGCAAGAAGAATACTGTACCTAGTTGGACCAGAACTCCCGAACAACGATTAATTCGAACTGAGTCAAAAGCAGTCCAGTTAGATTCAGCAGACCCTACAGATATGGCGGGCAAAAGTGAAATCGAGGCTCTCAGGCTAGCCTTCGAAGAACAGCGGGAACGCAGTGATAATCAAATGGCTGAGATGTTACTCCTAATACAAGGTTTAACTTTTCAGAACAAGCCACCAGGGGAGCAACCACCTCCGCAAGAGCATCCAAGTTTGGAAGCAATGATGGCAAAAGTCGCCAAACTAGAGGAATCTGTCCAGAAACAGGAGAAAATAGCCGCCACAGGTATTGACATGGACAAGTTATGTCTATTCCCCGACGCCAAACTCCCTGAAGGATTCAAGCCCATAACCTGGGAGAAATTTGATGGGAACGGAGACCCGAGAGCTCATCTACAAGCGTACGTGGGCACTCTGTCCATATACAACATTGAAAATAATGCTATGGGTCAAATGTTTCAGCAAACATTGACAGGGCCAGCACTGCGATGGTTCTTAAATCTTGACATTTCAAAGAAAGGAAGTTGGGAGGATATTGGGACAGCTTTCATGGCCCAGTACAATTACAACGTTCAGCTTGAGATGACTATCCGAGAATTGGATGCAACCAGGATGGGAGCCAATGAGTCCTTTGCGGACTTTATCAGAAGGTGGAGAGGGAAAGCATCTCAGATGATGGATCGACCCTCGGAGAAAGAGCAGATGAGAATTATCACGAAGAACTTGGCACCCGATTTTGCAAAGCACTTGGTGGTTTTCCAAACCACCGCTGACTTCAAAACTTTCTACGAGGCCGGCCTCGCAGTAGAAGATGCACTCAGAACTGGTATATTTGAAAAAGGAGAATCTGTCAAACCCAGGCGAGTTTACTCTGGCAACAGCAATACCCTGTTTGGAACTAACCAGTACAATCATGCCCAGGCCAGCTCCTCAAACCCCAAACCAACCAAAACCGAGCCTATTAACCAGATAGCAGCCCAGCCGACCCGGCAAGCAAGAAATTTCTACCAATTCCCTTTTCCCTTGACAACAGTTTACCAAAAGCTCCTTGAAAAGGACGTCATCAAACCACTTGAGCCTCGCGAGCCACCCAAAATGCTTCCTCCAAACCATAACCCGAACGCCTTCTGTTCTTACCACCAAATGTCCGGCCATCACACCAACAATTGTATCCGTCTTAAACACAAGATTCAGGATCTCATTGAAGATGGAACAATTCCACCCCCCCATAAAAAGCCAAACACCGTCTCTAATCCCATGCCGGAACACCAACCCAATACCCGAATCAACCAAATCTCCTTCAGCTCCACTCCAGATAACCCAAGCTCCACTAAATTAAACCCGAACCTTTACATCATACCGGCCACCGAGCCTAAGCCAGTTGTTCCCATATCAGAAGATTCGGAAGTTTGCTCCCTCACAAGCATCAAATCAAGATGGGCGGATATCACAGAACGTGAAGAATGGGCTACGAATGATCGAGACTGGGAAGAGTTCCGCCAGGAGTGGGACCCAAGCCGGTTCATCATCCCCGACTCTCATAGCAAACCAGTTGTCTCTATACCAACAGATTCCAACATCTGTAGGATTGACAAAGTTGTATGCATCGCCGGCATGGTACATACTCTCGCATACGTGGAGCCAAATGAACAAGAAGATTGGCGGGAAAGGTGGGAAGCAATTTGTGCTGATCCACTTGATGCAGTTTCACTCCCTACTCTGTTTGAAGAACCCGGAGACATATGGAACCGGACACTCGGAGAGGTTTATCATTGGGTCCCTAGCAGCAACCTTCCAGATAATTCGCTCCCACTGCCACTTCTTGGAATTGAGGGACATTCTGCCATAGAAACCATCTTCGGGGATCACGAGTGGTTTCCTCAAGCTTACATTATCAACGAATCCTTGTCTCGGCCATCCGTGCCGTTTCATCCTCAGTCAAATGTTTCCGCTCTGGCGGAGGATTCCGCGGATCCATTTTGGAATGAAGAAGACATGATCGATATCCTGTTTGATAACGGTGAAATGTGGACTGTCAACAAAACCATGCTGGATCATTCATTTTGGCATGATCGAGCGGTGGAAATTCTGGAAAAGAAGATGGGAGATATTAAAATCGAGAAACAGAAAGCCGAGAGCAGTGTCGCAGGTTTTTGGACCGAGTATTTTGATACTCAGCAGAAGCTGGAATCCATCAAGGCTGGGAAGCGAAAGGTCAATGAATTTTCAGACTTTTGGGATGAAAAGCCACCGTCGGTCAACCGAGTAACGCGAAGTGGACGAATCTATCAACCTGCCGACCTGCAAAGAGGCCACACCTCTAACCACGCTCAAGCTGGGGCATTTGTTTGGGACGATCCCGTCCAACACGACTCAATTCCAAGTAACCCAGAAGGTGTCACTCAAACACCAGAAGTTATCATTCAACCACCACAGAGGAATCCCATGCCAATGGAAAACCCCATCCGGAAGCAACTTGAAAGAACTCCAGCATCTATATCCATCTGGGGGCTGCTTTCCTCATCCAGGGAACACCGTCAGAAGTTGATCAAAACTCTGTCAAACATGGAGGTGCCGCCCGACATTCCCCCCGAAGCTCTAGTGGCCTTGCTTGCGCCAAACAAGGCAAAACATGTCGTAACATTCACCGAGAAAGGTCTGCCGCCGGAAGGAGCCGGCCACAACAAGCCATTACACATCACCATGAAGTGTGTAGGGAAGTGGGTCCCTGTTATCCTCCTAGATAATGGATCTGCTTTAAATGTCTGTCCACTGCGCACAGCCTACTGTCTGGGATTCACGACTAAGGACTTCCAACCATCGAGCCTCGGAGTGCGTGCTTATGATAATACACGCAGGGATGTAGTTGGAGTTGTTCAACTGGAGATGTCAGTCGAAGATTTCAAGTCTAAAGTCGAGTTCCACATACTTGACATTCCTTCGTCTTTCAACCTACTGCTGGGTAGACCATGGCTTCACCACCCAGACATCATGGCAGTACCGTCTTCGCTGCATCAGAAAGTTCAGCTTGGTTTAGCCACAGGAACTCTAACTATTTATGGGGAATCTGGGATTCGTCCTCATGTTTCTGACAACGCCCCTCTGCTCGAGATTATGCATGGAGAAGAAGACGTCACCCTTGGAGGTTTCTCTTTTGACACCGCTGGGACAGTTCTCACTATCAAAATGGATGAAGACTTCTCGATCAGCTCAACGGCCATTGAAATGATGAGGAAAATGGCTTACATGCCCGGTCTGGGATTAGGCCGCAACAATCAAGGAATAGCTGAATTCCCGGAGTTCCCTGTAAACAGTAACAACTTCGGCCTTGGGTATCAACCCAGTGGAGATGAGAAAGGAAGCGAATGGAAAGCCCGAACTCGCGTTCAACCGAAGAAAGGTCCCATTCGTTTTATCAAAGGAAAAGAGGCTATCTACCAAGGAGAGCCGGAACTGTTTTGGGTTGTGAAGAAGAAGACCAAGCTGCCAGGGTTCGAAATCTTCGCCAACGACTCATGGGACAGTGATGATGAATCGGCGAAGCCAGAAGAGTTGGTCGAGCAATGCAAATCTGACTGGATTGAAGTTTTTGACTCAGGGAACCTGATATCATTGTTTGAGGACAAAAATCTGACAGGTACGGTCAAGGACGGGTCTGCTGCCATGACAATTAGTTTGGAACCTGCTGGAGACATGGAGCTGATGATGCTAAGCCAAGAAGCCCTTGGAGATGTGACCTCACTCATTGTGGATGCCAACGGAATTTATAAAAACTGCACTTTTCTACC
Source organism: Vaccinium darrowii (assembly GCA_020921065.1). NCBI lineage: Eukaryota > Viridiplantae > Streptophyta > Magnoliopsida > Ericales > Ericaceae > Vaccinium > Vaccinium darrowii. The sequence goes on from CM037151.1 coordinate 28,638,268, forward strand.
TAAAATTGTTTATATTGGCACTGAATTTGAGTCTGAGTCAGAATCTAGCATTGAGTCTGAGTTTAGCACTGAGTTCGGGACCACTTCTGAGTCAATGCATGTGTCTGTCAGTCCTCCGCGTCATCATTTTTCTTTTGAATTTGAGTCTACTCTCATGTATCACGCCCCTGGGGCCACCTCTTTTGCAATGAATGAAGTTGACTTTGCTTATCTTGCTGTGTCTGAAATAAATTGTGTTGACCCGGACGATGATGGGATTGAGTTTGAGGAAGAAATTCCAAAAGAACTCCGATCCCTAATCGAACGAGAAAATGAAAGGCATGCTCAGCCTCTAAAAGAAGAAGTAATTTCAATAAATCTGAGAGGAGAGAGTGATCCGCGAATGATTCAAATCGGTTCTGGGCTATCTCCGGAGGAATTTAAAGCTCACTCGAATCTTCTGAAAGAATTTCAAGATGTTTTTGCATGGTCTCACGCGGACATGCCCGGAATTGATCCAGAAATTGTGGAGCATCGAATCCCGCTGTATCCAGATGCAAAACCCGTCAAGCAGAAGTTAAGGAAGATGAGACCAGACTGGGTATTGGAAATCAAGAAGGAAGTTCAGAAGCAGTTAGACGCAGGGTTCTTGATGGTCACGGAGTACCCTCAGTGGGTCGCCAACATTGTACCTGTTCCCAAAAAGAACGGGAAGATCAGAGTCTGTGTGGACTTCAGAGATTTAAACAAAGCCAGCCCTAAGGACGACTTCCCGCTGCCGCATATAGATGTACTCGTGGACAACACTGCGGGGCACGCATTGCTATCGTTCATGGATGATTTTTCAGGCTACAATCAGATTCTCATGGCCCCTGAGGACCGAGAGAAGACAACTTTCACCACGGAGTGGGGCACCTACTGTTACAAGGTTATGCCATTTGGGTTAAAGAATGCCGGATCTACTTACCAGAGGGCTGCTACAACTCTATTGCATGATATGGTTCACAATGAGGTCGAGGTATATGTGGACGACATGATCGTCAAATCCAAGGAAAGAGAAGGGCACCTACACGCCCTGAGGAAGTTCTTTGAAAGAATTCGCAAGTACAGATTGCGTCTCAATCCCGAGAAATGCACGTTCGGAGTTACAGCAGGAAAGATGTTGGGTTTCATGATCACAACCCGAGGAATTGAAGTGGATCCATCCAAAATCAAGGCCATCCTTGAAATGGAACCACCGCAGACGGAGAAAGAAGTACGAAGTTTCCTCGGCAAAATTCAGTTCATCAGCAGATTCATCGCCAAGTTAACCACAACTTGCGAGCCGATGTTTCACCTTCTCAAGAAAGACGTGACATTCAAGTGGGACGACAGGTGCCAGAAAGCCTTTGAAGCAGTCAAGAAATACTTGCAGAATCCTCCGGTACTAATGCCTCCAGTACCGGGGCAACCTTTAATTCTATATCTGTCGGTAACCTCATCAGCTATGGGATGCATGTTAGCACAAGAAGGAGAAGACGGATCTGAAAAAGCCGTGTACTACATTAGCAAGAAAATGGTTGGATGCGAAGAACGATACACTTCCCTGGAGAAGACTTGTTGGGCTTTGGTCTGGGCTTCCAAGAAGTTGAGACACTATATGTTGGCTTACTCTGTAGTGCTGATTTCTCGAATGGACCCTCTCAAATATCTGTTTGAGAAACCCGCGCTTACAGGCAAGTTAGCACGGTGGTTGCTTTTGCTAGCAGAATTCGACATCAAGTATGTTACCAGAAAGTCAGTAAAAGGAAGGGCTGTCGCTGAATTTCTTGCCAATTACTCGGTAGAAGGCCCAGAAGATGTGAAATTTGAATTCCCAGATGAGAATGTGATGACAACCACCAACGATGTCTGGACGTTGTATTTTGATGGAGCAGCCAATCAGAAAGGATTTGGAATCGGAGTACTGTTAATTTCCCCGGAAGGATCACATATCCCTCTAGCTTTCAAGTTAAACTTCGAGGTCACCAACAACCAGTCAGAGTATGAAGCCTGCATTGTAGGGATGGAAGCTGCCTTAGAAATTGGAGTCAAAAGACTAGAAGTCGTCGGAGACTCGAACTTGGTGGTGTCACAAGCAAACGGTGAATGGAAGGTCAAGGAAGATAAGTTGAAACCCTATCATCAAGACCTAGACGATTTGATTCCACGATTTCAGATGGTCACCTTCACGCATGTACCAAGATTGAAAAATCGGTTCGCCGATGCCCTTGCAACACTAGCCTCCATGGTTGAAATACCAAACGGAGTCAGACTCCGGCCAGTTATAATTGAACAACGAGACAAGCCTGTTTATGAGTACGTCATGGCCATTGACGAGCCGAACGATGGCTTGCCGTGGTTTCACGACATTTGGAACTTCATCGAAAGAGGCGAGTATCCGGCAGGAGCAGACAAGAAAGACCAAATAGCTCTTCGGAGGTTGGCATCTCAGTACATCATTTGTGGAGGACAGCTATATCGGAGATCTTATTGTGGGACGCACAAACTGTGTGTACACGGAGAAGAAGCCAGCCGGATTATGGAAGAGATCCATAAAGGAGTTTGCGGCCCTCATATGAATGGCATGATGCTTGCCAAGAAAGTCTTAAGACAAGGTTATTATTGGTCAACTATGGAGACTCAATGTGTCGAATATGTGAGACGATGTCACAAGTGTCAGATTCACGCCAATCTCATGCACGTCCCGCCATCAGAATTGCATCCCATGACCTCGCCTTGGCCTTTTTCCGCCTGGGGCATAGATGTTATCGGCAGGATCACGCCAGCAGCGTCAAACGGAAACAAGTTCATCTTAGTTGCAATTGACTACTTTACCAAGTGGGTTGAGGCTGCTTCCTACACGACCCTCACTGCGGTCCAGGTTGCTCATTTCATCAAGCAGAATGTCATCTACAGATACGGGGTCCCTCAGGCTTTCGTATCAGATAACGGGGTTCATTTCAAGGGGAGAGCGGCAGAGACTCTTGAAGAATTCGGGATTCAGGTTCATAAGTCAACTGTTTATCGACCGCAAACCAATGGAGCTGTGGAAGCGGCCAACAAAACCATCAAGTCTATACTAGAGAGGACCATCGAGTCTGCGCGAGATTGGCATGAACAACTGCCTTTGGCATTATGGGGATACCGGACGTCCATTCGAACTCCGACAGGGGCAACACCCTACTCTTTGGTTTACGGCATGGAAGCTGTTCTTCCCATCGAACTCGAAATCCCGTCTTTAAGGATCATGGCAGAGTCAAGAATTGATGAAGCCGAATGGCAAAACGCAAGGTTTGAAGAGCTCATGCTATTCGATGAAAGGCGACTTAAAGCCTTGTATCATGTTCAGGGATATCAGCGCCGAATAGCCCGTGCTTTTAACAAGAAGGTGAAATCCAGAGATTTACAGGAAGGCGACATGGTTTTGAAGGAGATTCGAGCTCCGGTGTTCGATCCGCGCGGGAAATTTCGACCAAGATGGGCCGGACCCTACATTATCAAGAAGATCTTGTCCGGAGGTGCAACACAACTCATCGATCTTGACGGCAACGAGTTTTCTACTTTGGTCAACCTGGATCAACTCAAGAGATATTACCCCTGAGAGAAGCTCGCTGGACTGAAAACCGCAAGGGCGGGCAGTTCCAGGCAAAAATTAGAGCAAAAGCCTACTAGGTCGAAAACCCGAAAGGGCGGCTTAGGCAAAAGATAAGGCCCAAAAACAATCAAAGGCTCGCTAGACCGAAAACCTGAAAAGGCGGTACTAGGCAAAATTCAGGGCGCAAAAGGAAAGTGTAAATACCCGAGCGAACCCTAACCAAACAATTGTAGTCCTGAACTACGTCATGACCTGATTCCTTTCTACAAGGGATACGTAGGCAGCCTCATCCTGAGGTTCGGTCACAATCTTTCGAGTTGATTCCAAGTTCTCATACACATTTCGCAGGCAGAACCAGTAAGAATCAAGAGCGGAAAATTCTCAAAACTCAAAGTTTTATTCAAACAAAGCTTCTTCGATTACATGGCTGAGCATGAAACTTTCAAACAAAAGAAATAAAAACATCCATAGCACTGGGTGCACAACTTATTTCAGGCACATTAAGATCGAGTCTAAAGTCTGTCTTAGTTTCCATTGTCTCTTGCTTCAATATCCCTTGTCAACCATCTCTTATAGCGTGTCGGAAGAAGAACACTGGGATATAGGTCTCTTGGAATGGTCGTGCGCTCCCTCCAATTGCTCTGGTAAGCCCTGAAGGTAGCAACATTGAAATTCGGTAGGACGAAATCCTCAAGACCCGTAGGCGGCGGTACTTGACGAGCTCCAAGTTGACGGAGAATGCGGTTTGGAACATAGAAGGTCCATCGGGTCAAACCTGCCAGAATCACTCGCTGACGCCCCATGTTGCTAATAGCCATATCAGGAAGGTCAATCCAAGTCAAACGCCAGGAGATCACCTCTTCTGTGAGCTGGGAAAGAACCCGAGTCCAACCTCCCACATCATCAAAAACCTCCCTGAAATTTCTAATAACGAACCCTTGAGTTTCGTGAACCCGGTTTCTTGGCACAGGCTCCAGCAGATTAGCCTTGTCACATAACCACAGCTGTGTGAAAGAGAGAAAACAAGTAAGGAGCCTTAGACAGCTTTGAACTGAGCGCTGAGGTAAAATGAGAACGAGTGAAAAGCCAGAAAAAGGAGAGTTGAGTGAGAAGCCTACCTGTAGGAGCAGCGGACTACCTTCAAAGACGTCGGTCCTACCGGCATGAACCCCATCCAGACCCATCAAAGTTTCAGCCAGAACCATGGGAGCTACATCCTTACGCTCCTCAATTTGCATAGCCACACCAACCAGGGAAGGGCTTGCTTGACCATCAGATTGCACGAACAAGAATGCAGCCAGTAAACATAAGCACAGAGCAAAGTTGTTGGAACGGAATCCTTCAATCAAGCGTGGGATGATCAGAAAACCTCCACAAATCAAAGACTTAGCCGCATTGTTACTTATCTCTAGCTTGGAAGACAACACTGGGGCAAAACTAACTCCGTAGAGAGGAACGATGGGTTCCGCCAAATCAAAACCTCCAAGGTAAGCGAGGAATTCTTCCACAGTGGGGCATAACTCGTGGAGACCAAAGCGGAAGACATGCACCTCAGGGTCCCAGAATTGTGTTGCAGCTCGCAACAACTCCGGACGTATGGACACGTCTCGAATATAACGAAGGGAAGTCAGCCTGTGACCCCGAAAGTGCAGCCAGTCCAAGCCATCGAGATCATCGAGCCAGGGGCGCATCAAGGCCGAGAAGCTCACCACCATTGTGAAAGAGGGGGGGGGGGGGGGGTTAACAAGGAAAGAGTTTATGAATTTGGAATGCAAATAAGGGAGGGAATGAACAGCTTTTTATAGCCACCATGCATGAGGAACAATACGAAATTTCAAGTTCCAAAGGCCACCTCGAAAGACGTGCCAACTCGAAGACCGCAAGGAATCATGTTAAAAATGATAAGTTCCCTCAAAACATGCCCCACAATGGCTCTTCAAGTCCCTAGGACGTGCGTTGAAGTGATGAAACGCCGAAAAAGAGGACCAAAAATCCGCTGCAAGTGGCAGATTTTTTGGCACTATTAGGCCTGTACCGTACGGCACACTAATAGTGCCGCACGGCACAGTTTCAGTGCCGCACGGCACAACTGGCCAGATTCCAAGCAAAATTCAGTTTTGAGCCTCCGGGACTCATTCTATGCTTCTCTTTGGCACAAATCTTATGCATGCAAGCCCTGGCACGCACCTACGACCTATTGGAAGGGTCGGTTGGCAACCTCAACCAAAAAATCAATGGTCAAAAGTCTCGAAGACTTGAATACCAAGGAATGGAAGTATCGGCGAGCTATACTTCATGATAATGCCACCCCACGAGCATGGTCAATTCATGTGCAACGTGTCGTATCCATGAGTCATTCCATCCGTTTGTCAACGGCAATGCCAACATATGTGCGCAACAAGCATCATTCTCTTGTCGTTAGTCCATACATTGCACATATGAGTTCAAAAGCTTAGTTCTACTTCATTGAGTCCTATGAGTCACAAACATAAATGCAAATCAAGCTTTCCATATACAAGTTTGTTGGTCTCGAATTCAGTTGCTTTAAGTTAAGTACTCACATGCAAACTTTGATTTTCCAGATTCATTGCCAATATGAATGACAGCATGACTAAAATGCAAATTTTTATAAAACCAAGATCAAAATATCCACATGATAAGTGAAACCATATCCAGAGGCAAACAGGCCCAATGTGTCATCAACTACTACGGCTCGCAGGCCATCTATACAAGAAGGCTAAACAAATGCCCAAACCAAAACAAGGCACGCAGGCCCCACCTAGTAGAATGCTATCACTAACTACTGTCTCAGGTACGAGGACGCTTCGGAGGCGCAGACCCCTGAGGTCTATGCTCCTCTGGCGTAGCATGGTCGTCATCAGTACTACTGCTCTCCGCAGGTTCCTCCCTCTGCTGTACACTCTCTCTCCGTCTCTCAGAAGAACGGAGCACTCGGCCTGAAGGTGGAGTCACCGAAGTAACTCGAGGCGTGGAACGCCTGGCACTCCCGGAGCCTGACGCTCCCTACACAAGCAGCAAAATTTGTCAGAATACAATGAAAGGCATGCATGATCAAACAGAAAAGAAAGACAAGTCCAATGTATACCTCAGCAGCCCCGGCACTAGGGGTGGCCCCTCGGCTAGCTCCTCTCTCACTGCTAGTACTCTCCCTCCTCCTGCGAGTACCTCGGCTGGTCTCTCTACCTCTGCTAGCCTCTCCAACACCACGAGCCGGTGTCCTCCCTCTAGTGGCTCTCTGACCACGACCAAGTACAACTCCTGGCTCAGCCCGCGGGAGCACCTCTGGAGCCATGCCCATCACGAACTGACGGACCATGGCCTGCAAGTCCTGCACCAGCTGGTACGACGCCGCAGCCCACTCAACAGGAATCTGAAATTCAAAAGAGGCGTCAGCAATACATGAGATACGGGTATAAACAAGTAATTAAAGCGAGCATAATAATCGAGAGTCACCTCTGTCGTGGCAAGAGTAACTGTAGGAGTGATATGAGGCACCGTCACCACTCCAAGTGCTCCGTCAGCAGTCACCACCTCAATCTCTCTCCTCAACTCAGGTAAAGCAACACCGGCCCTCAAACGGTTCTCCATGTCCAGGTCATATGCCAAGTGTGTGCTCAAGTAACCCACATAATCCATCGAAAGACCGAAGACCACCTCTGTCGGCACCGTGTATCTCTCTATCTCAGCTCGGGTGTACTCCTCAGTCCTCTGAACGAGTGGAGGCAACGGCGAAGGCACTCTAAAATGGTCAATCCCGAGGGACTGACGGGAAACCCTGTCACCCAAGTACCATCGCCAACCGTAAGGGCACTCCAGCAGCACTCGACTCTGTGTCAGCTCCCTGCTCCTAACCAAGTAATCCCTGCGCATCCTATGCCAAACGTTCCACCTCACCTACAAGAGAGAAAGGTTTGTCAGTTCAAGGATAAAGGAAAACGAGAAAGCATGAACATTTGAAATCATGGAAAAGGCTTACCCTATCTCCTGTAGTAGTATCCAGAAAAAGCCGAAAAGTCCTCAAATCTCCCTTATGATCACCGCCTCCTGTGTACTCTGACCCCCACTTCTCGGCATGTGGGAGCACATCCTCATTGCTATGCGAATTGGCCGGGGCAAATACACCCAGCACCTCATAAGCCCACACCTGCATGTTCAGAAAACCGTCAAGTCAAGAAACATGGATAAAAGCATTATCATGATCATTGAAAGAGGAATGCAAGCAAAAGTCTTACCTCTAGCACCCTCCAGTAACCACCAAGGCTCGTGCCTACACCACGGCACACGCAACCAAGGAAGCAGTACACAGTACACAGGCCGGCGCCACCCCAGTCAAACCTCCCAGCAGTCTCCAAACTCTCTAGTGCAGGCAACCAACCCAAGTGCACCATGCCCTGCCTGTTCGGAAACAGGGAGGCACCAAAGAGGTATAACAAATAGGCCCTCGCCATCTGCCTAGCCTCCTCCTCTGACTCTGGCTCGTGGTCCCAGAAACCCACCAAGACAGTATACCTCACCCCCGGATCAATACCTCCAAGCCTCCTCCCCAGGTAGTGCTCAACGGCAGCAGGGTCCAAGTATAGCTCTGAGTCAAACGGGATGGGCTCACCTCCAACTCTCAGACCAGTGATCGCAGCAAAGTCAAGGGGAGTGATGGTCATCTCCCCGAATCTGAAGTGGAAGGTGTTGGTGGTATCCCACCACCTCTCCACCAGGGCTCGTATCAGCTTGCGATCCGTCCTAGTCACTGTCAGAAGCCGGATAAAAATGGTGAACCCAGAGGCATCGACCAAAGCCCTCACTCGTGATGGCAACGCACGGTAGTATTCCAAAGAATGCGCAGAACCTCCATAACCACCCAAGGACCTCTGAGTCTGTTAAACAAAGGCATGGCAAAAATTTCAGTCAGTATTATCAACAGGAATGTACAAGCAAACAAGCAGACAAGCAAAACAAGCAAACAAGCACAAGAATAAGCAGAGGATACGTACCAAAGGATTCCTATAAGCAATGTGGGTCGAACGGTCTCGAATCACACTCGTATCTAGGTACGTAGGCAACAAAGGTGTATATGTATCGCACCCCTGGGGAACGAAGAAGTGCACCCGTGGCACATAGGTAGCCGGTGTAAACGGAGCTCTGTGGTCCAAAGACAGCTCGACCTCTCGGACTATGGTCAAACGCTCCTCCCCTGCAGCCACCTCGGCCTCTCTCTGTCTCTCCTCCTGCTCAGCATCCCTGACAATGGATGCCATCCCCTCCTGAACCAGGACATTCTCGAACCTGGGAAACTCCTGTAAGGTCGCTACTATATCCTCATCTCTCGCCCCCTCCAAAGTGTCTGCCAAAGTCAAGCCAGACCCACGGGAAGAACCAACGGCAGGTGTAAACAACGGAGGCTCTGAAGGCTCTGTCTCTCTCTCTCATCACTCTCCTCTGGCACTCTAGCGGTACCAATCGCAATAGCCGGACCTGGGGCTATACGCCTCACCAAGGGTACCTCCTCACTCTCAGTACTACTACCCCCCGTCACATCCTCAACCACAATGTCCCTATTACCCGAGCCTCCCGGTGCACCGGTCGCAAAGGTAGCCTCTGAAACGTCCCTCGGGATATCCTCAGCCTGAGACCCACTCTCCTGAACACGGGCTCTCTCTACCGCAACATCTATCCCGCTCAAACTCATAGCAACACCCGAAGGAGAAGCACCCGTACCTGACGGATCAATATCCATGGCCTCTGGCCCCTCACGGTTAGCTACAACACTCTGATCATCACCAACAATATCATCACCACCAGTGGTACTCTGATCAATGGGCGCAGCACTCTCATCAGGCCGTACGGTACTCAAATCTACTGGCGCGGCACTCCCAGCATCACCCACGGCACAATTAGTGTGCCGTGCGGTACCCAAACCACCACTGATATCGCCACTGCCCACAGCCGTGCCACTGCCGGCACCCATGGTCTCCTGTACCTCTGCCGAAATTGAGGCATCACCCGTGTGAGCCCCACCGAGCCTCGTCGGAGCCAATACCGGCGTAGGTAGCACCGTCTCGCCACTAATCGATGCCAAGTCAAAAGCCCCTTGAACTGGATCAGCGTCGGTCGGAATACCCATGGATGGGTCACTACCGGGCTCGCCGGACGAGGTGCCGCCGCCCCCACGCACCGCCGACGCCGAATCAGTAGTGGGCAAGTTAGGATCGACTGGTGTATCGCCGGAATCAGCCATGAATGGTGTTTCTCGGACAAGAAATTTCGATTTCGGAAGAAACTCGGTTTGGGATGTCGATGAACCAAAAGATTGAAGAAGATTAAAGGAAATGAGGGTTTTCGAATGTCGCACTCTCGGAAATAACTGATTGAGAATGTTTTGAATGCGTTTGAAAGAGTGGGAGAAAACGAAACGGTTTCGGGCGGTTTTAATAGCCACTTGTGCCGTACGGCACAGTTTCTCTACCGTACGGTACACCTAGAGTACCGCACGGCACACCCATTTTCCAGTTCCACCGTACGGTGCTCCATCTCAACCGCACGGTACTGTGTTGATGCCGCACGGTACACACCTGTGTTCTGAATGGTTTTTGCACCAGATTCAACCTTCCAAAGAGCTTCTAAGCCAAGATTGCCAGCAATCTCACTCAGGCTAATCCTCGATTTTGCCTAACGTCAACTTTGCGTGAGCACTCATCGGTTCCATCACAAGTACTCGAGCAACGATTGGATTTGTAAGTCCTCAAAGGCATTATCAACAACTTCTATCAGTATCGAAAGTGTTTTTGTAAGTCCTCTACGGCATCAGCAACAATTATTTCAAAACATTGAATGGTTTCGTAAGTCCTCAACGGCATCTACAACAACAATTTCGATCAGCATCCGATGGTTTTGTAAGTCCTCATCGGCATTAACAACAGCTTTATCAGCATCGAACGGTTTCGTAAGTCCTCAACGGCATTAACGAGCAGTTATATCCCCAACACCAGATGGTTTTGTAAGTCCTCGCCAGGCATTAACGACAGTTTTATCAACATCAGCATCCGGCGGTTTTGTAAGTCCTCGCCAGGCATTAACGACAGTTTTATCAACATCAGCATCCGGTGGTTTCGTAAGTCCTCGCCAGGCATTAACGACAGTTTTATCAGCATCCGATGGTTTCGTAAGTCCTCTCCGGCATTAACGACAGTTTTATTAGCATCCGGTGGTTTCGTAAGTCCTCTCCGGCATTAACGACAGTTTTATCAACATCAGGTGGTTTCGTAAGTCCACTTCGGCATTAAACAGCAGATATCCTCAGCATCAAATGGTTTCTTGTGTCAGAGACAAATGGTTTCGTAAGTCCTCTCCGGCGTTAACAAAATGGTTTTCAGCACCATTAGCACATCATTCGTTTTTCCCTCGTTGAAAAGCAGAGTGACAAACTCCACTACCCAATCAAAGGTATGTTTTCTAGAAACCCTTATGCATTCAGCCCCAATGAACTACGCCGGTCTGATCCCTACAACGGGGTACGTAGGCAGCTCTTACGAGTGCGACCACATGCATCATGTATTACTAGTTTGTTTTCGTACGAGGACGTCCACATCGAGGGGTGTCTTCTATCTTTGACGCGACTTCGGTCGACACAATGATTGTAAGTCTCGTCAAAGAGGGGCAACTGTAGACACCCCAAAAATGAGCGTTCACGTACACTTTAATCCCCAATGATGAACGGAAACGACCGGAAGAACTCTCGGATTGGAACTCTCCAAGTCAACTCAGTCAACAGTACCGCACGGTACTCATCTCTCAACACACGGGACAGCCAGTGTCACGTACAGCAGAGTTTTGGAAATTTGACGGCCAGGTGTGCCGCACGGTACACAAGTTGTGCCGCACGGCACAGTTTGTGTACCGTACGGTACTGTTTACGGGTTCCCAGTTTTCACAGGTTCCCAGCAAGCCGAAAGTGTTGACGAGATTGGTTCCCCCGCCGTGGCCGAAAGGGAAGATCATGGCCGAAAGGAATAGGCTACTCCCTATGCCATTGTCCCCCTGGGCAAGAATCAAGAAAGGATTGGGAACTACATTCGGCTCCCCCATCCTCTATAAAAACCGTTCAAACCCAATGGGAAAAAAAAGACCGAACCCCATACGATTGCTGCGTGAGAAAAGACCGCGAAATTCCATCCTTGAATACCATTTTCTATTGCTTAACCATCACCTCTACTATACAGAAATCAGCATCACTCTCTCTGCCAAAAACCAAAAAAAACAAAGCAGAAACCCATCCCCTGTTCTTGGCTCCAAAGCCGTGAGATAGTCGTTTCAAATCAACCAAAGTTTGAGCCTCCAATCCCTCTTACCACTATACTAGAGTGAAAGTGAGGTCCAGAGAAGGTTCAAGCAGCATTCGGAAGTTCAATCCGACGCTCAATCCGAGAGTTCGAAACCGAAGGTATAAACCCGTTTCGCCAAATTCCTTGAATTTGGTACCCTGAGGGGAAGGGTACCAAGGGTGGAATGATTCCTTGTATCATTTCCATGCTTGATATGCCCAAATTACAGCAAGTTCAGTTTCATTTCACACCTCCCGGTCGCGTCGTACGGTGAAAACATCGCCTCGTACGGAGCGATTCAACGAGGAGGGACATCCCATACTCAATACATTACTTTCTCCCTTTAAAGTAGTTCATTTTGAATGCATTTCATGCCTTGTATGTGCCTCTGATCAATCATTTCGAAAAGCCAAAGTTTCAAACTGTTTTGCAGCCAAGTGTGCCGCACGGTACTCATACTGTGCCGCACGGTACACCTTGAGTTTTGTACGGTACTCATTTGAAAATTTGACCGTTAATTTGAAGAACAGTGCCGCACGGCTCACTGTTTGTGCCGCACGGTACATCTAGTGTGCCGCACGGCATACTTTTCTGGTAAAAATGTGAAATTTGAACCTCCCCCTGCAGGAACATTTTGAAGCTTGGATTTTCGTTTGATTTCTGTTAATTACAATATCAATCATCTGTTTTTTTCATTATTATCATCTGTTTTGTTTAATTTAAATGTTTATCTGTTAATGTTCAGCAACAAAATTGTTTTCTAATAAAATCCCAAAAATGTTTAGTAGAGACCGATTTTTAATCGGGCGAACGGGGTGCATTAAAACCCTTCCCTGTTCGTAACCTGGCTTCCGGATCCAAAACGAATCTCTGGTTTTCAATTGGTTTTATAAGTCATTCTCTCAAATCATCATTTTCAAATTGGTTTCTCGGGTCCCAAACTACTTTCCCAAAACCCGGGTGGCGACTCTAAAATCTTTTGTTTTTCGAACCGTTTCGAAAAAAACCATCTCCGAGCGCGTGGAGGCCGACCGTCCACAAGTGGCCTTTTCCCGCCCCCCGCTCACGTGCCAACTGTCATTGTAGCCAATCAACTTGTGCCAGCTGGAGGGGCTGTAGTAGGTAATGTATCATTGCCTCCCCCTTGAGAAGAGCCTTGACCCCAAGGCTCAAAGTCTGGGAATCATGACTTGAGAGATGCATAAAACTCCCAAGTGGCATCCTCTCGGAAGGTGTCAGACCACTGAACTAACAGTTGAGTGGCAGGTCTTCCCTTCAATTTGACCAAACGATGATCCAAAATAGTTATGGGGACAGGTTCCAGAGTGCCAACCTCTGTGACAGTAGGTAGAAATGACTGAACTACCACTTGCTTGCCCAATTTCTTCTTCAAGAGAGAGACGTGGAACACTGGATGGATCTTTAAAGAGTATGGTAAGAGCAGCTTATAAGCCACCTTGCCCACGCGTTGAAGGACTTAATAAGGGCCAAAGAATCTAGGTGAGATCTTCATGTTAGATCTGAACTGAGCAATAGCTTGCTTGTAAGGTTGTAATCTTAAAAAAAAACCAATCACCCACCTAAAATTGCCTCTCAGTTCTATGTTGGTCAGTCAACTATTTCATCCTGTGTTGAGCCTTGAGCAAATGTTCCTTCAGAAACTTAAGTGTGGACTCCTTATTCTGCCCCCATTGGTCCACTGCAACTACTATAGACATTCTAGGAACATAATGGTGATATGAAGGAAGTGGTTGACCATAAAGGGTCTCATAGGGGGTCAGGTGTGTAGAAGAATGGTAGGAAGTGTTAAACCACCACTCTGCTAAAGCTAACCAGTGCACCCAAGCCTTGGGCCTCTCACCTGTCATACACCTCAAATAAACTTCTAGGAACCTGTTGACCACTTCAGTTTTTCCATCTGTTTGAGGATGGTAGGTTGTACTTAGGCAAAGCTGAGTGCCTTGTAGGGTGAAAAGAGATTGCCAAAATTGGCTAGTGAATACTTTATCTCTATCACTCACAATGATGGTTGGCATGCCATGCAGTTTGAATACTGATCCATAAGCATTTGGGCTACATCCATAGCTAAAAATGGATGAGCCAATGCCATGAAATGTACATACTTAGTTAATCTATCCACCACAACAAAATTTACAGATTTTCCACAAGAGACTGGTAGACCTTCAATGAAGTCCATGGACAAATCAGATTAGGCCCTGTTAGGAATGGGTAATGGTTGCAATAGCCCAGGACTTGCTATTGTCTCAGTTTTATTTCTCTGGAAAACCTCACATTCTGTTGCAAAAGTTTGTAACTCCTTATTCATTCCCTTCTAGTAAAAGGATCTCCTGAGCCTTCTATAAGTTTTGTCTGCACCTGAGTGCCCTCCCACGGGATTAGCATGTACCTCTGTCATAAGTAAAGGCCTAATGCCCCTTCTGCTTCCCACCACGAGTCTACCCTTGCAAGTCAGGACCTCATTCTACCAGACATACCCAGGGTAAGCTTGAGGATCTTCAGTCAAGTCTGTGATGATGGTTTGTAGAATAGAATCTTCTTCTATAGATTGCTTCAAGGTTTGTGGAAGATTGGATCAAAAAGATCAATTACTACTCCTTGCTCGAGCACAGCTTTGAAAGTAAGTATTCTCACCCACACTCAGCACCGGGAGCAATTTGTAAGGATATTGACAGCCCAAAAGTATTGGTGCTACTGAGATTATTAGGTAAGCAAAGAAGCTAATCGCAATAGGGCAAAGAAGCTAATCGCAATAGAGCAAAGATATCTATGGTTAATCATTATCTAACATGCCTCGGTCAATGCTCTCCCAAAATAGGCTAAGTGCAGAGCTATGATCAATAAAGATGTATTGCTAATGTCTGCATATCAATTCACCATCATATCCAAGTTTAGATGATGGTCTGTAACTTAACGGGTTCTTTATCATCTATCAACGTCTTCATTTGGATAAAATAGGGGTCACACACAAAACGACAATGTCTGATTTCCATTAATATGTAACTTAAGAGGGCAAGTTGGATCTCGATATGAAGGGCCTAATTATTTAACATCCTAGGACAACCAATTGAAAGGGGTCCTATTTCGCTATGTCCTATATTTAAATGAGAAAGTCCTTCTAAGGATTGAATTTTGAAACTTGCTAACATGAGAATGATGCAATTACTTTTTCGTTGTTCCATTTAGTGGAAAAGCATTGCCCTTTCAATTTTGTGATTATGGAAGTTGGTCAATTCCCTCCATTAAAATACTGTAGTGATAAACTAAATGGCTAAATATAGGATAACTTTTAAGGAGGGTTTTGGTCAACCAGATTTTTTGGATAACAAAAATCCACCCCTTGATATTTGCAGATGTAGATCAAGCTTGATTGGCCAAAAGGATCACAATACAACAATCCATACGCTCGACCGGTAAAAAAAATACCTTGCAGCTCACTTTCTATAATTATTTATTGGTTGAATGCCTTTGAACCGCCGACAATTAAATTAACCAAATTGGACGTTGACAGACACTCCCCACCGGCTACCAACATATCTTACAGAGATACACTCGAGAGGTTTGGATACTGCTTAAAAATGGTTCGAGGGTGTGGCCAGTGCAGATAGTTGATAATCAATTCCATGCGAGATGGACATAATTCTATCAAGCACATGTGCTCACCTCTTACTATGAGATCTTCTTTGGGTGTGAGAAATGGATCTACGAGGTCGTTATATTTGACCAGAATCATGCCAGAGTTCAATACTCATGGTCAAACCCAAATGAGATCCTCGAGTTCATTCACCCACCACCTAGTAAGCCGAGTGCAACTTTGTTCACCCTCCTTAAAAGAGGGTTAACAAAACCCTCTCCCCTATTGGTTGAATTGGTGTGGGTCTCACTACAAAATGACATCATGCTTGCCTCTGCAATGCACCTTTTGATAAATATGATATCACTTTGAGGTAATCATGCCATCACTTTGTAGTGGGATCCACATGTTTCAACCAATAAGAGAGAGGGTTTTGTTCACCCTCTTTTAAGGAGGGTGAACAAAATTGCTCTCTAGTAAGCCAGTAGCATATTTTCCAAAAATATCCATGTTAGAAGACATTTTGTAGAGCATAACTTTGACAACGAAATAATATGAAACAGCTAGCATGAGAACCTCAATCTTGCCCTTCATCTTTTTCAACCAACAAGCACTGAAGAAATTTAGCTACCGTTGTGAACAGGGAACTCATATCTATTAGGTATGGCCCTATTATATTTTGAAAAGAACGAATATGCATGGTCACCTAATATCACACACTGACATGGTACATTCTATGACAAAAGTTCACGCGTTGCTAAGGACCAATCCTATCTAACATCGAAGAATATGAAGTCGTCTTCAAACTGGGCCTGCACGAGTGGACAGTCCCTATTCAGCAAGGTGTGCTACACAGGGCAAGCTTCGAAGCATTCATTGCAGATCTCGACCTCTAGACATCAGACTATGTCCTCATAACTATGTCACCACAAATCGTTGCACAGGTCATTGTCTTTGGCTTCAATGGGGTGGAGAAGGTACCCTC
Organism: Vaccinium darrowii; assembly: GCA_020921065.1. Taxonomy (NCBI): domain Eukaryota; kingdom Viridiplantae; phylum Streptophyta; class Magnoliopsida; order Ericales; family Ericaceae; genus Vaccinium; species Vaccinium darrowii. The sequence continues at coordinate 28,654,776 of CM037151.1, forward strand.
ATGGTTCTAAGTTATTAAACTAGGCATAACAAACTGCATACTTTTTTAGGGCTACACGCTTTGATGTTTTAAGGTTTAATGCCTTTTGTTATGGTGGGTTAGATGTAGTAAACTCTATGGAACTATGCTGCATACAGTGACTTACTCTTTTGTCATGTCAATGTCGAAGCACCAAGGAATTGTAGAAAGGGAAACTAGGAATTCCCATCCATGGTAACAAGTAAGGTAGTAATAGTTAATGCCTATAAATGCCTTAGTTCGTATGTTCACAATCCCTGCTACTTTGCTCATATATGTTAGCACTTCGTTATGCTTCCCATGATTCACTCATCTTCTTTGGTTGATAATTCCAAATTGATCCTTGGTTTGTCTATCAGCTTGTTGGGGAAATGGTAGCAAGGTCTAGGGAACTCCAAGTTTCTAATTTGGTAGTTCATTCTATTTTTCGGCTCAAGTTTTTCCCCGTTTTGATCGGAGCACAGTGGTTCAAGTCTTAGGCTCTCAGTTTACACATTGAAAGGGAGAAAACTCAAGTAAATTTCATGAAACACCTTTGATTAAGTGAGGATTTCTCTCTCCCTATGATCTGTATAATGAGGATGGTTTGGGTTTCTTCTATACATCATATTGAATACGAATTGCCTTCCTCACTATTCGTTGAATTGGATATGTTCTCGCGAATCTGAAGGCATGATTGTCTAAAGGAATAATAAGGCCTCATTTCCTTTTTCATGTTATGTTTGATTCGATTCACCCCAAACACCTCCTCCAGGGGAGTAAATAAAGTACAACTTGTGTACGTAGAGCACTTCAAAAAAAAAAAAACTTGTTTACGTTATTACGTATTGTACGACAGCAACACTCGATAACTGTTTCCCTTTCTTTGTTCCTCTGCCCAATATCTTTTTTGGGTATTTTGTATTGCCTATTGTTTGCTTGAACGATTTGGTTTGGTCTACGTGGGGTTACTTATGAGTTATGCTTTCCTGGTGCTTTTGTGGGTGTGTTTGATTTTTGTCCTTTCTTTTAGAGTGCGTAGAATAGTAATTAAAGATAAATTTCTAGAAATTGAAAAATGGGTTACTTGTCGTAATTTACCTCTCATGATAAGGCCTCTTGAGATTTCAAATTTCTCCCATGGTCAGTGTTATTGTTCTCTTACCCCATGAGTGAACGAAAGTCCCGTTAGATTTTGTTCATTCTAGATGTGTTTTCAAAGAGATGTGTATTGTAACATTACACTTTTCAACTTGGGAAAAATTCAAAAGTAGAGTACTCCAGTTTTCCAGTGGCGTTCTTTTAGGTCTTCAAGCTCTTTGATTTGCATAACCAAGAAACAACTTAATTGATTAAACTTTCAGCAGAATTCAATTCAATGATGGGCTTCCTTAATTTCCCGCACTACTGTTTCTGCATTAGAGTCATGTCTATGTCCAATTTCCATGTTTGTACTACTAAGTATCACGTGATGCTTTGTTGGTATCTCCATGGTGAAAAAACAACAATTAAAAAATGTAATGCACACAATAATTAAGTTTTGGTTCAAGGACGCATATACTAGATTTTGTGACGACTAACTACTGTTTTCATATTCATGAAGTTTCTTTGGTAAGTGGCTGCTTTCCACATGGAACTTCTCATCTGCCGGTTCTTCTAAAATTTCTATCAGCTTGTTGCGGCAATGGCAGCAACATCTAGAGAACTATAATTTTCTAATTCGGTAGTCCATTCTATTTTCGGCTCAAATTTATCCACCCCACCCCACCCCTTTTCCTTGAAGCAATGATTCAAGTCTTAGGCTCTCAGTTTATACATTGGAAGGTAGAAATCCCAAGTCATTGATTAAACTTAGTCGAAGAGATAGACGAGTTCAAAAGCATGCTGAAGGTAAAACAAAAAAGCAATAAAATTAGGAGGACCGTGGACGTATCTTATAAGTAGTATAGGTGCCTAGAGATGTTGCGCAACATTGGAGACCACCACGACATGCCTCCTTTTTAGAAGGTTCTTTACTTTTTAGCTTGGCACTCAAAACATAGGACAACTCTACAAGATCTTCGTAGAGAATCTATAACCTTAGCTTCTATACACTCAATGTTTTCTAATTCGTGAGGAATTTGTATGGAAGCAATCACTTCCTTCATGCTCTATTCCTATGGACTATTTATGCAACAAAGCAAGAGGAGACCTAATACTAGCTATCTAATGCAAGAAAGCAGGGTGTGGTCATGTAGCTAATATTTATTCCTACAAATATTGTCTAAGTCACTCAGATATCATACTTCAATGGAGTGTACATATTTATCGAAACTCAGCTAGAGTGGAATTTCCCCAACTCTTTTAGTTGGGAAATTTCCAAGCCTTCGTTTATAATGACTCCTTGATATTACTCCCTTTCTCCCATTTTGTTGGTCTCTCACTGAGAAACCGACAATTTAAGGGAACTTACTAGGACATTAATCGTAAAATAAATAGATGATTAGAACCAATCATCTATTCCAACAATCAAGACTGCCTATTTGAAGATAAAGAACCTTTGCACAAACTTATGCATGAAATTTGGGCACATATTAAGATCCACAATAAGCACATACTCCCCAGGTAAGGGACGCTCATTAGCGATGATCTTATCTATCAGCCATACGGTTTAAAATATCATATGAGAGACATTATCACATGATCTCAAAAAATTCTGACCATATTTCTAAAGGAATGTCGTGTGAATCGTGTTTTGTTGCTACGTTGCTTGACAGGCATTCACTCTGATGAATTGGGTGTGTTTTCAAAGAGATGTGTATTGTATCATTCTACTGTTCAACTGAGCAAAACTTCCAAAGTTAAGTAATAATAGTTTTCCAATGATATTCTTTTAGCTCTTTGAGCTCTTCAATTTGCAAAACCAAAAAAAAAAAAAAGAATGGATCAAACTTTCACTGGAATTCGATTCTAATGATGACCTTCTAAAGAAATCTCCTTGAAGAGTTATCAAGCAAATTGAACGTGCGCGGAATGAACATCATCACAACGGCTAAAAGTTTGACCTTATAAATATTTACGGGTCAAATCGGCTCTTTCAGCTTCGTATTATGCAAGGCCAATTCCATTTTAAAAGATGAAGATAATATAAAGTTGGGACAATGAATTGACCATTATAATTCAACCAAAAAAATGCACCGAACTTGGATTCAGTCCATTATAGCATCAGGACATAACCAACACAAGTTACAGCCATATTTGGAAAGAAGAAGAAAAAATACAACACCTAAAATTTTCAATGGAGACAAAATAGAAAAGATATTCATGAACAATTTAGAACTACTTTCCATTAAACTTATCTTATCACAAAGATTCTTTTTAACCCTATCTTCTAATAAACATCAAGAATCATAATTTAAGAGACATGATAGAGACCACCTTTGGGCATATCAAATTAGTGACAAACGTAGGATTTGTATCTAGCAAAGGCATGAATCACGTGTATTTTCATACTCATATTAAAATATATATTATATAAGTATACATAGCAACTTGCAAGATATGAAGAAAAAAAGAAAGTATGTGCATAGGCGTAATCACTGTTCAATTTTAGACAGGCAACATAAAAAAATGGATGGATAACTAGAAATTTTAGGAATTTATACCCTCCACATAAATTTACACACACAATGTACTGGCAAGAGTGTTCACTATTTGGCACACCTTTCCTAATGTTAACTCTTATCTTTTCGAAAAACCATATTAAGGAAAAAAGGGAAAAGACTTTTAGTCCCGGCAGGAGTTATCTACAATGCTATCTAAATTTGTCTAATGTGAGAAGAATTCATCCTTGGAAGTTTTTATGACCAACCCATTAAAGATAGATAAAAAAACACTCAACCGAGTAACACGGTAGACCCACAACTCAAACCAAATGTACCAACAAAAGCTAGCCCATTCAACCAAAACTAAAGCTCCCAAACTAAAATCACAAGTAAACTCTTTCCACTCTGTTGGCATCAAACACGATAACCCTAACATCACTTGGTTCAACAACACCAAAATAAACAAAATCCATGACATGCAAGCCCAAAGCCTTCACAAACACACGCAAATCGGTCAAACAAAAGCATCCATTCACTTTTGACACAATTCACTCTTTAATGCCCATTCGAAAAACAATTTCAACAACAGCTTTGTTTGCCAAGAACCCCTCGAAACGCATTGCGAGTACCTATGAAAAGCCACAAAAAAAAAAGGGAATTTACAAAACAAAACGTGAAAAGACGTAGGGCCAAGACTTACCGAACTTTACATACCTGATTAAGGAAGTGCCTTGCCTGACAAACATAGCCAAACTCAAAGACATACTCATCACTGAACAGGACGGAGGGTACACAGGAGGTGCTAACAGCGACTATGACATCAATGAAACATCAATTTAGAAAAAATCACAAGACGTGTGTAAAACAAATTAAAAAAATGGAAGGCAGAAAAACAGCCCAACAAAAAAAAAATAACCATAAGATATGAACCATGGAGGATGCGAATTGACAAGATGATGATGACGAACTACATTCCAGTGGTAACTAACTCGCTCTAAACTCTCATTCAGAAATAATCACATCAAATATCCATTTACGCTTGCTACCCAAAACCAACTTGAACCCATGCCTCAAGCGATGATAACGCCAAAAATTATCCGACCCAGCCTCAAAACAATTGTCCACGATCTGAACAGGCCAAACTTGAGCTCTACTCTTGAAGAGGACCCAAACATTATGATTGTAGACTTTGAAAAGATCTTCGAGGCCAGCAGACATTAACATGAGAAATAAGGTAGAGCAGTGAAGAACATAATTGGTACTCAAATATGTAGCGAGAATGAGAAATATATGGAATTATGCACTATTACGACAATAAGAGGAATTACAATCCTAATCATCACCACTGGTATTAGTGATCTCTTTCACTAACCAAAGGATCTTGTCATCTACGATAACAACAATAAAGGGCCTGCATTATGAACAAGATGCAGAAAGGAAACACAGAAGAAATAACTAACTTACAAAAAGCAAACTAAATATCGAAGCATAACTACAAAAACTGACTATCAAAGGTTCTAAGGGAGGAATGAAAAAAAGATCATCTTCGAAATCCAAACATCCATTCCCCTCTTATAAAGCCACTTCTGAGCGCCACCGATGGGCAGAATAGGACCGAACTTGGCTATGAAACAAGGGGATGCGTAATAAATCAAAGGGTCACTTCCCAAGCTCTCAGAGAACGCAACCTCTTCCAAGCGCCTGCAAGCAGTAACTAGAGAATAAATACCACCGTTACGTTCTGGATTATAATCGTGCCTCTGGTAATGACAGTGAGCAAAAAGAGTGGGAAGATACATTACACTGCATTAAACCACAAAGGAAAGGAAAGAGAAACAGGTGAGGAAGATCAAAAGAAAAAAAAAAAAAACACACATTAAAAGGTAGCAATACTCCGCCCAATGAACCAAAGTCGCCGATAGAGAGCCTTCGCATCAGTATTGTTTGGGTTCAATTAGGTCGTGTGATCTTAGGACATGTTCGAAAACAAGAAGAAAGAGATGATCACTAGCATATTTGCTCGACAACTGAAGCTTGCTTCAAAGGCCGCCTTTTGGGGTACTTAAATAGGGGTTTGGTAATTAATTTGGTTTGGTGGACAGATTAAATTACGCAAAAAACCTTGCAAAAAATGAGAGTTTAAAACTCTCCACCTAACTACTTCATGGGCTTCCACTCTACAACCCATGGGCAAGAATATGAAGAATGGGCCAATTTAAAAGGAAGGGAACAAAATGAGACCCAACTACAAACAAAGAACAAAAGGAATGGGCCAAGCCAACTTTCAAGCAGCCCAAACAAAATAAAAGGCCAGCTAAACCACCAACATATCCGAAAAACAACAAAATACATCAAGTTGGTGAATCGCGCACACACACAATGAGGATAACAGTGCATGCTTGCACGTAGTTGTAAACTAGTATATATGGGGACGGTTCCGGAGACATAAAAAAACACTTCACCTCAATCCTTGAAATCAAGGGCTAAGATTAGAAGCTTTACTATTACACACTCTTCCCCTCCCTCTCACTTTCACCTGATCCCCCTTTCTCTCTCTCCGTTTTCTGTCTCTCTCTCTCTCTCCCCGGTCACTCACCCCAACAGGACCTCCCCACTCCGGCACGTCTATGTCCGGCCGGCAATCCCCATCTCCAACGAACCCCAACTCCGGTGATTCCAAAAAGAGAGGAAAAAAAAAAAAAAAACCCCCTCGAAACAGTAAGCCTTTTACCTATACGCAAAGCTCAAGATCTGATTTTCGAAAATCCAAAACTTAACAACAACATAAAAAAAAAAACTAGAAATGATTCCCCTGCAATTAGTGTGCTCGATTCATGAGTTGCACTAGAGCTGGTCATGACTATTAAGTTTAATTGACAGCCTTTACATAAGGTTTTTGAATAATCTTTGTTGGGGTTTTCTTTTGGGTGCTATTTTCCTCATATGGATCAGCCCCTTCTTTATGTACAAGCTCTTTTTTTGTTTTTTTTTTTTCCCACGAAATTCTTTGCATGTGTATCTATGAATCGTTGGAATTTATAACCTAGAAATTTACTTGGTCTGAATGTCAAGGGTGAAGTTGGGGTTCGCCGGGGAAGGTAATCGCCGGAGTTGGGGTCGGCCAGACATGGACGTGCCGCCTTTCTCCTAAGTTCTAGTGACCGGGCGTTTCTAGTGAGTACTGGTTACTGTTCACATGTTGGTATGACAATTTTACCAAAATGCCCTCCCTAAATTTTGTTTTGACTTCTCGATGTGATTTTTGCTAGAATCCAAGGTAGGATTACAATGCGTATTGACTGTACATAGGTTCTTACCTCCTGTTTCCTATGGGTGTATATTTTTGTATGTGTGAGAGTGTATTCTTCGCCCAAGCAAAATTTTGACTGAATTAACCCAAAGCATCAGAAGCTAACCTAAAAATAAATCCACATTAGCTTTAATCGCTGGGTTTTTTTTTTATGCATATTCTTACATCTCATATTCACCTCTCTGCCCTAATTTCTTTGCCCAATACATTGGGGCTTTTATGTTAAAGTTGTAATTTACTTTTCTTAGATCCGGAAGATTAAATTTCTTTGAATTTCTGAAGAATTTTCCACCATATTCTTTCAATTTGTTTTGACTTGTGCAAGTCATTGATGACCTTCGTCATGAAAATGCCCAATATTTCAACGTAGATTCTTTTCAGTTCCTTAATTGGGAATTCTGATTTGGGAAAAATTCTCTCTGTGTTTCCTTTTATGCCTACAAATTGCACAAACATGGTCAACTGGTATGTATTGGATTAGAAATGATTGAATCTCCTTATAATTGTTTAAAATAGTAGCAAAACCGCAATCATTCGTTCAAAGTTCTTTGTTAAAACCCTAATAGTGCTTATATGGATGAATTTCAACCGCAAAGTATAGGGGTCTGGATATACCGAGCACCAAATATAATTCAAAACGTGAGCAGAAATTACATTTACTGAATGAACGAGATACCTCTAAGGAACAACGCCGAAAGGCTACCAATGAGGGACTCTTCGGTAAGATCTTAAAGAGCTACCACATTCGTTAGAAGTGTTAGGGCTTTGGCTCAATGTCTCGGCATGAGCTGAAGGCGCGTGGAGTCAATCCTACAGTTGACTCCACAGCGGGAGTAAGATTGAAGCTCGGCCTGTTTGGCCGAAGAGTTGACTAGCCCAAACATAGCGGAGTACTACGTAAATACCGAAGGATTGGAGCTTAGGGCTGACTTCGCAAGACATTAAAGAGGCATGTGTTTATAATCGATTCTGATCTTGACAAGTGACATCAGCCGAACGGCCTATAACACGTGTCATTGTCCCATTGGAAACATGTGCTCGTCATATATTCCCTTGAGCTCATCATGGTGACGTCAGCCGAGCGGTTACGTCACGTGACTAGCACGATTGTACTTGGGGAGCAAGTCAATGATCACCTATAAAAGGTAACCTTCAGCAAGAGAACAAGGTACACATTCTCCACAACTGAAACCCTAGATCTGAGTTCTTCTCCTCTTCTTCTTCCTAAAATACTTACTTGACCGTCGGAGGACCGTTCTAGACTCTGCGGTCCAGTACGGTGCCAAGTGTGCAGGACTTAGAGCTCAGTTATGAAGGGAAGTCGATCGTCAAGAGCAACCTTCAGTGAGAAGACCTGATCGAGGAGTTGCAGCCCCACACAAAGGGTTTTTTTTTCCTTCTTTATCAATTCAAAAGATGGCTTATGATTTCAAAGGGGCAATGGTCCCCAATCAGTATTGCTATCATCACCATTAGTTGTTTCTACTATGTTTTTATCATCTTCGATAAATCTGTGTTAGCAAAAATGTTACAAGTATGTCTTCCCACCCATTTTTAGATGCAGAATTTTTTTTTTTTTTTTTTGTTAAATGACCAAATTAATGTCACGAGGTTATTAGTTTGATAACTAAACACCATGTTTGATAACTTAGTTTTAGCGCTAAATTAGCATTCTTCTATTTTATGGAGTTATTAGCATTTTATTGCTCTAGAATTCCATAATATTGAGCATTTGTTACAAATAAATATGCTTTATTGTGTTAGTAAATTTTTTTTTTGGGGTGCTTTGTTGTTGTTGTTAGAAGGAATTGATCATGAATGGAGTTCAAAGATTTTTCAAACTGTTGAACAAAACGAGGTAGCTGGATTGCAAATTTTCCGTGCAGAGCCATTGAAGTTGAGTCCTCCAGCTTTGTCCTAATTTTTTGGTACAATAATTTTACTAAAATACCCTTCATCTCTTTGGTTTTTACATTGTCGAGGTGTTGGCCTTTTGGGTTTATGGCGGGTTGTGTTGTGTCCTTGCTTATGTATGTATTGACATTGGTTGTGAAATGATTTTTTCCCCCGTAATTGTACATCTTGCTTCCCTTCCTCTTCATTTTAGTCCAGCGGTAGGAATGATTGGTTTTGCATAGGGCTGTAAATGAACTGAGCCGTTAGTAAACTATTCGAGGCTCGATTTGGTAAAGGCTCGTTCGAGTTCAATTCGGATACTAAACGAACTGAACCTGAACCTCAATTTTAGGCTCGTTTAATAAACGAGCCGAACCTGAACTTGACAATATTCGGCTCGATTAGGCTCGCGAACTTGGAATATATGTATATCTCATAAGAATTTCCTATATAACCTTAGATATGTATAAATTTTTGCATATACATAATGAAAATTTTATAATTTGTACTTGTATAAACCAATAAAAGTATTATAAAATTAAATTTTATTAATATGTTTTTTATAATTTTATACATGTATGAACTTATTTATGTACAAAATAGATTTTTTTTTTGAAGTTCTAGAATTATATTAGAGCATAAAAATATCTAATATTTTTTCCTCGTTAAGGCTCGTGAACAAGTTCGAGTTCGACTCAAACCTAGGCAAGTTCGGGTCGAGCTCGGCTCGTCAAATTTTTATTGAGTTCGAGTTCGGCTTGAGTTCGTTTAAAAATTTAATGAACGAACTTGAACATTCTAAAGCTCGGCTCGATTCGGCTCATTTACAGCCCTAGTTTTGCATATGGGTTTTGATGTGACAAGGCGCCTTTATTGACCGAGTAGCATTGTTTAAATAGGAGAGGGTGAATGTCTCTAAATTTTGTGTATGGGTTCTTCTCTTTGTTATTGGTTGTGCTCTATCCTTAGGAATATTGGGTATGGTTCACCACTCATCTTTTAGTTCTTTCTTCTGGGTTTTTAAGGCTTTTAAATTTTTTGTCTTTTGCTTGTTCTCTTTGGGTTTTGTGAGTCTGTGCAGAAGTTAAAGTTGGGTAGAATTCAGTAGTTTAAATTTTGTAGTCTATTCAATAATCTTAGGGGTGTTCCACTAACTTGGTTTTAGTTGGTTTTTTGGTTTTTTTTGGATCTTTTAGTTTTGGAAAAAAAAACTAACTTGTTCCACTAACTAGTTTTTTGGTTTTTAGTTTTGCAAAAAAACTAACTTGTTCCACTAACTTGTTCCATTAAACTATAGTAGTTTTTTGTATGTTTAGTTTTGCAAAAAAACTAACTTGTTCCACTAACTAGTTTTTGACTTTTTTGGTTTTTAGTTTTGCAAAAAAAACTAAGTGATTTTTTGTTAGTGGAATGAGAGAGTTTTTGAGTTAAAACAAAACTGTTTTTTTTTTTTTAACGGAATGGGGACTCATCTGTTTGGCGCCCTATTCACTTTCTTTGGTTATTGATTCTGTCGGTAAGATATGTTACCTATGAATCAGTGATTTTGATCGGCTTTTAAAAGAGGTCCATAAATTTTTTCCTTGCCAACTTTGTGACAAGCACTTGTCTCTCGCATTTGGGAGGAAACCAGAGCTGGAATTGCAACATCAATGTGATGCAGTTGTTGAAGTATGCAAGGACGGAGCTAAGGATTTCACTATGCAGGAGCAAATATTTTTTTCTAAAATACTTTGTAGGGGCGAGCCTATACAATTCATAGGAATTTTTTTTTTTTTTATATAATACTAGAGGTTTTTTATTTTACTTTGCAGGGACAACCGCCCCTACTGACCCCTCTCTGGCTCCATTCCTGAAAGTATGCATTGAGGATCAAAGAAGAGAAGCTTTTAAATGTTATTGTTTCCATCCTAAAACGCAAGTCTTGTCGATTTGGAGCGAACAATTAAAAGCATTGTAGCGTTAATATTACAGTTGCACACTGGCACTTGATTTGGAACTTGTATAAAAACTATATATTGCTTAGTAGTTCATGGATTGTACACTTCTCGATGTCTTAATAACTTCATGTTCCTGTTTCATGCATTTTTGATATATGTATGGAGTGTCACCCTACAAGATCAAGATATGCAGTTTCCCTATATCCCAATTCTTCTGGTAATGTCATTTCCATTGAACTAAATAGTATAGAAATGGGCCTAGGTTGCGCGCCTCGCGCGCGGTCATCTCACTAATTCTTAAAAAACATACAGATGGGACTATCAGGCTTTAAGATTGGGTTAAGCACTAGCCAGTCCACCTTTTTGAGGGAAATTCTCACCCGCTCCAGGAAATTCGAAAAAATGCACCGCTCAGGTCAAAGGGTTGCCGTCCCACCCTCTCTCTCTCTCTCTTAGGGCTGTTCAAAACATCCGGACCCGACGACCCGACCCGAAAAAACACTAAACCGATCCGTCCGATGAGGTAATACGGTCGAGTCCGGGTGGAATTATTTGGAAATATACATTTTTCGGTCGGGTTACGGTTTCTCAGAATTTGCGTCGGGTCTACCCAATCCGACCGAAACTACACTTAGTATATATAGTCTTTTAACCCTAAAACTCAAAGTGAACCACATCGCCGCACACTACACTTCGTCGTCTACACCCCTCCACGGCTCCACCCCATCCAGATCTGGAAGAAAACCCTCTCTCTCTCTCTCTCTCTCAGAGACTACAGTACTACACTTCGTCTTCATCTACTAATCTACTCCACCTCCGGTCGTCCAGTCCAGTCCTCCACGGCTCCAACCCATCCAGTCGGGCAGTTCCATCTCTCCCTCTCGTCGGCCGTCGCTCCCTCTCCCTCTCCATCTTTCTCCAAGCAAGTGAAGCAACAAATTCAACCAGAGGTTTGTTTCCTTCCTCTCTTCTCCTCTCCTCTCCTGTCCTGTTCTTCATTTTTTTTTCGAAACAAAGTGATTTAATGCTAACACTGGGTACTCTACTACTCTCTCAGTCTCTCTTGCAATCGATGGCAGATATTTGACATTTAAAAGTCTCTCACCTCTCTCTCGGACTCTCATCACATCAGACGTCAAAGGTACTACAAATCCTCATGTATTTACATTTTACATGTATTTAGTTAGGGTTTCAATAGATTTACAGTAGATTTCAGTACATTTTACATGTATTTACTATTTAGTTAGGGTTTCAGTAGATTTACAGTAGATTTCAGTACATTTTACATGTATTTACTATTTAGTTAGGGTTTCAGTACATTTTACATGTATTTACTATTTAGTTAGGGTTTCAGTACATTTTACATGTATTTAGTTAGGGTTTCATACTTTGATTTTACAGTAGATTTCTTTTCACAAATTGTTTAATTTGAATCTTTATAACTCTGTGATTACTCTGGTTACTTTGTAGTTGATGGATTCGGAAATGCAAGATTTGGAATTGGAGAAAGAATTTGAAGTTGAGGAGGATCATGGACTGTTGCAAAACAATCCTGTTGTTGTTGAGGTAGTTGATGTTGACAATCAAGTTGAAGTTGCTGAAGGTGATGGTGGAAACAATGGGAGGAAAAGAAAGCTTCCACCCAGGCCTAGGTTGAAGCCGAAAGATAAGCAGCCTTCAACTAGAACACCGGCAAAGTGTTGGCAACACTTTGAGAAGATATATGAGGGTGGTATTCTTAAATGGGGTGAATGCAAGTATTGCAAAAAAAGGTATGCTGCTGAAACTCAAAAACATGGAACTAGTAATTTGAGAGGTCACATACCTGATGGCTGCAAAGAGTATCCGTATAATGACCAAAAAAAGGGGCAACAAAATCTTTCATTCAAACAAACAGATGAGGGTGTTGAGGTTGTGTCATGTGTGTTCTCTTTTGATGATTGTAAGAGAGCTCTTGCTGAAATGATAGTCATTGATGAACTGCCCTTTAGGTTTGTTGAGGGGATTGGGTTTAGGAGGTTTTGTAATGTCATGCAACCGAAATTCTCTAAGATCCTTTCGCGCACAACTATAGCTAGAGAGGTTATTGTAATATTTAATAATGAAAAGGGAAAGTTGAAGAACTTTTGAAGGGTCGTAGGATTTGCCTCACTACAGATACGTGGACATCAATACAAAACCTTAGTTACATGTGTCTCACAGCACACTTTATAGATGATAATTGGAGGTTGCAAAAAAGAATCTTAAACTTTTGTCAAGTTGAAGATCACAAAGGAGAGACCATTGGAAAGAAAATTGAGAAGTTGTTGCTTGAGTGGAACGTTGATGGCATTTTTACGTTGACTGTTGATAATGCTAGTTCCAACAACTTGACCATTAAGTTCTTGAAAAGAAAGACAGTGGATTGGAAACGAACGGTCTTGAGAAATGAGTTTTTACACATGAGATGTTGTGCACACATTCTCAATCTTATTGTGGGTGATGGTTTGAAAGAAATGAATGAGTCTATTGTCCGTGTCCGTGATGTTGTGAGGTTTGTAAGGTCTTCTCCACAAAGACTAGGAATTTTCAAGCAATGTGCGGAGAAGGAGAAAATTAGTACGAAACAACTTGTTTGTCTTGATGTGTCTACTCGGTGGAATTTCACTTATATGATGTTAGAATTGGCTGAAAATTTTGAGAGGGCATTCCAAAGGATGGCAGAAGAAGACACTAGTTTCAAAACGTTCTTTAACGTTAAGGATGGCGAGGAGGATGAGGTGGAGGAATGGTTAAATGAGGCTTTGGCAGAGGTTGAAGTTCGTGAGGTTGGTCAGGGTGGTGAGGGTGGTCGAAGTGGGATCCATAAGATATATAGACTCCCAACCAAGCTTGATTGGAAGAATTGTAGGACGTTTGTCACATTCTTGAAACTTTTCTATGTTGCAACCAAGCGATTTTCAGCTTCTTTATTTGTCACATCCAATTGTTTCTTTGATGAGGTTTATGGTATTGAAACATATATAGACCATTAATCACCAACAAAGATCCTCTCATGGCTTCAATGGCAATGAAGATGAAAGCAAAACTTGAAAAGTATTGGGGTGATGGAGATAAAATAAATCCTCTACTTTATGTGGCGGTGGCACTTGATCCCCGGTTGAAGTTAAGGTGGGGGAGGTTTGTAATTACAGAATCCAAAGGGAGGGCAGCGGGTGAAGCTATGGAGAAGCGTGTGATTGAAATTATGAAAAGGTTGTATGATGTTTATGCAAATGCGGGTGAAGTTAGGGTTGAAGCGCCTAGGGCAATGCCAAGTGCAACGATGAATGATGATTGTAATGACCCTCGTTTGAGTTTAGCTAGTCGGTTTAAGACTTTCTTGGAGGAGGAGTGTGCTAGTGAGTGTGAATCGGAGGTAGAAAAGTATTTGATCCATCCATGTGAACCTAGGAAAGTGGAGGAGAAGGATAAGGAAGAGGAGTTTGATATATTGGTATGGTGGAAGAGGAATTCGGTGAAGTATCCAATCTTGTCTCAAATAGCACGTGATGTATTAGCAATGCCCGTGTCTACCGTTGCTTCCGAGTCGGCCTTTAGTACGGGTGGGCGCATACTTGATCCATTCCGTAGTTCGCTTTCACCGGCTATGGTGGAGAGACTTGTATGCACTCAAAATTGGCTTTTAAGCACGGTTCCAATCTCTCTTCGCCAAGCTATGGATAAAGTTGAAGAACTTGAGCAATGTGATCCAAGTGCTTTTTAATGTGAACTTGTCCATTTTATTTAGTACATATTTAATGATTACATCTTTTCTTTTTTCTTTTTCAGAAATTGCAGGGATCGATGCAACCACTTAAGAATTGAGCGATTGGGCTTTGGGGTTCTTGTTTACTCTAAATCTATAATGGTAAAACATTTAAAGTTCATTAGATTTTTTAATGTTCACTTATGTTCTTATGGGTTGACTTGTCTTATGATTTTTGACAGGTTTGCAAGGAATTGGGACATTGGTGCAGTGATGAAATGATGCCTTGATGGAGTCTTGTTTAATTTAAACTTGTTTGAAAATCTGCCTAGTAATTTAGAGACTGTTAGTGTGTTTAATTTTAGTATGGACTTATGGTGTGGGTGGTGAACTACTGAAATCTGCTACTGCCTAGTAGGTTTTTGTTGCTGCTACTGCAACACTGCTATGCGTTTTTAGTAATTAGTGTGGACTTATGAAGTTATGGTGATTCTGCTACTGCAATATGCAGTATGCGTATGCCTTTTTGTCTCTGTCTTTGGTACAGTATGAAGTACTAAGTATGAACTCTTGAACTTGTTTGCTGCTAGTGCATTTAAACTTGTTTGCTGCTGCTATAGTAGGCGTTTCTCTCTGTCTCTGCCTCTCTGGTACAGTATGTGCTTTGTACGTTGGGGAGAATGCTAGTGGGCTGCTTTGGTTTGTTTTTGAAAGTGAAAAAATCACATATGCTTGAGCCTTGAATGTGTAACTTGTTACTACTGCTAGTGCATAACTTGTTATTACTGCTAGTGAATCAAGTCGTTGAAGCTGCTGTTGTGGAAACAATGTTGACAATCAAGTCTCATGCTCTGTTAAGTCTATTACTGCTAGTGCTAGTGCTCTGCTAGAGTGCTAGTTTGTAATTTCTCATCTCACTTGTTAAGTTTATTTTGATTTTTGAATGACAAAAGCAATTAGTTTGTTTTCCAGATTTGCATTAGCCATTAGACATTAGTTTAATAGTTTGTTTTACATGGGCTGCTGCATTAGTTTGTTTTCCAGTTTTGCATTATTTTGTTTTTTTAGTATCAAGGCCCAACAACCAATTAATAACAACCAATTAATAGCAAGGCCCAACAATAACCAATTAATAGCAAGGCCCAAAAACTTGTTTATTTTTTTAAAGGAAGCTAAAAAAATGGCCCAAAAGCAAGTGTTTTTTTTAAAAAAAGGCCCAAAAAATTGGCCCAACCCGTACACTCGATCCGAGCCCGATCCGACAAACCCGACAACCATTCGGTCGGGGCCCGATATGTGGTTCGGTCGGAGTCGGGCCAAGTTCATTCAATCCGATGAGTGGTCGGGTCGGGTCAAATCCGACCCGAACCCGAAAAAT
Organism: Vaccinium darrowii; assembly: GCA_020921065.1. Taxonomy (NCBI): domain Eukaryota; kingdom Viridiplantae; phylum Streptophyta; class Magnoliopsida; order Ericales; family Ericaceae; genus Vaccinium; species Vaccinium darrowii. Next base: position 28,670,608 of record CM037151.1, read on the forward strand.
CCAACCGATGTGCAGCCCTACTCTCTCTCTCTCTCTATCTCTTTATTTTATACTTTTAATTTTAAAACTCCAAACCTTATGAAAGTGCCTAAACCTAAACCATAGGGTATCATATGAAAGTGTCTAAACAACTAAAACCATATAATAGGAAAATGCACCCTAAAACCTAAATCCTAAGGTACCCTATGAAAGTGCCTAAACCTAAATTTTAAAGTACCCTATGAAAGTGCGTAAACCCTAAGATATTTTATGAAAATGCCTAAACCACTAAAACCCTATAATAGGAAAATGTATCCGGAAACCTATACTTGATACCCTGAGTGCCTAAACCCAAAAAAAGAGTGATTGACCTTAATGGTAATTAAAAAATGAGTGATTAACCTTAATTGTAATAAATATTTATTTTCCAACCTTAACGGTAATTGTTCCTTCAAGATTCATGTCAGGCCCAACAAAAATTTCTATCGCAGCTTAGTGCGGCCCACCCAGCATAAAGGCCCTTCGATGGCCGGGCTTGGGCTGACTATTGGACTAGCCAGAAAAATTCTCAGATAGACTGGTAATAATTCCGAGGGTCCTTTATGCCGAAGTGGTCAAGAAATCAATACAGCATACATATATTGGTTTTGCGCTCTGAATTTTCTTTACACTTGCTGATGATAAATTCATCTTTCTATGCGGATCAAAAAAAAAAATTCATCTTTTTATTTTTCAAAATATGTAGAACATTTATATTTTACCCTGACGAACTTCAGGAGTTTTAAACCATTTGAGGTCTTATAATTTAGCCTCCCTGCTACAATTTTTTAGTGGCATGCCAAGTGACGGATCGATAAAGAGAGTCTATTGGTTTTATGGGGCCAACATCTACGCTGTACTGAAGACGTCCCTATTAGTGCGGATTCTGGGGTGTTTTGGCTAAAAAAGTCAATTGAACTTTTTGTTTTGTCTTTATTTGATTTTTTTTTTGCGTTTGTTAGTTTTACATCGATTTTTTGAGTATTATTGGTTCGTCTCGGCGAGAGGAATCCAAAGATGTAAAAGATTATGACTAGAACTCTCAATTTTTTGAATAAGATCGAAAAAAGTGTAAAAAGCTGACTTTTTAGCTTATTTTTGTCTTTATTCAAAAAAAATTAAACTTCGGTCATAATTTTTTACTTTTTTGATTCCTCTTGCCGAGATGAACCAATAATACACAAAAAATTTATGCAAAACTAAAAAATGAGAAAAAAATCAAATAAAGACAAAAAAAAAAGTTGACCCAACTTATTTAGCCAAACCCACCAGGAGGGCTAAGACCATCGCCAATCCTGGCCCATTTTAAGACCGAAACCCAACATTTGGGTCAAAACATCAAAAACCAATCTCCAATGCAGATCCCAAATCCCATCCCATTTTGGGTCTTACCCATTCCTTCACCCAAATTGGAGAAAACTCAAACCCATACCAATTTTTGAGAGAGAGAGAGAGAGAGGAGGAGGAGGAGGCGGAACTTCAAAAGCATCAGAAGAAAGGAGAAGAAGTACTAGTCGCTGGATTCAGACGATGAAACAATGAAGAAGTGAGGAAAAGCAAAAACAAAAAAAGAAAATTCATTTTATTGAATTTGTTTTGTTACGATCGATGAAGTTTTTGTTGGAAAATGTTAAATTTTTTCATCATAGAGCTTGGTTACAATGAAAGCCACAAGAAAATAAAAGTAGTTACCTTAATTGACCTCACAAATTTGAAATATAACTACTTTCTTAGCCTTAAATATATGACAAGAGAGGATAAATTTGAAACTCCTTCTTAGAACAATAAAATTTCCTTGTGTTGAAGTATTTACAAGGGAGAAAAAAAAAACATCAACTTCATATATATGCATTAATTAGTTGTACATGATTTTTAACTTTCTTGCATTTCTTATCATTCTCTCTTTCTAATCAAACACAAAAAGTTGACATTTTTTCTCTTTGCATTATTTTCTAGCATTCTCTTGATAATCAAACAGACCCTTGTATATATTTGTATCGTTTTACTTTGAGCTTCTTCTTTTTAGCTCGATCCTTAGGAAATTATTTCTTTCATATCGTGGGTTGTGCTTTTCAATATATTATCCTACCAATTGGCAAAAAATGTAGTTAAAAGTGTCCTCGTAGAGTACTCTTTCTACCTATTGTCAAAAAAATAAAAAAAGTTAGGTGTTCATGCCAATTAATGACTTTAAAAATAGGAGAGGGTCAATAGAGTGAGTAAGCGTGTTTATCGCATGATTTCCACAAACACGTACAAAAAAAAAAAAAAAAGTTTCTCGCATGATTATGGTGCCGGTAGATATATAGGCTAAAAGTGTGACGCGGAAAAAAGTTTCAAAAGAATTGATGAAAGTATATAATGAAGCTATATAATTTGGTTAGGTTAGATTAAGCCAATGGGAGAGGTAGACGAATACATACGGTTCCCTTAATGTCCATGAAATTAAAAATGTTGCACTTTGCAAACAGTATTAATTGAATAATTTCGTGAGTGGGATGTGTTTCAACTTGTGCCTACCAAGGGTAATGAATTGGAAGGCATGTGCTTTAATTGTAAATAACATGCATGGTTTAAAAGGGTTGAAATAAACTATGATGTATCTGAATGGGATCATAAGTGCTAATCTTTGAAGACATCAAGTGATTAGTGAGAAAACAAAGATGACACGAATATGTTGTCACATGTCGCCATTATTTTTCACTAGGTTGATTTGTCAAATCAGACATGGAAGTATATTGTTAGAACTTGTGGCTCATATGGAGAGGAGAGAGGAAAGTGCAACGACCAAGCAAAGCAGATTCAACTGTTTGGGCTAGGCTGTCGCGGTATAGTACGGTGTAATTAGGGTTGGAATAGAGTATGTGTATTAATAATCTCTATTGTAAAAACCCTAGACGACTTAATCAAATAACAAAGACTCGCTCTCGCTCCCATGGAAGTATCCGGTTTTTGGGAACCACGTAAATCTTGCTGTCAATTTCTTTACTGTTCTTATTCCTATATTGTGTGTGGGTGATTACGCTTACACATGATTTGCTTGGTTTTCTTATTATCAATTTTTTTCAAACGCAAATAGAATTGCGTGCAAGTATTGAACTAAGCAGTGACATAAATCATTTTTTGAAATTTAAAGCAAAAGGTTCATAATTACCAATCCTAATATTTGTGTAGTAGGGAACTAAAATTAATTTCTCAATGTTTATGAAATTAATTCTTTAGAATTTAGATAATGTGTTAAATCAAATTTGCAACCACAATGGTGTGGAGGGAAGAAAATAGAGCAGCGGATTTACTAGCTAAGGATGCTTTCAATTTAGGTAATTGTAGTTTAAGTACGAGTATTTTTTTTATGCTCCAAGTTAGATGTTGCCGCAACTTCATGATGATTCTGTGGGGGGTGAAATATCCCAAAACTCTGCTCCATTTTGTAGTTTATATGAAATCCTAGTTTACCCCCCCCAAAAAAAAGACATGCATGGTTCTGAGAGTATCTCCAACCCATGCTCTTTACTTCAAAATGAAAAACGGAAGTGACATATCAAAGAGAGATTTTGTAAGTTATGCCCTCGTTTTCTTAAAAAGTTTTACTAGCTTGTTTTCATTCTTCAAATTATTTTTTGTTCTTCAAATTTGAAGATCCAAAAAAGAGGATGCGTCCCTCCAAAAAGTAAAATTTTTTGAGCAAAAGAGGACATAAATTACAAAATATTCCCTTTGATATGTCACTTCCGTTCTCCATTTTGAAGGAAAGAGCATGGGTTTGGAGTGTTGGAGATGCTCTGTTAGGATAAAAAAGATAAAACAGACAGCCACACGAAAAGTATAGTCAATGCACTGGGGGCAATGTGCTCAATATTCATTGTGAGTGAATGAATGGTAAATACTGCAGCTTTTGTGTAAGTGTTTTCATGGACATGTGATGCATTATGAACAATGGAAAACAGTACTCCAAAAAAGAAAAAACGTTTGAGTGTTGAATTATTTTTTTAGGAATTTAAGAAAGGATGAATGATGGATGGGGTAAAGAGAACATGCGGGTCCTTGTAATATTAGATGAGATTGTATGTACTATAAGACTATTTGTCTTGTGTTTGATTTAGGCTGAATAAATGATGGAATATGGAGAATCGTATTTGATCGTTGAATGAAGGAGAAAATAATCAAAAAAGTCAAGATTGGCTAATAACCCCAGAATGGTACGTATTGGATATCCTAGTGGCCAAATAATTTTCGTCTGGTCCAATCGTAATTTTAGTCTCACGTAATAAACGTTGAATTACCTAATCCTGAGGAACATGCAACCCTACATGCTGCTCCTTGTACCATGAATGAAAGATATAATCCCACAATCGATCAAACATGCCCCCAAACAACTCAATAATATTTACCATGCACGTGTTGGCTAGGAGTTGAACTCCTGAATGGTGAATAGTGGTTAACTTTTGATAAAGAGTTGAACTCCTAATAGTGAATAGTACCAGGGGTTAATGTTAGGGGTGTACACGGTCCGGATTGGATTGGATTGGCATAAATCCAATCCTAATCCGCGAGTCACGATTTTTAGAAAATACAATCCGTGTCCGAACCAAAAGTCTCACGGTTCGGTTCCAATCCGAACCGCGAGTCACGGATCGGTTCCGGTTTTATCCACGGATTACATATTATATAAGACATTCTTATTTACGGTAGTCGTAATCTGGCATAAAAATTAAAAATAAAATCAAGAAGCATCCCAAAGGCCAAACCCAAAGCACATTATTCAACTTGAAAAATACACCCAATAGTTGGTTATCAATAAAAATACACATCCAAACACGATACACCCAGTAGCTACATGATCACAAATTCACATACATGATCACAGATTCACATCAATAAAAGTAAGGGTAACAGTTTAACCCCTAAGTTTTGAAAGAGTTTCCAGTTTACCCCCTAGTTTTTGTAAAATTATGTGTGCGTGTGTGTGTGTATATATATATATTTAAAAATATATATATAATAAAAATTTCACGGTCCGGATCGGTTAATCCACGGTTTCGAAATCAAAATCCGTGTCCGGACCGCGAGTCACGGTTTACTATTTTTTCAATCCGTGTCCGGACCATTAATCCACGGTTAAAATCCAAAAAGCACGGATCGGTTCGGTCCGGACCGGATTCACGGTTCACCGGTTTTTTTGTGCAGCCCTAGTTAATGTTATGGTTCACTTTTGATGAACTTTCCAAAAGATAAATATTTTGGTTAAATTACGCTGACCTCCCTTGAGATTTCTAGCAAATACATTAACCTCCCTTCTGGTTCTAAAAATTACAATAACCTCCTCTACTATGGAGGATGTACCATGGACGGAGTCAGGATTTTAACCTGACAGTGGCACCCAAAATCTCCCTCTCTCCCACAAAGATAGTTTATTATAAAATGACGTACAATTTTCGGATAAAAATTTCAATTAGTACTTTAATTTTGTGTCACAAAATGTACGAATCAATGCACAGAAGTGCTTTACTTTTTTATCCGAAAATTGAAAGTTTTTTGGTAGTCGACTATCTTTACCGGTGGAGGGAGACAAGGAGTAATTAGTAAAAATGGTACAAGTGTTCTACGATTATTTTTAGTTCCTGAAAAGATACGCATTTTTATATGTTTACAAAAAAATAATATACGTGTTTTTTAAAATAACACTGTTCTTACAATACAAAAATAATTTTTTTTTTGACCCGGGGTGGGCATGTGCTAGCTAGCCCCCCCTCTTACCCTCCATCCCTAGGATATACCAACTTTACCCACTAACTTCTCAATTTGATCTCCCCTAAGATTTCTAACAAATACATTGACCTCCCCTTAGGTTCTAAAGATCACAATAACGTCCTTCTTTAGTATGGAGGATATACCAACTTTACGCACTAAATTTCCAAAATATATATTTGTATAATTTCACTAACTGTAGAAAACAGTCACCTTATGGAAGATGTACCAGCTTTATTTACTAACTTTTTCAAATAGACATTTATTAAGAGACAAACCAAAAAAAAAAAAAAATTGGATTGTATAAAAGGACAGGGAATTTTAGATAAATTACTTTTTCCAAAACACATACAAATATTTATCAGCAAGGAAAATCCCAAATAACGACCGATCGAACTACACAAGATTTTAAAAACATCAATTAAACAGAACTAGTATTAAAAACAAATGGCCCAAACATTACAAGATGTCAAAAGTATCACTTAAATATCATTGTTTTTTTTGGTAATTATAGCAACAAAAGTGCTGACTATGTCCACACAACGAATATTTATTGAAAGCCTCTTTATGTTTCAAAGATTTTTTAACTTGACACAATATATCTTCAAACATTTATAGCTTGTAGAACTGAACTTGTACACGTCAACTAAACAATCTAAAATAATCTAACGCATCTCATTGGTTACAATTTTTCTTTTGAATTTTGTAGTGGGTACTAAAATAGAAGGGGCCCCGAAAAAATGTACTACTATGTTTTAGAGGCTCAAAGTGGTCGCACCTTGGACTTTAGGACAAGACCGGCGATGCCGATAGGAGCTATATATGGATATATATACTAAACTACACAATCATAGAACTATGGAAAAATCTTTGTGTTGCGTCTTGATGTCTCCTTTTTATTATTATTCACATCGTGTGCTTATTATCATATGTTCCTAAATTTCATATTTCGAAGAGAAAACATTCTTTACACCGGCGGTGTAAACCAAAGTTTCCTCCAAATTAAATCTATTGCATTGTGTCATGTGTTCATATTCTACCTTTTTGGGACCACTATTTGGACACATGGCACAGTGTAATAGATTTAATTTGGAGGAAATTTTAGTTTATACCGCCGGTGTAAAGAATGTTCTCCCCGAAATGAATCTTAGATTTCTTGTGTGACCTATTGTTTCTTTATGTTCTTTACATTTACATCGTCATAATCTTGATTAGAATTCCATACATTCCTAATATACTTCATTTCTTTTCCTTTCTAGTCACTTTTCATTTGCAGATCAAAATCATAGAAAGATAGGAACAAAGAAAGCCAGAACCAAGAGCATTGCAAAAGAAAGACAGCTGAGGACAACAGTTTGCCAAGAGGCAAGGTGCTCGATTTACAGTTCTGGATTCGAGTTTCACTGTGACCGTAGCGTCTCATTCCCTACCCGTTTAGATTAGGATAGAGTCAGTTTCTTGGTTGTACAGTACACTGTAGGAAAGGTCAACGTGTTTGATGAATGGACAGTTGATTAACCTATAATAACATGCCACGTGGTAAGAAGAGCCACAGCGGACACGTCAAACATTGACTAAAGTCAATAGCTGGAGTGAAACCCCATTGCAAAGGGGATACCCCCCACGGAAGGACACAACGGAATTACAAATACCCTAAGTAAGGAATACCCTGAACAAGGGAACCTCATTTTATGGGGATTCACCTGTCGCGACACCCTCAAGAAAGGGGATTGGCGCTACGGGAAGAGGTCAATACTTAAGGCAGGGGCATGGAAGTCATTGCGAGTCTCGAGCGAGGCGTTGGCGGGAGCCAAAGGGCTCATAGCCATGCCGAGCGTAGCGGGAACAGGGGAGATACAAGTGGTTTGGTAGCTTTAAAGAATTAGGGATCGTTGCGATGGAATGACATGCACTAGATAAGCCAAACGAATCTTCCTAACGACCAGTGACTTCACCCACGTTGCCCAGGTATACGGAGAGAGCACTTGTCATCATATTATAAGGGGAATATCTGCAGCCCAATGATTAGGTGCAGATCCCTATAAATATGAGATATTCCTTCACAAATTTTGATATAGATTGATTCATCCACAAGGCACGAAAACCCTAGAGAGAGAAAGTGATTCAAAGCTCTGGAACCCAGAACATTGTGTGCTCGCGAGCCCATCTTTCTTCTAGAGCTGTGACATGGGGATGATGATGATCTAAGTGGGATTGGACTGAGTACTGCTGCCTTCTCTCTTTGTGTATTTGGCCTAATCCTTCACCCCACTACTACAAAAATGCATAAAGATCACGGTCTTTTGGTGTAATCTTTACTTTTAATCTCAGTAGAAAAACCGTGATCTAATCTAGTGTGATTAAAAGTCCCCATCTTTCAATCACGGTTCTAGACCGTGATTAAAAAAAAAAAAAACTGTAATCTTTGACAATATAACATCTCAGTTTTTGTAGGTTTTTCACTTGCCCATATTAGTTTCTTAAACATTGACTATGATTTTCTAGGCTTTATGTACTCTTATAGTTTCCAAGCTGGTTTGAGAAAGTTTAATTTTTTGTTACAACGATATTTTTTTTGGTTAAACACATATTCTACGAGTTTCTAACAACAATTTTTTTTTTTTGTTTAAAAGGGATGTCCCATCTTCCAATTTAACAAAATTACTTTCCATCAAAACATCTAAAATCCCTATTCTCTTTCTCAACATAATTATGATCCTCCTCTCCCCATAAAATTTTACTTCCAACCGTTCTCCAATATCCATCACATTTTGAGCTTTCTTTTAATAAGACAGAAAAAAATAAGAAAGATCTCAGTTTTTGTAGAAACATGATAAAAAAATTAGAATTAGATTTTTTATCACGGTTAAGTACATAAACCGAGATGAAATACAGTTTTAATCTCGGTCATCTATAAAACGTGATTAAAAATAAAAGTAAAATTATCTCATCTTATATACTTACAATCACACTTTTTAAATGACTGAGATTAAAATTTTTACTTACAATCACACTTTTTAAATGGCTGAGATTAAAGCTTAATTTTATTTCTATTTTCAATCACGTTTTATAGATGACCGAGATTAAAACTATCGTTCATCTTAGTTTATGTACTTCACTATGATAAAAAAATCTAACTCTTACTTTTTTATCACGTTTTTACAAAAACTAAGATCTTTCTTATTTTTGAGGCGTGATCTTTATACCTTTTTGTAGTAGTGCCCCTTTACACTCTCTCTTATTTCTTGTTTGACCATTAGTTATTGTTTGCCTCTCAAAAATTGAATTTATTTGACCGACTAAGAACCTATCCTACATACAACTAAACAAAAACACAAAGACAAAGACAGCAAGCCTTTAGAAGAAAAAAACAAACTATTTTGGTCAAACTTTAGAAAAGCTCTGCCTTTTGCTGATTCTACATGATGAAAAGGCCATTCGTGCGTTACGCAAGTAATCGAAAAGGAAAAAAAATGATTGGCTTTATATATTTTACATAATTTCATGCCTTTGGTTCATACAGTGATTGGCATTCTGCAGAGAAATTACCTTTGAACTTTTTGAAAGCAGTCGAACTTATCTTCACATTATTGATCGATCTAATATTCACGGCTTCTATTTTCTTGCGTGATCAATGTTGTTTTCTCCTCTCTTTTTTGTGAAAATAACATACATTGATTGAGTCGTCGTTCGGGACTAAGCTTTCAATCGAAAAGTTATTGCATTTCCAATTTTTTACGTTTTGTTTAGCGTAGTTTTTGTATCTGATTTGTCCAGGAGAAAGCTGTAAAGGAAAAAGGTTAAAAAGTTTCTCATAATTGATCCAAAAAAAAAAGGGACGAGGAAAAGCCAAATGGATTCATGTCGTGTGGTCCATTGAAATAATCTTTTGACCAGATCTTTTGGAGAAATAGGATTTTTCACTAGACCCGTGGCGGAGTCAAGATTTGTAGTACTTATTAACTGTGTAGTGCTTCCAATAGTTAGAGGATATTTTGGCAAATTGAAAAATTACAGAAAAAAAACCATTAATTGCATATATCAATGACGTGTGATATCCTAATGCAACGTTATCATAATGGGAGCTTAAATCACCATGGGTACGTGCAGACAGATCGAACCATCCGAAATTATGGTAATATGTTCTCATTATGGATTTATTTTATTTGTTACGATAAATTATCAAAAAGAAAAAATTGTGCGGGGGTTGTGTCGTGTGACCCTTTTTCCTCCGCGCTCATCGGTTCCAATAATAGTACCAACACGTTTTATCAATAAAATAGAAATGCAAGTAGGGACTCTCAACATGAAGATTGAAAGATTTGTTCTATCTTGACACCTATATATGGGATACAGCTATTGTTTGCTTGCTTGAGTTTTGCTATGAAATGGAGACATTTTTGTCGATTTAACAGGTTGATTGGCTGAGTGCGTGCAAAAAAGAAAGGAAGAGGACACTTTTTTTTTTATGTTGTTTTCTTGTTTGTGTTTTTTGGATGTTTTTGACACAAAGAAGCAATTGGTGTACATATATATTTGATCTTTATAAAGTGTGTTCTAAAAGAAGATAAAGGTAATGGAGTATGCTTGATGAACTCTACGGACGAACGACTACTAAAAGTGTCTTTTCTTATGGAAATTTTAAAGACAAAATTGACTTGTACGAATGCATGCGAGATTTTTTAAGTCATAACTTAAAACTTTAATGCATGCATGATATAAGTGATACACTTAGACAATATTTAATCTCGCCGTTGTTATCCAATAACATTTTAGATATTCCATGATGTTATATTTCTTGTCACTGTTCATCTCGACAAAACAAACGATACTCAAGTGAATGTCATATCTAGCAGGAGGGGTGCCGCAAAATGAATTAGGATGCCAGATGACTTGCTTACTAGCTTACTAGCTTTCGCCTACTCGCTAATTAATAGTGAAATGTAATATGTAAGTTTAATTTGTTATTATTTACGTTGATTTTGGCGGGAGAGAGAGAGAGAGAGAATGCACAACTCCAATTTCACATGAGAAATCGATGAATGTACGAATGATAAGTTCATTACCCGCAATTAAACTCATAGTAATATTGTTTAATTCAATCATCTTAAATAGGAAATTACGTACGCTGTAGAGAAATTTATTACAAGACTATTATTTTTTTATGAATTGACCAATAATCTAGGATTTTCAAGAAAATGCTCATTAGATTCTCACTTAATTTGATAATGTAATTTTTTATTCAATATATTATAAGGAATCACACTTGTGTTTCATACTGTTTCCAATGCAACATGTATGGCATCAAATTTTCATCCGTCCTGAAAATTTCAGTCCACTCAACCGGACCTATTTGTAATAACTTTCCATGGTGGAGCAATTGGTAATTGGTGTGGGGCGTTATCACCAGGCGTCCTGCATTGAATATTTACCGTATGATCATCTAGTGGAATCTAACGCACGGAACTAAGAAAGTAGTAAAAGATCACCACTTTGTACAGCTTTTTTTTTTGTCTTCCTATTGTAAGTTTGCCGCGCTTACAATAAGTATATATATACACAAATTTTCTTATTCGGACCCCCAGATTTAAGAAAATATGCATTTTTTTTCATTTTTAAAAACTGTTTTGGAAAAATCCGAACCGTCCGATGTGTTCAAAATATGTTTTCAAGGGTCTCCGCGAGAAATCATCAAAAAAAAAAACACCGGGAAGGGCTTGATCCGAGTAGTTTTTCATAAAAATGAACATATATATATATATAGATGCCGCTTCTAGTCCGGACTCCGGACTTGCGGACCCCTATGATCCGATCATTTTTTTGACGATCCGAACCGTCCAATGTGTTCAAAAGGTGTTTTCAAGGATTCACGCGAGAAATCTTTCAAAAAAAATACCAGGAAGGGCTTGATCCAAACAGTTTTTCGCAAAAACTGTACATATTGAACGGTTAGGATTTCCCAAAAATAATTTTTAAAGAGAAAAAATTACATTTTTTTCCGTAAATCCAGGATGTCCTTATTATAAAATTTGTCTATATATATATCAGCCCACTTCCTATCAAGGATCCCGCACGCTTTAAAATCCGGACCTCTACTTTCTGGATCAAATTGCTTGATCCGAGCAGTTTTTCATAAAAATGAACATATACAGATTTTATGAAAAATTGCTTGACTCAAGCCCTTTCTGGTATTTTTTTTTTTTTGCTGAGCGGAGACCCTTAAAAACACCTTTTAAACACATTGAATGGTTCGGATCATCGAAATTCGATTGGGATCTAGAGGTGTGGACGACGTCTGGATTTTAAGAGTTTGGATCTGAAGTTTAGTGTGTATATACACCCCAATTATCCAATCCGGAATCTTGGATTAGAGGGTTTTTGATGTTTTGAAGGTTTTAAAACATATTTTTGCATGATCCAAACCGTTCAATGTGTTTAAAAAGTGTTTTCAAGGGTCCCGCGAGAAGTCGTCCAAAAAAAAAAATCGGGAAGGGCTTGAACCGAGCAGTTTTTCACAAAAATTGAACATATACAGTTTTATGAAAAACTGCTTAGATCAAGCTCTTCCCGGTATTTTTTTTGGATGATTTCTCGTGGGGAGCCTTGAAAATACGTTTTAAACACATTGGACGGTTTAGATCATGAAAATTTGATCCGGAACTATGAATCCCAGACCTAGGAATCCCGGACTAGATACGACAATATATATATATATATAGAGAGAGAGAGAGAGAGTCTCCTTCCTATCCAAACCACTAAATACGGACTTACCGTCCGGACTTCACTTTCCGGACCAAATTTCGACGATCCTATATTAGCGTTTTTGTGAAAAACTGTTCCAATCAAGCCCTTCCGGGTATTTTTTTTTTTGCCAAATCTTCGCATTGGATCTTGAAAACACCTTTTAAACACATCTAACGGTTCGGATTTTCAAAAAAAATTGGGAAGGTGGAGGTCTGTAACTTAACAGAATGCGGGAGTTTGGATTGGAAGCTTGGTGTTTTTTTTAAGATTTCGGGGGTGGACACTGGAAAACACCTTTTAAACACATTGGACGGTTCGGATTTTCCAAAAATAATTTTTAAAAGTGAAAAAAATGGGATTTTCCTTCAATCCGGGAGTCCGGATAGGAAAATCCCCGTATACTTTTCAATACATTTACACATATTGTAATAAATTTTTGCACATTTCAACAAAGTTTTTAAACATTTCACATAAACCCACTAGGCTTTTTTTTTTAGCGTTTTCCTTCTTTTTTTTCAACGGTTAGGATGTTCGGGGTCAGCTTACGCGCAACTCGACTAATCTCATCCCCAATTTAGTCAAACGCAGGTCATTCATGCCATAAGTAAGATATTTATAAAAAAATTACCTTTTTGTCTCCTAATTTGAACAATGGAACGATATGCCTAATTGTGTAGATAACAAACCCAATAACTAACCGACTTAGGGCTTTATTTTGCCCCTATCCTTTGGGAACTCTCCCTCAGCAAATTCCACCCTTTGAGGGGGACACTTGCTGCCCTACCTCCAATAATTCCTGCGTTCCACTGTATGGAGAACTTACACTTACACTGTATACCACAATTTAGGATATTCCATGTCCTACACCAGATCTCTCGTAGGGCACCCAACCCCTCACATTATGTCACATTTTTTTTCGCCTTTACTGTCTCCAATAATGTTGTTCAGAAATTTCCCAGTAAAAGATCTGAAACACCAATCGTTTCAGTGTAACCAATATATATATGATCCCGACCATTTCGTTGCTCTGACTCTGCATACGTTGCATCAATGTCTCAGATCAAATCAAGCCTTTCAAATGTGTAAATATATTTGTTTGTCTCTAAAAGAACTACGGTGTTTGCCTCCATTTTCGCGCATCTCAAAAAGAAATATCCTACTACTCACTAACAAGGGCTCGTTTAAAAATAACCTAAGGAGATTTTCTCAATGAAATTTTAACAAGCGTTGCTAAATAGAGTGTGTGCTCATTCTCAGCGGGAATCGAAGGACCCTAGACTTGACAAAAAGAGGATTAGAGCTTAGCCTGTCGCCAAAGGCCCAAGTATTATAAAGCTCTATATTTCTTTTCTCGATGTCAAAACGATTATATTTTTAAATCTAATATGGAAAAATCACCATAGTTTTGTCAAAAAAAATCATAAGCGATTGATCGAACCATGTTTGTTTTTAAAGGAATAGACGATCCCGATGAACATGATTTGTTAAACACGCCTTACCGATCTATATTTTATTTTCATTTTTTTTCATTTTACGCCTCAAATTTATAAGAAATTCAATTCTCCTCAGCCCATCAAATAGACTAATGTTCAGTTCAAGCCCTAATCCATCTTGATGACGCGTTTCAAATCTCGTCAAGAACATGAAACATATCGAAAATTACATCGATCACAAGAAACTCATTTATCTTGAAATCAATGTGACAAATGAAATTTAATCCAGCATTGCAATTTTTTTGCCCAAGATAAATCGATTCAAAAGCTGTTGCGACAGCCAGGAAATAGAGAAATAAATAAACCAACAAGCGATAAAACAAAACACAAAGATTTGCGTGGTTCTGTTCAAGCCCAAAGCAAGAACGTACTCTACAGGAGAAGATCGAGAAACAATTCACTATGAACAAGGAGAGAATACAAAGAACTGCATTCCCACTCTCGGACTCTAGTCACATTGCATCTCACATTGTAGGAGGACCCCAGATGAGGCCTCCATTAAAAGGCCAACCTAACCACCCCATATCTTTTTGTTTTTGCCCCTATGAACCCCTATGGCCATGGATTTCCTAATAAGGTCCTTGCAAGGCCAATCATTGTCATTTGTGACGACGAAAATGATGGGACAATCCTTAGTTGGTTTTTATGCACTCGTTGCCCTCTCTAAATTGTGTCGGGGTCATACTTACTACAGCGGGGAACGATATGACCAAAGTGTCGAGATTATTGAAAGCTGAATCGGTTCCCATTTGGTCTTTTCTAGGTGCTACCTCCACTTAACTTTACCCCGCGTCAACGAAAAATTATTCAATGCCTTTGGGGCACCACCAAGTGATACCCTAATCCTCTTTTCAAGCACCCATTTAATTTTGACCTCACAAAAACTGTTTAGGTCTCACGCGAATGTGCACCAGAAAAAAATAAAAATCGGGGCCGGGCACCACGTGGGAGCATTGGATAATCTCTCCATGCCGACTTCAATTTCTTGCCAACTCTATGCCCACTTGTCAAGCTGCACCAAAGGGGTCAATTTGGTCATTTTGCATTTTTTTTTTTCCTATATACTCTCATTTTTTTTCAATTTTTTTCTGATAAGAAGAATTATGGCTTTATTAATGTGATGGTATCGAAATTATAAACTAGTGAGTCACTTCAACCTACGGTTTAAGACGGAAAGTTAAGCGGGCATTTTCTAATTCCATGCTTAACAAGCAAATCTGAAATTTGACTGTCCTGAGAATATTGGAATCCATCAATAAATACTTATCGAGAAAAAGAAAACAGAGAAGAATTGTCTCCAAAATGATCAGCAAATGATTGCGCTAATTTTATTTTATTTTCTTGTTAAGCGGCAAGATGTTAGTAAGTTAGCTGGTTATTGAACCTCGAGGGGTTCGCAAGGTGGTACTGCTCTCACATAAGGTCTCAGGTACGATTTCCTTTGCTAGCAAACTATTGGGGCCATTGTATGCCCGGTCGTTACTTCCGGAATTAGTCGAAGTGCACAAGCTGACCAGACAATCGGTCATCCAACAAAAAAAAAAAACAACTTAGCTGGTTAATTATCTAGTTAGATTACTAGTAGACGTATAAGGAATAGTTTTTTAATCCAGTGTGCAAAATTGAAATTGCACTATATATGAATTCGAGTCAGACTGTTGCAAACCTCCGTCTGGTGGTTTCGAATAAAGCACGTCTCATTTCCAACTTAATTTGTATTTTCTCAGAAAAAGAAAGTCGTTCTACTCTTGAGTTCCATACTGTATGTGGATCGCACATTATTTGTAGCTGTCAAAATCAAGTTCAGCTCCTCTCCAATTCTGGCCCGGGGAAAAGAAAAAAAAAGAACGATCCCACATTCCCACTTCAATGATCGAGATCCTTCATAGTTTTTTATCTCATTGAGAGCATCAAGTATGCTCAAAAATCAAGTTGATCGATTGTCGTTTGATATAATTTCGAAACACCTTTACATTGCAAAAATAAATGAAATGGGTTTTGTTCCTGTGGGAGTGCTTCTCGCTGGAGTAACCTCTTTGACCTTCTTGGTGTGAAATAGAGAGTAATGGAATGGTTGAATTTCCCCTGAACCCTAGTGGCTTGACTGAGAAGACGTACTGCACGCTTGAACAACCACGTTAGTGCCTAGCCCGGACGGTGGTGGTTTGGGAAGGCACTCCGACGGTAAAGTCAATCACCGGAGAAGAAGAAGTATGCCGGAAACCTAAAGAGAGAAGTGGAGTTATGAGGGTATTGAATGAGGAGAGAGGAATACCCATAGTGGTAGTTGAGGTTGGGTATTTATAGGCAGAGGGGGCGTGACCTGCACGCGCTCAGTGGCCCTCACGCGCCTGTCATCCGTACACAGGGTGACGGCTGATGTGACCTCAATCTCTGCTACAGACGCCGCGCTTCAGCTGACGTCATGTCACATGGGTCTGAAGGGTTAACTCACCTCGAGACATTCCCCATCTCCCACGTGACTTTGCAGGCGGCGGTGGCAAGGTAGGTGACTGCCACATTTAATGATCCATCATGACCTGTCTAGCATGCTTGACACACTGCCGAGGGGTAGAGGCGGTGCTTAAATCTCCAACAAACAGTAGTCAACTGACTAGGCTGTTGATGGTTAGGGCACTCGGCAACCACTGTGCCGAGCATGTGGCCCGCTATGTGATCTACAGGAGTTGCCCGAGAGCTACGCCGAGAGCCGCGCTCAAGTAACGAAGCCGCCCTCAGGGGGACTCATTCAAATCTATATTCGTCCACATATGGGCCACCTCGCCGCAAGCCAGAGCACCATACACTCGACGAGGGAGAGATTGCTCGATTTGCATTCGATTTCATAGGTTTTGAGGATGTGGTCCTTTTGTCCTCTAATGTTCAGGGCTAGCCTCGTCTGGCCCTTATGGACCCGACCGCTACAGTTCCAATGTTGTAATATTATTTTTGCAAGATAAATGTGTTCCAAATGTGTTTCAAAATCATATCAAATAATGTCCAATAAACTTGATTTCTGTTGTACTCGATGTTTTCAACGAGTTAAACAAAATAAACAGTCCCGATCATTAAAGGGGGATTGCAAAAAACAAATTTCAGGGCCGAAATTGGAGAGATTGTTCTCTCCAATCATTGCAGAGACTTGGACTCGTCAAAATCATCCATTTACATTTTAAAAAAAAAAAAAATCAGCATTATCCAATTACTTTTGTTATCGATTAAAAAAATAAAAAAAAAATCGTCCAATTGAGTTCTCCAATTGTGTTAAGCACCATCCCTGCACATAGAGAAAGTAATTCTAATTGAAGCAAGCTAACTTTACGTACGCCTAAATTCCACGTGCTCTAATTACCAGTAATGTTCTAAAGAATAAGCTTTTTATTACTCTCGAGAGAGTAACCAGGCGTAACGTAACAGACGTAACGAGAATAGCCCTTAATTAGGCACGAGTTGGTTGGATTAATCTAGAACTTTAGGTGGACCTTGATCGAGATGGGCTAAGCCATTGTCTACCCAAATGAACAAAAACCGAAGCCAACGAAAATACGAATTGCATCGCGTAAAATAACCCAATTGGGAGCCATTTGCGTATGTGTGTGTCTCTCTCTATATGGAGGTTGTAATGGTTATTGAAGTAAGTCACTCGTTTAGTTTAAATAGTACAACATGCTAGTATTTCTTATTAATTTGACAACTATTTGGATACTAATTATTAAACATTTGAATAAAAATACACCTATATTCATTATAACTGTCTTTTAATTAAAAAATCAATCGAAGTAAAAAGGAGAAATTAAGAATTCTTCCTTTCGGCAAGATTCAACCCCCGATTAAGAGTGTACAAGAGCGGCCAACAGAGCTAGACCCAATTAATTATATTTCACAATTCCCTGTGTTATTGTATCGGTACAAAAAGGGATTGAATTTAAATCATCCACTTGATCATGCTTGGCAATCAAAAGTACTTGTCTCTATATCTAAGGGGGGCCAACTATTGAAACACTCATATTGTTTTTGTCCTATCAAGAAACTTATGAACTAAATTCCTCACAGAAAAATAAGAGTTTTGTCAAGTCCGATAACATGTATGAATCCCCTCTGTCGCTTGCCTAATATCGCGGTGAACAAATACCCTTCACCGGTCTCATCGATACCCTGCTTTTAAAAGCAGAGAATACACAATCTGGGGATTTTTCTTCGAAGAATCGCGGAAGACAAAATGGTAGTGATCACTCAAATCAGTACTGCATTTCAGTCTTTTCCCGCTCATGCGGGGAAATTCTTCCAGCCCTTAGTGGAGATAATACATGCCTGACTAGACATTCACGGTCAATATTGGCAACCTAAAACACTGGATTAGGGTTCTAGTCATTGCATGGATTTATGTTTTGGCAAAGCAGATTATGTTTTTCCTAGATTTTTATACATTTCTGGCAAGAGACACGAATGCTAGTGCACGATGACTATACATTCAAAATTAATATATATCTTATGATAATTTTAAGATTGGGGTCGATAATTTTAATATTGCATTTAAGAAAGAGTACTAGTTATTTTCCCACTCTCTTCTTTACCATTTGCAATAATCTTTTTTGTTTTTATTTATATAAATGCGTAATATTGACCTTTCATGGGTGAAAAACTGAACAGTGAAAGGATAATTTTCGTACAACTAAATTAAAAAGGGGTAATTTTAGAAACTTCAAAGAAAGTCCATGTAATTAAACCGAATTTAAAGAATTGAAAATTACGGGAAAAAATTTAAGAAAAAAATTATCGAAAAATAGGCACCTTTTCATTATACCAACACTAAAGGTGCGGTGCGGTGGGATTCGGTGGGATTAATTCAATGCAGATAGCTCACGGATATGTGGAGTAACCTATCTTACTTATGTATTCATTTTGACCTTAAAATGAAGCTCTTAGATGCTCAAAAAAAGAAAATACGCGCGTGCTTAAAATTTCTTGTTTCTAGAATATTTAGAGGGAAAAAAAAAAAATGGGGCCCAAAATTATGTAACGTGGGTAGGGAGAATATCGAAGTAGCATAGATGCAAAGCTGGTGAAAATAAAAAATAAATTAATTAATTAAGATATGTACGTTAATTATCACTTGACTTATAAGCGCATCTCATGCATTAGAAATTCTGATATATACAAGGTATCGAATAAAGCGACATTGCCGAATATTATGTAACTAATGACAATTCAGCATGTGAGACATCCTACATAAATTAAATACATTAATTAACGAATTGCATTCAGACCAGATTACATGTACAGAAATTTGGTGCATAAAAAATGCACAAATTGTCTTGGGGACCCACTTTTGGGTCCCACACAAATGATCCGAGCCGTTCATTCATTTTATAATCATTTTTGGAGGGGTCCCGCAAGAAATCACCTCTATCGGACGTGCCTAAGTACTCGATCCAAAGTCCACTTAATTTCATTTAAATTTTTTTGAATGAAACGGGGTGGGCTTTGGATCGAGCACTTAGACAAGTCCGATTGAGGTGATTTCTCACGAGGCCCCTTGAAAAATGATTCTAAGATAAATGAACGACTCGGATCATTTGTGTGAAACCCAAAGTGAGTCCCCAAGCGAATCAGTGCATTTTCTGTGCACCAAACTTCTGTCCCCTTAGAATTATGGTTTCATTTTATCTGTGGAATCTGTGTTCGTTGAAATTCCACCACATCCCAACCGTGCAAGTGGGTATTTGCAGGCGTAATCAGTTTCCCAAGTGTTAGGTACAAAGGAATCTGCTGCCTGCCACCCCCCAAATCTCTGCTACTGGGGAATACAAATCTGATTGAAAACTCCTGATAAGGTTCTAATTTTACATCATCATGGTGACTTCACATGAAACATATTACTTTTTCCGTCCTATAAAGTTTGGTTCTTATGAAATTACGTGTAATTTTCAATCTAAAAAATAACGTGCTTACGAAAATAATTTTTTAGTCAATATGGATCTTGTTTAATAGATCTCATCGAGAACTTTTATACGGTGAAAAAAAAATTAAAAAATTATTTTGGTAAATACATTATTTTTTAGTTTGGAAATTGCACGTAGTTTCGTAAGGACCAAATTTTATGGGACGGAGGGAGTATATATATATATGCACTTTGGGAATCAAAATTTGTTCATTGGGCCATCATATCTAAATCGTCTGGAAATGTATGTGCAAAAGTGATTCCCACAACCACAAGGGATGCATTATGCAAGTTACAAAGATACGTATATATGTTTGCGATACGACAATGAGTGTGTTTCAGCAGGAATACATTTAAGAAATTCTTAACTGACTGATTTGATACTGACATTTTTGTGAAACAACTGCAACCCTAATTTCCTCCTTTGACTATAGTTAAACAACTGCAGTATCCCGTGTTGTTGTACGACTAAGCAACTTACTTAACTCAGAACCATGTATATATTGCATAAAAAAAAAAAAAAGCAGCCTTGATTTTTTTTCTTTTCGATTGTTTGTCTATCTTGTGTGTGTTCTTGTCCTAATAACGGGGATCGAGAAGATCGATGATACACATTACGCGTACTAAAAGATGAAGATTGAAGATTCTCTCTAATGGAAGAACTCGAGCCTAATTGTCGTGTCCAGGATTTCGACCGAGGAAAAGGGTTATGATCGAGTGTTCCAAGTGATATTCAAAGCGACGTGATTATAAAACACAAGTTTAATTTACAGTTGTGACTAAGCTAGACTTTTCAAAAAACATATTTGATATAAAATAACTCAGAGTCGCCACTTGACAAGGTTTTAGCTGTACCAAGTCACCCCTTTAATAGGCATTTTGAAATGAGATAAAATCTCGGGTTGAAAGACCCGGTTTTGTTTATATAAATGACTTAGTTTTTGTTTGGACTACGATTTTAGAGAAGAAGGAGTTCGGTAATTCATTGTTACGTGTAGGAAAATCGGAGCACCCTAACCCAACCTTTCGATATTCGGAACAAACTCATTGAAATTGGGCAAACTATTCAAAACTTATGATAATAAAAATGACATACATATAATGAGAAGAAGAAAGATAATATTCTATCTTAAAATATATTTATTTTGCAGAGACATTGAACAAAGGGGGGTAATAAATAAAGAGGGATTGTGACCAAGCCCTGCCTTAGGGTTGCCTACGTATCTCCGGCATAAGGAGAATCAATCGCACATAGTTGAAGCACAGGAAAATAAATTTGGGGGATTGTGACCGAGCCCGGCCCTAAGGCTCTGCCTGCGTGTCTCCGACCTCAGGAGAATCAAGTCGCACGTAGTTCGGAACAGAATTGAAGAAAGCGGTTCATTGGGGAATTTACCCAACAAGTAGAAAGAGGCATTTTTGGAAACTCAAAGGACTTTGTCTAGACTCTCGAGGGAAAATATATTTATTGGAAACTCCGGAACGACTCCGGGAAGGTTAAAAAATTGAAAATATGACTGAGGAAATGACAGGACTCAGTTGGAAAAAATAGAAAGATAGTCATCCGGGGCCACGGATGGCTGACGGGTCGTCCCGGTATGCTTTTGGGTGGCCACTATCGAAAATAGATTTCAAAGACTGTATAAAAATCTATATGAAATAGTTAAAAAAAATTCCCGACCGGAGCCAAAAAAAATGTAGTCGACGGGCTCTGAGATATATCCAGTACAGTTTTAGAGAGTAAAAATGGTTACAGAAAAACTCAGAAGACTTTGAGTAAAAAGTTAAAAAAAAAAATCCCGACCAGAGCCCAAAACTAGCAGTCGACGGACCCCTGGATATATCCGGTATGGTTTTAGAAAGTAAAAATGAGTGCAGAAAACTCAGAAGATTTTGGAGTTAAAAGTTGAATCTTGTCGCCCGAAGCCAAAAAGAATAGTGGCTGGCAGGACTCGGGATATTCCCGATAGGGTTAAATAGGCTGAAAATAGGAGTTTGAAAATAGGTGTAATATGATGTCTCTCTTTAACAATTTAGAATTACGAAGCTACACACTTAAAATTAAAGTGTGAGGGAGTATTTATTTGGGTTGAAAATTTATTGAATTAGGTTTATTTTACTTTGTTGCGCTATATTGTCTACTTATTCTCAAATATTAGTGGATTTTCATTTAATTTGCCTTCATACAAATAATCCAGTACAGATATATATATATATATATATATATATATATATATATATATATATAGTAAAGAAAAAAACAAAAATATAAGTATAAAATACAAAATTTTAGTGTGTGCTTGACCCCCTCAATTGAAGGTAGAGCCACCCGTGTTACACAGATCGAGGTAAATTGCTTTCACAAATATTTCATACGCTTACGCATAGAGTGTGGACAATTCCTTCGCATTCATCTCTCATAAAAGAAGAGGGAACTTGCTACGAAACGCAAAGTAACCTACTTTACAAAAGTGGGCAAATTTCCACTTCATAAAAATTACCATCCGGCCAACACACTTTTTTTGTGTATGATAATGCAACCTACCCTAGAGGAATCAGAGGAACAACTCAACAGAATAAATATTTTTTTTATTTTGATATAAAAAAAAAAAAAAGAATTTCCAATGAAATACCATAAACTAATTCTTCTTCTTTCTTTTATTTTTTTTTTTTCGATCAGATAAAAAGGAATTTTCAATGAGATAACATAAACTATTTCTTTTATTATTATTTTTTTTTTATCTGATTAAAAAAATAAAAACTATTTCTTCCATCAGTTCAGTTTGCCTCACTCGACAAGCTAAACAGTGAGTAACTATTGGACAAGGTTCGGTGGAAGTACTGTTCCGATGGATCAGATGTGTCGGTACGCCGCCGCGTGAGGAGGAATACGGCCCCACGTCAGGCGGCCCCCACCACCACCACCTGGAGGGCCCCACAAGTGGCATCAGCATTCACTAAATCTCACTTTTGTTTTTGGTAAGCTGCCTCTTTCTTATCAGTATCCCACTGAAGAAAAAACAATTTGGAATTACTACAACAAAAAATACAATGTGGAACCCACTCAAAATATTGATCCGCGTGGAACCCATTTCGCCTGTCTATGGATATATATACAAATTATATATACACTACTATATATACAACAAATCAGAATATTTACTTTTAAAAAAAAAATCAGAATATTCAATGTTGGATGTATGGGTGTAGTGCGTGTCTAGATTGAGATGTATGCTCACACGATTGAAATTCCTCAAACAAAAGTGAAATAGTGAATGTTACGCAAGGACGGATCGACACGGAGATGAGCCTGGGCGAGCGCCTTGTTCATGTGTTAATTTTTTATCAGTACAATAGTAGTTTTTCAGAGAAAAATAAAATCTGAATTTATACGAGTTGTTCACCCAACGTCGTTTTTGAACAATCCAACACCAACCTAACTAAGAGTTTTTGGAAAAGAAAAAAGAAAAGAAAAATATTGATAATTTTAGTTATTGTTTTTAATACTATTTTGTTTTTCTTTTTAAAAAAAAATGGATAGGGATGCACATATCTTAGTAATTGAATAGATTTTTTGGAATTACATATGATATTCTTTTAGTAGTATTTCTACAATTTGTATTGGCAAAGATAGTATTCCTTCCATAAGATACAAACTTTGTTTTACTATTTGCTCACTCAGTCTCGAAATCATGCATCCGTCCCTGATGTTACATATATGTGTATAAATCTTGATAGAAGTACCCCAAATCATTAGCTAGATGTATGTGAATTCTACGAAATAATGCATGTCATCATAAAGTTCTTAATATAAATATATCCGAGGAGAACACAGATGTGTCTGAATATGTGTACGGAAACTTTATCATGTGGACAGTGGTCCTGGTCCCTCGAATGGCTATAAATATGTGAGGGTACTAGCATATGTTCCTTAGGAGAAACACAAGCACCAAATAGCTATCAAGTGTTCCTTCCTCTCTCTCTCTCTCTCTCTCTCTCTCTGTTCTCTCTGTTTCTTCTCCCAGTCTCCTTGCTTGCCTTCTCTGTTTTCTTAGTCTCAACAAAAGAGAGAGAAAAAATGGAGGGAAAATTAGGGTGTTTTGGGGATTTCATCCAGAGAGCAAAGCCATACATAGCCATGATATCTCTGCAATTTGGGTATGCCGGAATGAACATCATAACCAAAGTTTCACTCAACAGAGGAATGAGCCATTACGTTCTGGTTGTGTATAGACATGCCTTTGCTACTGCTGTTATTGCTCCTTTTGCTATCATTCTTGAAAGGTAATTTTACGATTCTAAATCCAAATTTCTACAAATTAATGTGTATTTTTTCTGGTTAAATAATTAAAAAAATTAAAGCTTGATTTATTTGTTTTTTGTGGGATATAGGAAAGTGAGGCCAAAGATCACATTTCCCATGTTCATGCAAATATTTGTGCTGGGCCTTCTTGGGTGAGTCTTTACTTCTTAGTCAGCACACTAAATTTTCAGTTCTTGGTCTATTGCAATAAAAAAATATATATAGAAAAATGAACTGAATTTTTAGTAATATTTGGAATTTCTGGCAGACCGGTGATTGATCAAAATTTCTACTACGCGGGACTCAAGTTCACTTCACCCACCTTCTCATGTGCCATGAGTAACATGCTTCCGGCGATGACATTCGTCATGGCCGTCCTCTGCCGGTATCTATCTCTCTCCGTATATCGACTACGTACAATTTTATGGGATATGTTGTGAAAAAAACAAATTATAATTTTTTTTTGCCTTGGGTGAAAAAAATGAAATAGGATGGAGAAGGTGGACATAAAGAAGCTGAGATGCCAAGCAAAGGTGGTGGGAACAATAGTGACAGTGTGTGGGGCCATGTTAATGACACTGTACAAAGGACCCGTCATCAACTTTGTGTGGTCCCAGTACATCCATCCTCCTCATTCATCTGCTCCTCCTCAAACAGCTGCAGCTGCTGACAAGGACTGGATTAAGGGCTCCATTCTCCTTATCATTGCCACTTTTGCATGGGCCTCTTTCTTCATTCTTCAGGTAAAAATACTTCCCCACAAAAAATGAAATAATATTTTCAATTTTTTTGGAAAATTGACAAGCGAAAAAAAAAAAGTAACGAAAAATGACTTTTCTTTATCTTTTTTTTTTCGATAACTGACTTTTCTTTATCTTTTTTTTTTTGATAAGTGACTTTTCTTTATCTTTATATTCTAATAATGAATTAATGTATTTTCTGATAATATGTAGGCAATTACAATGAGGAAGTACACAGCACATTTGTCACTCACAACCCTAGTGTGCTTTATGGGTACTTTGCAATCTATTGCTGTCACCTTTGTGATGGAGCACAAACCCTCTGTATGGACAATTGGGTGGGACATGAACCTCCTAGCTGCTGCCTATGCCGTAAGAACCCCTCTCTCTCTCTCTCTCTCTCTCTCGCGTGCGCGCGTGCTCTCTCTCTCATAAATATGTGTTTTTTAGGGGATATTGATGAAATTTTATGTATTGAGTGCAGGGTATAGTGTCATCAAGCATTGCATACTATGTACAAGGTTTGGTCATGCAAAAAAGAGGCCCTGTGTTTGTGACTGCTTTCAGTCCATTGATGATGATTATTGTTGCAATCATGGGATCATTTATCCTTGCAGAAAAGATATATGTTGGAGGGTGAGTTTCAAATTAATACTCGGTTAAATTTCGAAAAAATTAAATTCCAACAGTAAAAAACACATACCGGAAAAAATTGCTGATAGAAAGCTTAAAAAAGTCTAAACCAGCTTAATCATACTTCGAATAATCTTTGAAGGACCAGTCTCATCGTTCACTAGCAGGGCCAATTGAAATTTTCTAGTAATTATTGAACACTTATTGTCCGTCCTTATCGAACGAAACAAATTCCCCCTTTTTTTTTGTCATTCTCAACAGCAGTGTTTCATAAAACATCATTGTCAAAGGGCACAAATATTTTTTGTAAAATGAAAAAAAATAAAAGTGCACACAAGAAAACATCAGCTACTTAATTTTACATTTCCAACCTTCTGCTATTTCATCTGATCATATTTCACTATATGTGGTTACAGTGTTCTTGGATCTGTACTTATCGTGGCCGGACTTTACTCGGTTCTATGGGGAAAGTACAAGGAGTACAAGGAGATGGAAGCCGAGGCGATCCCCGAGCCTGTGAAGGGTACCGGAGGAAACAACCAGATGATTATGATAATTGACGACATTGAAGCTAATGACATTGAGATGCAAAAATCACAACAAATGAACAAGAATTTCGTACCGGCTGTCGCGATTAGTGCCCCAATGCCTCAACCCCCCATGTTGGCTGTGGAAGCACCAAAACCCTAGAATGTTGGGGGAGTTGATGAACAATTTCAGACAAGAAAATTGAAAAAAAAAAAACAAAAAACAAAAAAACAAAAAGCAAAGGAGGGGGTGAAATACAAAGGGAGATGAATAACTAAGGCTGTGAGCTGTAGGTGCCATGCAAGGTAGCAATAGGCTAGAGAGGGAGGGGCTTTTTTGTACTTTTATTAATCTCATTGCTTTTTCCAACTTTTTATTTTTGGGGGGGCTTGTTATGTTTTATGTAAGCTAATATTCCAATGAGAAGTTTATGATAAGAGAATGAAGATGAGGATTGCAGAATCTGTTAGTTACCATTTGTATTAGATTCTGGGATTTAAATATCGGCCAACACGTATCGGTTTTTCAGGGGACGATATTTGACCGTATCACCGATACCGTTACGTATCCCGATGCCACTACTAAGTCATTTAAAAGCTTAATCTATCAAAGAAAATGACATCTTTATTATTTATATCATCAACACGTCTCCTTCACGTATAGCTAGACTCTATTCCATAAACAGGCTAAACACGTGCAAATTCTTAATCATTAGGTAGGCGATGTGATTTGAAAACAGGATCTATTACTTGCTCTGATACCATATTATATATTGTTAATCACCAACTCATCAAAAAATTTAAACTAAAAAAAAAAAAACCAACTTCGTTATTTATATATAACACACTGACCCACCGGATAATTATTTCCTAATCTGCATAAGCTGTAGATAAAGTTGCTGACGTCTTATTCAGATTCCACTAGGAAAGCTAGTGCTTAATTGAATTTTTCCTCTTTATTCCAGTTTATCATCAATTGGTTATAACTTACAGCTATGGGATAATGGGGATATTAATTTGGTGCCACATTTTCTGGCAGAGAAAATACGTAAACGTGGCTAGCTCTATTTCAAGAAGTTATATGTGAACAGAAATTTAAGTAGAAAATAATTACTATTTATGAACAATTCTTGAAATTAATAATTGAGCTCATGGGCTCAATTTTATGGGATATGTCATGAGCTCTCTACTCAATCTTTTAGTAGTATTATTACTAAAAGCAGTTCATGATCTCAGCTCAATTCTACTCAATCTTTTAGTAGTGTTAACTATTATTACTAAAAAAACAGTTCATGATCAGCTTAATTCTACTCAATCTTTTAGAAGTATTATTACATATTGGCAAAGATAATATTCCTTTCATACAATACAAATTTCTTTTTACCATTCTTCCACTCAATCTCGAAATCATGCATTCGTCCCTGATGTTACATATACGTGTTATTACAATTTGTATTGGCAAAGATAATCTTTTAGTACTAGTATTGTTACTAAAAGCAGTTCATGAGCGCAATTCATTATTACAATTTGTATGGGCAAAGATAATTTTCCTTTCATAGGATAATCTTTTAGTAGTATCATAACATCCGTCAAAAGACGGGTAAATTGATTAGATCATCCGTGTGGAAAATCAAATTTATATTAACATTCTATTAATATTCTCGAAATTATTAATCACAATTATAGTCTTCTTCCTTTTTTAAAATATAAGGACGCAGTTCAAGTCACTACTCTGTGAAATAGTTCAAGCAATTGAAAGAAATGGTGCATTTGCCAGGCGACTACACAAAAAAATTAATGTGCTTGTCAAGTAGGATAGGAAAATAAGTGGAATTAATGAGTTCATGGATGATGATGATTCTACTCAATCTGTTGAGGCAGCTCTCTCTCTCTCTCTCTCTCTCTCTCTCTCTCTCTCTCTCTCTCTCTCATATATATCGGCGATTCGTAATTCACCTCATTGTATAAAGCGGCCAATTGTTTCCGTAAGCCTGCTAGGCCACAAACAAAGTGAGATTCCAAAGCTTCCGTTCACTTCATGACAGTACTAAAAAGTTGCCAAATTGTTAGGGAGAATACCACCACCACTTCGATCCCCCACCTCTTCACCATTTGAATTACATCCATCATCTTTTTTATCCAGTTTATGTCTTCATACCTGCAAGCTGATTCCCCATGTAAATAAATCAAACATTTTGGGACGGCCCAAAATAAAAAGATGAGCAAATGAAATGGGACGGAGGGAGAGGGAGTAGAATATTGACCCTTATTTGTCTATGTATACTATGCAGTACGCCATTAAATTCATATCTTTTCACATAAAACTCATATCAATCATGTATTCATAGCATTTCTATTTAAATTCGTAACATCAACGTCCTTAAGTCCAGGGGCGGAGCTATATAGGGGCCGGGGGTGGCCCTGGCCCCCCGCAATTTCCTATTTCGGAGTAGTATTTTCATATTTTTTATAGATATTTTTTAAAAAATTTTAAAACTTTAAAAATAATTAACAAGTAAGACCAATTTTCATTTCAAAAACACTAAATTATGGTGCGATAATAATTTTGCAGCTGTCGAGTAATACAATAACAACAATAGTCAAAATTAATTTTTTAATTTACCAAATCTGACCCATAAAACTCGAATGACTATCTAGATTTAGTTTTGACAATTACGGAACCAAGATTTCTTTTATAATTCGGCCCCCTCCGACTTCGATTCCTGGCTCCGCCACTGCTTAAGTGGCCGACTTTTATCATAATAACAGACTCGCTTACTCCCGTGGCAGTATCCGTTTTTGGGGAACCACGTAAATCCTGTGTTGATTCATTCAGTGGCGGAGCCAGAAATCAAAATTGGAGGGGATCACCAAATTGTGAAAGAAATTTTGGTTCGAAGATATTTCACGATTATTTGTAGAACATTCCTTTACTAAGACACCAAAACCTACTGAATTTATGATCAAATTCTTCACATATGTAAGCAGAAGCAAAAGTTGCTGACGCGGCAGATGCCAGTGCCACTAAGAAGAGAAGGTTCTTGACAAGTTAGATGGAAATTAGTATATCAGGATGTAGGTTCATGGATGATTCTCCATTGAAATAAAAATTAAAAAAAAGTGAGATACCAAAGCTCTTCTATTGTACATTCCCCTCGCATCCACTTTTAATCACATTATACAAGTTGGGTAGAGGCCAAGTAGGCCAAGTTCAACATTCAAGCCGAGGCGGAGGCCATTTGGCCAGCAAAGACGGATCGGAAGGTGAATGAGCTCAGGCAACCACCCAACCCATGCATGCATTGTCAAATTTGTATTAGAATTATGGTAGGGTTTTTTTTTCAAAAAGTATGGAATTACTATAATAACTTCGCCCGCCCAATGTTGTTTTATATATTGAGCAATATAAAAAATCCACGTAACCAATAGTTTTTGGGATAAGTATTATTATCTTGCCGATATTTTGAATACTATTTTGCTTTTAAAATGGATAGATTTGCACATGATTGTATGCAGTTATAGTTATAGATAACGATGTCTTAGTGATTAAAAATAGGTTGATCGATCGGAAATAAATGCAATAATCTTTTCGGATTTTATCATTTTGATTATGAAGCTCCGACTTCCTTATCATTAGTCAAGTTTAATTTAGTATCATCTCTACCTATCATTATTTTTCGTGTAATTCGATTCGATACAATCAGTTTCTCTTCTTGCCATGGGCGGCGGCAAAGGGAACTTGGACTTGCCCGGGGAAGCGACTGGTTGGTGAACTCGGTGTGACTCGGTCTTACTCAGTGGCGACTTAGTGGCTCGATTATACCAGTTGACTCAACCTTACTCAGTGGCGACTCAGTGGCTTAGTTCTACCAGTTTCTTTGGGTCCTCTGATTAGTTGTTTTTTGTTAGTTGCTTTTTATTTTTTCTTTTGTTTCCGATTACCTGTGTTGTATTGTTTTTATGGTTTGAGCTGGGAATCCTTTGGATTCTTTGCTGCTACCATTTGGATCGGATTCATCGTTCCGTCTCCTAGGTGTCGGGTCAATTTCGGCAGGTGTGTCCGCGAGTCGGTGGCCTAGTCAGCCTAATGCCGTTCTCATTTCACTTGTTAGTGGTTTGGATTTCAATCCTGTTTTTTGTAATCGATGCCGGATGGCGTTTGGATATGATATCTTGACTCTTTTCAAAAAAAAAAAAACAATCAGTTTCTCCTTCAACTATATTGCGTACATTAGAATTAGAAAATCTCTTACTCCCTCTGTCCCTTTTTAAGTGCATACCTTGGGAATACGTGCAATTTCAAACCCCTAAAAACATGTTTCCCTATATAATTTTTTAATTTTCTTTATACCAAATTAAAGTGCTCATTGAGTACTTTAATTTGGTGCAAAAAAATTTAAAAATATTATACGAAAGTATATTTTTTAATGTCCATAAAAATACACGTTTTCTAAAGTACTCACTTAAAAAAGGACGGAGAGAGTATTAAATTTGAAGTCCTCAATCTTAATTGAAGCAAAAAAACAACCGACAAGTACTATTTTCCCGCGGGCTGTGCACAACGCCTAAAAGGAGGTTCTCTTAGATACATCAATATGGCCCAAATTGGTGGCCTGACACATTTGGTTCAATCCTTCCATTTTTGCCCCTACCAATTTTTGACATTTTTTTTATTTTGCCTCTGCCAATTTGAGCTTAATTTATTTTTCCATTGCTCCGCTCTACTTCGTATGCTTGCGTATATTATAAATGATTTTGTGAGGCTCACTTCAGGATCCCACACAAATAACCCGAGCCGTCTGATAATTTTAAATTAATATTTTGGGTGATCTTGTTAAAAATCATCTGAATTAGATCATTACAAACAATTGATCTAATCTCCAAACCTTTCATTCAGAATTTAGAATCCTGAATACTAAATGAATTTTGAAAAAAAATTAAACGACCGTGTACTTGGTATTCCCGTGATCTGAATCACAGATATTAATTACAGGACTTACACCTAACTAGCAACAAAAAATCAATTCATATTGAAAGCAACGGGCACGACATTCGTACATAGCACATAGCACGAGTTGTACCAGCTAGCTATAGTATTGTACAATCCAGAGCCAACTATATTAATTTGGACAAAAATTACTGAGAACCCACTACGACTCTGCTACTCATCATATGCTTAACAATTGTATGGTTACTTTCTGTATCGTACTAATTCATTCAACTGGACTCAATGTGGTGGCTCAACTTGAAATATTCACCAAGTATTTTCTGGTGGAAGATCTCAAAATGACGTTACCAAACACAACAATTTCTGCATATCATTTGTTTTACTTTTTAATAATAATAATAGTATCGGCAATCGTTTTTTGACAAAAGACAGAAACATGGTCGAAATTTGCTCGAGTGGGGGACACCAGTACATGGTGCGAATCACCTTCATCACTTGTGTATAAAAATATCATTCTCCTTTACGAGCACAAAAATAAAAAAAGACTTAGTGAGATCAATTAATTTCTAGAAACTCAACTGACAAGTTCAGGACAAATTACTCCCTCCGTTCATTTTTAAATGACCCCTATAAGAATACGTGCAATTTCAAACCCCTAAAAAACATATTTCTCCATATAATTTTTTAATTTATTTTATACCAAATTAAAGTGCTCATTGAATACTTTAATTTTGTGCAAAAAAATTTTAAAATGTTTATACGAAAGTACATTTTTTAACTTCCACAAAAAATACACTTTTCCCAAAGGGATCACTCAAAAAGGGACAGAGGGAGTAAAAAACAGTATCATATGTATTGTGTCAACGATTTCCGTCGTCGAAACTTCTTTCTTTCTCTCTCTCCCTCTCCGCAACATATCAAAAACAGCTATGCTAAACAACCACATGCACCAGTGAAGACGAACATAATGTTTTAGTGAAATTTTACTTAGTAACATAAATAACATTTTTATAATAAATACATCGATTTTTGTCATTAATTTTTGGTCACTAGTTCTAAATATTGGAGCATTCTAGGAAAAGAATAAGTTTTAGGTTTTATACTTAACTAACTCTCTAAAAATTGCAGTGGATAATTATAAATAGTTGTAACGTTCACTAACTTTGTAGTCACCGGTCATCAGTCATGGTTAGTATGGTGGTGACTGGTGATGGTAATAAGGTCGGCACCACATAAAAAATAAATAAAATAAAATAAAAACTAAATTTTAGTCTGACTCCTTACTTTCTATTTTTAAATTATGCATGTAAGAATTGAGAAATATTTAAATAGCTTGTTGTGGAAAAATTTAATTAACGTGCACGTTTGACATTTTACATTAAAAAAAATTGTTGTGAATTTCGTGGAAAGTGATTAAATCGCCAAAAAAAATTCAACATGGATTATGATCACAAAAGCATAAACTGAACATGTTAATCTGCATGGAAGTCACTAGACATAGTTAATTTGGCACTATTAATAAATAGTAGTGCACCATCGATTCTCCACATAACTTTTAACACATGCACCAAATTAAATCCGTTCGGTTTATGTTTCTAAGCACTCACCAAAAAGCCTTTGCCTTTGTCGTATAGTTAGGAAACATTAATCCAACACCACCTTTTTTTAATCAAGATTAACATCGCAATCCTCTCTCTCTCTCTCTCTCTCTCTCTCTCTCTCTCTCATATTCAATTAATTATTATCATTACATATATGTTGTTCTGACTTCTTGGTTGAAGAACTAATTACTTTCACATCAAGTAATCAGCTGATTAATCACATACTCGGGATCGTATAATGCGGGCTGCACTACGGAGGTGTAGTGCTTGATTCGAACAGTCCAATTTTACGATCAATGGTCCAGATTTCCAATAAGTTATAGGTGTACTTACGTTACCTGGAGAAATACTTCTAGTAAATCTGAACTATTAAAAACGTTTTTAGATGCTGGCTCATATCGTGGACAACACCCTGATAGTGGTGGGAGGGTCCCCTTTAATATAGATACTCACAAGTGCTGACATTGATAGAAAATTGGCATGTCTCTTAGAGATTGAAGGTGCAAATATTAAACCATCAACAGGATTCACACATGTGAACAAAGATGGTAGTATATATTTTTATTGCAAGCATATGGCACAAATCAAGATCCCATTTGTCTCAAATTTCTCCAATGAGACCCTCCCCGGAATTATCGATGAGATCTTTTTTTTTTTTTTTTTTATGAGGAAAAGTCAAGAATGTCATTCAAGACGTCATCGATCCGACAATGAATGGAACCAAAACCACTAACAAACGACATGAGATCTATACAGGTCAAATGTATATGACGCATGGAGTAGGTCATCATTACAAAAGGTTAAGTTAATCGGATGGTAACTCTCCGTGCAATCACATTTGACCTGGAAGAATTGAACGTGAAGTAATTAATTTGATTATGCAGTTTAATGATGGAATATTTCACTGTGGAGAACCCACATACAAGACATTTGCCAGGGGTGTCTAATTTTGTTTTTCTTGCTATGATGTCAATTTTGCAAATTCACTATCAAGAGTTTGTTCTCTCTCTTTTTTTATTTTTTGAAAGTGGAGATCGATTTGGAGAAGGTGGGGACTTGCCTTTTCTCCTCCAATTCTTAATGAGGGAGAGAGAATAATGTGAACATGTAATAGTAGTAGCCAAATAGAGATTAATGGGTCAGCCCTGATTTTTCGGAAGCCTAAAATTAAAATTAAAGATGGGTCTTTTTTCGCTAGACTACTTTATAAAGTATACCCATTTTTCGGAAACCTAAAATTAAAGTTAAAGATGGGTCTTTTTTCACTAGACTACTTTAAAAAAACAGGAGGAGCCCGACAATTCGTAACTTTTGGAAGGCCTAAAGCGGCCGCATCATAGACTTTAGCTCAGAACCTGCTCTGTTTAGAAGTTGAGTGCAGAATCACTTGAAATGTTGCCAAATAATAGAACAGATTCGAGTTAAAAAAGTTAAGATTAATACTCTGCGTCACTCTAGTGGTGGCCTGGTGGGTGGGTGGAATGGTAAGGGTATTTTCTTCAATTAGAAGCTGAATTGAGTCGGATATACATTACCCAATTAAAAAACTCAGTGATCCATCATAATGTTTAATGTGAAACTGAAATGTCCCCAATACAAAACTCAATCGTGGGTATGACATCTCTCTCTCTCTCTCTCTCTCTCTCTCTCTCCTCCAAAAAATTCTCATCCACTAAATTTTTTTTTTAATTAAAAAAAAAAAAAAAACTTGTTCCTTTCACATTCATATGACATGCTTCAATTCCTTTTTGCAACAATAAAAATGAGGAAAATTTCGCTTTGGTCTCTGAAAGTGCAATTGTGAAGATTATAATGATATACAGCCATAAGGTTTTCCAAAAAACAATCATGTATCATCGTTAAGAATTATGAGACATAATCTACATGTTAATTCCATGTGCCTTTATATACTGCATGTAGGTCACATTATAGATCACGTGGACTCGTGGAGAGTTTCAACCCCACGTAAAACCAACTTAAAAAATGTTTCATCCAAATCAATCACAGCGGTCCGTGTAATTGCGTACTATCGTTGCCTGTTAATTAACGTTGGAAAGAATGTTCTCACATAAAAAATAAAAAATAAAATAGGGCAAAGTTTCTCCCCTTGAACAGGCAAGGATAGAAAGTTGAAATTCTTCACAAATTAAGAGGGGTACAACAATTTGTAGCATCTTGAATTTTGCAGCGTTAATTAATAAGAGAAGATGTTACATTTTTTAAATGGATGACAGTTAATATCAAGATCCTTTGCCCTCTCTCTGCCCATATTTTACCTTTGCTCCTTTCCCTCGGGGTAGTTTTTGGCATTTTTTTACCACCTAGTAGATTGAGTTTCTCATGCAATGTGTGGGTTTAAATTTATTCATAGCTTCCCGGTAGAACTAACATACTCCTTAACACTCGTAGAATACAAAACGACAATAATTTCGTTGTTGACATAGGTGTTGTGAGATTCTCTACAAATAACTACGTAGATAACTACGAGTCTGAACAGAGAAGGATGAATGTTATTTTCACCCACAAACAGTGTCTCCCCTGAAGGGATCAAATGGACAATAATTTCAGTTACATTTCATAACTTCGAATATGACTTCTAGTGCATTCTAATTCACGGGTTATGTCAAGCCCATTTGGTCCAGTAGATTATCCGAGGAATAGACTGGCACGCCCGAGCAGATACTTGATTGCGCAACTGAATATGACCCTGCTGTCCTCTCCTAATATATGAATCTAAAAGTTGGGATTTCTGAAATGATGGAATGGCAGTTAGTTCCAAGAAAAGGGGCCATATACAAGCCAAACGAGCCGAGCAGTTATTTATTCAAACTTGGATTGAAACGAGCTTCAAAACTTGTTCAGCTTGTCGATCTCGAACGATCTTTAATCGAACCAAACATGAGAGCCGATCTCGAGTAGCTTGAATTTTTTACACAAACTGTTCGAGTAAAGTAGTAACTAGTTCGAGCTTGGTTCAAAACCTTAACGAGCTTCAAAAATGTTCAAGCGACGTTACTTAAACGAGCTTTTAATGAACCAACATGACCTCAAACTCGAGTAGCTTGGTTTTTTTTTTTTTATCCCTAACCCAAATCAACAATGCCCATTGATCCAATTGAGAGTATGAGAATAGGGGTATCTTGAGTTTGTATGCTTAAAGAAGAGGACAAGAAATCCAATTAATTCATCAAATATCCAGTCAAGCTTGGTTTCAGGTAAACTTAACACAAAACTAGAAGGCTTCAATGACATTAAAGCAAGCCAGTATAGTATATCAGATTTACAGCACAAAAGTGGCACCAGTTTACGGATTTACAACTAGCAGCGGCCGTGCAAATGTAGGTTTTTTGCCAGTTATATAACAGAATAATAGCGAGAAATATCAGCACACGTTTTAAACATACCAGGAAGTATTTATCTACATATTTCTGTCACAGTGCAAACGGCGATACCTTCATGAGTGATCTTCAACCATCTGGTTGACAAAAAACTTTCCTTCTACGCTCTTATTCACTATTACCTTGAACTTCTCCTCTTTGGTTCCCCTCTTAACCTTCAGAAGCATATCAAATTTGGAGTAGTTTTCAATTGCCTACAGTGAACAGAAGAATGATTGTCAAGGACATATCTTCTTCATTTATAACAGAACTTCAACGAGACATGGACAAAGATAGAAAGGGAGAAAGAAACTAATTAATGAAATAACGATGAAGAATTTGACAACATAATAGTGAAGCAAAAACATTCCCGACCTTAACCTTAGCTAGAAGGATCTCTAGCAGTTCATATGGAGCCAGGGAGTTGGACCTCTGTTGAATGGTCTTCACAGCATGATATGCCGCTCCTTTGACCACAGGATCATAACTAGGCACAGGGCGCCATCCTTGTTCATGACCATCTGATTACAGCAAAGGCGTAATTATTGCCTGCTCACATCTATTTTCTCAAGTAAGAACAAAAAACAAAAAGGAAATAAAAAAAAAATGTACATGTCATATTGGCCACAAGCTAAAAATTAAAAGTCACAGTAGTAGATTTACTCTTTGGAGGAAGACAATGTTGCCAAGAGGTTGGGGGACAACAATCCCTGGGAATAAACCGGGATACGGAATTTAGGATGCAATTCTCGTAAGAGCTTGTCCCAAATCAGCTATGAAAGAACTCCCTCCGTACCAAATTTCTCGTCCCTTTTCACAATCATGACTCCTCAAAAAATTGTTTACATTTTCAAATGTGTAGTGTTATATATGTGTACTATGTAGTATGGATTTTATTTGAAAGATCCTAACTACTTTATTAGACAAAGTTTTCAAAAATCATAGAAAACATTATAGATTGTAAAATATGAGACTTCATCACGCATGCTGATCAATGGACAAGAAATTTGGGATGGACGGAGTACCTCAACTAGAATATGAGCCTCGGTGGCATCTCCGCTCAATGAGCAATTGGTTTTGAGTATCCTTGACTTCCGAATAGAGTCTCGGTTTCATTGTTGATTAAAACCCCCTTATATGTGTCTCCATTCCCCCTTTCTAGACAGTCTACGGTTTCGCTCAACCGAGTGAAACCTATTTGAACTACGTGCTACAAGGAAAATCAGTTTTCCATATATATCTTTTGGAAAGGAGAGAGACATAGCCAAACATTGCGTATTTCACTATCAGGTATGGAAAGGTTCCTTGATTCCTTCTTAATAATAACAGAGAAAACACCGTTCCAGTATACCAGAACTTCTAACAGCCAACCATTACCCTTAAGCTATGAAGCACGGATACGGATATGTAGATACGGGATTTTTCTAAAAAGTCGGATACGTTGAATATAAAAATATAAAATTAAATATATTATATATATTTAATTTTTAATTCCTAAAATTCCATGACACAAGTTCACCATTATATATATATATATATATATATATATATATATATATATATATATATATATATATATATATATATATATACTAGTGTTGGTTGTTCGTGCTCCACACGGTGTTTTCTGCTCATTGTAATGAGAGTAAATTTGTTTGATGAATTAGTGTATCTCAATTTTTTTGTAGAATTTAGGTGTGTTTTGGCTTAAAAAGTTAGCTGCTTTATTTTTTCGCCTTTATTTGATTTTTTTTTTCACATTTTTAGTTTTGCATAAACTTTTTGTGTATTATTGATTCATCTCAGCGAGAAGAATCAAATAAGTAAAAAATTATGATCGAAGCTTAAATTTTTTTGAATAAACTGATGAGAAGGACAGAATTGTCCATTTTGGGGTTAAAATTGGACACCAAATTGGCACTGTTCATACATAGTGTTTCTTATTATGTAGTGTAGATACACAACGTGAGAGAGAGAGAGAGAGAGAGAGAGAGCAGAAGCTATGTCGATCGATTTGGGGGGAAAACACATATAAAGCCCTAATTACACTTTTAACCCACATATTTCAAGTACTAACATATTTACCCGAGCATCCGAGACATATCCTAGCTATCTAAAACGTATCCGAATACCAAAAAAATAAATTTAAATTTTGGACAGTTTAAAAAATGTAACGGATACATATCTGGAGAGTATCCAAGAGTATCGGTATCCGATACGGATTCGATACGTGATACAGAGGCCAAAATATAGTATCCGTGCTTCATAGCCCTTAAGTGACATCACAGTGCGGGTGCAGCTACAGGTGCAAGAGCGTGAGCGTGAAAGAACCACTTTCCAAATATCTAGAGAGCAGGCTTAGTGCTTTCGCCTATCGGCAGCCATTACCAGCTGTTCACCATTCCTCCCGTCTAGCCTATTTCGCTAGCATGACTCGTCTCTAAAGTTTCATTCAAGTCCTTAGTCCCACATAAAGCACTTTTTTTAAGTTATCGTTATGCTTCATCGACGGACCTCTCTTATCTAGCGGAAGCATCTCAAAGCATTTATACAAGTATACTGAGATATCCATCATTATGTATATTGTACTTAGGACCAATCATTGCATAGATTTAATATGGAGACAGGGAGAAGGATCTCTAGCAGTTCATATGTAGATGGGGAGTT
Organism: Vaccinium darrowii; assembly: GCA_020921065.1. Lineage (NCBI taxonomy): Eukaryota > Viridiplantae > Streptophyta > Magnoliopsida > Ericales > Ericaceae > Vaccinium > Vaccinium darrowii. The sequence continues at coordinate 28,709,348 of CM037151.1, forward strand.
GGACCTCCGTTGAATGGTCTTCACAGCATGATATGATGCGCCTTTATGCACAGGATCATAAGTTGGCACAAATCGCCATCCTTGTTCATGAGCATCTGATTACAGCAGAGGCCCTATTATTCCCCACTCAAATATATTCTCTCAAGGAAGAACGGAAAAAACAAGGAAAAAGAAAACTCTAGATGTTAGATGGACCCTCGTTGAGTACGGGTAAGATTGACCACAAGCTAAAATTTCGAAATCAAAGTAGTAGATTTATGGTGAGGAGCAAGATAAGTGTATATGTTTCCAAGAGGTTGGGGGACAATGACCCGTATTCCCTGGGAATAAACTGGGATACGGAATTCAGGAGACAAATTTCTTTCAGAGAAAATCCCACGTCAGATATGAAGTACCTCAAAACTAGTATATGAGCCTTGGTGGCTCTTCGCTCAATGACCAATTGGTTTTGATTCTTGACTTTCAGGCTAGATCCTCAAAAAAATTTCAATTAAACCCCATCTATTAGTGTCATAATTCCCCTTTTGTTAAGATAGTCTTCAGCTTTGCACAACTAAGTGAATCCTATTTGCACTTTGGTGTGGTAGGGTTCCAACTTAATTGTACCAGGGGTAACACCAAGCTCATTCCTGTATACCAAAAAGTTAAATGGACAAACATTACCCCAGGTTACAAGTTCGAAGAGCAGGTGCGGCTACAGGTGTAGGAATATGAGCACGAAAGTACATTTTTCCAAAATATCTAGTGAGTGGGAGCATTTCAGAGCATTTTTATGTAGATTCTACTTAACTAAGCATTTAATAGATTTGATGTTTCGGTTATTTTTTGGTAAATAATACAAAACAAGGTAGTACTATCACGGGAATAAACTGGGATACGGAATTCAGGAGACAAATTTCTTTCAGAGATCATCCCACATCAGATATGAAGTACCTCAAAACTAGTATATGAGCCTTGGTGGCTCTTCGCTCAATGACCAATTGGTTTTGATTCTTGACTTTCAGGCTAGATCCTCAAATTTTTTTCAATTAAACCCCATCTATTAGTGTCATAATTCCCCTTTTGTGATGGTCTTCGGCTTCGCACAACTAAGTGAATCCTATTTGCACTTTGTGCGTGGTAGGGTTCCAACTTAATTGTACCAGAGATAACACCAAGCTCATTCCTTTATACCAAAAAGTTAAATGGACAAACATTACCCCAAGTTACAAGTTCACAGAGCGGGTGCGGCTACACGTGTAAGAACATGAGCACGAAAGCACATTTTTCCAAAATATCTAGTGAATGGGAGCATTTCAGAGCATTTTTATGTAGATTCTACTTAACCAAGCATTTAATAGATTTGATGTTTCGGTTATTTTTTGGTAAATAATACAAAACAAGGTAGTACTATCACAGAATCACGAGGTAGCCTAGCAGCATAAGTTTTAAACCCCATAAGTCAGGTCACACATTCAAAGCTTGGCAAAGGCAAAGAAAGTCTTCATTTGCGTTTGGCACCCACACAGGTTGCTCCAAGGTCGTATCTTCCTCATATTAGCTTGTATCGGGAATCTTGCCCATTTTCATTCTCAGATTGAGAAACCTCAACTTGACATATTGTTTTCGACCCCACCGATGCAGATTATGTGACTTAGCATTATCGTCTCCCTGGCAGTAGGTACATTTATTATGTTTAAATTTACACCTAGATGTTAAAGTTCCGTGCCCTGAATTTTCGGACAGAGCTTAGTTATACTAAGAAGGGCTTCATCCCTTTCATCCAGCGGTTACAAAGTACTTATAAATAACAAGATGGTGTAAAAAAAATGTGCAAAAGCGGAAGCTAATCTTGATGCATTGGACGAAGCAAAATAAGAAGCAGCCTTCATTCCTCGAATGCTACAGGGAGCAGTGTTCTAAAAGAAGGTCTAGAAGGCCGAGTACTCGCCGCCCAGGCGCTAGAATGACCCTTGCCGACTAGCCCGACTAGACTGATTATCCCGAGTATCCCGACTAATTGCCCGACTAGGTGCTGAGTACTCGGCCCTCGAAGCTAGAAGGTGCCCGGCCGCCTTGGGAGCGCCTAGCGAGTTTTAGAACCTTGACAGGGAGGAGACGGAATCAAAGGGAGACACACTCAGCGACAAGACCTCAGAGGGAATACAACAACATAAGTAATATCTTCATAAATGACTACATAAATAACAATTATAAAACGGAATACTAGTTTTCCTTCTTTTCGACAAAAAAAATGGAAATCAAAGAGAGAGAAGGAAAAGACTGCAGCATGCTAACAAAAATGCTTTTTACAGGTATGCTTGAATTATTTCAGCTATGCTTTTTAAACCACATACCCCAATCGTGATAGATGAGGGGTTCTAAGTGCTTTTTACCCCATTCAAACATTAAGGATGTATAACTGCATCTAAATAAATTAGATAGTCCATTACCTTGCTTCACATTGAGATCAGCGGAAATGTATGAATGGCCATCACAAGTACGCTTGAATTCCTGCAACTGCTTAAAGTTCAACCACGGCTAGACCCAAACTTTTGCTTCATATATCCCTCTCTTACCAGCATCAATAGCCTCCAAAGTAAGATGGTACATCTTACCAGCAACCACCTGTTCTTTCGCCTTTACCACTCTCGCAAACTCCGGAATTGCATTCTGTACAAAAGGACTGAGTCAACGAGATAAAAAAGAGACACAAATAAAATTCACAGTTAATGAACATGAGTAAATCTGGAAAAGTGAAAAGAGCATTCCAAGAAGCTAACTTAGGCTACTAACACCTGTATTGCAAAAGCCATTCCTCTAGAAGCTAACTTAGGCTACTAAATTATCGTTCTCCGTAATTTTTCTCTTGCTGTATTTCGTCATTTTTTATGAGCTCAACAATTACGGGAATAAGTTTATAGATATGCCATTTCCATCTCCACCATCCAAAGCCATGTTCTTCTGTTTCAGTAAAGCAACCACAATAACTTGATTACCTAGAATTTGTTCCAAACTGAAACGAAAGAAGTCCAAAGCGAATTTATGAGGAAGTGGTTATAGAAACCCTAATTGAACTATCCAGTGTTGAAAGAAGGTCAATGGCAAATAATAATAATAATAATCAATTACAAATGGATATACTTCAAACTCAGACAACCCTTTCTCGTTATTATAACTGTTCTCAAGAATAAAGTATCAAAAAAAAAATACAGTAACCCGCCAATCTTAACTAAGAATTTTTTTTTTTTTTTTGTCAGAAGGACTCGAGAAACAATGTTTGGGACAACTAATTTACAATAGCTTGTACGTTTGATTGTGGATATCCCTTTCCTTCCTTGAGGGTCTTCTCATATCATGAATAGGTTTTTCAAGAATCTGCTACAATTTTATAAAAAACTACTCGGATCAAACCATTCCTGGTCATTTTTTTGGGCGAATCCTCGCTTAGACCCTTAAAAACACGTTTTAAACACATTGAACGGTTCAGATCATCAAAATCCGATTGGGAAGTCAGAGTCCCTTACCGTAGCAAAGTAAGGAATCCCTCATATACTTATATAAACCTAAAGGCCTCCGTTCACACTTTCACTTTTCCAAATCTCAGTCCCCAACTAGGAAACCCTAAATCGTCTACCCCCAGTCCCTCTTCTGAGATTGGATCAACCCCTATTTCAGGCCTTCATCTTCTTCAACAATTACAAGAGATGGAATCAAAATCTTAACAGTGAAACCGTGAAGGTGAAATCAAATTAGGGGCTAATGTCGGCATGTTGCTGGAAAGTCGAAAATGGAAATGGTGCTGCTGCTATTTGTGTGACTGGAAATGGTGTTGCCGGGAATGAAAGTGGAAAATGCTAATGTTGGCATGTTTTTGTTGCTACTGTTGTCATTTTTATTAGACGTAAACTTGGAGTGTGTGTTTTATGCTGTTGTCATTTTTATCAAATGGTTTGGCTGGTTTCGGTCCGGTTTGGCTGGTGCATGCAATTGTATGCCTGCTGCTGCTGTTTCTTCTTTTTTTATCGGGCTTGGCCCAAAGCTGAAATGTATTTGAATGGGCTGAAATGTATTTCAATGGGCTGAGAATTCTATTGGGCTTGGGCTCGAAATGTTGCCCATCAATACAAACCAGCCAAACCGGACCGAAACCAAACTGACCATTTAAAACCGGTCCCGGTTTCCTCTTTTCCAAACCGACTTGTCTGATTCGGTGGCAAATATACGCCAAAACCGGACGGAACCAGACCGGTTACACCCCACTACTTATATCCCTGCAGATCCATACACCAATTTTTTCTATCTATATGGCACATGGAACACGCATGGACCACTAATAAGCATCTTTCTCAATTACAGCACCAACAATGAAATGTCAAAGAACTAAATTTTTCAATAGCTGAAAGAGAGTGAACAGACACACCTGCGCAAGCACACACATAAAAGAAATTGATCGCACATAAATGACTTGTACTCGTGATAAAGCTACCTCAGATACGTAAAATTGGTTACATGTGATTATGATTTTGTTCTTTATATCTTTCTGTTTATCAAAATACTGCTACATTTCGTTATTAAATCACTGTGTTATAGGCATCACCCAGACAAAGGGAAGCAACATTATGAAAGTACTAAAATAGCCCAAACGGAAAAACTTATTGTTCAGCCAATGACCAAGTGATAGGCAAGAAAATCAGACAATCACCACTGCAATAAAGCATCAAAGACAACAGAAGAAAATCAAACTCATAAGCAAACTAAAGTCCAATGGAAGCAAATCAAATGAAAAAGAAAAAGAAAAATACTCATTGCACTTAACTGACTACAACAGAAAATGACAATGAATTACATGAATAGAACTTGTTTCCCAACCGGGAGCAAGGACTGTGCAGTGCACTGGGTGCATAGCACTCGTGCTGCGTGACCGGTATGGGACCCACCATGGGTCCCGTTGTTTGATCCGAATCGTTCATGTATTTTATAGTTCGAGCTAACATGCCAATAATGAGATGGAGTACTCCTACATCAGACCAACTCAGCCACGAATTTTTAAACCTTTAGGAATTACAAAAACTTTAATCATCAGGCAACCTTAGATCTAACCAAAACTCCAAAGAGTATGTCATCATAAATAGTCCGACAAAAACGGGGCAACAATTCAGGAAGAAGACCATCAATACCCTAATCATAAAACCGGCATTAGGTGCTTCCATTTATCAAAAAAATGAATTGGAAAAACTCATGATGAAAAAAGATTTATAGGTCCACATAATTAACGTCACTTAACATGTTGCACTACATGCGTTACTCTCCATCCATAGAGTAATAGTTAAAGGTGAAATAATAGAAATGAAATAAACGACAATGTAAAGTTATTTTTTTAACACATGTAAAGTTCATTACCTTATTAACCGTATGACACCCACTAGATACACCCTTCGTTGGGCTTTTGCTGCATTTGACACAAGGAAAGCAACAAATTAGAGGTCCAGAAGACTCACGGGAGAGGAAGCGAAGCACCAAGCAATCTACTTACTTCATCGCTACGGACACATTCTTGTCCAATGACAAGTACCAAAATACTGGTGCATCCAATTGAAAAACTACGTGAATATGATACATCTCCAAAAGAGGGGCAATATTATGGAGGACCTTCATATAGCATGTGAACGTAGTTATTAGATTCATAGGATGTGCAAATGATGAGGGGAAACAAAGCACAAACCAATATAACTCTCAACACCTAATTCTCATCAATTCGAAAGTTTCAAAATGAGGTGGATCTTACCTGAACAATTAATGGAAGGCAACAGCTAAAAACGTAGTAAATATTTCTTCGTACCAACTACACCAAGGCACAAGTGCCAGTAAATAGCAAATTTTTTTAAGGGAAGCGAGATCCATAAAGTAATCTACTTACACACATAACCATAAGCACATACACATTTACTATCACAATATTCTAGATCTACAAATCACTGCTAATTGGTACAGAGACGTTGTCCCACTCAGATATGTGTTACCCTTAAAACTCAAACGTCCAGCAATTGACAAATTCAGGCAGGAAGTCCTTTCGTCATTGTATGAGCTAAACAAAAAAAAAAAAGTTGCGATTTGAGAACGGTAGAACTATTCTATGGATCACCTCAAGAAAATTTCATTTGCTTTATGAAGGCTTCTATCCTCTCAGTTGCATCATAAATATTCTTCTGTTTGATTTCATCCAAGAGCAACTGGCATGTCTGATATCTTGGTGCTATGTCTTGACCTATCATCTCCTCGAATAGGAGGTATGCCCATTCACATTTGTTTGCTCTACAAAGCCCATGAATCAAGAGCGTATAAGAAGAGAGATCAAGACTAATATGTTGTTTATGCATGTCATCTAACAATCCACACAACCAGCTGTCTGTCTTCCCATATTTAAAGCATGACTTGAGCAATGGGCAGAATGACTGAGCATCAGGCTTACAAAATGGAGAATTTTCCAACTCCTTCAGTACATCTATGGCCTTTCCTAGTTCGGCATGATGGCAAAACATTGCAATCAATGAATTGTATGTTGATGTATTAGGAACGATACCCATATTGGGCATCTCCACTTCAAAAACTTGAACAGCCTCTTGCAATCGATTAGCTCTCCCTAGAGTATGAATCAATGCATTGTAAAAAAGTGTATCAGGTTTACATCCAGCAGATCTCATTCTCTCAGGTATTTGCAAGGCTTCCTCAAACTCCCCTGATTTTGCCAGTGAATACATGATAGTGGTGTAAGTAACAACATTTGGAGGGCACCCTTGAGCTTGCATATCATCAAGGAGTTCATATACCTTATGAAAGCTGGATTGGCGACAATAGGACTGGATGATGGTTGAGTAGCTGATGACACAAGGGTGACAACCTTGTCCCTTCATTTCCTGAATTGTCCACTGAGCCTCATCAGCACGATTGATTTTACACCAACCATGAATGAAAATGTTAAATGTGTGAGCATTTGGTGGGATGTGTGATTTGAGCTCCAAGAAAATGACACGAGCTTGCTCGACTTTGTTTTCTTTGCAAAGGGTGTCAAGCAACAAGTTCATGGTTTTTGTATTTCTCACCAACCCAAAATTTCCTAACTCATCAAATGTCTTGACAGCATGTTCCCACTCTCCGGCACCCACAAGCCTCCGCATAACCTTAGCTATGGTATTTAGCGTCACAAAATTGGACAGACGCATTTCCTCTACCAGCTCTCTCATCTTTTTCATTTGCTTTGCTTTACCCAGTATGTCCACCATCATATCGTATGATTCTGCTAAGGGTTTATAGCCAGGACGTGATTCTGCCCATCTAAAAATGCCTAATGCAGACTTCCAATCATCTCTGAATTGATTTAGTAGTACACCAAGAATGCTGTCAGAAATTTGTAAAGCATTGCAAACATGATCATGGCTGAGCGACATAAAAATTTCATCGACGCTAGTTGCAGCACGAACTTTGGATATAAGAACATTAAATTCTGAACATTTAGTCAAATCTGAAGTTCCCTCTTCTCTACAGCCATTTTGGGTTCCCCTTAAGGAGGAAGAGTCCAACGAATAAGGAAACGACGATGAAGAAAGAAAGCAAGAGAAATTTCCGGAGGCAGCATTGGAAAAGCAAGGTAGAAATCGGTCAGTAAAGAAGCTGCTTCTTTTTATATGGTTCCGGAGATGAAGGATCATAAGGAGTTAACAAAGAAGAGAAATGTAGTATTTGGTTACGTGCCCCTGCATCCACCAGAAGAACAAATCATCAGCTACCCAACATTTTATTCACTTTCCAAACTCAAAGAAGGTATCATAGTAATTTTTTCCTGCAGATGAGCGCTTCAAATCTGAAGTTGTAACTGTTATCAGTCTTAGCTCTTACATATATGCTTCTACCAAAGAACCTGATAATCAAGTTCCTTCATCAGTCCTTCACTTGGTTTGTTTGGGAGCCGTTACATTTTACCTAGGAAGCACGGGTACCGGTACACGGTACGGGTACGCGATACAGCAAAAACCTAAAAAAGTAGGGTACGGGTACGGTTGGGTACGTAAGTGTAAATTTTTTTTTCCCCCTATTTTACTATGTTCCATTGCACAAAAATTGCTATAATGAGAGTTGCTACTTAGTACAAGTTCAGCATTTTTAGTACAAGTTTGGTTTTTGTACAACACATGCATTCATAGCAAGTTATTCTTTCGTTCATAGCAAGTTCAAGGATGTAATGGCACAATTGCTATAATGCTCCCATGGAACTGTATATGCAAACTTAAACACCCAAAATTGTAACATAAGAATTTCAACACCAAAGATGCCAGAAACCATTTTCATAACAGATCTTCATTCCATTGATTCATTAACAAGTACAAAAATGAGAGTTGCTAACATTAAAAGACATTTTTTTGCCTACTGCTGCACCAGAGAAAGACATTTTTTTACCTACTGCTGCACCAAAGACATTTTTTTTTAAGAGAGAGAGAGAGTGCAGCTGCTGCTGCACCAGAGAAAGAGAGAGAGTGTACACTGTGCACCAGAGAAAGAGAGAGAGTGTACAGCGAGAGAGTGTACAGCGAGAGAGAGAGAGAGAGAGGCGACTGGCGAGAGAGAGAGAGAGAGAGAGAGAGAGACTAACCAGAGAGAGTGCTGTTGCAGCGTTGCTCGAAGTGGAAGAGTAGAAGATCTGAAGATGGCTGCTGCTATTTCTGTTTATGCCCTAACTGACGAAGACCCAAGTCGATTGTTAACTAAGTACTTAATTTAAATTGGGTGTCAAAAATACACCTGAACCCCTGAAGTTTCAATAATTTTCATTCGGGCCCCTTAAAGTTTTGAAAATTTTACAAAATGGTCCAAACGTACCCAGCCAAGTACCCAATCGGAGAACCTAGGAGTACCATTGTCGTACCCAAAAAGTGCAAAAGTACCCAGTACGTTTTTGCCGTACCCAGCCGTACCTATACCCGTACCCAGTACTCGTACGGCAACATTTTCGGAGTACCCGTGCTTCATAACATTTTACACTCCCTAACGGGTGCGAGGCATGCACCTTAATATGCCGAGCCACAAATATTCATAGTTCAACAAGTCCCATGAAATCTCATAATCAAACACCATAAGATTTATATATTGGACCTCAAGGTCTCATAACTAACACCACAAAAATTCATATGTTAGACCACAAAAATTCATCGTCCTCTACACACTTTTTTGGAAAACAAAATTTATAGGTTGGATCACAAAATTTCATACATCGGACCTTAAAAACATATGCATTAATATAGTGGATCACTTAATCTCAAAACACGAGCCGCAAAATTTATATGTTGAAGTTGAACAACAAAAATTAATACGTTAGACCACAAACTACTTTTCCATTAGAAATCGTACATCCAGCCACAAAATCATTGTGCACCAACCACATGCAGTATCTCGCAAGTGGCAGTGTTTTAAAAAGTGCGCACCTCCTGCGCTTAAGCGTTGAGGTGAGGCGAGGCGAGGAGCAAGGATTGCGCTTCGCTGGGTCAGAGTGAAGCGCAGAATACAAAGGCGCAGCTTAGGCTTAAAGCACAAAAGCGAGGGCTTTTTGTAATTTTTCTTCGATCAAATTCATCTCCTCCTCCTTCTTCTTCTCACTGCTCTGTTTTCTTGTCTTCTTCTTCTCTCAATGCTCTGTTTTTTCATTTGGTTAATGGTTAACCGTTAACCCAGTCAATCATAAAAGGCTTGTAGAATTATACTTGGTGTAAAACATTGTGCCTCACTTTCAAGCGCCCCTCGCGCTTAAGCTCGAGGGGACCATGGTGCCTCGGTGTGCCTATTGTCGTTTAAAACACTAGCAGGTGGTGTATCATACACCCTAAATAAGGGGTGTGCAGTAAAGCATCGTCCTTGAACGTGAATTTGACTAACGAATTCTGCATCAACCAGCAAATTAAGGTCGATTTGACTCAAAGCATTATGTTTCTTTTGTCAAATTCATCATCCTTGGCCGAGTTCAAGCTAGTCCATGCACTATCGCAACGGACAACCCTCATATTACGCTAGTAGGTTTAGCTGCACAAAAACCTGGCTTTTGTAAGCCTTGGTGAACTTTTCAATTGGGTTTGTTTCTTAAGCTCCAACAATACCAAACAAAGAAAAACTGCTATCCAATAGTAGTACAACTTTTCCTTTTTCCTTTTTAATGCGCAGATATTCATAACACAAACACCTTGTGAATAGTACGTATTGAAAGACATGAATACGTTTGAGACAATTTGTCAAACATGTGGAGGACATTGATCTATATAAAAGCAAAAACCGAAATGTATGACATGAATAGCACCAAATAATACATAAATACTACTGTGGATTTCAAGACTCGCCACTCTATTTGATTGTCGCACACAATCAAAGCTTGTTTGAGAGAGAAAAGGAAGGCTTACCTATGGAAGCTAACAAAGCTCTTCCTCCAATCAGGTTGGTGGCGGTAGTGAGAAGCCGACACTTCAGTGCTTATTTGATGCTACGATGAAGTTGTTCGATAGGTGGCGTGTTTCAAACAAACCTATATCACCGTCAAAAGATGTGTTACTTCGTGGTGTCTCAATCGTAGCCGCTTCAGATCAAAGTTATTAATTTCGTCCCGTTCCCGCCGAGAGGTACCGTATCAAAGAGAAAACGGGACACTCAACACCACGTTCCGTTCCGCCTCTAACAACGCTCTATAACGGACGCCCGAGCAATGTTCTGGCCGTTCCTGACAATTTGGGAGACTGAAAAAGAGGAGTAATACCCCATAGAATTCAAAATGGATGGTGATAACGCCAAAACTGTGGTTTGATTGTGCTAAAATTTCAATATATAAAGAGTTTGTACTTTACACGTGAGTACAAATATTTCACGCACTTGAGTTTTGGCACAATCAAAATCAGTTTTGACATTAACACTTTATATGGTAAATTTGCAATACTCCATCCGTCCCAAATTGCTGATAGAACGGTAGAACTATCATCTCCTCGAATAGGAGGTAGAACTATTCTACGGATCACCTCAAGAAAATTTCATTTGCTTTATGAAGGCTTCTATCCTCTCAGTTGCATCATAAATATCCTTCTGTTTGATTTCATCCAAGAGCAACTGGCATGTATGATATCTTGGTGCTATGTCTTGACCTATCATCTCCTCGAATAGGAGGTATGCCCATTCACATTTGTTTGCTCTACAAATCCCATGAATCAAGAGCGTATAAGAAGAGAGATCAAGACTAATATGTTGCTTATGCATGTCATCTAATAATCCACACAACCAGCTTTCTGTCTTCCCATATTTAAAGCATGACTTGAGCAATGGGCAGAATGACTGAGCATCAGGCTTACAAAATGGAGAATTTTCCAACTCCTTCAGTACATCTATGGCCTTTCCTAGTTCGGCATGATGGCAATGTTAGGAACGATGCCCATATTAGGCATCTCCACTTCAAAAACTTGAACAACCACTTGCAATCGGTTAGCTCTCCCTAGAGTATGAATCAATGCATTGTAAAAAAGTGTATCAAGATCTCATTCTCTCAAGTATTTGCAAGGCTTCCTCAAACTCCCCTGATTTTGCCAATGAATACATGATAGTGGTGTAAGTAACAACATTTGGAGGGCACCCTTGAGCTTGCATATCATCAAGGAGTTCATATACCTTATGGAAGCTGGATTGGCGACAATAAGACTGGATGATGGTTGAGTAGCTGATGACACAAGGGCGACAACCTTGTCCCTTCATTTCCTAAATTGTCCATTGAGCCTCATCAGCACGACTGATTTTACACCAACCATGAATGAAAATGTTAAATGTGTGAGCATTTGGTGGGATGTGTGATTTGAGCTCCAAGAAAATTATACGAGCTTGCTCAACTTTGTTCTCTTTGCAAAGGGTGTCAAGCAACAAGTTCATGGTTTTTGTATTTCTCACCAACCCAAAATTTCCTAACTCATCAAATGTCTTGACAGCATGTTCCCACTCTCCGGCACCCACAAGCCTCCGCATAACCTTAGTTATGGTATTTAGCGTCACAAAATTGGACAGACGCATTTCCTCTACCAGCTCTCTCATCTTTTTCATTTGCTTTGCTTTACCCAGTATGTCCACCATCATATCGTATGATTCTGCTAGGGGTTTATAGCCAGGACGTGATTATGCCCATCTAAAAATGCCTAATGCAGACTTCCAATCATCTCTGAATTGATTTAGTAGTACACCAAGAATGCTATCAGAAATTTGTAAAGCATTGCAAACATGATTGATAAGTCCCCAATATTGTAGATATCCGGGGCTTATCTAACTCTTTTATCTCACACACACACGCGATTCCGCGCCTTATATGTTTGATGTGCGCGTCGTAGTGTTTTTGTCAAGTTACAGGTAAAACACAGAAATAAGTCCGTTTTGAGTGCATTGGGAACCGTGCCACGTTATCGAGGGCCACGAGCCCCATGGCACGCCAACATCGGGCTCGGGAAGCCAAAAAGTTGCAAAGACAAGTTGATGGCTTGGAAGCCGGGCCGCACGCTCACATGGACTCCCGGTGAATTCAGGAGTGATCAAGCACCCACTGCGACCATAAACCTCCCCCGAGGGCCCCACGACGTATTCAAATGCTTTGGAAGAGGCCCGAAGGCATGGAAGGCCAAGGGAGTGACCAAAGGCATCATCGGACCAATAGTGGATTGATCCACTCCTAATAGTGGATCTATCCACTCAAGCAAAAACATGGTCAGAGCATAGTGGATCGATCCACTCCCAATAGTGGATCTATCCACTCAAGGCAAAAACATCATCAGTCCATTCTGGATCGATCCACTCAAGTGCAAAAGTTCACCAGAGCATTCTGGATCGATCCACTCCCAATAGTGGATCGATCCACTCTCATAGTGGATCGATCCACATCAGTCCGAAAGTCAATTTTCTGCTACTTTTTGAACATTCTATTAATGGCAAGTTCAAGTAGTTATGAGAACTTTATTAGATATTATGTAGAAAGAGAAAGGGTAGAATATATACACTCTCCTCTCTCCTTCTCTCCCATAACACTTACCCTTTCATTCTTAGTCTAGTTTTTGCTCCTCCATTGGAGGATTTTTAAGCTCTCTCTCTCTAGTTTTTCTCAAGTAAGTCTTCATTTTCCTTTAATTTCTTCTTGTTTAATGTTGTAGCTACTTGTTGTGTCTCTATATAAATCAAGTTTATTTACTGTTTTTACTGGTTAAATCTTATCTCTCCTCTCCTAGCTTTTTCCTTTGAAAACTCAAGCTTTTATGTGTTGTTTGTTTATTTCTTAAGGTTTGAAGTTGTAGACAAGGTAAAGATCATCATATAAAATTAGTTTTTAAGAATGTATGTCACGTTCTTTATTTCCTTCAAATTTCTAGTCAAACCTCCTAGTATGTTTTGTGAGTAGTTTACTTAGGCTAAGTCATGGGGTGATTAGCACTCCATGACTTGGGATTAATCCGTCCATCTCGACAAATGACATACACCTCTTGTTTATCAAATATTTGGGGTTGCACTTTTATGTACCAAAGAGTGGGTTTGTTAATCTCTTTGATCACACATAGCCAAGAGCTTGACTACTTGGCACGTGTGATGCTTTGGGCAATGTCAACTCATCCGTTTGCAAAATGTACCGGAAACCCCTAATCTTTGGTAAACACATTTTCTTGTAAAATGTTTTAAAATCTAAATCTTCCGTTCGGGGGCATTTAATGATGCCCCGAGCCGGTTATCAAGAGAGGATGGATTAACCCGAGTCATGGTAGTTAAATACCCCTAGACTTCGCCTTAGTTTATATTAGTCTTTTTAATTCCGAGTCGTTCTCGAAGTCGAGAGAATTCCACCAAACAAATCACAAAACCACAGTTTGCCGCTTTAAGGCTGAAAATCTACACTTGCAAGACAACTCTCACGTCGGGTGCGTTCGGTCCCTGTGGATTCGACCCGGACTTACCGGTTATCATGCTACCGCCGGCCTAAACCTCTACGCTTGGGGAAATAGTATTGGAATACAATCCAAGGTCGCAAGCAATGATCATGGTTGAGCGACATAAAAATTTCATCGACGAAGAACATTAAATTCTGAACATTTAGTCAAATCTAAAGTTCTCTATTCTCTACAGCCATTTTGGGTTCCCCTTAAGGAGGAAGAGTCCAACGAATAAGGAAACGACGATGAAGAAAGAAAGCAAGAGAAATTTCCGGAGGCATTATGTTTCTTTTGTCAAATTCATCATCCTTGGCTGAGTTCAAGCTAGTCCATGCACTATCGCAGTGGACAACCCTCATATTACGCTAGTAGGTTTAGCTGCACAAAAACCTGGTTTTTCTAAGCCTTGGTGAACTTTTCAATTGGGTTTGTTTCTTAAGCTCCAACAATACCAAACAAAGAAAAACTGCTATCCAATAGTAGTACAACTTTTCCCTTTTCCTTTTTAATACACAGCTATTCATAACACGAACACCTTGTGAATAGTACGTATTGAAAGACATGAATGCGTTTGAGACAATTTGTCAAACATGTGGAGGACATTGATCTATATAAAAGCAAAAACCGAAATGTATGACATGTATGGCTCCAAATAATACATAACTACTAATGTGGATTTCAAGACTTGCCACTATATTTGATTGTCGCACACAATCAAAGATTGTTTGAGAGAGAAAAGGAAGGCTTACCTATGGAAGCTAACAAAGCTCTTCCTACAATTAGGTTGGTGGCGGTAGCGAGAAGCCGACACTTCAGTGCTTATTTGATACTACGAGAAGCGGACGCTCGGGCGATGTTCTGGCCATTCCTGACTATTTGGGAGACTGAAAAAGAGGAGTAATACCCCATAGAATTCAAAATGGATGGTGCTAATGCCAAAACTGTGGTTTGATTGTGCCAAAATTTCAATATATAAAGAGTTTTCACTTTACACGTGAGTACAAATATTTCACGCGCTTGAGTTTTGGCACAATCAAAATCAGTTTTGACATTAACACTTTATATGGTAAATTTGCAATAAAAGAGAACAAGGGAGGAGTTTTTATTTATATTTTCTAAACAAACAGAAAAATGGTGGATTTTTATATGACTTGTATATTAAAGTATGATTTTGATTAGGTACTCACATTGGTGATAAAACTTGAATAAGAAATAACGAAATTGATAGAAGTTGAATAACGAAATTAATAAAACTTGAATAAAAAATAGTTTTAAATAGGGGTTTTGCACAAAAAAGATCATTATGATTCCATCCTATGAGATTTGAATATTTATGATTTCATCCTAGAATTCAAATAAACCCCAAAACACAATTTCTATCTCCTAATTTTCCTAATATATTTTCTCTCTCATAATCTTTCCCAATTTATCTCTCTCCTAATCTTTCCTAATTTATCTCTCTCTCTCTCTCTCTCTTTCTCTCTCTCTCTCTTTTCTATTGTTTTTAATTCTCTCTTCTCTAATCTTCTCACACCTATCTTCAAACAAAATTAAAAATAAATAATCATGGCATTTTGACCTAATGCACCACCAAAGAAAAATGGTAGATTAAACATAAAACATATGGTAGATTACTGCACTATATTTACTTTGCTGAATCACCAAGGTGCTGAAGTGCTAAACCAGTGAACCATATTTTATTGTATCAAATCACCCAATATGGTAAATCAATAAAGCATGTTCACATGTCAGTGAACATGATTTATTGATTGACCACTTTTACTATATCAAATCACCAAAATGGTAAATCAATAAATCATATTCACTGTACGAAATAGCCATCGTTAGAAAGGCATGTGAACATGGTTAACAAACCACCATTGAATAAAAAAACACCGCCGTCGTTAACAAGATCCGAAACCCACCACCACCATACAACACAAAACAAAATATTACAGTAATCAAACGAGATATTACAGTAACCATCCCCGTTTAACCATCTCAATCCACAGAAAGAGAGAGAGAGAGAGAGAGAGAGAGAGAGAGAGAGAGAGAGAGAGAATCAGCTTGATTAAAAAATGAAACACTAAAGGTAAGAATAAAACTAATTGTATGTAGGGGTGTACATGGTCCGGTTTGAACCGGTTTTGTAGAAATCCGGGAACCGAACCATATCTAACGGTTCCAAAGAATTAAGAACCATAACCAGACCGTTACACATATAGAAACAAACCACACCAAACCATTAGACTGGTCCGGTTTGGTTCGGTTTCCGGTTCTAAACCATGTTAGCATTCAAAATTTGTCACAAAAAAAAATTGTCCACAAAATTTTTGCAAATCCTTGGTAAAACTACTACCATTATACCAACCCACAAATAGATTAAGGAGTCCGTCAAAAACTAAAGTAACTATTAAAATATCATTATTGATATAGATGGTAGATGCAACATTAAAACTTAAAACTAACAAAATTATCAAGTATGTGTGGGTATATAGGAGTGTATATATTATATTATATAACGGACCAGTTCGGTTCAAACCACGGTTCCTAATTTTGATACCAGAGACCGAACCAAAATATCCGGTTTTCATTTTTTTAGAACCAGAAACCAATCCATTAAACCATAGAACCAATCCAAATAGATCGGTTTGGTTTGGTCGGTCCGGTTTCACGGTTTTTTCGATTTTCTTGTACACCCCTAATTGTATGTGTATCCCGTGATTTGTGGAAATATTTCTAGTTTACAAACTTATGACGTTAATTAAGGGAGGTTAGGATGTACAAATTTGTATAAAATATAATATTAGTATATATTCTGCTATATGTAGTTACTTATTTTAATGAAACGCATACTCCTAAAATCTTTCCTTTGATAGGATGTACAAATTAGTATAGAATATAATATTAGTATGTATTAGATACTAATTAAATACCTAATAAGGGCATAATCGTCCTAATATCCTTTTACAGGATGAAATCATAACTATTGAAACCACATGGGGTGAGATCATAACATTCTTTTTTTAATAGGATCACTAATTAAAATTCTCTTTATAAATATAGTATCATTTATTGTTATAATACTACTAGATATTGTGTTAAATTTGAAACCATACACCAAACATACCATTACTGGAACATACTATACCAATTGAAAAAACAGTACACCATCGGGTAGGGAATTGATAACTTTGCTTCCGATGATGGCTTGAAGCTTTGATCGATGAAGAAAAACAATTGTCTCTTCTTCTTTTTTCAAATTTGGACCTTAATTTAGATTAAAAATTATTTTGAGTATAATTAATTTAAAATTTTCCACATTTTAAAATTTAACCCAGAGATGATCGCCTACAAATACTAACAAAACAAATGAAAGCATGGAAAACACATTTAAAGAACGAAAATGCTTCAAGAAGTACACAAGAAAAATACGCACACAAATACCATAATATAACACTAATTTCCCAAGTGAAAATAGAACCAGTTTTGGTCTAAAATACCATAACATCTAAAATTTCTATAGATCTGTGGGGAAAAGCTCCCCAAAATTTCAAGTTCTTAACCAGTTTTGGTCAGGCGTGTAAATTCAACGACAAGTCCATATATACAAACAATTTCGTCTCTTCATCGGACTTAGCAAGTGACTATGTATTCTTGCACAATACTACTTTTTGTTAAAAGGTAGAAATACATGTGGTTTGGGCCATGCTATGTCCAAATCTTGCATCCGCCACTGACGAACATATATCTACGAAGGGTAATATCAATTGTTGTAATTAGAAAGGGAGAAGAAGGGCTTTTCGTGTGAACAAAATTGTGAAGCTGTGTCACAAAAGTAATTTTTACATATATCCTTACTAGTTAAAAAACATAGTAGGGGCAAAAAAGAGAGAGAGAGAGAAAAAAAAAGATATATATATATATATATATATATATATATATATATATATATATATAGGAGAAATTTCTAATGAGGGTTCCCTCACAAATAAAATGCGGGAGAATGCTTCTGGCCGTTGGATCGCGCACAACCATCAACAGCTAAGATTAAAAAAGGCCGACCCGGGTCGGTGGCCGAGTAATATGATACCGGGTTGTACTAAACGAGTCATTATAAGATCTCCAGATCCATGGGTTCCCCTCATTTCACGAGTTCATCAGAGAGAGAAGAGAGAGAGAGAGAGCAAACAGGCGATTTGAAAACCTCAGCGCGAAATCGATCGAGCTCGAGCCAAACAAGTCCAGATCTTGACGAAATCGAAGGTATTTGATACATCACTTACCTGGTCCAGGTGGCATGAGCTCAGTGGAGGATTGGGTGCTTTGGTGGATCGGCACGTATGGCTGAGGGCGTTAGTTAGTTGTTGTAACTGACTTCGCCCAAATTCCGGAATGCTTAGTTGCAGTTAGTTGTAATTCTTCTCGTTCCTTCTTATTACTTTGTAAGTCAGTTTTACCCATATATAAGGGAATAGGTGGTGTAATTGAGATTCATTCAGTTTTCTTGTAAAAGAACCATAACCAGGACGAGAGTTCCTTGGCATGAGTTGGACGAGAGATCCACTTCTATCAATAGAAAATTCCATTCGTTTCCTTCACTGTTCCATTATCATTTCGTTGATTCTTGATTAACATTTCTACAAAAGAATTCTATCAAGTGGTATCAGAGCTTGCAAGCGTCCTTGGACAAGGATCAGTCATGGACACCAGATCTCAAGAGCAGAGGCGTAATGATGAGGCCATCAAGCAGTTACAGGAGAGCACAGATTCATCAATCAAAGAACTTAAGGAGTTAATTGTGGCCATGAGTGTCAAGTATGATCAAATGGCTACGCGCTTCTCTCCACAAGATCGCGAGGAGGATTCACATTCCCACCATAACCATCAATCAATGGGTTCTGCTTCAATTCAGACTCGATACACCAAAATTGATTTTCCTCGTTTCCAGGGAGAAGATCCATCTGGTTGGCTCTACAAGTGCGAGCGATTCTTCGAATTTAACTCGATTGAGGAGAATCTGAAGGTTAAGCTGGTCGTAATGCATTTGGATGACAAGGGCATCCAATGGTTCTAGTGGTTCGAAAAGTCCCAAAACCCTATTAATTGGAAGGAATTTGAGTACGGTTTAAGGGTTCGTTTTGGCCCAAATGTCTATGAAGAGGCAATTGGAGAACTCACCAAATTGTGCCAAAACTCCACTGTGAAAAACTACCAGGAAAGGTTTGAAGAACTGGCCAACAGAACTCAAGGGTTAACTCAAGAATTCTTCGTCAGTTGCTTCTTGAGTGGGTTGAAGGAGGAAATAAGAGCAGCGGTACAAATGTTTCATCCAACTACCATTACTCAAGCAATAGGATTGGCTCGCTTACAAGAAGAGACGATAGAAGCCATTTCCAGAAAATCACGAATGCCTCTTAAGCCTAGTGGAAATTGGGGTTCAACATCTCAACTACCCACTTCCAAGATTTCCAATCCAGTAGGGTTTCGTACGGATCCAAAACCTAACATGGGAGCAAATTCCAAACCCATTCTCAATCATGCAAACCCTGTTCCCTTGTCCAACCCTCAGTTTCCTGTCAAAAAGTTAACTCAGATGGAGATGGATGCAAGGAGAGAGAAGGGTCTTTGCTTTAATTGTGACGAACGCTATGTGAGGGGTCATAGATGTTTGAAAAGGCAGTTGTATCTTCTGATTGGGGATGATGATGAGGAGGAAGAAGAAATTCTAGAGGCTTCATCCACAGAGGAGCATGGTGAAATGGATGTCCTTATCTCAATGCATCCCTTGGCTGGAAGTAACTCATTCAAGACTATGAGAATGCAAGGAAAACTTAAGGGCAGGTCCATTACTATCCTGATAGACTCAGGTAGTAATCATAATTTCATTGAACCTAGTATGGCCAAGAGTTCTGGATGTTTGATTGCACCTGCACCTGACTTAGCAGTAGCAGTAGCAGTAGCGGACGGAAGCAAGCTCTGCAGCCAGGTCATTTGTAAGAATTTGATTTGGGAAATGCAAGGTGAAGAGTTCATGGCTGAAGTAAGGTTGCTTCCTTTGGGAGGATGTGACATGGTGTTAGGAATACAATGGCTCAGTACGTTGGGTCCTGTAACTTGGGATTTCAAAAATCTGACCATGCAGTTCACCTATAAGGGTAGAGTCGTGGAGTTAAAGGGCAATAATCAGTGGAAAATGGAACAAGTCTCAGCCAAACAAATGGGGAGGACATTACAACATGTGAAACAAGGTTTCCTTGCTCAAATTAATAGCATATCCGTCGTGGAGGCCAAGCCACAGGTACATCCTGAAATCTTACCTTTACTACAAGAGTTCTCTGAAATTTTTGCTGAGCCTACTTCCCTTCCACCCTTCAGATCTTTTGATCACAAAATCCCTTTGCAACCAGACAGTACTCCTGTACACATTAAACCTTACCGATATTCCTATGTACAAAAAAATGAAATTGAAAAAATAGTGAAGGAAATGTTAACTTCTGGGGTCATTAGACCAAGTGTTAGTCCCTTTTCTTCCCCAGTGCTGCTAGTAAAAAAGAAAGACAATACTTGGCGAATGTGCGTGGATTACAGGGAGTTAAACAAGCTAACCATCAAGGATAAGTTTCCAATTCCCATTATAGATGAACTTTTGGACGAACTATACGGTGCTAAGGTGTTTACCAAGTTGGATCTGAGGGCTGGGTACCATCAAATCAGGGTATATCCAGCAGATGTGGAAAAAACAGCTTTTAAAACTGATGAGGGCCACTATGAATTCCTTGTAATGCCTTTCGGATTAACTAATGCCCCTTCAACCTTTCAAAGCTTGATGAGCCATGTCTTTAGGCCCCATTTGCGGAGGTTTATCCTAGTTTTTTTTTATGACATGCTGATCTACAGTCAGTCCATGAGTGAACATTTGATTCATTTGTCAACTACTTTCTCATTACTAAGGACTAACAAGTTGTTTGTCAAGTTTTCAAAATGTGCTTTTGGACAAACTAGTCTAGAGTACTTGGGGCATATCATCTCTGACCAAGGGGTGGCAGCTGACCCTGTCAAGCTTAAGGGAATGCAAGACTGGCCCAGGCCCACTAATGTCAAATCCTTGAGGGGTTTCCTAGGGTTAACTGGGTATTATAGGAGGTTTATTAGAGGATATGGCAGTATGAGTCAACCTCTTACTAATCTTCTTAAGAAGGAAGCTTTTTGCTGGACAAGGGAGGCTGAGGAAGCCTTCCAAAAGCTGAAGACAGCAATGGTTACTCCTCCAGTATTAGCTATGCCCGACTACAACAAGGTCTTTGTTATAGAATGTGATGCCTCAGGTCTTGGGATAGGGGCTGTATTGATGCAGGAGGGCCATCCTATAGCCTTCCTGAGTAAGGCTTTAGCCCCAAAACATTTGGGACTTTCCACCTATGAAAAAGAGCTCTTATCTGTGGTGCATGCTGTTCAAAAATGGGGACATTATCTGGTGGGAAGGCACTTTCTGATCAAGACTGACCATCTGAGTTTGAAGTATTTGTTGAGTCAAAGGATTTCCACACTAATGCAGCAGAAATGGATGACTAACTCCTAGGGTTTGATTATGAAATTGTATACAAGTCTGGAAAAGAGAACCTTGCTGCGGATGCTTTGTCTAGACATGGTAATGAAATGGCTGCTACTAATTTTGCTTTGACCACAGTGCAACCTATATGGCTACAGGTCCTGAAACATTCAGTGGAAATGGATATGGAACTGCAGGAGTTGATATCACAATTGGTAGCGAACCCTCAGACCCATGCAAGGTACAAATGGCATAATGGCGTATTAACTTACAAGGGAAGATTGGTAGTGGGGAAAGGGAAGACCATAAGGAATATGATCATGTCAGAAATACATGCCAGTCCAGTAGGGGGGCACTCAGGAGCTGACAAATCTTATAGATTCAGTCAATAAGCTTTGGCGCGTATGGCTGAGGGCGTTTGTTAGTTGTTGTAACTGACTTCGCCCAAATTCCGGAATGCTTAGCTGCAGTTAGTTGTAATTCTTCTCGTTCCTTCTTATTACTTTGTAAGTCAGTTTTACCCATATAAAAGGGAATAGGTGGTGCAATTGAGATTCATTCAGTTTTCTTGTAAAAGAACCATAACCAGGACGAGAGTTCCTTGGCATGAGTTGGACGAGAGATCCACTGCTATCAATAGCAAATTCCATTCGTTTCCTTCACTGTTCCATTATCATTTCGTTGATTCTTGATTAACATTTCTACAAAAGAATTCTATCAGTATTCACCTCTTGTCTCTCTTCCGTCGTCGATTCTCATCGTTTTCCCCATTGTTGAAGTCGATTTTTGATTGTTTAGGGTTTCCACGAACAAGTCTGTCGAGCAAGGAGAACCAAACCAGTCCAGATCTTGACGAAGGTGAATCTCTCTTCTCTCTCTTCCCTCGATCTTCTCTCTTCATTAATCAACTCGAAATCTGAAATCGATTTTTCAATTTCAAATTTTAGGGTTTTCCCACCAACAAAAATTGAGATCTCGTTCCAGGTCGATCTCGAAGAAGGTTCTTCTCTCTCTCTCTCTCTCTCTCTCTCTCTCTCTCTCTCTCTCTCTCTCTCTCTCTCACTTCGTGGTTCTTGAAACCCTAAACTCGATTTAGGGTTTCATTTTATTTTCAGTTGTGAACCCGCATGCTTCATGGATGTATGATGGTTTTTGCATGACTGGTTATGAAATGAGCAAACAAACACATGACCTTACGCTGCTGTATTTAGCTGTTAAGTGATGATATGTGCTGGGAATACATTCTTTAACCTTATTAGTCTTTGCTGACATTCTCTCCTACTAACTGCTGGTGGATAAAGCTCTTATGCAGCTAGGTGGTCCAAAAGCCTATTTTATGCACTGCTACATGTCCTCGGTTTATGATCTCCTATTCCTGGCATATAACATCTTGAGGGGGATGGATTTTTAGAATGCAACCATCTTTTGCTTGGTTTTTTTTTTTTTTTTGGAATTCATGCTTTTGATCCTTGAGACTTGAGAGTGTTAGAACTTGGGCAACTTTAGTTTGTAATCTGTTTTTCATTTTTTGTTTGATACCAAGGTAGTGAGTCTAATGACACTTCATTGTGAGTCTAATGACTTGGAGCATTGTGAGTCTAATGACACTTCATTGATTTATTGCACATCCAATGGCATTCAAAGCTGAGATTGGGTTTCGGATTTATTGCACATCCATTGCAAGTGTATTTGGTTTCTTGTGGTACTACTATAATTGATCACCCATTTTCTAGCAGTGTTGTATGATACGTTTGTTGGACTCGAGTTCTTGTAAGCTCCGTTTTTACGAAATATCAAGTTTGTGTGAGGTTATGCTTTCACTAGATGTGCGTCTTTCCACTTATCCTTTTGTCCTTGACTCATGCAAGCAAGATATCGTTTCAGTTTTCCGGCAACCAAACTGTATTTCTTCAAACCAATAGTACATGCATCCGCAAGCGGTTATCAAAACTACCAACGTCATTTGAAAGTGTGTTGAGACGCTTGACGTCGGGCAATAGTCATCTGAAATTTCCAGGGTTAACAAGACAACTCAGTCATTTCAGTATATCCGCCCTACAATTCAATTAATAAGCAATGGGATTTAGAAACAAAGGATTGCTCTGCTTTGCTAAAATTTGGCTTCCTTTCTCTTCCATGGGACAAAACAGGTTGCTCTCATAGTCATATTTGTGTGTTTTGATAGTATTGGTAATGATAGTTAATGAGCTGGCAACAGGTGCAGCCGTGGTGTCTCAAATGTAGAAGGGCAGCCGTGGTGTCCTGACTTGCTGTGATATAAATTACAACAACAAAAACAAAAGGTTTTGTACGGACTACATTCAGATTGATCCGAATACACATAACATTGTACACGATCAAGAACCCAAATCCATTTTTCATTTCAAGCAATTTTCACATTTGGACACGATACATACACGGACAGGATGTGAACACGATACAGACACGAGACGATACGATAAACAAAACTCCTCAAACACTACACTACTCATAGTACAACACAAAATGAAATCCCAAAAACAAGAAACAGTAGACTCCGAAAACCTAATTTTGAACCTAAACAACAGTAAGGTCTCTTATCCAAGTGATATGGCTAATCTTCATCAGCAACAAGCTTTGACGAGCCAGTCTTGTTTGGGAGTAGAAGGTTGTGAATATTGGGCATGACTCTACCGTTGGCAATGGTGACATCTCCGAGAAGCTTGCTGAGCTCTTTGTCATTCCTCACGGCAAACTGGATCTATTACCATTCAATTTCAGCAAGTACAAAGATGTTTATTACTAGTCCAAATAAAATGAGAGCTGAAACATAGTATGATCTGAAATACATACACACCGTTAGTGGTAGGGATTGTTAATTTAGTTAAGTATTTTTCAAAGTAGGAATGGTAGGGCTAGCAATCATCTTTAACAACTAATTAAACTTCACTCTTAATCGAATATGCATGTAAATGGGTTTAAGCAAGCAAATTTTGCAACATATATATACTAGTGAATTGCCCGTGCCTAAAGGCACGGCGCGTCGAGGTTGTTTGAACTCAATTTTCATGGACTCGGGGAGGTACTGTGCACTCCCGTGCCGTGCACCGTGTTGTGCGCTTCTTGGCCGTCCGATTATGTTTTGGACGGCTCAGATGTGTTCGACAATTATAATTTAATTTTGATTTACTTTGGTCAGTAAAAATCAAAACACATTTGAGCCGTCCAAAACATGATCGGACGGCCGAGGAGCGCACAACACGGTACACCGCACGGGAGTGCACAACACCTCCCCCAGTTCCCAATTTCATGAACCACCATTTTACCTCAATGACTTTTGTTTTGCCTTAATGACTTCGTGTTAGTGTTGTGGTTTTGTTTTAGTAGAAATTATCAGGCACAGCACAACGCGTTCTCAGCAAAATTATACCTAATTAGCCATTTTGTAATACTCACTAACCCCACCAATGACCTGTTTTCTCCAAGTAGTTTTTCAAATCAACTTCGAACATGAATTAACCAATTTCGGGAAATACATTAAAAAAAAAAGAATCAGAACTAACAATGATTAATGACAACAAAGCTGTCTAAATTAATGAAGTACATTCAATGCATTACCATTGAATTCTCCAAGAAGTAATTTTTCCCATCAGAGCTAACAATGATTAATGACAACAAATCAACACTCTTGAAAATCATAGGGGAGATCACTATTGATTTAATCAAACAATGTGTTGGGTGTGGGCGTGCGAGATAGAAAGAGAGAACCCAACGCTTAGCATCACCAATCGTGGAGTCTTGAAGACCTCTGTACCAACAAATCACGAAATTAAGAGACATCCAAATTTTAACAATTTTTTTTGCTACGCATAAATCAAAGCCATTCAAACCAAGAAACCTATAACAAATCAATGGAGTGGGACTACCAAGCTGTCTCCCACGCCAGATTTCCAATTTCCAGAGCATCTCAATACCCTGTTTACTTGACACCCTTTGGTCAGCGTGCACACACACACTGCACACTTGTCACTTTTCTTCTTTACACACACTCCACACTCCAAAGTTGTCTCCATTTACTCCACACTCCAAAGTTGTCTCCATTTACTCCCCACGTGGGAGAGCTACAAAACCCAACAAAATGGCGAGAGAGGGAGGGTTCAGATTTGCGTCAGTGGTAAGCCATTAATAAATCGTGGCCGTAGGTTTAAGGCGTCTTTGATCTCAGCCGTTGTATATAAATGTATTCGTCTAACAACTAACCAAACCAAAAAAGAGGATTGCCCGGTCCATTCTTCTTCTTTTTTTTTCTTTTTTTTTTTTCAAAGAAGAGGTTTTAATAAGTAGTTGGACAATGTGGGAAAACCATGTGCAGAGACAAAGTTGTCGACCTTGGGCAGTCTAAGTAGCAGACAAAGAGGAAAAAAGTAAGAATAAACTATAAAGGGATAAAAAGAAAAAATAAAGGGGAATAAGCATTGAAAGAAAAAACTGAACTGAGGGAGATGAACTACGGCCTGAACTGAGGGAGATGAACTACGGCCTGAATTCGGAAAAAGGGAGAAAAATATGCAAAAGGTAGAAAAATATTATTTCTTGACAAAGTATAGAACCCGTTAAAAAATATATAATGAAATAAACAAAAAATAATAATGAGGTCAGTCCTCAAATTGAGAAGTTTGTTTATTTGTTAACACCACATGTACCTTAGGTTCTATAAAAAAATGGTTGCCTGTACGTGTAGGTTTTTTTTTTATGTGTTCCGAAGACTAAGAAAAGAATATTTGTGCCGGCATTAATTGAACTAAGAAAACCATCTCCCTCAGTTCAGTTCTTTTTTAACAGCACTCTACAATATTCTCACCCACGTCCAGAGCTGTCAAAGAGATATTCTTCAGTCCTATGCTAACTTAAGTGAGAGATATTTTGCAAACCAAATACACTGAACTTATTAAATAAAATAGCAGGGTTAAAGGCACTAAGGGCACTGGGAATACAATAAATCTCACCCACGTCCAGAGCTGTCAAATTTGTGAGCAGAGTGGAGGATGCTATACTATAATATTCTCACCCACGTCCAGAGCTGTCAAATGTGGTAAATGAGTAAAAGAATTAGCCGCATACTTGAACCAATCAAAAGGTATGATAGCAGCAACAAATGAAAGACTACATCCTAAAACAATCAAGCTGGGCTCAGGTTTTTTGAAATTCCTATACTTTTACCACAGAACTCAACGCATAGGAACTCCCAAGCCCACCTTTTATGATTCCAAACTTTAAAAAACTGAAAAAGCATGAAAAAAAAACACAAAAGCATGGTGGCTGTACCAAATTCCATTAATTCCACTGCTCCACACACGGGACAGGGAAGCATGGGTTTGCAACAACATGGGTTTAATAAAAAAGTACTCTTACAGTGAATTTTTTTCCCCGACATTTTCTGGGGGAGAGGGTTTTCGGAACATGTACAAATTGAAATTTATAATTAGCAATTACTCTACCAAACTGGCATTTATCAAGCTGGGCTTCACACAAATATAGGAGAAAACAAATCAAGAACTCCAAATTGAAATTTTAGGGATATAAGAAATCGACCCTTATCCGTAGAAAGGTGCAAAGCAGCCAATAAAGGAAAAATGGGAAAAAAATAAAAACCACATTTTTTTTTTTTTGGGTGCTTCGGAAGAAGGAAAAAAGCTTGGCAAGGGTTGAGTGAAATAATGAAAGAGTAATAATTTCGAAGATGAAATAATGAAAGCTTGGCAAGGTTGAGTGACTTTACCTCTCATTTCTAAACCCAGCAGAGACCAAAGAAAAAAAAACACAAGCATATCAGTGAATCAATTAGAAGACGTAGAAAAATACCCAATGAAACTGAAATTGAGCGAACGATAAACAGAATAAAGTCCAAGAACATAAATATTCTTACCCTTGTGTTTATTCTATAAGCTTCCTTGCACTGATTTTATGCATCCCATCGTGTATCTGAAAGAAAGAAGAGAAAAAAATCAGGTGCCATGTATCTGATAACTCCAATGGAGGGGTTGTAGAATGGTGGCTCTGGACCGGCGTCGGTGTGGTGGCATTCCGCGGTTGTGAGTGATAGAGAGATGGGGAGAAAAGAAAGCGGATCTGGAGAGAGAGAGAGAGAGAGAGACGAAGAAGTAGAAGAGATGGAGCGGGCATAGGGGAGAGAGATCGAGAGAGAAAGGGAAAGTAAGAGAGAGAAGGAATAGGGGCGTGGGTGAGTGCGTTCAATTTTTGAACCGAAAAGGTGGAGTGGGTGGGCTGCAGGGGCAGACCTCGGGAGTGGGTGGGCTGCAGGGGCAATTGTTTTTCTCTTCTTTTGACAGAGTCCTTTTTTCGATTCCCATGCCCATGCCCATGCCCATGCCTATGCCTTGTTTTTCTCTGTTTGGGCGGGATAACGCTGGGGGATAAACTGAATCTCAACCATTGAATAAAGCCATCTCCAATCTCAGCCCTTGAGGGGTATTGTGAGAAGCAATCTGGGCCATTAATCAAGATGGACGGCTGAGATTTATGTGAGGTTCAAAATACATATAAGTTCAAAAAGAGTGAGCTTCCTTATAATAGAGATATATATATATATATATATATATATATATATATATATATATATATATATATATATATATATATATATATATATATATATATATATATATCTTGGTTTGATATAGGGTGCTACATTCATCTCTAACGCACGATAATTAAGAGCCAAAGAGCCAAACTCGAACCCCATTATAAAGTTCAGTATACTTAACTGACCACTATTATATTGAAATGAAAATGTACAATCGGTTTGTTTCAGGTAGGATTTGAGCCCAATAAAAAAAAATTAAGGTTCAAATTTCAAAAATTCAAATTTTGAAAAAAAAAATTTAGGGTTTCAAATTTTTTTTCGCCGATTTACCTTTGACTTAAGAAGTTCTTCCTCTTCTTCGAAAATCAACCTTTATCAAAGGATGTACCGCTTCTTGTTCTTCTGGAAACCCTAAACATCGAGAACATAGAAAAAGGAGTTAGAAAATCCACGTACAGGAAACCCTAAATCGAGCTTAGGGTTTGAAGAACAACGAAGTTAGAGAGAGAAAGAGAGAGAGAGAGAGAGAGAGAGAGAGAGAGAGAGGAAACTTCGAGTAAATCGAATTTGTACGCGATCTCGGTTTCTGTTCGCGGAAACCCTGGAATCTGAAAAACACCGAATTCAAAAACGAGTTCGAGAAGAAGACGTCGTCAAGAACAAGGAGGGAAGAGAGAGAAGAGAGTGATTCTACCTTCGTCGGAGCTCGATTAATCGAAAGGAGGGTTGGGTTTTTCAAATCGCCATTTTTCCTCTCTCTCTCTCTCTCTCTCTCTCTCTCTCTCTCTCTCTTCTTTGGTGTGTCGAACGCGTCAAATGAGAGGGGTGGGATCCGGATGGGTGATTAAACCCGGATCCTGACCCGCGAATGGTTTTACCCGGTTTAAATGACCCGCGTGTATATCCTCCAATCTCAGCCGTTGATTGGCTTACGCGATCCGACGGTGCAGATGACTTTCCCGCATAATTTTTGTAAGGGAACCCTTATAAGATCCGGATCCTATATATATATATATATATATATATATATATATATATATATATATATATATATATATATATATATATGGGGCCGGTTCCCCTCACACTTAAAAAAACACATAAAAAAACACGCGATTTTGTTCCGGGCCCCACTGTGTTGTTCTAAACTGTTGATCTTGTTTAAATGAGTAAAATAGGAGGTCCTGCAAAAATTTAGCTCAATTGGATATCGGTAAGTATTTGATCCAAATAGTTTTGCAAAAACTGTGACAGGAACTAGTGTTTTTAAAACTATTTGGATCAAGCACTTACCGATATCCGATTGAGCTAAAATTTTGCAAGACCTTTTATTTTACTTATTTAAACAAGATCAACGGTTCGGAACATCACAGTGGGGCTTGGAAAAGTGAGGTGTTTTTTTATGTGTTTTTTAAGTGTGAGGGGAACCGGCCCCTATATATATATATATAAGGGATCCCTTAGGAGAACATCCTCCTATATATATATATATATATATACTAGATTGAAACCAATGTGCTTCGCACGTCATTTGTTGCCCATTGTTGATGCCGAACGTCACTTGTTACCCGGTGTTGATGTTATTGTTATTGGTAATTAAAACATGGATTGGTGCCCCCATATCACACCAACAATGTCATTAACATGGAGTTCACATTCTTCTTATTTTAGCTATACTGGTATTAATCCGGACTCATTGTATGTGCTCATTGCTCAAATGCCATGCTCATTATCACTCAAGTTCAATATTTTTGAGATAATTTTGCAACAGTAGACAACGCTCCTCTGAGAGAGAGAGAGAGAGAGAGAGAGAGAGAGAGAGAGAGTAACGTCATTCTAATCAACCTAATTTTTATAAATGAAATTAAAGCGCACGTAACATCCCTTCCGATTTCCATGACTGGACCAAGTTGGGACTTCTTCAACAAACCGTCTTCAGCCTTCTTCTCTTATCACCTTTCATCTCACCATTGCCTTTTCTTGCATCCCCGATGCCCTTCACTTTCCTTGAATCCTAGTATTAATTAAATTAACAAACCCCCCAGAAATACCCAAAAATATCCTTGATAGAGCTGACCCATCTCAGTTTTTCTTCTTCATGTCCATAGGACTCACCTTCCGAGTGACTTGCTCCCACTTTGAGGCTTATTATCAACTTGATGATTCTTCATCACTTCTAATTTATTATCCTGAACCAACTTAAATTAATTCGTCAAAATCCAATTTCGTTAAAGTATTTTGCTAGCAAACAACACAAGAATGAGTTAGTTATTAACCAAATGCTAATAACATAACAGTGAAATGCAGAACACATTGACCTTTAACAACCGTGCCATAGCCATAAGATTGACACAATACGCTTTCTAGAAAAAAAATGGGACTACATGTACTAAACATCAACCCCTACCTTGTTATTCAGCGTTTATAAGGTTATACATCACAAGGAAGCAACTATGACTTTCCGTAAATAAGCAGGATTTTTTTTTTTTTTGGTACTTCGAAAATATATTAAAACTTAAGTCGAAATTCAATTGCTAAAATCCTTAAGAGTTAAAATTCGATTGCTATTGACTAAAACAAAACAAGAATTAGTGACCAAGAAAGGAGAGAGAACGAAAGAGATGCTAGAACAGAAATGTGAAACAGAAAATCCCGGACAACACTAAAATAGTCGGTACAGTAAAATTACATCACATAAGTATATATCAAACACACATCTATGTATACACATCGATATATGTATATGTGTATATGAACATACACATACACAAAGGGAGAGAAGGGAAGGCAGAGCGATCGTAGAGGATTTTGTATGGCCAAAATCTAATCTTTTCGGTTTCAAATGAGTAACGATTGAAGAGTTTCAATTTTCTTGCATAGATAGCGCTTGGTTATCATTGCATATATACCTTAAGGAAATAAATGATAGGACACAAAATTCAAATGAAAAACAAAAAAAAGGAAAAGGAAAAAAGATTCAGAGAGCTATACCTACAGGCTTATTCCAACGCTTAACTTTGCTGACTTAGGCAAAAAATTCCTTCAGGTGTAAATATTCATGTGGCATTGCAAAACCGTGAATGACGATTTCGATAAGATATTTCCGACACCCTCTTCAATTCATATCCAAAACTGCCCCAAATACGTGGACGAGATATACAAGCAACTTAAAACCAGGGTAATTCGTCAATTGTGCACAACATCCCAAATGAAGAAATAGAAAGATTGGAAAGTAAAAAAAAATTACAAACCTCACCTAAACTGAACTGTCGGGTCTGGGCATTTCCAGCACTGCTTGTATTGGTATATCAACATGTTGTTGCAAATCTGCATGGGAATATAGATAGATGACCAACATACACTAATACTATTACAGGTTACTACTGCTTGTTTGTTTGGACCTGGAGTTTTATGTAAACTAATATAAAAATAGACATAGCCCATTATCACTAATGGGCCAAGATTGCCCAAACCTTACCATTCTTTTCCTAAAATATCTTCTCATACAAATTTTGCACATTAATAAAGCATAAATAGGAGCAGTCTCGGACCACAAATTTCCAAATTTGGAACGTTTACAACTTTCTCTCGCCGTCATGAAGGTAATCGCGTGCTCAGTGTTATTGTCAATAACTCGGTATTTAAGATACTTTAGCTAAGTTTAGGGAAGAAATACATTGCAAAACACTATTTAAAAAGGAGTTTCATACATAGCCATTCAATCAAATTGACAGAAAAGTAAAAACTACAATTTCTAATCACTCATTAGAATTGAGAATCATAATTCAAAATCCAAAGCTTTCTGTGATACTTCCTTTACACTTTCGTGCAGATTAAAATGGTCTTCGGTTTCAATATTCTACTTCAAACATCAACTCATACTTTGGTAGTCTAAAGTGGTTGAAATAGACCAGAGGACACTAACGGGTATTACCTTCCAAATCAACTTATTTCCATTACCAAATTTTTAGTCATAACACCAATCCAAAAGCTGCCTAATCGAGAATGGAGCCGCTCACTGCATATACATTATGCATAATATAAATATATGCAAATACAGAAGTTCCAGTAATGGTGAACATTGTTGGCGTCTACTTAGTTGGTTCAACACCATCTAAAATATAGCTTTTGATTGACTGAATTGAAGAGAAAGATGCACATGCAGGAAATAGTGTTGAAGTTCTACCATCTATCATTTTGGAATGTGTCAATCAAGGTAGTTGTTCATCCCATCATATCAGCGGAACAATAAGCAAAGAAAGAAACGACGTCTATTAAGCTTAAGAATGATGCTATTACTAATCAGGAATGAGTCGTGGAGCAAATCCACTTCGGCTTTCACTTGTTCATTCAATAGGCTTGGGGATTGCTTCAAAAGGATGAGCTAGAATAAATGGGATTGAAGCATAGACAATCATCCTTTCCTCTATTGGTCTCAAAACTTTAATCAATTGAATGAAGTAATATTAAAGTAATAAAATAGCATTTACTTCTCAACTTTGAACAGGGGAAACAAAGTTCAAGAATAATTGATGGAGGAATGACAATTATGACACATTATAACTTTACATAGATTTACCTGGCGAACATCACCTTATTCACCTCGAGTTC
The DNA here is from genome assembly GCA_020921065.1 of Vaccinium darrowii. NCBI lineage: Eukaryota > Viridiplantae > Streptophyta > Magnoliopsida > Ericales > Ericaceae > Vaccinium > Vaccinium darrowii. The sequence continues at coordinate 28,742,040 of CM037151.1, forward strand.
ATTCGATGTTGTCAAATGCCTCGATGAACCACCTCATCCAACAACGATAAATTCAACCTGCACAAATTTCAAAACTTTAATCAATTGAATGAAGTAATACTAAAGTAATAAAATAGCATTTACTTCTCAACTTTGAACAGGGGAAACAAAGTTCAAGAATAATTGATGGAGGAATGACAATTATGACACATTATAACTTTACATAGATTTACTTGGCGAACATCACCTTATTCACCTCGAATTCATTCGATGTTGTCAAATGCCTCGATGAACCACCTCATCCAACAACGATAAATTCGACCTGCACAAATTTCAAAGCCTAAATGTTGGAACAATTTATGTGCAATTTAGAGCATCGCTTAAGTTAAAAATGCCATGGCAAAGAGGTAACGGAACAAGGTAACGAAGGAGCTGGCCGTTTCTCCATAACCTATACATAAAAGGGGGAAGGGCGGGCAGAGTTTTGGTGCCCCTATTTGGCTTTCACCCAATGCCGGTCAGCATATACAAACCAACCCTGTTCACACCTTGTCAGATTCTTCCCTCTGGAAACAACTGTTTCTACAAACTTTAAAGCAAAGATCCAATCGTCAATGCTTCCAATTTTCATACAGAGTTGTTTATCATTCTTGGGTTTCATTTTTGTAGAAAGGTTCAATCTTTTTTCATTTAGATAGTGACCATAGTCAATCATCATTCTTGGGTTTCATTTCTTTACGAAAGATCGATTTTTTTCTTCCGAAAATTTCATATTTAGGTTGTTCTGCACCTGAGGCTTGTAGGTGAGTGATCTGTTTGCATCTCACCAAATTAATACTTAGATAAAAATATCAGACCCTAATTTCATCATCCTTTAACTAATTATAAACACTACGGCTTTAAAGATTCAGGGAAATTTGACAAAATTGTCATGAATCTTATCCACCCAAAATCAAACACATTTATACGAAACCTAACTTTTGAACCAAATCAAACCCAAACAACAAACAACTTCTCTAGCATGCAAATAAACATTGCCGAAGGCCTAGCAACGGGGTAACAAAAGGAATGGGACAAAGACTAAAAAAATATTCCGAAATCAGGAAGAGAGAGAGAGAGAGAGAATGCCAGACCTACGTTCACCGCAACTCAATTTTTCTTTTTCTTTTTTATTTATACAGCGCCAATTTATTTATACAGCGCCGCTTCAAGAGTGAAATGCCGTATCTACAATACCACCCTTGTTTTCCGCCTGCAGCAGGGCCCTTTGCTTGCCGACAAAGAAGAGATAATTAGGGTTTACCAGTACCAGATGAGTACAACTTTCTCTCGCTGTCGCTGTGCTAGAGGCTATGGGTGTGTACTTCCATGGCAGAGCAGAGTGGATGGATTGTTTTGGCGAGAGAATAGGGAGCGCTGCCTAGACTAAGGAAGGTGGGCCGAACATTCACACAGAGATTCATCCTGATTCTCGGAAAAAGTAAAGGAAAAAGAGAGATTTGTACTCGGATTTTCGGGAAAGTGAGAGAAAATTGCAGCATGTGAGCAAAACAAGGAAAAGAGGAGGGTAGGGACGTAGCATACAATACTCTTCTTTTATAAATGTGAAAAGACCAAAATACCACAACTATCAGAACACTGCAGAGCACAAAACCAATAGTATTTTGGTCCGAAAATGTTAAAAATGGACAAGCGATTCTTGTTCTTATATATAGAAGGTTAGATTACAAAACATTAAAATTTGAGAAGACCAAACTACCCCCACTATCAAAACGTATTTTGTTAAGAGCTAAGATTCTTTCGTTTTCCTTGAAACCTGTTGATATCACGAATAAAACATAGATGCGTGTTTCCGTTGGCTACAAAATGGAAAACCCAAAATATGATATCACGGATACATCTATGCAATCTGATTGTGCAATCAACGATTTCAAACTAAATGAAAATTATCAGACCAATCACAGTATGAAGTGATCAAGCTAATAGGTCGTACCTCTAATACTGCAAACCAAGAACCAGTGAACTGATGATGTAGCTGTTATGTCTGATCCCATGAGCCAACTGGAGACAATCCCGACCTGAACCACAAATGAATACTCAAACCCAAACCAGTTATTTGGACCACAAATATATCTTCATTTTGAACAACTTGAGATTTCAGTCACAATTCCTAATCAGACAACACAATGTCATTAATAAACATGGTTTGGAAAAATGAGAGAGCTCGTGATTTTCAAACCAGTTATTCCTAATCAGTCACAATTCCATTAACAATGAGAGAGCTCGTGATTTGCAAAAATTGTAAACCAGCATTGGATTTGCAATATTTGTTGCCAAGAGAACAACAAAAATGAGAAAATAACTTGTATGCATATTAACAAACCCCAGATGAAGCGGATCCATACGCATAGTTGGCCCCTCTTTGCAAGTCTGCCATTATTTCTCCTTGCAAAATCAACAACTCAGCTCTCTGTCTCGGGTGCTCTGGATTGTGGAGCAATGATGGCCATCATAATTTTCCAGAGCTGTTTTCCCATAAATCAGGAAAAATAAAGAGCGGATGAAGAAGAAGATCGAATAGCAGCTATAACAGTAACTGAAGGACGCAATACCTTTACAAGAATTGACCAAAGAAGCAGCTGGCTCTTGCTTTGCCTTCGGTATCACGGGTCTGGATTTTTTTAGTTTCATAGACCTTATTCTTACAAAGAAGTTTAGGTATATCATTTAATGGGTATGTTGGCATTGTTTACAACTTTTAGGGGGTAATTTGAGTGAAACATTTCACCGAACACGCGGTGAAGCATTAAGCCCTTCTCATATTCACCTTTTGCAAACAAAAGCCAGCTCTAAACTAAATATTTGAAACTGAAACTAATGTTAAGATCTTTTTACCAAATTCACATATTCTGAACATAATTTTCATTGCATTCAGATCAGAGACAAAAATAAAGTACAAAGAGAAAAGAGCAAATTATTTTTCGAGGAGAGAGTGTGAGAGAGAATTACAGAATTCTTTACCCAGCATATCCGAATTGCGGGTATTGAATGCTACCTGACCAGTCACAGACACTTGTGTCCATCTACACTTCCGATAACAAATTTCAAAATGTAAGATGGACGGTAGAACTGGATATATAAATGCCATCAAGAAGCAATACACCACACTAATTTTAATCACAAAAGAGCACCACAGTTTCAAATTAAAATAAAACCCAGCTAAGAACCTCACCTGATCAAAGCAATAATAGTTAGCTTTTCCTCATCAACTTATCGCCATTCATACAGAGTAAACATATCGCTAACCCAAGCGACCCTTCACCTAGCAATTCATCTATAAAAAAATTAAGCAAATTCAAAGAAACCATTAATGATTCGATGAAGAAGTCTACAGCCACATAGTCGCAGCAAGAATAAGCCAAAAACAGGAATAATTATGCAAATACTCAACTACCATAGCTCACATTGGGTCAATCATCTCGAACAAACAAAAGACCAAAAACATGATTATCAAATCCACTAAAAAAAACCTACAATCAAATGGCAAAATCATGTGTAAATAATTACACACTGATCAATCAAGCCCTTATACACCCCAAGTGGCTTACCAGTTTCTAGACAAACTTTGCTAGCCTATAGCAAAAAAATATGCGGTGTTTCAAGATTGTACATAAGTTAAGCCTAAATTCAAGGCCTAAACTAATGAAATAGAGATAGACAATAAAGTCTACGTCAAGAAGGTTTAACCTAATCAGGAATTGTAGTACTTAACAGAAATTTCAAGGGGAGAGAAACCCTAGCCTTTGATATGAAATAAAAATCGAACCTGGAGAATCCCAATTAATTCTTGGCGTTGCTCCATACCTAGATCAAATCGAAAGGGAAAGTGAATACCTAAAATTTAAAGCCATAGATATGAGCATTAGAAGCAGATGAGAGAGAGAGAGAGAGAGAGAGAGAGAGAGAGAGAGAGAGAGAGAGAGAGAGAGAGATGTTGTACCAGTTCTGAAGACGCGTCGGAGCAATTCAGGAGAGGAAGGGCTACTTTTTCTCTGGTTTTGCCATGATTGAAGCAAAACCTCGTAGCTTTTATAGATCGTTGCTTCCACAGTCCTTAAAGGACCAACACCGACTGACAACGTCCCTTCTCGCCCATGCGTACTTCCTCCCGATTCCGTAAACTAAGGGGTTTTCTTTGTGAAAAAATGAGAGAAAACGATTTATGCAGTACGACTACCTCCTTGAAAAAGGGCCTTGGTCGCCAAGTACGATTACCTCCTTGAAAAAGGGCCTTGGTCGCCAAGCTTCTGCTCTTTTGCCCTATTTCATGCCGTATATTATGGCTTTTTGGAAGAAGCGTACCTGGGTTTTACTGTTTACCTTTTGTTCCTCTGTTCTTCCAAACTACGGTGTTGTCCTTAACTTTTGAAGTATTTCACTTCTGCTCCTGCCCGTATTAAATACCCAAAATACCCAACCATTTAAACCCTGCCATGGCAAAAGAAAAAGGGCTTTTTGGTCCGAAATGGTCAAAAATGGCATGGCATCCTCCGTTCTTATATAAAAAGGTTTATATATATATATATATATATATATATATATATATATATATATATATATATATATATATATATATATATATATATATATATATATATGCCCACGTTCAATCATATCCTATTTGGATCCATCCCCAGAGAGAGAGAGAGTGAGTGTGTAATGGTTTCCCTAAGAAATAGAGTCATGAGTGTTTCCCGATTTTTCGTAATACCTGCCCATGTTCAATCGTCTCCTATTTTGTATCCTTCATCCCTAGAGAGAGCAATCGAATGTTGATCAAGAAATCACAGAAATCTGGTGTGTTCCAGAGCCTATTTTCCGGTTGGCGGCATACATCTTTACGAGCAATTAAAAACTGATGTAGCAACTCAACAACACATACCCTTTTAAATTAGTGAGTTTTCTTATTTGAGTATCCCTTATTGTTTCCTATGACTACCAATTTTGTCAAACTAGTGCTCCTTGGGTATTTCATAACTATCATATTGTTCTACTAGGTGGGGGACAACGTGCTATGCACGTTCGCTATAACCCGTTAATGTCAACCCGTTAATTATAATAACTTATGGTAAGTATTCAATTAGAACTTGCGGGAAAAAGTATATCAACGTCTTAGAAAGGAGAATGTAATTGATTGAGGATCTGATGTGCCACCACTAATAGCATTCTTGAAAAATGATACATGCACGAGTGTTTAACAAAGAAGATCGTAAACAAACGAACGATTTGATAGCTCTTCACATATTAGATCATTGATTGACAGAGTTCATAAATCCAACAAACAACAAATATATCTTTTTTTTTTAAAGGAAACAACTCATTTAGCTATTAGTTCATTTTCCACTACAGATCAGTGCTATCATTCTGCTAAGCAGTAACTACCACCATGGGCTTATAGTAAAGGAACCTACCCGCAGTGAACAGTCATCGATTCTTTAATATTAAAAGAATCGTTCTTCTGCTTTAAAGAAGGAAATCCACCAAAATCAGAACCTCCATGTGGTTCTTCGCGAACATAATTTAAATGTTGAAGCACAGGTGAGGCTGATAGGGAGCTTGGCATTCTGGCTAAAGCCTGATCCACAGGAAGGTAACACACGGGACATGCTGAGGATAACAAAGAACATAATCAATATAACTGGAGCATTAAATGTACCTGCATATAACTTTTACTTCACTAAATACAACGGAAGGCACCCAAAAAAATTCTGCTTTAGTGTATAGTGGACATGAAGCACAACGGTAAATTAACTAAAAACATGGATCATTCAGGCACGAGGGACGGAAAGGGATTACGGTACGGCAGTACGCTGCATAACTAAAATCATCACAAGATAAGGTAGGCTTCTATAGATTACAATTAGACTCTACTTATTCCAGCAGATAAAATTTCAAAAGATTAGGGTACTATTTTTTCCTCACTTTTTTTTCTTGGCGAAAGTCAATAATATTGTTAGTTGTAGTTTGTGAGATTTGAACCTTAGTCAAATGTATGGGAGTAAAAGGTGCCTACCACTGGCTACCACTCCACTTGCACTATTTTTTCATCATTACTGCACAAGACATTCTTCAAGCATTGTGACCAGTCTTTTTTTCACTTTTTGTCTAGCTAAATCTCCACGGTTTCTAGAGTTTTAGTTGATTACATTTTATTTCTCCCTTAAGGGAAATCGTGGATATAAATAGAAAGAACTTCAAGATTGCATTGGATCGCTAAATTTTCTGTTTTGAAGCATACATGTTCCAAATTTCAGAATGTGCATTCAAATGCGAAAGTGGCATTTTATGGTAACTCGCAGGCACCAGGTGATGTATACCTTCACAATACATTGGTTAAGATTCTATATAACTCCAGTACGCAGAAAATGGTTTAAAAAATATACAAAGACTTACGGCGTGGTCCAATCCGTCTCCTATCCCCCCGGAGGGGGAGGGGGAACTTGAAAATGTCTGCACGGATGTTCCAGAGAAGAACTGGAGACTGTAACAATTGCAGGAGAAAAAGGATTGGGAATAGGTGGACGTTCGCTGTTGACATCACCACATACTGTAACAGTTTCCACCTCCAAAATTTTCTTGTTTTGAATTGTTTGAGCAATGTATGGACCACTGCTTTCAGATGCTTCTTCTAGAGGAAACAAGGCCATCAATCAGTATGCACATAGGTTAGGACTTGGGAGTCCAATAATAGCAATGCAGGAAAAAATAAAACCAGATACTTGAATTTGAAGAACCACAACTGGTGAAACAACATAGTTTTGACGGACTCAAGGAGCTATAGGTGCAGTCATTTTGATCTGGCAATACTTTAAGCGGTGGGCAGTAGCTCTGTACAAGGTCTAATAATCAAAGAAACTGGAAAATCCTAAATTCCAGCCTAATACATGAAGCTTAATTATGATAAAGATATTCAGTACTATCAAGTACAAACATTCAGATACACCCTACACTTATGCCTGAGACTCATTAAACTAAGTAACATAAGCATTCAAAGCTTCCTCACTACATGTGGGAAGAGTGCCAAAAATACCAGTAAAAACAATTAAATGTCATGCTTGAAAGGTATAATATGGATATACATCCAATCGAAGTTAATCAATCCGACCAGGCTCTAAATATTAGCATAAACAATAAGTCACGCATGCAGTGACATTCTATTACAAGGAACTTTAGAGTGTGAATAGAACGGAAGAGAAATCAAAAGGGAGACAAACCTTTATGAACAGTAACAAACCCTGTTAAAAAAGCCAAAAGAGCGAACACAGCCAAAATCAGCATTCCAACTTTCCTTTGACCAAAATATCTGTAAATCAAGGGGAGAAACCTTTCCTTCTCCCTCGAACCAGAAAGGGACATCCTTCAAGACTTGCGCAGAATGAATGAGTTCTGAGTCTGCAACACACAATTCTGTCCTTGCTGGAGTGATCCGTAACTGCCTGTACGGAGACCCAATGACCCTTCAGTCATTGTACCTCCAAACCCACAATTTTGCGCTTCATCACCTTTCGCTCTCAGATTTCCCTGTCATTCACAAGACTTGAGGATTAGATGGCAATTCAACAAACTCAAGGCAAGAGTAGTTCCAGTATTTGACCCACTACTCGGGTTCCCAGCTGTGTAGAAAGCATAACTACATATTCTTTCCTGACCCAAATTTAATTGTATTCCTCGCTTCAAAAAAATCCTAATATTAACAGCTGTGCCGATGAATTAGTTCCAGTAACTGGACCATCAAACTGTGATTAGTATGCCTGCAAAATTCAATTCGCATCCTCCAATCAAAAATCCATCCCCACAACCACTCCTAACAAGAAAACTCAAAACAGAACTCCCAACAAAAGCACAACCAATGCAGTTCTGTATTTCAGTGTAAAGATTTCCCCTGGTTTCTTTTAACAATCAAATCAGAACGAAGTCACATATGCACAAAGCGTTTCAAGGTGTGCCATAATAGAACCATATATAGATGGTAACTTTATCCTTTGTTATAGAATCTGGTGGAGAATTTGAAAATGTGCAAGTTTTAAACAAAATGAAAAAGATTCCCAAAAAAGCTAAAAGCAGGCAGAACATCTTTAATCTTTCTAAACAAATCCATAATCCAGACCGAGTCCACATGGAGGTCCGGGTTCTCTAGCTGTTCCAAGGCAGCAAAATCAACTCGGCCGTGGTCCACTCTGAAATAAAATACAAAAAAGACCGAGTTCAAAAATATGTCAAACAAACCCTAGGAAAAAATTTGAAAAATTATTAACTGCTCTATACACAGAGTTTAATTGAGCAAAATCCTAACCACAAACCCCAGCAAAGCAAATCAATGTTATAAGGCAACACCCCCATATGTAAAAAGCATGTTGCCACATTTTTTCCCCTTGTTCGTAAACAAAACCCTGTAATTTTGGGAGAAAAAATAATCTAATATATCTAAGCATAAAGGTTTCAGAGAATAATAACCTATGAATCGCAAACAAATTTGGGCAAACAAGTTCAACCGATCTAAAAAATTCCGACAAATTTTGGGAATAAGTTTAAACCAAGCAAATGTCTTTAGCCAACTGCTCTTTCAGGGTGCGACAATAGAATAGAAGGAAAACCTTCTGGAGGTTGCCGACGGTGCAACAAGGGCTTGGAGAGGCACTCCGACTTTTCTATCCAACCCCGGCATGACGATGGCTGCGATAGTGGCCGAAATCGTCCATGACTCCCTATTCTCTCTCATCTTTTTCTCGGCCTTCTATTATTCTGTAAAAAAACTGCAGAAATCAAATAAAAGAAAATTAATACTCGCTCATTTTTTAAGAACGAAGAACAAAACCTAACCGAGAAGAGGAAGTAAACTGTGAAATCAGTGGTTCCTTACCGAAAAATAGTTCGCTGCACTACAGAATGAAGTGTACAATGATTCTCTGAAGCAGAATAGACTTAGAAGACTTCTATTAAACACATCAAGCGCACTGTCAAGTGCAACAGGTTCCCTTGCCTCCATTAAAAAATTTCCACGAGTGTTTTGATTGTGAGCTGTTTCGTGTTTACTATTGGGTATATTGTGAGTGTGTGATGAATATACCCAGAAATCGTGACTAGAGGAGGGAACACGAACTCACCTGGTTCAATCTCTGGCAAAATCCGTCTGAGGAGCAGCAGCAGATCGCTGGGATGGAGGCTGAGCAGAGTAGCTCCTACCCCGTAGCTAAGTAACGACCAAGTGCAAAAGACGGGAAATTGATTTATCGAAAGCGGAAGCCTTCAATAACAATTTCAAAAGACATCGAACACACCCCCACAAGCATGTCCGCGTACAGACATTCGTAGAAATAAAAAGACAATTTCTAAGCCTCTTAGGTTTCTAGGTTTTTTGAATTTTTGGGAGAGAGAGAGAGAGAGAGAGCAAACCCGCTGAAAGAGAAAGTCAGACGACCGCCGATCGTCGGAGAGCAGAATCGCCAGGCAGCGGTATGAAGTTGCAGACGTCTCTGGAGAGGGAGAGAGAGAGAGAGAGAGAGAGAGAGAGAGGGAGGTAGACGAAGGTGCCTTTTTCAAGGCCTGTACACTTGTCTCCGTGTTCACTAGAGAAAATATATATGGCAGGGAAAAAGATACGCGCACCCCACCTACGCGTACCCCAAATTCACAATTGTCTTGTTGCGTTTATAACCCACGAACCAGTTCGCGAGTGAGGGCCACTTTTGCGAGTCAAAAAGACGGATTGTAAGCACACCAAAACGCATGCAACAGATACACCACTCGGGAAATATCAATTTTACCCCACAGCGCCAAACGTAGAGCATTTCAATTGGAAAAATTGGACTAAAATGGGGAACAACTTAAGCTCCTTTTCCTTCGTTTTTGGATACACCGTAATACCCAAATGGTGTATATGCATTTGTTTTGAGCCCTCATATTCAATTGAGGAGAAGAGTTGAGTTGTTAGGTTCCAAATTCTCAATTATTTTATTTCTGGTTTACCATATGTTGTGTTTTCACATGATTTCTTCATAGAGTTTCAGTAATGGAAAAGAATCGCACACGCAAACGCATCGTTTGCAGACCCGCCTCTAGTTGATTTGAATAGAGGCACATATGCGTATGGATGCGTGCGCAATATTCACAGGCAAAGATTCATATACACATAAATGGATACCAACGTTTAAACACTTACAAGGAATTGAAGAAGAAACCAACGACTTCGAAACGGAAAAGAAACAAAACAAAAAGTAAGAAACTAAAAAGGCCTTTAAAAAATTACCTCTTTCTTGTTGTGTTCATCGACGGCGAATCGGCCCATACTCTCGATCTCAACGCTGTTTTGCATCCCTACGGAATCGCGAACTCCGCCTGCGACGGGTTTCATCCTAATGAGAACCTCGTCTCCGCAAAACCCTAACTCACAGAAAGCAGAGAGCACGACCAACACAACAGTGCAGGATACGATCAAACGATAGGTGTTACAGAGCCTCATCATTCTCACTCCCTCTTGCGTTTTCAGAAATTCCACAGTGATCGATTAAATCGAACATGACTGTTTCAGTTAGTTTTTTTTTTTTTTTTTTTAAACTGGACTGTTTCAGTTAGTTTGACGTTTGGATTTCCGCTTGCGTTGGGTTGCTTTGACCCGATTGCCCCGTTCGTATGGCTATCTATTTCACCTAGAGGTGTCAAACAGGCCCGTCGTGCCGTGCCGTACCGCTTTTTTTCCGTACCAATTGTGCTCGTGCCCGTACTGCGCCGTGCCCATTTCCTTAATCGTGTCATGCCGTGCCGTGCCAAATCGTGTCGTGCCCATTTTCAGTCGTGCCGTGCCGTGCTATTTTTCTTCATTCGTGTCGTGCCGTGCCGATTTGTAACTGTGCCGTGCCGGCCCACTTACTTAATCGTGTCGTGCCGACCCGCTTAATCGTCTGACTCATGTCATGCCGTGCCGTGCCGATTTGTAACCGTGCCGTGCCGGCTCACTTACTTAATCGTGCTGTGTCGTGCCGTGCCGACCCGCTTAATCGCCTGACTCGTGTCGTGCCGTGCCGTGCCCATTTACTTAATCATGTCGTGTCGTGCTGTTTTTTTAAATCGTGTCGGGCCGTGCCGACCCTCTTACTTAATCGTGTCGTGTCGTGTCGTGCCGGCCCGTTTAATCTTTTGAGACGTGTCGTTTCGTGTCGTGCCCGTTTACTTAATCGTGTCGTGCCGGCCCGTTTACTTAATCGTGCCGTGCCGACCCGCTTAATTCCTTATTTTGTTTGTTATGTAAATAAGGGAAAAAAACAAAAAAAAAATTAATTAACTTACTCTTTTTAATTAATTGCCCGAATTGTCATGAAAATGAGTTGTAATAAATTTGAATTAATTGCCCGAATTGTAATGTGTAGACACCCCGATTTTGAACCCAGGATGCACTCAAGCATTCCTGATGATGAAATAGACCAATCGTGCATACCTCAAGGCTAAGAACAAGGCTTGAACTCACCGAACCACCCTAAACCATTCTAAACCCTCCTAGAACAACCTTAAACCAACCAAAATGACCAAAATACCCTTCAAACCATCTATAAACCATTTCAAAACAAACCCAAGCCTACACCATCTTCTAGTACATTCAAAACCCTCTTTATTGATACATAATATGTCCCAATCCATTTTGAAATGAGGGAGAAGTGTCCGTTTTACCAAAATGACTTGTTTTCCCGACCTTCTGAGGGTAAAATGGTCACATACTTGGATGTAAAAATTATCTTGGGTTCAAACCACTTGGGTTAGAAAGTACACTCGACAAGCTTTCCAACGCTTCAAACCACGCACGAAACGGAGTTCGGTAGCACCCGGGGCGGCCCCGCAAAGTTTTACCTTTTGAGCAACAGCCTTGAGCGCTCAAGGCCCCAACCTTGAGCGCTCAAACCCAAAAATCCCACCTTGAGCGCTCAAGCCCACGGCTTTGAGCGCTCAACTATGATCCAGATCAGTTTTCTGCAGAGCATCTAATCATGATATTCTACTGCAAGAGGAGCGTCTACCTATGTTTTCTACTGCCTAAATACACTTCCTAGACCCTTGAACATCTCCTCAATCACCCCCCAAACCCAATTCAAAAATTAAACCCATTTCCCTCCCATTTCTCTCTCTATATAAACCTCCTCCACTCCCTTGACTGATCTCTTACACACTCTCACACCCTTCATCAGCTCTCTCCACTCTCTCTCATCACTTCAATCACGTTTTAGCCTTTCTCTCCTCCATAGTCACCACCCTCCATCATCTTCAATCTCCAAAACACCCAAAAATCTCATCTTTAAGACCAAATACACATGGGTCTTTAAGATACCAACTACAACAGCCCCTCTCTCACTCTAATAAGCCATTTACAGCTCATACATTCCATCAATTTCGTCCAAACCTAGCTCTTCCATCAAAACCCACCTCATCCAAGCCAAAATCACCATTTTAAGCTCAAATACTCCATCATCCACTCAATCAATCACTCAATCAGCCCTACACTCACACTCCTCTGTCCAAAATACTTCATCTATAGCCCATAAACACAGCCACTACCCATCCATTCATCAAACCACAAGTTCAAGCCTTGATCAAGCCAAAAGGTAGTTAAAACCATGTGAAAATCACTCTTTTGGTCTTGCTGAGGGGGACCAGTGGGCTCATTCAAGTTCCTCATACTTGAAATGAGCCTACAAGGTCTGAAAAGTATCAAGAAAAGCATTTTATTTTGAGCTTGAGCGCTCAATCCACTTTGAGCGCTCAAACCCCAACAGAAAGTCAGTCACAGTGTTTCAGCCATAACTTTTTACTTCGAACTTCGTTTTGGGCGTATTATATATCAAAACGTAGATAATTTGAAGGGATACAACTTTGTAGTTTTATGTTCTTCTCATTTCTATACCAAAACCCTCCAAAACATGCAAATAGTGTCGGAAAGACAAATAATTTTGCCCAAGATGGTGTTCTAAGTCCTATTTCTCTCTTTCATTGTCATTTTCTTTGTTTATATCATTCCACCATCGCATTGTACATTGCACAAGCATCCACCATCACTTGGTTCGTATTTGAATACTTGTTTATGTGTTTTCCCATTCCCATACTCCCCGTTATTTGCTCAAAATTGATCTTCAAACATTTCCAAAATCCCACAAAATGTTGAGTAGAGACCGGTTCACGGACCGGGCGAGTGGGGTGCCGTAAAACCCTTCCCCTCTCGTAACCAAACCCCCGAATCCGAGAAATCTTTGGTTTCGCCATGATCAGTGAAATCTTTTTCAATGGGCAAACGAGTCATGTTTTTATCGGTTTCTTGGGTTCGGACCTCAAATCCGGGTGGCGACTCTAACAACAATCTTCAATCTTTTCAAACGTCAAGTTGAATAAAATCCCGTGGGCCGTCCACATAATGAAAATTTATTTCTTGCGCCATGCGCGCGCGCGCGCGCAAGAGAGAGAGAGAGAGAGAGAGAGAGAGAGATGCAAAACTAGGTTGCATTTTTTCATTCAAACAAAAAATACAAGTCTCAAACATTATATCTTACAACTTTATTCCGAATAAAAAAAAGTAGCAAAAAAATACAACCTAGAAACTTAAAACAACAATTACAATTAAGTATAAAAATGTTAAAATTGGTCTTGCACACTAGTTTCTTGAATCTTCGGGCCTTCCGCGATTTTTTGAATCTTCGAACCTGTCATTCAAAACTTATTCCAAAACAACAATCAACTGAAAAAGTAAAAAAAATATATATATGCAACAATTAAAGAATGGCTCAGATACTCTGTAGGGTTACAACATTAGTTGCCAAATTGACCTTCTAATGTTGTCCCGTCTATAACTTATTCCAACGTTTATCATCATAGCCAATAAAACATGCATAACAGCATAAATAGGGTTTCAACATTAGTTGCCAAATTGACCTTCTAATGTTGTCCCGCCTATTAACTTATTCCAAAACAACAATCAACGTGTATCATCATAGCCAATAAAACTGCCCAGATTACACCCTAAACCCTAAAACCATAAACCCTAAAACCCTAAACCAACCCCAACCCCAAACCACCCCAACCCCCAACCCTAAACCCAACCCCCTCAACCCCTAAACCCTAAACCCAACCCCAAACCCCCAACCCCGAAACCCTAAACCCTAACCCCAAAACCACCCCAACCCCAAAACCCCTAAACCCAGATTGCACACATAAACTGCCCAAATTGCACAAAACTGCCCAGATTGCACACAAAACTGCCCAAATTTTACAAACATGCCCAGATTTTGCACAAAACTGTCCAGATTTTGCACACAACTGCCTAGAATTCACACAAATTGTCTAGAATTCACACAAAACAGCCCAGAATTCACACAAACTGCCCAGAATTCACACAAACTACCCAGAATTCACACAAAACTGCCCAGATTGCACCCTAAACCCTAAAACCCTAAACCCAAATCACCCAACCCCTAAACCCTAAACCCCAACCCATAAACCACCCTAACCCCTAAACCCTAAACCCCAAAACCCCAACCCCTAAACCACCCCAACCCCCAACCCCTAAACCCTAAAACCCAACCCCCAAACCACCCCAACCCCCAACCCCTAAACCCTAAACCCAAAACCCCAACCCCTAAAGGCCTAAACCATAAACCCAAAACCCCAACCCCTAAACCACCCTCAACACCCACAAACCACCCCAACCCCTAAATCTTAAACCCTAAACCCCAACCCCTAAACCACCCCAACCCCCAACCCCTAAACCCTAAACCACCCCAACACCCACAAACCACCCCAACCCCTAAACCCTAAACCCCAACCCCTAAACCACCCCAACCCCCAACCCCTAAACCCTAAACCCTAAAACCCTAAACCCCAACCCCCAAACCACCCCAACCCCCAACCCCTAAACCCAAAACCCCAACCCCTAAACCACCCCAACACCTAAACCCAGATTGCACAGACTGCCCAGAATTCACACAAAGTGCCCAGATTGCACACAAACCTGCCCAGATTCCACTACAAATCTGCCCAGAATTCACACAAACTGCCCAAAATTCACACAAAGTGCCCAGATTGCACACAAATCTGCCCAGAATTCACACAAACTGCCCAGATTGCACACAAACCTGCCCAGATTGCACAAAACTGCCCAGAATTCACACAAACTGCCCAGAATTCACACAAACCTGCCCAGATTGCACAAAAAACTGCCCAGATTGCACACAAAACTGCCCAAATTGCACAGATCTCACAGGGCTCAGGTTTGTCAATTCATCATTGCCCCAAACTGAATTTGGTTAATTAGAACTAATACACAAGTGCAATGAAAACATTAACCTAGGCTCATCAAAATCATCATTGCCCAATACTAAAGTGCAATCTGGGCAGTTTGTGTGTGCAATCTGGGTAGGCTCAGTACTTTGAACAAGGGAATACATGGGCTCAGTCAATATCAAGGGAATCATAAGCGAATAAACTGGCTGCAACTTAGTTGCCCTGCCAGGAATCATAAGCGAATAAACAAAGTAACATCACAGCCCAGAAAATCACAAGTAAATAAGTAATGGGCTCAATTCATCGTTGCCCTAAGTAACCAGTCACCACCAGTCACCACAACCCCAATCGAAAACCCTAAATCACCATTCACCAGCCACACACACACACACACACACAATCTAGTAACCAAATGCCTAGAAAACTGTAACCATATCTTGCAATAGACAGAACACCAACAACTATAGAACATGTCACAATATCACAACACAATTGGGCTCAAATCTATATAGAAATGCACATGAATGCAACATTAAGTTGCCATTAAGACCTTCATAAGTTGTCACACAATCACTTAAGTTTGTTTTGACTTATTATCGTCATAGCCCATAAATAATAGCACAATGCAAGTATGCAAATGCAACGTTATGTTGCCATTAAGGCCTTCATAAGTTGCAAACTTGCACACCAACAACTTTACACACACCACTTGGTTACAGTTTTCTGGGCATTTGGTTACATAGCAAGAGTAAGATAGCACCTGGAATGCAACATAAAGTTGCAGCAGTATTAGCATCCTCGAAATCTTTTGAGAAGTCAGATATAAACAGTCCCTAAGGACTATCTGTATCAGAGATCTCAAAATAATCTTTGAACTCATCTTTTGCATCGCACTTCTTAATTCCAAGACGTGTATCCTCCCAATCTTTCAAGCATATCAAACAATCCAAAATGTCTGCACCGAGTCGGCTTCTCTTATCATCCAACACTCTTTTACTTGCACTAAAACCAGATTCAGAAGCAACTGAAGAGACAGGAGGTGTTAGTACATCACGTGCCATGATTGAAAGAATGGAAAATGTCCTTTCATTTTTTTCCCACCAAGCTAAGATATCCAAATTATTTGGGGTGTCTAGAGTAGTAAGACAATCCATATCTAAATACATATAAAGTTCGGTGCGTGAAACTAAATTTCTTCCTCTACTTGAAAGCAAAGACCAAGATGGGTCATTGCTAGTTTGAGGAGATGGTGAAGGAGCAACATTAGTTGTAGAAGATGCAAATTAGACTCATATGAAGCATAAATAGATTTCACAAGTAATGTCACATTAGAAGTAGAAGAAGAAGGTAATGTAATATCTAAATTACTAGCAATCCCATCTAAGAGCAAGACAACACCTTCTATCTTAATCCTTGGATCCATTATTGCAGCTAAAATAAAAATTTTAGGCATGTCCTCAAAATATTTTTTGAATTTTGTTTCCATATCTAAAACTGCATCTACAAAATTTGCTCTATATCTATATTGAAAAAAATTGAGACTTATATTATACAAGTTATTGAGCACAAGACAAGAAGTAGGATAATAAGGACCAGAACAAACACAAGTAGCAGCATAAAAAACCTTTAAAAACTTCATATACTCGAATGCAATGTTCCAATCACCTTGAGATAAACAACAATCACCATACTTGGCATTTACATAAGAAGTAATAACATCAACATGTTTCACACAAGATTTTAACATAAGATATGTCGAATTCCAACGAGT